>JAVGWX010000001.1:50133014-50770514 GCA_036924085.1 Ariolimax columbianus
TAGATAAGGAAAGGGACCTAGGAGTTATAATAGATCAAACAGGTAAGGTGAGGGAGCAAGTTCAGGTATCAGTGAAAAAGGCAAATGCAATGTTAGGTATGATTAAAAAGAAATATTAAACATAGGAGCAAGAAAGTGATAGTCAAACTGTATAAAGCATTAGTTAAACTTAGATAGGAGTACTGTGTACAGGTGTGGAGTCCTTATCATAGAGGGGATATAAACATGCTGGATAGAATACAAAAAAGAGCTACAAAGCTGATAGTGGGATTCCAGAATTGCAGTTATGAGGAAAGACACAGATAAACCGGCCTACAGTGTCTAGAAGAGAGAAGAATTCGTGGTGACTTAATACAGGTTTATAAGATGATCAGAGGAATGGATAAATTGGACTCATAACAAGTTTTTTTAAAATACAGCCACCCACAAGAACAAGAGGGCATATCTACAAATTAACTAAAGAGAGGTCCAGAGGTTTTCAAATGTGTTCTTGTGAGTCTGTAGATTCTGTAATCTTCTTTTGACTTTGATTTCAACCACTTCTTGTATAATTTTTTCTTAGCTTGTGTTGCTTCCTGTACCTGTTGATTACACCATGCTGTTCTTTCCTTTTGGAATTGTTGAAGTTTCTTTCTACCGCATTTTGCGTTCACTGTGTTCATCAGTGCTGATTTGAACCACTGCCACTCATTCGTTAGATTGCCATTTGTTATAGGCAGGGCCTCATTTATGTCTTTCATTCCACGTTGTATATCTATGTGGAAGTCTTCCTCCTCAGGTTTTCCATATTTGTGACATATATCTGACTTTGCAACTTCTTTTCGCTTTGAAAAGTAGGTATTTGAGTTAGTACAACAGGACGATGATCGGTGTCTATAATGATGTTGGGAAACATTCTTAAGTCACAATTATAAATGACAAACACGGAACTCCAATTTTCGATTCAGAAAAAAGGAAGGCACAATGGAGAGAGTATTTCCTATACCTCCTAAACTTAAATGATACGCGGAAGCACTCCACTCTTACCCAAATGATATGCGGGAGCACTCCACTCTTACAAGTTCAAACACAGATAAAACAAAGCCCAAAATATTAATCCAGGACATTGAGGAAGTCGTAAAAAAAAATTAAAAAATTTTAAAGCTGCAGGTGCAGACAGAATAACCTGCGAGACAATTAAAGCTTATGGATACCTAGGAGTAAAATGGTTACAAAGAATATTCTCAGCAGCTTTGGAGCAAAGTAGAGTCCCTGAAGACTGGCAACAAGCTGTCGTTGTGCCAATCTTCAAAAACAAAAGCAGCAAAAAAGAGTGCGATACCTACCGGGGGATATCGCTTCTAAGGCACACAGTAAAACTGTACGCAAAAATCCTGGAGCAGAGAATTCGACCTATCCTAGAACCACAGCTGAGTGGGGCTCAGTTTGCTTTCTGGTGAGGTAGGAGCTGCACAGACGCTCTATTCACCCTGAGACAACTAAGCTAAACAAACATTGAATATGATCGGAAATTCGACGTGGCTTTCATAGATCAAGAAAAGGCTTTCGATAGAGTAGACAGAAATAAACTATGGGCCATCCTAGATGACTACAGAGTACAGGGGCAGCTATTAGAGAATACTAGAGCACTGTACCAAGGGTGTTAAAGTATAGTAAGAACAACAGATGGTCTGACCGAAACAAAGGAGATAACAACTGCGGTGAGACAAGGGTGTGTGTTGTCGCCACTGCTCTTCAAGACATATATGGACAGAATAACGCTGGAGGTCAAATTAGAGCATCTGTCAAGAAATGCAGAGGAAGAAAGGACAGAGGCTGATCAGTTAAACAAACTTCTTTTTGCAGATAATCAATGTCTACTTTACGGAAGTGAAGATGATCTGCAGGAACATCTGACTGCGCTCAACTTTGTATGTGAAAGATACAGAATGAAAATTAACATATCCAAAACAGAAACTATGCAGATAAGCAGATCGTCTGAAAACAGGAACATTACAGTAAATGGGACCAAGATCAAACAAGTGCAGGAGTTCAAGTACTTGGGAAGTCTTTTCACACAGAATGGAGGTTTAGATAGAAAGATTAAGATCAGGTGTCAAAATGCAAATGCAATTGCATACAGGCTGTCACCATTATTGAAACACCCTAACATAAACATGTCCACAAAACGAGGTGCTAATCAACAGTATACTCATGCCAACTCTCTGTTACTACTGCCAAACATGGACTTTAACAAAAACCTTAGAGTGAAAGATCATGAAATCAACGTAACTAGGAGAGACAGAATGCGCAATGAAGTTGTGAGAAGAATAGTTGAAGCAAGATCCTGCTCGGAATATATTGGTGAAGTAAGAATCAATTGGTTCGGCCACCTAATGAGAATGCATCCTGACCAACTACCCCTGTGTGCCTATAGAGCACGACGTTCGAATTTTCACAACCGTGGCAGAGAACTAAATGGATAAGAAATGTTGTAGATATTCTAAATCATCATGGGATGATGACCACTTCAGCGACACGTCTAGCCCTGGACAGAAAACTACGGCTCCCATGACGTCTCAAAGCACAAGTGGATAAGACAAGACAAGACGTAGTTCTCAATCAGTTTTGCTGCACTACAACCATTTACACTGTCCATATCTATATACACATACTCTCTACCACAGCAACCTTAATCAAAAGAACTGGACTTCCTGTGCAGACATTTAAAAAAAAGATGCAAAGAAGAAGAAAAGGTCAAACAAACTATCCCAAATTTGTAAAAATAACTTACGATGTCATAAAACCATTTACATAATTCTGGTTCAGAATCTGCAATGAAAAATGTTTATTTCATGTGTTACAAAATGTGTTCCTGATGTCATGGAGCTAAAAGTTTTTAAAAAACACATTAGTCTTTTGCCTTGAAGTATCATATTGGACTAAGGGCTTTACACAGTTCAACACCTTATTTCATTGGTGAGCAGCTGAGTGTGTGCTTATAGTTGTAGAGCCACCAGAACATCACTTTTTGTGTCCATCAATTGTCAGGCATGTGTATTGCGTGCCCGGCCCATCTGTATTTTCTTTACAACACAATATATATGTCATTGAAGAAGGTTTGGTGTTTCATTTCAGTGATGCAAATTTGGTCCTTTGAAAGGCAGACAATATTCTGTTTCATTGCCCTGTGAGTAACTCAAAGCATCTTAACCATTATCACTGGGTATTAACAAAATCAATCACCAAGAATCCAACATCAAACACCACTTGAGCAATGACTTGTTATATTTTAATCTTATTTATTTGTCAATATATGTCAAGATCAGCAATTTTATGCTATCTGAATTGCACTGGCTTTCCAATACCACCTATTAAAAAGATAATTATTTATCAGTAAATATCCCAGACTAATGATTGAACTCTACCCTTGACACATGAAAATGTAAACTAAATAAAGTTAACAACTAAGCAGATACCATTGATAACAGGGAAGCCTTGACCTATGGCTCATGGTGGCTAATATATATGCTTTTAAACAAGTCTGAAACCTGTGCAGATATGGCAAATAAACCTTTAGCCATATTTTATTCAGAAAAAATATGTTTGATCAATATGTTCAAGTATTCTGTAATGACAGCTCAGCATATTTTTAAACTAGTTCACAATAACAGGGTAACTTGTGACAAGGTGATATTAAATAAAGTCAGATTAACAAACATCAGTCCTCATAAATTGGAGCTTTAAACCATCAATGAAACTATCAACAAAAAGTCTTCTGCAGAAAACAAAATATTCAAAGGAGAAATACAAAGAACATTTGCATTAAACTAAGAACAACAATGAAGCTTATGAGGACCATAGAAAATATATTCTATTACACTATTTCTGGGCCTTGAAGACAACGTTACCCAAGGCACTGTCAAACAAAGACAGACATGTTTTTACATTGAATCCTCAAGGAGAGAGAAAGAGAGGTGCACCCAAAAATACATTAAAAAGAGAATGTGAGGTGAAACTAAGATTAAATTATTACACCAGGAAAGAGACCGAAAGAGCATCCCAGGACCGTGTATACTGGCGGGATGTTGTCAATAACTTATGTATCGCGAGGAGCGACGGGATTTGATTGATTTATTGTCACTATTTCTTGGAAAATTATACACCTTTAATTATTACTATTCAAATATTCTGTAATAACCACTAAAGCTGTATTTACCAAGCCATAAAAGGAGGAAAATTTATGGCAAGCTAATATACTTGTAAGGTTAATTAACTAATATTTGGTATATATGAAGACACACATTTTAGTGCGATGCTCTAATCAGTAAATGTGATAAACCTTTACTTGTGAGTTTCAAAAACTAAAATCAACAAAGATATAAATAAAGCACTGAGGAAATATAGCAACAAAAACATCTTCCAGGACAAGAGATAACAACGATATAAAATACAATAGTACACATGTCTATCAACACAAATGTCTGTAAAGTTTATCAATTACACTTCTGATAATCTCAAGGCTATTTGAATTAAAACTATTTGCACTTCACCTTGATTAAACATAACATTTCTTTAACCTCATTATTTGCAATGCTATCAAGTTTTATCTTCTTCTTAGTTCTTAGTCGACCTGTATTTCTACAGGGGCAGATGCCCTGTGCAGGTGCCAGCTCTGGTATAAGCTGGATATAGCCGAGAGAAAGGTTTCCTGCTTAGCGGGCTAGGCTTGAGCAGCTTAATACTTTGCTGCGTTGGGACAAGTGCTTAAGGAGGGTGGTTAACTGAGGTGTGAATCCATCTTAATAGACTCAAACACTAGAGCAAAGTAGACCTGCAGCCTGTTAGACGCCATCTATGCTGCTCTAAACAAACCACCTAGCCATGATCAGTGTTAGGCCATGTCACAGTTAATTGCCTCTATCAACATGCTCTCTGTGAGGCAGTAGTGCTATTCTTGTCCTTGTCATACACAAAGACACCAGCCGACCACTTGGAAAACCAGTTTTATTAGTGCTAATTATCTCTATTTCTCTCTCTCCTCTTTCCCTCTCTCTCTCTTATATATATATATATATATATATAATATAATTGTCTACACTCATTGGAATCGTTACTACCATGTGTGCTATCCCGTCTGAAATGAAGCAAAGAAAGTAACATTGTAACCTGTCGTAAGAGATAATGGAGAAAGGTTGGGCATAGAGCCTGTTACTCTCATCTTGCTAAAATTATAAGCAACAGAAATAGAAAAAGAAAAGAAAACCTTTACACCACATGTTCATATATTTGAAACTATTGTGGAATCTTCCCTTGAATTTAGAATTTGCAGTTCCCCTTTTCATTTCATAATACAATGTTAACTCAGTCATTCAGAAAAAAACTTTCACTTCAAAACCCCTATAAGTCCTTTGAACTTACTTTCAAAGACCTAGTAACAAAATACTTACTCTTGCCCAACAACCAGCCCCAACTTCATCGTTGAATGTGCTGTAATCCTCAGAAGACCAAAGTATTTTTTGTGAGCTGATTGCATCAGCTGATGAAAATGTGCCGGGATAATGGCATCTTGAGATGATGAAAATGTTTTGAAAAAAAACTTAGAAAAACAAAACAAATTAAATAATCAAAACACAGAAATTAAATTAATTAAACAACATTTTCAACTCACTCTTTTATTAGCCATTCTTTTATTTATTGTATGAAAATCTGCCATTTAACCATTAAAATTAAAATATCCATACCAAAGTTTCATACTTTGAATTTCTTACAATCAATTATAAACACATATATTCTTATAAGTTTGTGCAACAATATTTGATAGTAACAAAATTAACAGATGGTGTGCAGATGTGAGCATTGTTCACAGTTATCATAACTAGAACAGTTTTTAAAAACTAGCTTCAATAAAAGCAAATAGCATGTATTTTCAGATTTGTATTTCTCTAGCTGCATTAACAATGTTAACAATATATCAACAAAATATATAATTGTTTGATCAGGAATTAGTTTGTGTTCTATGGCTTTTTATCTGAATCTTTACATGATTACAGGAATTGGTGATTTAAGTTAAGAACAAGAGTTAAGTGTATGGATTGGATACTGAGATAATGAAAACTATGATAATTAGTAAAGTAGAAAGGAAATCTGCTATTCAGATACAAATATATGATCAAACACTAGAAAAAATCTAGAACCACTTCTATTTTGGAAATATAATAACAGCAGATGGAAGATGCAATATGAAAATATAGAAGATAATAGTGATGGCCAAAACTGTCTTCACCAACGTGAGTCATACATTAACATCAAAACTAGTCACTTGCAAATTAAACAAGTTAGTGATCAGTTGTTATGTATACTTGTCATTACTGAATGGCACAGGAAGAAGGACATTGAACAAACAATTTGAAAAGAGAATTTATTCCTTTGAAATGTAGATATATTGAAGAATAGGGTGCATGTGGAAAGAAAAGATAACAAATAAGGAAGTCTGGAAATTTGAGAGGCAAAGAGAATTGATGAAAGGAAATCAAGAGTATGACAGTTAATATATTTTGGTCACATAAAAAAACAAAAAAAACCATAACAACTTGCAGAAACCAAAACAGGAAGAAAAGATGGAGGGCAAAGGTGCTATAAGTGGGAGGATACAATCAAAAGATTGACAGGGAAGCACCTAGCACATTGTACAATTAAGGCAAAAAACAATCAAACAATTGACTCTTGAACTGAACAGATTATCTTTATTTTTATAAGTTTAATATTTTTCAAGTTTATGAGTGTGGAAATTATATTTTATATTTTCTTGAGCGCCCCAAAAGTCTTCTGTGTTTGACTGTCATTTTATAATTAATAACAAAATAAACAATCTTGATGAAGGTGTTATAAAGTACATGTGATTTATGTATTACCTCCAAATTAGGTTAGAAAAATACATGTTGTTATATTATTGTAACTGAAGGAGGCAGTAGAGGAATAGACTAGATACAAAATGAAAAAAAATATTGGTAACAAGTAAGGCAGAGTGAGATTTTAATTTATTGTACCCAGACTTACCCAATGGCATAAACTATTTTAGCCAACTCTGCATCTTTGATTATATCCTTAGCAATATCCCAACCTCCATCTGAAGCTATGATTTGGACATTCTGAAACCCTCTCTGGTCAAGAACATTTCGTAGAGCCTGTTCCATGAAAAAAACAATGCACATGTTTTTCATTACATCTAATTTACATGGATAAATTCTCTAATTATCTCGTTGCTGGATAAAGGTTAATGTTATCTGATAGTATGTGCATGTGTGCATGCAGTATTAGAGGTTCATTGTATAAAATCTCAGTTTTTTAAATGTCAGGTGAGCTATTCCATTCCACAATGTTGTGTCTTCAATCATTCAAGCGTGTACTTATTTATAGTTGAAAAACTCAAGTATGGTGTAAAAAAGAAACATACAGTATCTTTTTTTCATGGGAGTTTAATAGTATTCTGACTACACAACACATAATGCAAGAGTACATTTTTCAAACAGTATTAATATTTCATCATCATCAGGTGCCCTGCCAGTTGGCATTGGCAATCATGGACCTCCATCCACTTCTATCATGTGTGTCATTTCCCACCTCTGTTATTGATTTATTGCCTATGCCATTCTCTCCGGCTGTCCAATATCTTCCCTCTATGCTTTCCTCTCTCTTTATCTTTCCTATTGTCACAACGTGCTCTAAGCAACTTCTTCTCATAACATGTCCAAAAAAGGATGACCGTCTTGTTCTGATCTTATTGCAAGGATCAGAACAAGGCAGTATTAATGCAGTATATCACAATACCATTAAAAGGTAGAAGGAGTTCTTCTGCAAACTTAACCGCTGTTCATGAATCGAGTGCAAGAGACTTCAGTATACTAAGTCACAGGTTGCGTAAGGTGAGGTGGGCAGTTTCTTTCAGCAAAATTAACCACAGATCATGAATAAATTTTAAAGGAGCCTTAAAAATACAATTTTACCTTGATGTATGGAACATTGTAGTTTCTTTCATTCCAAATCTGAAAATATATTTCAAAATAAGTCCCTAAGAGCAGATCAGAAAATCTCAGCATCTCTTTCATATATATATATATATACAGCAACACATTTTAAATACAGGCATAATCATTAAGTCTTATCTGCATCTTAGATAATCATAGAACTAGGTGAGGCATTTACTAAAACATGTCTTAATTTGTTTTTAGCATTCTATTAGAAATCCAATGATCATATGAAGGTAGACACGTAACAGATACTGCCATTGACAATGAAGTACTAAAGACTTCATTGCAGCAGTTCTTAGTAATTGGACAGTGGTGTGACCAGTTCCATTACTCTATTCCTTGTCTTACCTAACTGAGTCAGGTATTAATTTTTACAACCAGGTAAATTGGAGTGTATAAAAAAAAATATCATGTCATTAATCCCATCCATTTGATGCAATAGACAAGGACTCTAACCAATGCATCTGCCAGTCAAGCATCCAGAGTGGCTATGAAGCTACTGACAAACTTATTTACAAATTTGTTGCTTCTGATTTACCTGAGAACCCAAACCTTCACTCACAGTTGTATTTACCATGGAGGAAGAAAAACTACAGTGAGAAATGTAATACTAATGTTACTGCAAATAAAAAAAATCCATACCCCTATGAAATCAATGGTCAGATTATAGTGTGTCCTAGCCGCATTAACCCATCTGACAACATAATCTGCAAGAATTCCAGAATCTGAGTAGGGGTTATTTGTACCATGTCCAAGCCATCCTGGAAAACCCCATGGTAGACCATACAGTTTAATGTCTGGATTTCTCTGAAATGAATTAGAGGTATAAGATTTAGTAAGTCTCACAATAAAACAATGCACATTATTGTCTCAGGAGTTGATGTGACCACAATTGTTTCATTCCAAAAACTGGATTGAAGATAAATGAATACTTGAAATCGTGGTATTCACACAAACAGGTTATGCCTGCAGCTAGTTAGCTGAAGGTTACTCATAGTACATTCTTTATTTTGAAATGTTGACTTCCTGCAGCTTGCTAGTCTCAGTAAAAGGTAGATTACATGGTCTGTCAGGGTCTTTGTGTATGACAAAGACAAAAATAATACCCTGCCCCACAGAGAGCATGTCATAAGAGGTGACTAGCTGTGTGACATGGCATAACATCAGCCTTGGTTAGGTGGTTTGTTAAGAGCAGCAAAGATGGCGCCTAACAGGCTGCAGGCCTAATTAGCTCTAGTGTTTGAGTCTATTAAGACAGACTCGCACATCGCTTAACCACCCTCTAAGAAACTGGTTGTATACAGACTCTCCAGAGTCTTCTAAACCAGTATAAGACATTAAGTTAAGTTAAGTATTGGGTAGGAATTTCATTACTTTTTATAATATTGTCAAGATAGCAGCAAGCAGCCTACTCTTATCGATTTTCACCTGCCAAGGGCTCTTTACGTGCACATCATATTCACAGGATTTCCTTATTTTTTTGTCAATCTCCAATATGACAAGACTCTGGTCTCGTCTCCCTTGAGACCAGTTGATATTTGAAACTTGTGTGATTTGAAGCTCCACCATTTTGCCCATTTGTTTCTTGAGAAGCAAGCCTTTTTAAAGCAAAATTTGGAAATAAAATAAAAAAATTAAGTAAAAGTGCAGTTTTACATAAAGGTAAAAGTAATCCCATTAGCAGACGCTGCTGTCAGAGATGAATTGCTAAAGACTTCATTGTACTAGATGGTCAGTTCTTTTCCTCACTGCTCTTCCTTCCTTAACAGTAAGCCAGGTACCTATTTACAGCTAAATTGATTGGATTGTATCAATGAAGCAAATTGAAACCAGTATCTTTGCAATTAGTAGCAAGTACTCTACTGCTCAGACAATTTAGCTAAAGTACAGTAAAATTATCTGAGTTGCTGGTCAGATTAAAAACTGCCCTGTAATGGCTTTAATTTCAGTCCACTCAGTATTTCATTTTACTGAGGTTATTTACATATAAGTGAAACTGAAATAAAGGCTTGAGTGTCGCTGCAAAATGTTTGCAATAAAATATTAAACTCTTGAACCTAATAACTTATTTATTTAGTCCCTCCTCTTCCACTTTGAAGTTGGACCTAATAAATTTGACCTTATTAGCTACATGTCAGAGCAAGGAATATAACACTAATAATAATAATGTTCATGTAGGCGTCAAAGGCCCTTTGTGTCGATTGACCACTACCATGTCCAACTGCAAGGCTATGTTTATGCGTAGCGTGTCGACTGAAATCCCTACAGACTTCACAGGTCAAGCCGAGTACTCCGCTTCTTTAGGATGAGGGCCACGAGGAGTGTATTAAATCAAAGTTTGTGTCAGGCTTTCTGTGTCTGTCTGTGTCAAACTCCCTGTTCTTCCATGTTCCGCCGCCGAGGCTTCTGATTGTATCCACCTTTTGGTCAACGTGACCCTTGCTGTGCTGAGAATACAAGGTTGAGAGGTATTGTGTAACCTCTGATAGAGGTAGGTGCAGGCAGGAGAAAGTCTACTTTAGTCCAAGCAGAAAGGTTCTTGAGTAGTGGTAACCTGAACTGAATTCTAATGTGCAGTTAAGCGTAACGTTAAACTCCATCATGGACTGGTCTCCCACGGCTTAAGCCAGGCATGCAATGCAGCAAAATGCAGCATAACAAACAGAATAACCAATCAAAAGCTCATCAAATCCACAGAACAAAGTCCCTGATACCACCTGGTGAAGGAGTTGTGAAATATAATCCGAACAGGAACCACCAAACATCGGAAAATGACACAAACACCAGAGCGAGTCGAGAGTGCAGCCAAAAAGGTGCGGCCATCTTACTTTTATCTAATATAACATTGCTTCGATACATTGTTTTTATAGAACCAGTATAATTCAGGCTTTCACACCTTAGCTGAATGTAATGATATCAACACGAATTTGTTAGTTGTTCTTTAGTATCATACAAAGTGTTCCATTTATCTGGCTGCCTCTGTGTAAAAAGAGATCAGTCTAAAAAATACACAACAAATTATATTTTCTCTAAAATGCTTATAGTTATTACAATAATATTTGAAATAGTGCCAAATTTGTTCGGTTTCTTTATATTATAAGTAAAACTAACTAAAGTAATACACTGTAAGGAGTAATGTGAAATGCAGAAGCAATTTTCAAATAGGCGTCTTGCTCATTTGAACTGAATATGATTGGCAGTCAAGGTAAAAATTACAGACGTGAAATGGGAGGTCTTATTGCTAGAAGATATTGGTAACAAAGGACATATTGCTAATTCACAACTTCATACATTCACAAGTTTTATGACAACAATACAATATCAACAATTTGGTAAGACATGTTAATGTGTCAGTAAACAGTAAACACACTCAGGCAACTAGAGAGCAAGAACAATTGTTTCTATTAAAGAGTGATGGTCTCATTATTATAAATGTGATATATTTGAATAATTCAGTGAACGTATTACATACATTTTTAATCTGCAAAAAAACACCCGAATGATACCTATCTAAACTTGTTTATTTCATGTCAGAAGCTAGAACACACAAAACTGAACAGAACTTGTGTTAAGTAAATAATTCATAGATTCTTTCAAAAATTATTCTGTACCTTCTTCGCTTCTACCATCAGCCACCACTCATATCCTCTCTCATAATTTTCATCCCAGCTATTATGCATATGCGATGCTTCTGTTCCATCTAAAAGAAAAGAATGCAACCACCATGTATCATCATAAATATAACATTCTACAATGAATACACAATTTTAAAATCTGAAATGTTCTTACCTTATTGTGTACTACTGCATTAAAAAATAGATTACGTTTTCTATAACAATGAATTTACTTTTGAATTTTTGAGGAGCAAGAATAAATAAATGTTTTTTAAACTGATTAAATGCTACAATTTCAGAAAACACCTTTGATATTGTGAACAGATTCACTTCTTAACTTAAGTTTTGTAATCTTTTCTCGATAAATTAATACAATCAAATTAATACAAAAATGTATGGAGAAAACAAGAAGCACAATGAAAACATTAATGACTCAAATATGGCAAATATTTTGGTAATATATACCAGTGCTTTGTGCATCTCCACCAATTTCAACCTTCAAAATCTGAAGGCTAGCTCCAAAGTTGGGCTGGTGAGGAAAAAGGGAAAATGAATAAAGCACATAAAGGAAAACAAGTACAATCTATGTGTCTTGCACAATTAGACAATTTAAAAATGCAAATAATTTCAATTCAGACCATAACATAAGAAAACAAAATTAATTGAATTGTTAATACTAGAAACAGAAGAACATGAATATAATGGTGCATTACCTCATTTAAACATATTCCCGTTTTTTTCAGGTTGGAAGGTAGCCCACTTAGTCTTGGACAACAATGCGGAATAGGGTCTTGGTAATGGGTCACTGACCCTGATGTTCATTCACTGCTGCATCCTCAGCTATAGACTTTTACTGAAAACTAGGCTATAGATCTACTTAGCCTGCTCATGAACATAATGAGTGGCCGAGTCTCAGGCTGCATGCAGTGACAATTATGTTTTTCCGATTTGGCCAAACCGGGTGGTGCATAGACATTGGAAGGGGCAGAATATGGATGCGGGAGAGACGTATGTGAGCAAAGACTTTTCCCGAAACAAACAGTAATGAGATGGGCTTGTAGCTGTTACATTAAGAACGGGGTACATTTCCTGTGTATATAGTGATGATGCAGCACAGAGCAACAGGAAACTGTCTGATGGACCGAATTGTTGTAAAAAGTTGATGAATGGTGACACTCATGGAGTCACATACAAATTTCAACAGCTCGGAAATAATGCCACCAGCTTCTGCGAGTTGGCCGTCTTTCAACTTCTGTAATACGACATTCTGCAATGATAGGCTTGTCGCAATTCAGGTTTAACAAGGATTTGTGAGATATGGGTGGCTCATTGACTTTAGAATGTAGCAGCTGCTGAAATTGCAAGCTCTCGAATGGACACCAAGGAGCGTTCGAAAAAGAGGGAGACCCAAGGAAACACTCAGAAGAACAATCATCCAAGAGGGCTCAGCTATGGACCTCAGCACCATACAAGATCTAAAAACAGTGGCGTTACACCATTCCAATGGAAATAATTTATTTCTGCCTTATGCGCCGTATTTGGCTCACAAAGAAGATAGATATATAGCTGCTGAAATGTTTAGGTCGTCATTACAGCGCTCTGTCCACCAGATGATTATCTCTTCCCCTGAGCAATATGAGGTGCCATTGGATTCATTTTCCGGCTGCAGGAGTTGGACTGGCATGTGAAATCGACTCCTATGGTTTTCATTGCTCAAAAGCTGGTTGCAAGTTATTGTATCTTATTCTTTTCTCTGCGTTGTACGTGTTCTAGTAATGTTCTCAATCATTTTTTGGGAGCACGGAACATGTTTTGAAGACTTCTGCGTCCTGCAACGCCGATTTTAGTCCTGGCTGCTACTTTCTCTTCCAGGATAAATAATGTTGATGTAGTGAGCCACGGTTTCATTGTTGGTTTCCCGAAGCCCAATACCGCTTGACAAATTCATGTATGATCGAGGTCACTGTGTTTCAGGCTGGTCCAACTTAATCTGACAAGGAGTCCAAAGTGGTTTTGAATTGCAATGAAAATGTTACTAAGGCGTGTAGCAGGAAGTGATTCAAAGGTGTAGCCAGCTGTTGGTTCTGTCTTTGTATATTATCTGGATGAAAAGGCAATACTAGATAAAAGCAGGCAGTGATCAGTGTTGGCGAGGGTCTTCGCTTCATGATGGTTGGTTGTTTAGTTCTGTATAACGTGCTCCATTTGTCCCGCCTCGGAGGAAGAAGCTCTTTCCTAACACTGGCAAGCGCTGGACATTCAAAAAGATGATGTTCAACAGTTTCATAGGAATGTGTGCACAGTCGGCACTCTGGAGTATGTTCTGGTTAAATTCTGTTCAAGTGACTGTTAAGTTGTATGTAGTGCGAAGTCGGAAAATGGTGCTTTGGTCTCTACTTTTCAGTACGCTTAAGTTGTCTTTGGGATTTGGGATGGCCATATGTTTGTAGATTTCTCTCCAAGTATTTCTCATTGCCCATCTATTCAGACGGGCCTCTTTGTTCGCAGTCTTCAGTAGTTGTTTGACTGTCTGTAGGGTTGTTGGTGTGTATTGTTGTTCTTGACTTGATCCCTTCTTAGTCAATCTGTTTGTCTTGTCATTGTCATGTGTATTTGAGTGACCAGGGATCCATTGTATAACTATTCTGACTTCATGGGATGTGAGAAGTTGGTTGGCATCTAGGGATATTTGGATAAGTTCAGACTTACAGTGACCAGCATCTTCCATAGCGTGAAGGGCAGATAATGAGTCTATAAAGATTACTATGCGTTGGGCGTTTGATGGGAAAGCATCAAATACAGTCCTCAAGTGGTACAGAGCTACTTTCAATGCTGTTATTTCTGCCTCATAATTTGAACATACCTCCCCACAGGCATCAAACAGCTCATCAGATGTTCTGTCTGGATACTCTATGTAGACTCCATATCCCGCTTTAATTGTGGCTTTAAAAGCAGGTCCATCAGTACAGACATGTATCCATTTTTCTGGGTAGGTGTCAATCGTTCTGTGTGATGCTCTCATAAGACTTACTGGATCAGCACTTCTTCTTGTATTATCTGCTAGTTTTGTTTGAATTTCTGGCATTTTTAAACATGTATGTGCTGGTAAATTTGTTGTTGCTTTCTGTGCTGGGACATGATATCTGTCTTTAATCTCACTGACATGGTGGAGGACT
Organism: Ariolimax columbianus; assembly: GCA_036924085.1. Lineage (NCBI taxonomy): Eukaryota > Metazoa > Mollusca > Gastropoda > Stylommatophora > Arionidae > Ariolimax > Ariolimax columbianus. Next base: position 50,147,814 of record JAVGWX010000001.1, read on the forward strand.
GACTTTTGTTTTATTCTCTGCTTTTGTTGCCATTTTTTGACAAGACTTCTATTGGGTGGTCTTTGCTCATTGTTTTACTCCTCTCATAAACTTCCATCTCGGCCCCATCTCTTCACATCTCAAGGGTTCGACATTCACAAGCAGCAGCCGGTGTTGACCTCATTGTTCCACTCCAAGATATATAGGCTCTTCCTCTCTGAGCAATTTCTGTTTCTGAATCTCAAGACATATATTTCTTCACTACTTTGTGGCTATTGGTAAAGATTGTGTAAACAGCCTGTTCACATTTTATCTTCAGTTTCCCCAATTTGGCAATTCTCATGCAGCCTTCTCAGGTCTCCATTTAATCGTTATGCTGCACTTTCTACATCTTCATGGCTCTGCCATATTGCCAGATCATCAGCATACATGGCTTTTCCAGCTTTGATGTGCTTGGCCAGGTCATTGATGCAGAAGAGAAAAAGAGTGCAGCTCAAAGCAGAGCCCTGTGGAAAGCCATCCCCTAATACTTCTTTAGAGGAGACTGCATTGTTCATCATCTGGATTGTTCGGTCAATGAGGAAATATTCTATCTGGTTGAACAGCGTTACGCCAATCCCCACATCAGTCGTCTTCATTGAGAGATTTTTTCTCCCTACTCGACCATAGACATGTTGTAAGTTGAAGAAGATAGCTACTGTAGTGGACCCTCATAAAATCTATAATCAAAAAGCAGTTGGAAACATGGAATAAAGAAAACATTCCTGTATCTGATAGCTGGGTCCATATTTTGTTATGAAATAGGTTAAAAAACTCCTAGACTTTCAAGACTTTAAAAATATTGTGGAGTTTATTCTTTGTCTTCCAGAAGTACAGCACATGTTGAGAGAATATTTTATATTATGAACACTAGGCCTATGTGGTCAAAGGAGAAATCTAGATTAAGTGTTGAAACAATGAAGGCTATGTTAGTTGTAAGGCAAAATTGTGTCATGGAGTGTGGGATGTTGTATGATTACACAAAATCACTTCATCAGAGAAATATTCATGGTACGATCGTGGTGAAATACAGACACACTCTACATCTTCCTACATTTGTGTGTGGGATTTGGTCACTGAAGAATAAGTGTAAGCTTCATATAATTACACTTTTTAATACATTAAATTAAAGTATTTAAAAGTGTTATTATACAAAGCTTACAATTATTCTTCAGTGACCGAATCCCACACCCAAATTAATGATTAATGCATATCCCAATGATGCCAATGTCCCGTTATTGCCATCCAAATGTTTCATTTTTGTCTCAAGTAAATATGGTCAGCATAACTTAACTTAACGTCTTTATACTGGTTTAGATGACTATGCAGAGTCTGTATACAACCAGTTTCATTTACATCACCTTGTTCTAAAAGCTATGCACATCCAATTTATTCTTAAATGCATTAACTGTCCCTGCCTCCACTACCTCCCCTGGCAATGCATTCCAAGCATTCACCACTCTCTGACTAAAAAGATATTTCCTAATATCTAATCTGGACCTCTCTTTAGTCAACTTGTAGCCATTCCCTCTTGTTCTTGTGGGTGTCTGTATTTTTTTTTAAAACTTGTTATAGTGTAATTTATCCATTCCTCTGATCATCTTATAAACCTGTATTAAGTCACCACGAATTCTTCTCTCTTCTAGACACTGTAGGATGGTTTTTCTGAGTCTTTCCTCATAACCGTAATTCTGGAATCCCACTATCAGGTTTGTAGCTCTTTTTTGTATTCTTTCCAGCATGTTTATATTCCCTCTATGATAAGGACTCCATACCTGTACACAGTACTCCAATCTAGGTCTAACTAATGCTTTATACAGTTTGACTATCACTTCCTTGCTCCTATGTTTAATATTTCTTTTTATCATACCTAACATTGCATTTGCCTTTTTCACTGCTACCGGAACTTGCTTACTCACCTTACCTGTATGAACTATTATAACCCCTAAGTCCCTTTCCTTATCTATCTTTCTAATATTGTTCTCGTCCATTCCGTAATTATGTTCCATATTGGATCTGCCCGTGTGGATGACCATACATTTATCTACATTAAACTCCATTTGCCAGCTTACAGACCATTCTCAAATTTTACCTAAATCCGACATCAACATATCCACTTCTGCTTTAGATGAGACACTACTGCATAGTTTTTGTGTCATCAGCAAATTTTGCAATCATGTATCTCATATCAATGTCCAAATCATTTATATATATCAAGAATAAAATTGGTCCTAAAACCGAGCCCTATGCCACTCCACTTTTTACTTCACAGTACTTAGAGTACTTCTTATTTATGCCCACCCTCTGCCTTCTTCCCATTTACCAATTTTCAATCCATTTGGCAACTTCCCTACCTATTCCATGTGATTTTAATTTTCGAAATAATCTTTTAAGAGGGATTCTATCAAAGGCCTTTGCAAAATCTAGATAAATAATGTCCACTGGCTCCCCATTATCTATAATTTTGGTAACCTCATCCATGAATTCTAATAGACTTGTTAAGCATGATCTCCCTCTAGTAAACCCATGCTGACTATTTCTAATTAGATTAAATTTGTTTAAATGCATTATAATGTTTTCTTTGATTATTGACTCCAACAATTTACAGACTATGCTCGTTAAACTCACCGGTCTATAATTCGCTGGGTATGGTTTTTTTCCCTTTTTTAATAAGGGGATCACTCCTGCATCTTTCCAATCCCGTGGAATAATCCCTTTTGTAAGTGATTGAGAACATAATATAGCCAATGGTTTTGCTAGTTGGTCTCTAATTTCAAACAGAAATTTTGGATGAATACCATCTTGACCTGGACGTTTATCAACTTTCAACCCTTTCAATTTAAAAAAAACTATTTCTCCGATATACAGATTGATCTTAATCCCGCTGTTTACTTGTCGCTTTGAAAAATATCTATAGGCTCTGGGATCTTGGAGCAGTCCTCTTTTGTGTAGACTGTGCCAAAGTACTGATTGAGTAGATTAGCTGCCTCCTCATTCTCACTTATTATTGTCCCTGTACTGTCTATGAGAGGGCCTACTTTGTCTTTCGTTCTTTGTTTATTTCTAACATAAGAAAAGAAGCTGTTACTGTCAGTCTTGATCCTCTGAGCAAGTTTTTTTTTCGAAGTCTATTTTTGCTGTTTTATTTGTTTTCTGAGATATGTTCTGCTTGTCCAAATATTTTAAATATGTTTTTTTGATTTACCTGCCTCTATATAATTTTTCCAAGCTTTATTTTTAGCTCTTCTACATTTAACTACAAATCTAGTTATCCACTTTTTACGCTTGGGGTTTATCTCCCTACATGGAACACATTCCTCTTTTAGCGTTTCTAGAACTGTTTTAAAACTCTCCCACTCCTGTTCAACATCTGTTCCTCTGACAATATCTTTCCAGATTATGTAGTTCGCTGTCTCTTTCATTTTCTTATGTTCACGTGTTTATGTTTACTTCTTTCCCTGCAATAAGATCCCAACGGATGATTTGATGGTCACTTGAGCCAAACAGTTCCCCAACGGTAACATTTTCAATCATATTTTCCTCTGTAGTAAAAACTAGGTCGGGTGTGTTTTTGCCTCTGGTGGGTGCTTGTACATGTTGAATTAAAAAAATTGTCAGTTCTGCACTTAACAAAAGGTTTTTGAAAAGTGCTTCTGCCATATCCCATTTTATTTCTGGAAAGTTGAAATCCCCCATTAATAATAATTTGCCTTCACTTGTCTTTGCTATGCTACTAATCAGCTCCTCATATTCCTCTTTTTGACTTGATGGACATCTATAGCACACTCCAATCACTGTTTTATCCCCCCCACTTTCTATTTCTCCCCATACACTTTCAATTTTGTTACCATGTGATAAATCATCTTTGATCGTTATATTAACATAATTTATTCAGTATAATAAAACTCCACCTCCCTTAGTCTTGTCTCCAACTACCCTATCTTTCCTTAACATTGTCTATCCCTCTATTTCAAGTTCACTATCTGCAATGTTCTCATATGTCCATGATTCTGTTAACCCTATTATATCTGGTTTTTCTTCTTCTACATACAGTTCCAATTCTTCTTTTATTTACTATACTTCTCACATTTGCATAAAAACATTTTAGTTTGTAATTTTGTTGTTTTTCCACTTTTTGCTTTTGCTTTATCCTTTTTATTTTTGCTTTTCCTCTACTTATTTCACACTTCCCTGACCCTGACTCTCTCCTTTGACTACATCCTCTATAGCACCCAATTGTAGGCCTATCTTTAGTCTCATACTTCATAGACCTTACTAGTTTAAATTTCTAACGCAATGATTAAACATATACTTTGCTACAACATGCTGTCCTATCTCATTTAGATGTAAACCTCTCTTGTCTAACATTTTACTTGTGTCTACTTTCACATCAATAAATTCCATTCCCATGTCTGCACACATCACCTGTAACCTAAGGTTGATACCTATTATTTTGCTATCTAGATAGTCTGACTCTCTGCTCTATCTAAAATGACCTTCATTGTGACCTTTCTAAACTTTTTTTCCTTAAGTGTTCTCATAAGACTTTTGTATTTATTCATAATTATTTCGGTACCACCTCTCTTTACATTATTTGTTCCTACCATTACCACAACATGAATATTTCCTTTGTCATCTATCCTCTTTATTCTCCCCTCTATGTCCTATATTTTTGCTCCCCCAATATCCATTCTTTCAAACATGTTGTGTTGCTTAGACAAACGTCTGCCAACCTCCCTCACCATTGAATCTCCTACTACCAATACTGAACCCTCACCTATATTTGCATACTTCTTTCCAAAGCTCTCTGCCCTGTGAACTGTTTCCTCACTAAAATCTTCCTTACTTCCTTAACTACGCCTTGACTGCAGCTTCTTTAAAATTTTCTAAATTTTCACTTGTTTCCCTTCTATTTTCATCTGCCTCTTTTCTATCTCCTTCAATCTCTTCTCATTTCTCATTATATCGCACTCCATTTGAGCCTTAAGTTAAGTTAAGTGAAGTATTGGGAAGCTATTAGTTACCAAAAAGAAAAATAAGGGCAATAACTCTCATATTTTTTTAATGAAAAAATTAGACAATACGTGTTACCTAAATCGCAAATTATTTTAAATTCTACATATTTTCCATTTGAACAAATGTGAAATTGATCCTTTAATAAATTCATAGAAAATAGATGTATTTTCATTTATTCACATACTATTTCTACAGAACCGGAATTCGGGACACCTATGGTGTCTGGCTAGGGCTAGAATATGGCAAGACATTTTCTAGACATGTCCAATCATACATACCTGGCACGGGAGATTACCTCAACCGGAAGCCTTGGTGATTCGAGGCGCAGTATCTGTACTATTTTATCAGGTTTTCGAACTATTATATTTCGGAAAGCGGTTTTCATGTCTGTGTAATCTTTACCAAAGGGATACGCAGAATCTTTCTTCGCTTGTATAGTCCGTGAGACTATTGTTACTTCCAAGAAAATGAATATTGATTTCAAAATTGAAGACTTTATCGATGGAAAAACAATTCTTCAAGCTGGCACCTTGGCCATTACAATATCAGGCCCACAAGCCTCGAGAGTATCATACTCTCTCATCTCGAGCATCCTTGCCGGGCCAGCTGGATTGGGTCCCAATGGCGTGAATGCGCTCCTGCGATTTTCGAACCCTAGAGTATTCTATGCACGACTCACTCAGTCTGCGCATGTCATTCACTATAAGAATCTACATGGGAAAAGGTTTGAGTGGCAGAACCCCAAGCTAAGCGTGGTCATCGAACGGCTGGAAAATGAAAGAAGCAAAGGCCTAATTCACTGGGTACCCGAGACAGTGAAGATAGAAGCTATCAATAAAGTAGCAGCTATTATCTCGGGGGATCAGGAGGCTGAAGTCTACCGTCTATCCAAAGCATCTGACAAATGGACCTTCCTGTACAAGAAGACGTCCAAAGTCATCCCGCATTATGTCAACATCAATTTAGGCGGCAATTTGACCGAGAAATTGAGGCTTTGGGTCACTCTACCAGGAAGGCCAACGCCATGTGACATATGCGGAGAAACCTCGCACTGGACCAGCCAGTGTCTCACTAAATCCAAGCAGCAGAAAAATCCTTAACGGCCAGAAGTAGAGAACAGCAGATAAGAACAAGAAAACATACTAACGGCAGCACAAGCACCCGAGCCGATAACAAACGAAGATGGGTTTACAGAAGTGGAGAACAGAAGAAAGAGAAAATACAAACCCCAGAACGGTAAAGACTCTCCAGACAAGAAACGAGACAACATCGGCAGCCCCATGAAATCACTTCAAAAGACGCAGAGACAGCAGACAACAGTCGCAACAAGTACTAACCTCTCCAAAACAACCGAGACAACTGACACTTCCCAGACAACAGCCGCAGCAAAAACAGCATACATCACAGAATCAGAAGCCACAACGAAGACAAACATCACCACAGAAACAGCAGAAGAAAGCACAACAGCCCGCAACCTGCACCCAGCCAGAACAAACATCGCCACAAGCTGAAACTGACAACAAAAAAGACCAAGAACACACCAAAGAACTGTGGAATGACTCTACTTTGCATAAACTAGCACTAGACGACAGCCCCACACTAGTAGTGGACTTTGTAGAGAATGAAGATTTCGAGGAATTTTAAATACAAAATATGTATGTGTAAAATTTCAAATTGCTAAAGTAAATCTACTTTAAATATTCTTTTTTCTTCTCCATCTGCCTAACTCTTTCGTTTTCTCCTACATTTCTCACCATGTCTACATAGGATCCTTCTATCTATGCCACGGGATCTCATCTAGTGTCCCTCATGTAGCTTTCTCGATAGAAACTTCTCTTGGTAACTCTTTCCCACCATACATCGCTTCTGATATTCAGTGCAAAATTACCCTATATATCATCATTCAAACACACATGGTCTATCGTTCTCTCGATGAATGACCGTTATTCCGGCTTGTGTACTTCATGTCCTTCTCCAAATTACGTCATCTTTTCATGCCCATCCAAGTGCGCTATTTTCTGCACTACTCTATGCACACAAAAACGGTGTGCAATTTTTTCAACAACGCTCTTACGCAAGGGACATTAGACTTAAACTGAGCGCTATACATATATCATGATATATATTTGTTTATATTTGATGAATTTGGACAATATTGAGAAAGAATGCATATATTTTGCTAACACTGTTATACTGGTTTAGAAGCCTCTGCAGAGTCTAAACAACCAGTTTCATTTACACCACGTTGCTCTAAAAGCTATGCGCATCCAATTTATTCTTAAATCCATTAACTGTCCCTGCCTCCACTACCTCCCCTGGCAATCATAATGCATTCCAAGCATTCACCACTCTCTGACTAAAAAGATATTTCCTAATATCTAATCTGGACCTCTCTTTAGTCAACTTGTAGCTATGCCCTCTTGTTATTGTGGTGGCTGTATTTTTAAAAACTTGTTAAAGTTGTTATAGTCTAATTTATCCATTCCTCTGATCATCTTATAAACTTGTATTAAGTCACCATGGATTCTTCTCTCTTCTAGACACTGTAGGCCTGTTTTTCTGAGTCTTTCCTCATAACTGTAATTCTGGAATCCCACTATCAGCTTTGTCACTCTTTTTTGTATTCTTTTCAGCCTGTTTATATCCCCTCTATGATAAGGACTCCACACGTGTACACAGTACTCCAATCTAGATCTAACTAATGCTTTATACAGTTTGACTATCAATTCCTTGCTCCTATGTTTAATATTTCTTTTTACCATACCTAACATTGCATTTGCTTTTTTCACTGCTACCTGAACTTGCGCCCTCACCTTACCTGCTTGATCTATTTTAACCCCTAGGTCCCTTTCCTTATCTATCTTTCTAATATTGTTCTCTCCCATTCTGTAATATGTTTCATATTGGATCTTGCCCATGTGGATGACTGTACATTTATCTACATTAAACTCCATTTGCCAGCTTACAGACTATTCTCGAATTTTATGTAAATCCGACCTCAATATATTCACTTCTGCTTTAGATGACACTACTGCATAATTTTGTGTCATCAGCAAATTTTGCAATCATGTATCTCATATCAATGTCAGAATCATTTATATATATCATGCTAAATAACAGCATAAAACACTGCATCTACACTGCAAGACACAACACACACACAATCCATGGCTTCAACAAACAAACTACACATTATATCTATAAACATCAGAAGCCTACAGAACAAACTTCAATATGTAGTGAACTTAATACACAGACATAAAACTGATTTCCTCTTCATACAAGAAACCAATATAAACAACGCAATATCACAACCAAGCTAGGACTTAGACATGCATGGTTCAGTCTAGGAACATACACAGGAGTCGCTATACTACAGACATTGTATAGATGGGAAGCGACACAGAAGGAAGACTACAGATAGTACAAATAAAAAGTACAAATGACTTCGACGACACACATATACTAGTTAACGTTTATGCTCCAGCAACAAAGATAGAACAACCAAAATTCTATGAAAACTTCTCAGATACGCTAAGTCAACAGTTTAAAAAACACAAAATTATAATGCGAGAAGATTTTAATTGCATCTTACATCACCTAGACGCATCACAGCCTACAACAAGGAAAATCACCAACGATACTCTGCAACTTAGTTTACACGAACACAACCTCTTAGACACGTACAGACACAAGTACCCCGAAGGCAAAGAGACAACACACAAAGACACATCACAACACCATTGCACATCATACAGACTAGACAGATTCTAAATACACGAGAGCTGCACAATAAACAAAATACGCCATTTAGACAAAACTACAGTAACAGTAGAAATAGTAGTAAATGGAACACACACAACACACACTGAGGCAGCACATTGGTAATTCAACAACTCTTTGCTGACAAATGAAAAATACGTTAAATACTTAACACTTTTAATACAAGACTACACACAATACACACCAACCGAAAATTTAGGCGAATATTGGGATTTGTTAAATATAGCTTCAATCAGTCGTATATAACTTTAATACATAAACCAAATACTGACAAAACTGAAAAAAAAATTATAGACCAATTTCTCTCCTAAACATAGATTATAAGAAATTAACAAAGCTCTAAAACTCAAACCATTCATGAAGACCAACAATGCAGCATACAAAATAGAACCATTAATAAACATGCACATTTCTTGAGAGACATCAAATATGCACACGATAAAAACATACAGACAGCAATACTATCCATAGATCAAGAAAAGGCATTTCATATGGTTTCACGCGAATACCTACACAAAACATTACAAAGAAATAACATGGGAGAATATTTTACTAATTGGGTCAAAATTGTATACAACAAACAAGAGAGTAAATTACTAATAAACCATACACTTACAGAGAGCATACATTTAACTAGATCAGTGAGACAAGGTTGTCCTCAATCTCCACTACTATACGTATTAGTATTACAACCAATCTTAGAGAAAATTAGGCAAGATAAAACCATTAAGGGAACTCACATACCAGGAACAGGAGAAAATAAAACTAATAGCTCATACAGATGACACAATAATTTTTCCAACAACCCAAACATCTATACAAAGCATTCTCAATACTTTCACAACCTTTGGCAAACAAAGTGGTACTAAATTAAATATCTTAAAATAAAAAAATTCTGGAAATAGGTAAGTGGAAGTCTAAAACCGATTTCCCCTTTCAGTTAATACAGGTAAAAAAATTGAAAATTTACGGCATATATTACTCAGCAAACCCTTCAGGTGAAAACAGAGACATGTGGCAAAAAATACCTAAACAGATTCAGGATAGATTAGATAATATAAATTTAAAGCCACAACAATATTCGGAAGAAGTCTCATAATAAATACCTTTGTCATCCCCAAATTAATATACGTATCCAACATCTTTAACCCCCCCACCGAAAGGCAATCAAGGAAATTAATAAGCTCACTAGAAAATTCATTTTTAAGAATACCATAAATAGTATCAAAATTCAAACATTAATACAAGATAAAAAGATAGGTAGAATTTCTTTACAACATATCGAAATAAAAATCAAAGCCCTAAGAATTAAATTCATAAGTGAAATAGTTACAAATCAAAACGAGTATCCACTAGCACACTACTACTTGGGACTCAGACTTAGTAAATGGTGTAAATTAAATAAGAATATGCCACATTTCTTTGGGAGTTTACCATTTTACCAAAAATGCATTAAACATATACAAGGTAATGAACACCTCCTTCAACAGGAGACCAAAATTATATATAAACAGTTAGTGCAATCTCAAGAACCACTACTCAAAAATAGAATCAAAAGAGGATACAACTATTTCATTACAGATTATACAAGCAAATTCAGTAATCTACACACACTAAAAATATCACCTAAAACTAGAGAAGTAACATACATACTTTTATTTAATATAACACCATTTCAACACAAAATATACAGAATAGCAAAATGTAAATTCTGCAGACAAAATATTCAAGAGACAGAAGAGCACATATTTTATCAGTGTATAATAAAATAAAAAATTGTTGAATATAAATATCTTTATTTAAATTATCCCATTAAAAAAAAAATATCTATTTTACTAATTAGATAAGGTTCTTGAACTTCAGATTTTTTTTCCATTTTACTCCACTTTATTCCTTTTCTTTCTGCAACACTCAATATTTCTTATTCTCAATCCTTTTTCTTTCTCTCCTTCTTTCTTACGCCCTTTGTTCAAATTTCACTATTAAATTGAAATGTAAAATTACACCAAATGGAAAAATTATGCGAATTTGTATTGCACAAAAAACAATTTTTTTAAATTAAAAAAAATAATTTGGAGGTTCTCCCAGGCTGAGGCACTTCCATTGCACTTTGGTTGGGTTGACGCCTGCGACTGCCCCAAATGTGGACGACTCGAGTACGTAATTTTTGCGTAAGGGGGACTGCGTTCGCGCTATACCCTCAATACTCAAATGACAAGAAAGGGAATTATTGTATTTATTTGTCTGGACAGAATTATGTTGGTAAAAGTTAGTTTCATGGAAAATTCTTCAAGACTCCCAAATAGTTTGAAATAGCGGTTCATTTCCGTTATCCGTGACGTACTACGTGTGCACTGTAAAGGTAGGTTTGGTTCAGGACAACCGCAACCCAAAGAAAATTACTGTAGATCGATCTTACCACAGCTTTTTTTATATACTTGTCTGCATAAAAAGATGCTCATACTATAATTTTAAGTGCACGATACATTATAACATCAAATGAGTCTTACATTGTTTAACAAAAAAAGTTAGTGCTCCTATAGTAAGGTTCTTCCATTGCACTCCGGTTTGCTAAACTAAACCCTACGATTTGCCCCAAATGTGGACGACTTTATGCGTAATTTTTGCTTAAGAGGGACTGCCTTCGCATTATCCCTTCATCAATCAAATTATATGAATGGAAATCCATGGTTTACTAGAAAGTAGAAACCGTTTTCTTGATTGCCTGAGGAGACTCGCAACTTGACCACACAAAACTGTTATAAAACCGTACTACTTCTTCTTTTCACCTTTTGTCCTGCTTGTGCCTTTCAGCGTCATGTTTGGAAGAGGTTTCTTGACCGAGCCCTAATATGTGCTTGTGCCTTTCAGCGTCATGTTTGGAAGAGGTTTCTTGACCGAGCCCTAATATGTGCTTGTGCCTTTCAGCGTCATGTTTGGAAGAGGTTTCTTGACCGAGCCCTAATATGTGCTTGTGCCTTTCAGCGTCATGTTTGGAAGAGGTTTCTTGACCGAGCCCTAATATGTGCTTGTGCCTTTCAGCGTCATGTTTGGAAGAGGTTTCTTGACCGAGCCCTAATATGTGCTTGTGCCTTTCAGCGTCATGTTTGGAAGAGGTTTCTTGACCGAGCCCTAATATGTGCTTGTGCCTTTCAGCGTCATGTTTGGAAGAGGTTTCTTGACCGAGCCCTAATATGTGCTTGTGCCTTTCAGCGTCATGTTTGGAAGAGGTTTCTTGACCGAGCCCTAATATGTGCTTGTGCCTTTCAGCGTCATGTTTGGAAGAGGTTTCTTGACCGAGCCCTAATATGTGCTTGTGCCTTTCAGCGTCATGTTTGGAAGAGGTTTCTTGACCGAGCCCTAATATGTGCTTGTGCCTTTCAGCGTCATGTTTGGAAGAGGTTTCTTGACCGAGCCCTAATATGTGCTTGTGCCTTTCAGCGTCATGTTTGGAAGAGGTTTCTTGACCGAGCCCTAATATGTGCTTGTGCCTTTCAGCGTCATGTTTGGAAGAGGTTTCTTGACCGAGCCCTAATATGTGCTTGTGCCTTTCAGCGTCATGTTTGGAAGAGGTTTCTTGACCGAGCCCTAATATGTGCTTGTGCCTTTCAGCGTCATGTTTGGAAGAGGTTTCTTGACCGAGCCCTAATATGTGCTTCGTACAAGAAGAGCTTTAACGCATCTTTACTGTCAGCTATCCAACTTGCGTGATTGGCCCTTGGCTTTGTATTCTCGTAGCACTGATTTATAAGTGATACTATCCGGTACTAGATAAAAGCAGGCTGTGATCAGTGTTGGATAGGGCCGAGTAGGAACTGAGGAAGAAGGGGCCACTCTTCCCCTTCTCTCTCTTCTCACCTCACTCTGTTTCATTTGACTCTATCCTACAGTCACACTCTTTCACACGCGCTTTCGTGGTAAAGCCCTTCCATTGCACTTTGGTTGGGCTAGCTTCTGAGGGCGCACAAACCTAGCATAGGTACATACAGATGCACACATGCATCCAAGCACTGGTTTATGCGTCCTGATATCGCCCAATTGACTACGGTCTGGGGTGGAAAATGGCGCGCCTCCGCCAGTAGAAACTAGTGAGGCAAACATCTAAGCAAAAACCAAAAAAAAGTTGGATAGGGCTTTCGCTGTAGGATTGGATTAGGTCTCGGCTCCTGCTAAAGATGTGGTCCAGGTATTTTTTAATCCTGTGGTCACTGGATCTCCAGGTGTAGCCGACTGCCACTAAACACCAAATCTGCATTGTATTACATAATGCTTTTCTATTTATTAAACGTCCATGTAATCTTAATTTATATATATGGACCATAACAGAGACAATGAAGTGCTATCCAGAATCAAAATGCCAGGTATTCATGCACTTTTGCACACACACAAGAAAACCAGCAGAGATGGGCTGATCACCTTGTTCGAATGTCAATCGAAAAGAGTCCACTGAAGCTCCTGTAAAGTGAACAGAGTGAAGGAAAACGATCCCAGGAACGTAAAAAAAAAGCGTTTTAATCACGGTCTGAAGACGCCCCTTTATTAAGTGTTGTCAAATAGACATTAACACTTGGGAAAACCTGGCTTAAAATCGTTCCACCTGGAAAAGAGCAGTCACAAACGGCGTTGCAATCAGCGATGGCCTCCGTGTACGGGCAGCCCATGACGGTCGCGCCATCAGGAAATCTACAGCAGAGCGAATACCAGTGGCAGCTGCAGATTATGTTTGTCAGTCGTGTCATAGAACTTTTCGTGCTCGCATTGGCTTGATTAGTTACAAGCGCACTCACATACTCAAGGATGCAATATACCATGGGTTGATGTTGGTGGTTCTCATCGACGACGATTAACGAATTCTTCTTCTTATTATTAATATATATATATATATATATATATATATATATATATATATATATATATAGAGAGAGAGAGAGAGAAACTACAGTGGCTTGCAAGTGAGATATTCATTCATTAAGCTAGAGATCTTGAGTTCTAATTCACAAGTGTTCCCTTTCCACCCCGGTATATATTTTGTCAATATCCTATTTATACCACTTTTTGAATAGTCTCAATATAACAACTGCCTTCGATTTATCCTTTGCACGAACTACATCACGTGTGCATTTTTTTGTTAAAAGAGTGCAACAAAGAACGAAAGAACAAGACATTTTATGTCACGCACGGCACGACAGAAAATCAGCAACCAATTTGATTAAAAAACATTGGGGATTGGGAATTGAAGAAAACTCTCATGTACGCAAGTGAGCATGACACACACATGGTAGGTGGAGAATAAGGACACAAACTTTCAATCTGTCAAGTAAAGATCACTAATGGGACACTCGAAACAGATATCAGTGGTATATCGTATGAAAGTAGTTCGTACCTTAAACAAATAATCCAAGATATGGTCTCTCTGTGGTTGAGGGTAGTTCACTAGCAGTTTTGATGTAGCCTAAAATATAGGTAAGTTCATTAAAAAAAAGTGTACAGCACTTGACATGCCATTTTATGATGTCTTTTTGTGCATTATGTTATACACACATGCACGCACGCTCACATGCACGCACGCTCATTTAGAGTCGCCCAGTTTTGGTCGATGTTCGAGTTTTCAAGCTGAATTTCATCCAGTCTTCTTCTTCTGCGTTCGTTATCCATCTCCTGCTACCAAGCCACGAACAGGGCTTTGCAAGTAGCTTGATGTAGTCCGTATAATGAAATGCGTTGTGTCGCTAGTTTACAGCTTGACTGCGATATTTGCACTTTTCGGCAGGTCATCCAGTCTGTTTGCTAGCTCATCAGTGAAGCTGCTTCTAGTGGGTTCTCACTTCAACTTCTCTATAGGGCGCCTCATGTGTTCACCTTTAAACCTCAGCTTGGTGATCACGGGACGATGGTCAGTCTAACATTCTGTGCCAAACCTACTTATTAATTTTAGCAGCACTTCGATCCCAGCGTCTGACAATAATGTAATCGATAAGATGCCAGTGATGGGACCTGGGATGCATGCAAGTGGTCTTATTTATGGCAGTGAGTCGGACGATGGTGTTGGTAATCATTAGCTCATTTGTGGCGTATGTCTTCGGTAAGTATAGGGCGTTGTCGTTACATTTACATCTACTATTTCGGCTAATGATGTCATCCTACGTAGTGTGATCTGTGCCAACTTTGGTATTCAAATTTAACAGAATCATTTTGCTAGATTTGGTAACCGTAGCTCCAGATCTTCATATAACATGAATATGACTGCGTCATGATTTGTCAACGTCGGTGCGTAGGCACTTATCATTGTGGCATGCCGTTCTCCAATTGGAGGAAATTGCATTGTCATGAGGCGATCAATGATTCCTTTATGCAGACATTTTAATTGCTGTACTATGGTGGACTTTATGGCAAATCCAACTCCAGCCTCACGAACGCGTTGTTTCTGACTGGTGCAGCCGCTCCAGAAGAAAGTGTAGCCAGTGCCATCCTCTGAGAGTTGTCCCTCCCCCGGCAGTCGTGTCTCGCGCAGGGTGGCTATGTTGATGTTATATTTAGCCAGTTCCATTGCGACCATGACGATCCTCCGTTCTGGTCTGTTAGCCTTAGTATTGTTCATGAGTATGCGCACATTCCCCGTTGCAAACGTAATAGGCACTAATCGTTTATTATTTATTTTCGACCGTAATAGATACAGCATACTGGTCAGGGTGTAGTGAAGCAGACAATTTTAGGGCACTTTTTCTAGCTTCTTCCTCGGACTACGGAGGTGAGCAGAGATTTCCTAGAGATGGCTGCTCATGCGCTCAGAAGGCTACCGGGTTTAACTGTACCTCAAGTCAGTGAAAAATGGCCTTACGGCCTGAACCGCCTGTGTGCAGTTCTGCGACTCCAGCTTCCAGTGCATCTTCACCTGCTGCTTCGCCGCTCGTCCATCGCCACAGGACTTTTGAATGACATGTATGAAATGCGTGTGATATCGTGAGTGTTTCGTGAATTTGATTAAAGTGAGAGAGGTTTGCTCAGTCAACATCACTATCTCGTCCGGGCCCGTCATGATCTAGTAGCAAGACAGTGTCGAGTCGGCTAGTAAAGGATTGAGATGCAGAAGATCATCAGGGCTTTTTTCGTGTCTCACCATACACTTAGCATTCTTCAAGACCTGCTGGTCCCGACGTTGTGGCAGTTTAACATGATTGTTGTCATTTACGTCAAACCGTCGAGACCAGGCTTCACATACTTGGGTTGACATACCTTATTTTGCCGATGACTCTCCCTCAGCTACATACACCTGGTTCAAAACAGCGTCCCAATGTATGTTCGCTGTGCATGTATACATATATAGATACACACACACACACATCTATCATCATCATCATCATTGGCTATTTTCATCTTGTCATACGATAGTAATTGTATTTTTAGCACAAAAGCCCGGGCAGAAATATAGAGATAGTGTGATCCCTCTCTTGGTCTGCATTGTTTGCTTCAAGGGAAATGTGATACAAATTCGTTTGGAATAAGGCAAGTTGCAGAAGCTGCCGGATCAGCAGAGCAATGCTCTATCTGTTCGCTGTCGCGGCTTCACTCATAGACCAGTCGCCAACCAAGTCTAAGGGCCTGGTCTGCCCTGCCACAACACTCAGCTGGTGTTGCCTTTACTCACGCTAAAATAAGGCATTGTATCCTCTTGCGTGTGCTTCTTCGCATTTCGTCGATTGTCAGATTTGGTAGACGCTGACCAACTTTCAGAATTATCAGAAAACAGGTCGCACAGCCATATCTGACAAAACCCGACAAGCGCTTGATACGCCAGTATCTTATCTGCAAGGCTTCAGATGGTTTGAAATCAGAGTTTTCCTTCTCCAAGATGAGCTGCCTTCCTAGTCTTTCTAACCTCATCTGCCCGAAACTACTAGTTTTAAGGCACCAGTGACTCGCCTTCCGCCCATTCTCCAGTTAGTCAAAACAGTTCCGCCGCGCGAAGACCAGGAGATGGACTTTGTTGTCAGAGGCTATATGAGACGCACGCCATGGGAGCATTTAGCTGGTGTTGAGAGTTCATCATCAACCCCACACCCAGCTATAACAACATTTAAAACCAAATGTATATATATTTTAAAAGATGTCTAGATACTAGAATAATAACTGAATTTACCCCTCCTCCACTGATTCCGCCAATGCCATCAAATGTACCACCGAAACCTGGAGTATCGTCAAAGAGTACGTCTGCTGCACCAGATGACGTTATCAAACAGCCTCCAACGACAGCTGATACTATCATCCAAAAATACGCCATTGTGTGCTTCTAACGCGTCGGCGTATCTCGATAAAGATGTGTAGAGCTGTCAGTGGCAATGTTGAAGGACTTCAGATTAACTTGTGGTCCGATTTTTGTTAAAATTGTCCTTTTATAAACTGTGACGGGTGCAATCTTGGTGATAAAGATGTTTTGTTTGGGTTTGACTAAGACAAACATGAGATTTTAAACACCTCACGTGACATCGTCGACCCTTTGCCGATCTTTTCACTTATCCGGGTTTTTTTTGTGTGTTTTTTTTTTAAGCGATGTATTAGTTGTTCTTATATATATACATATATATATATATATATATATATATATATATATATATATATATATATATATATATATATATATATATCATCATATACCATATCCTTTGTAGAACGTCGCTCCCATCACAGTCTGTCTGAAAGAAACTCGTTCCCTTACCAAAACACCAGCTTCGTGTCTCTTGATGTGACCAAAGTACTTGCATTTTCTAGCCAAAATGGAATTGATAAACCAGTTCTCTTCTATGCTCAACTCTTGCCGAATGTCTGCATTTGTTTTTTTCTCTGTCCAGGGTATTCTGAGGATCTTTCTGTAACATTTTGACTCGAAGGATTCGATTCTTTGTCTAGAAGTTTTGGTAATCGTCCATGCTTCTCAGTCATAAGCTACCACAGGAAAAACACAGGCTCTCAATACTTTTACTTTTATTGTTTTGTTGGTGCCCTGCCATAATTTCTTCAGGCTGTTCAGTCTCTGCATTGCCATAGCTAGTCTTCTTCTGATTTCTTTCGAGCAGTCACCATTTTTGTCAATTCTAGAGCCCAGATATTCAAAATGTGTGACCTGATCTATTTCCTCACCACACACTGTAAATTTATGCTGACATTGTGTTTTATCGGTGGTCATTATCTTTGTTTTGTTTATGTTTATGAACAGATTTTGATCTTTACTATGTCCATTAACGGCTGAAGGTAGCTGCTCTAGCCCTTCTGCACTTCTTGATAGTATCACTGTGTCATCTGCGTATCGTAACTCTGGAATCTCGTACCCCCCCCCCCCCCCCCCAATCGTTAATGGGTCAAAACTTTCAATGTTCTCATCTTCTCGAAGAGTTCTCATTATACATTCTGCATATATGTTGTACAGATAAGGTGAGAGAATACATCCCTGTCGGACTCCCTTTTGCAAACCAATCTGATGTTTGCCCAGATACTCGGACAGCGGCTTGTTGATCTTGGTAAAATGTTTCAATGAGATGAACTATATGCAAAGGAAACCCTATTTCCTTCATGATTCTCCGCAGATTTTGATGTTTTACCGTGTCGAAGGCATTAGTGTAATCAATGAAACATGTATACATGCCTACATTAAACTCTCTACATTTTTCATAGATATTCCTTAAATTGAATATGAGGTCCCGGGTCCCTCTGTCTTTCCTAAAACATGCCTGGACTACGTGAATTTCAGATTCAAACCTTTTCTCTATCCTTCTTAATAGGATTCGCAAGAGTATCTTGCTAGCGTGGCTGATCAGCGCGATAGTTCGGTAGTTCGTGCACAGCTTCAGGTTTCCTTTTTTGGGGAGGGGAATATAAATTAATTTCTTCCATGCTTCTGGCCACTCTGCACTGTGCCATATCTGTTTACACAGCTTGTGATAGACTCGAGCACATGCCTCTCCTCCTGCTTGTATTAGCTCTGCTGGGATATCATCCCATCCTGGGGACTTTCCCCTTTTCAGGCTTTTAATTGCAGAGTGTACTTCTTCCAATGTTGGTTCAGGTTCTTTCTCTTCCTTTGGTAGGATTGTAACTGAGCGCTTTGTGCTATCTCCATACATGGTTCTGCAGTACTCTCTCCATCTATTCAGTATGTCTTTGGTTTCTGTTAATGTGTTATCCTCTTTGTCATTTATGACATGTGGAACCGTTCGGAATACCCTTGTCATTGTTCTTATTGCTTTAAATGCATCTCTTTCTCTGCCTTGTTTTTGTAGGTTTTCTATATCCTTACACGTTCCTACTATGTATCTTCTTTTATCTTTTCTTATTTCTCTTCAAAATTTTCTTGCGCAGTTTTTATATGCTGTGTTGATCCCCTTACTACCCATTTGTTTTAATTGTTGCCTTTCTGCGATCAGTTTCTGTGTTTCCTCTGTTATATAGCTCTGTGTCTTGTGAAATATCTTTGGAATAATTTCTTTTGCTGTCGAGATCAAAATATCCCTTGCATACGATGTCAACTCCTCAGGTGTCATCTCTTCCTGTACAGCAAGCAACGCCTCAAATGTGTTTTCTACTTTGATGTTGTATTCAGTAGGTATCGATGATACATCGAAGCGTATTGGCTGGCAGCCTTTGTTGATCCTACGTATTCTTGTTTGGAAAACTGCAAACAGTAATTCATGGTCCGTATCGCAGTCTGCTCCTTGCAGCGGTTTTGTCGCCTGCACATTTGATCTCCATCATTTTTATATATATATATATATATATATATATATATATATATATATATATATATATATATATATATACATATATATACATATATGGGCAGAGGAGTATGGCAAAACATGCCGATCGCACATCTTATTCTGGGTCAGGTAAAATATATTGCTGGTCAAGACCCCAATCTTAATTCCACATAGGTCTCCCTGGAAACTGGCTGTTTTTATGGCAGCCCGGCTAACGAGGGGGAGTATCAACGTGATTCCCGAAGTAGTAAGCGACCCACAGACGAAGCCCAGCATAACACAACCACTTGGACGACCCCTGTCTATTTTAATCAGCTCGTTCTGGATGGGAGAAAAGCTACTGCAACCCATCAGTTAACGTCCTTTTCTCGTTGTGGGCATTCAACAACAATAACAATATAAGTGTATATTCTGGGAGAACAATGCTCTGTCTCACTACATCTAGATCCGGGTCTTTAACTTGGCACTCTCGTGTAAGGAAGCGAGACTTAGAGCACTTACATTAACCAGAGCGACGTCTCTACGCCTTCCACGTAATGTGCCTGGGGCGTATTTTGAGAATTGGGTGGCAAGAAAGAGTGTCACATAATGTGATTTTACAGCGAGCAAACACTCCCAGCAAGTACTCACTGTTGAGCCAAGGACGCCCTCGATGATTGGGGTGTGTTTATCGAATGGAAGATGAGATGCTGACAAAAGATATCTTCTAAGACAGCTGACAATTGAATATAGAGGAATCGGCCGCCCCACAATGCGATTCAAGGACGTATGTAAGAGGGCAATGAAGCCATGCAACATCCCACCCGAAAACTGGGAAACGATTGCTTATGACCGAGCCGTTTTGAGTCAGTCAGTTAGAAGGGGCATATTAGCTGCCAACTCTGGCTGCAGAGAAAAGGGAAATATAGAAGAGATTCGGGGACACCCCGACCAGCCAGCCTTCTCAGCTTGGTTGCACGATCTGCGGCAGGAAGTGTCACTCACAGATCGGCCTTTACAGTTATAGCAGACTGTGTCAAAATGTAGGTGATCGAACTGGACAAAACTCTTAGGGTGCTACGCGGATAGTCGTAATAGACTGAGACGCCAATGATGATGATGATATATATATATATATATTTATACAGACACGCGAGAGCGATTTGAAAAGTGTTACCTTCAGCGCATAACTATGACAACAGTGCTAAGAGCTACGTAACACCTATGTGATAATATTCCCTAATGAAGTGACTATAGGAACATGTCGTGACATGCGCCTGGAACGTAACCCATGTGCATAGCAGACATCAAAATGGCAGTTGAAGCAACATTAAATAATTGGATTCCTGAAGGTGATATTTTTAGGAACGTAGTGTTAAATAGAATATAGATTGAATATCTGATATGCCCAAGAACAGTGTTGTGTAAAGAGTTGTGTGATGAAGAACAGCTCTATGTATGCTATAGAATGAAGATATAGTCACGGGGATCACGACTCCAGAAAGAACTTTACAGTGTTAGAGTTAGGATCAAGATTTATGTGCAGTGTGAAATGCCACTGGACTGTGTTATATGATAAAGAAAGACAATGTTGCGCTAAAAATGGTAGTTGTAGATCTGTTATAGTCCCATCAAGAAGAGGGGAGCCAGAGAGTAATTTAGTTTGGTTGTACAAGGTCTCCGTTTTTTGTGAGGTGACTAGTTCCCTTCCTCGCCATCCGTAGCTGTAAATCAGGTATCCATACAGCTGGATACACTAACGTGTCCCATGACGGATCCCGTAATAGGGTGGAAAGACTAAATCTACTGTACCTTCATGTGATGTAATACAGGTCAGCTAAAGAGAGTTGTGCAACAAATTGCTACATAAACCACAACTGCAAGTGCCCAGAGTGCTGTGATCCATGTTTCCTTTAATGTTAAGATTTTGTACATTTTTTTTTTTTTTTTTTTTTTTTTTTTTTTTTTGTTTTTGCGTTCGCCTTATTTCTCTATTCCCCAAGGCGGTGTGCGTTGCACTGTGGTTTTTATTTTGCGCCTGTCGGCCCAGTGCATCCGACTTCAGCACGCATTTTATGTAAGGGTCTGCTTCCTCCTGCATTTTGTAAGGGTTTGCTTCCCCGGGGTAACGGCTGGTGCTGTGATGGGGATCGAACCCAGCACCTTCGGGTCGTGAGCCGTGCCACTTAACCACTAGGCCACGCCGTCCCCTGTTTTTTTTTTGTACATTTGATTCGACACACTGTCAATAAGCATCGGGTCACCTATTGTACGCCACAAAGAACAGAACAGAAACAGTGATGACCAGTAGAACACCTGGACCAATCAAGATAAGTGTAAATGATGTTGCTCTTCGGCAGGCCATGGGCCATGTTTGGGCGGTATTTTTTCGGCAGATTGCATCCTACGATCGGCTGGGAGATTAGGACTAGGTGTTAGATGACATCTGTGGTGACAACGGCTGTCTCCACTGTTTGGGCACCCGGGCATTTGTTTGGAAACAGGGTGCCAGCTGATGCACAGTATATTTATGCCGACTCTGTGCTACCAGAGTCAACAAACATTGGCCTCAGTCTAGGGCATGTGAGAGCAGAATTTCGACGTGTGAAATGAAGTGTTTGAGGAAAGTCGTCGGTGTTGCCGGGAGAGGTTGGGTGCGGAGCAACGGCATTCGATGTGTGGTCGGGGCTGAGTCTTGGGCCGAACGCATTTCCAGGCAGAAGGCGAGTTGGTTTGGTCACCAACTCGGCAGCACTGGCGGATGGATAGATGATATTAGAATGATTGTGCAGAGACATGGGCTCAAATTGACTGACGCAACGCACTTGGTGCAGGATAGACGACTTAAGCCCCCAACGACGCTCAACGGCACAAGTGAAACGAAAATTACTAAACTAACTAAAGTGTAGCTGAGTAGTTCTGATCAATTGTACAGATCTCCCATAAAGGATGTTTTAAATGGTTTATTTCTGTAGCAGAAGGAGCTGCCTCATCTCTTCAGTGCTGGGCAGGACAACAGGAGATGTTCCACCGCCTCAGATAGGCGTCACCAGAGACAGCAGATGTGGCCATCACCAGTGGCAACACTAGACAAGCTATATGGCAGTGTAGACAGCCTCAGGATGACCGATGCTTTTTTTCGAAAAAATAAAGGTTGACGTCTGACAGCGTACGAAGAAGATGGGCCGTGGCGGTATCTAGAGTTTGTGTTGCTAATTTTGTCTATTCTATTGCACATTGTGCTCACTGAACTGGGAATTCTACAAAATACGAACATAACAGAACTAATAGTATTGAGCTATTCCACCGCTTCAAGATATTTATGAGACAGTGGATTCCATCTGATTGCAACGTTCTTGGTAATGAGGAAGATGACAGAGTGTTAAGGGAAGGTGGGAAGCTACCTCAACCTGTTCACAATGTTCATTGCAATGGACGCGGGGACTGTGTAGACTAGTGGTTAAGTGACGCGGCTCACAACCCGAAAGTGCAGGGTTCGATCCCCATCACAGAACCGGCCGTTACCCCGGCGAAGTAAACCATTAGAAAATGCAGGAGGAAGCAGACCCTTACATAAAATTCATGCCGAAGTCGGATGCATTGGGCCGACAGGCGAAAAATAAAAACCCTAGTGCAACGTACACCGCATTGGGGAATAGAGAAATGAGGCGAACCCAATAAAAAAAACTAACAAAAACTGCAATGGACTCTAACGACCTATATCTCTTGTCCTGATTGTGCAGTCTGCTAGACTTTTTCCGTTTTCATCTGTTCATGTCATTCTCTCACTTTGCTAATTATCCTATAATAATAATGAGTAATCATAATAATAATAATGAGTAATAATAATAATGAGTAATAATAATAATAATAATGAGTAATAATAATAATAATGAGTAATAATAATAATAATAATGAGTAATAATAATAATAATAATGAGTAATAATAATAATAATAATAATAATGAGTAATAATAATAATAATAATGAGTAATAATAATAATAATATGAGCCTGAGAAAGAATAGGAAGAGGTGAACTGAGGTCTTTGAAATGTGGGTATTCAGAAGACTTGGACGAATTTCTTCGAAAGATAGAAAAATCAATAGTGTGGTTCTGTAACAATTCCAGGTGAAAAGGATACTTCTGAAAAAAATAAAAATCAGAAAAATTAAATACTGTGGTCATGTCAAGCGCCATGACAGTCTGCTAAAGATTGTTTTGTAGGGCAGAGTAGAAGACAAGAGAGCCAAAGGGTGACAGAGGTACAGATAGACAGACAGCATCAAGAGGAGGTCAGGACACAGTTTGGCTGCGTTTACCAGCCTGGCGTGACACAGACCCAGGTGGAAATCTATTTCCATCAACCTCCGTTGCGGGATAGCACTTGATGATGATGATGATGTTCATTGTGACTTTCGTTTTCTCAGTGTTAATGTCCAATCCATATACTAGACTTTTGTTCAATTTCTGAATCAGCAATTCAAACAATTCTTATTCGCTTCCATTCATCAGAGCTGTGTCATCTGCATGCTTATATATAATCTTGATACTCAAACAGACAGGTGTACGCCTACTGCCAGGTAGCTGAAAGCTAGCCGTAGTACGTTTTCAAAAAAATAATGTTTTGCAAATTTTACCTACTGTGGCTTACTGGGCATGGACGTAGGTACGTTGTATCGGGTTAGGAATTTTATACTTTTAGAATTTAGCTCGGACAGTGGCTAACAGCACACTCTTGTTGTTTTTCACATGTCAATGGTTCTTTTACATACACGCGTGTCATCAAGATTTTGTTCATCAATTTCTACACGGACCAAACTTTGGTTCAATCTCCTTTGAGAGAAGGGACCGTTTCAAACTTGCGGTATTCGAGACGCTGCCGTATCACGATTTCGTTTCTTGAGAGTCAAATACGTTACCTCTCAGCTATAGCGACCTGAAATTGTTAATTGATACTGCACTGATAATGAGTCCTGGCATGTCCTCTATCCATTGAAAAATGTATTGCCCGTAAATGTTAAACAGATAAGGGAACATTATAAATCTATGTCCCCTCTTTTCCTTTTATATCTATACGGGGTGCGAGATCCTGCAGTGGTAGATTGCCCCCATTACATATTACTGAGTATTCGTGTGTATTTTACATACATACATACATTACGTTTTCCAAATAGTAATTAGTTTCTCATGCTGGACTGTGTGAAATGTCTTTTTTTTATAGTACATTCAGCACATATAAATGCATTTGTGTAATTCTTTTAATTTATTCTGCTTGTGTCATTATACAGAATATTGCGTCTCTTCTTCCAATGTCCTGTCAAAAATCAAATTATTCTCCGGAAACTTTGTGCTTACTCTACACTTAATTCTCTTCTGTACAAATTTTAGCAGTATCTTAATGATGTCTGGCTCATCATGCTGGTATAGATATAACATTTGAAGAGGTCCAGAGGTTTATCAGGTGTAGATACAAGAACAAGTGACAGCGGGGCATTCAGGTCAACAATCAATTGACACAAATAAACAGCATAACAAAGGTGAACATGTGATAATCTTTAGACTACGCGCAAATCGCAAGAAATTGAGATATCATCTGTTCTAAAGGATGAGAAATACCGATTAATGTATCTGCAGCACTGATACTGACTGCTGGACATCGACTACAAAGGTGTTTAACATACGGGGAACAGATAAAGTATATATAGTCATCACAGCACTATACCAGGACACGCTCCGTGGAGATACCATATGCTAGCTAAGACTGATAATCGATTTAATTTATAATTAAATCAAGCCCAGCAAACGTCTGAAAGCGTAGGAGGAAGAATTTATCTCATCTGTCAGTACAATGTGCGCTCACATTTGATGCACAATATATCAATCTTTATGAGAGTTGATGAAAACAACAATGAATACGTTCTTAGTTAGCTTATTATGTGATAACAAAAAGATGTATCACATTACCTTGCACTGTGATTCCCATAATGGTGAGTTTACTAAAACAAATTTCGCCAGAACTCTACAGCCAGAAAGTCCAAATATACCTTCCGAAGTACACCGCAGAATGTAATAAGAGTCACTGATGACTGCCACTAAAGAAACGTTATGGGTTAACTCAACACAGCAAGAGCTGCTTCCAACAACAGGTGGGCATAAATACAAAGACCGACATTATGACCAGCAAAACACCTGGTTCTACGGATGACAATAATAAGAACATCCACCCGTGTGGTACACAGGCTGGCAAGAATAGAGCCACTGTCACACTTCTAGGATGTCGTAAAAGGCAATAAACCACAGTTGTGCATGGTGCTAGCAACCTCATCATGAAAAAAATAATTGCTATTAACCTAACGTAATTTAACGTCTTTATACTGGTTTAGGAGACTCAACAGAGTCTGTATACAACCAGTTTCTTAGAGGGGGGTTTAATAGACTCAATACTAGAGAGAAGTATACCCACAGCCAGCTAGGCACCAACTATAGCTGCAACCACCCGGGGAAAGATACAAATAACTTGAGTAATTTTTAGCTAGAATTTTGAATTTTGTCCGGTCAGCGGCCGTTAAGCCTGTTCTTTAAGCCTGTTCTTTTCGATTTCCAACTGCCAAGGAATTTTAACGTGATCGACACTGAACACGGAAGTCCTATCTCACTACAGGGACATTTTTACCAGAAGATACAAGTAAATAGAATCCCGGTCTCCATAGTGATTCGAACCCGTGACAACCAGCACCCGAGGAGAACATCTTACCTCGAGACCACTGCAAATGATTAGATACAAGATTTATGTAAATGAGCCAGATGTAGTGCTTGCCTTAGGCTTATACTTCCCTTGGAGCGGAAATACTAATCAATCAATTAATCAGAATGCCTTACTACTCTCAATTATTAATTTGATAACGAAAAGAGAAGTGTTTTGAGATTTATTCAGTTTGGTTCTTCTTCTTCTTCATCGTACGCAGTCAGACAGTAACGATTATTTTTTCGAAAAAAGCGGCGGTCATCCTGAGGCTGTCGACACTGCCATATAGCTTGTCTTGTGTTACCACTGGTGATGGCCACATCTGCTCTCTCTGATCCTCGTATGTCGTGCAGTTCTGAAGCAGATGCTCAGCGGTCATTTTCCCGGTACCACACGGTATTCGTCGGTACCACCTATCTTCAATTTGTTGAATAGGTGGTACCTCAGTCTATTGTGGCCAGTGCGAAGTCTGAAGACAACGACCTGCTCTCTTCTGTTCAACTGGTAATAGGCATCGTTTTTGGTGTAGCCGGTATGTTCAGTTTCCCATTTGGTCATGTATCTGGCTTTGATAAGCCGTTTTGACTCTTCGTACGTCATACTAGTATCTGTTTGTGGTAGTCTTGCACCTTCTTTTGCCAGTCTGTCTGCCTCCTCGTTGCCTTGGATGTTGCAGTGTGATGGGACCCACTGTACCACTACCCTTTTTGGTGCGGACTGCTGGCATAGTTGACAGAGTACTGATCTTAAATCATTAAGTTCAGTGTTTTTCTGGATTTTTAGCGCTGTGACTACGGCCAGAGCATCTGTAAGCAGGACTGTATGGCTTTCATTTTCTTTATGTGTCACCATTTCTTCTACTGCCGCCCTCAGTGCCTCTGCCTCCGCTCTGAAATTGCTTGTGTACTTACCAGTAGCGAATGACAGTGTTATTTGTCTGCCATTTGGTAGGTTCAGGAATGCTCCTGCCCCTCCGTTCTGTGTAGTGTTTGTTACAGAACCGTCGGTGTATGCATGGGTCCAGTCCATGCTTGGGTAGTTTTTCGATATAAAGCTTAGGGTAGTATCTCTCCTTTCTTTTTCAGTCTGACAGTTTTTGTTTCCAATAGCTGGTATATTTTCTACCACCTCTGGAAATATATCCTGCCTCCAGGTAGGTTTTCGTACAGTAGTGATGGGCTTTGGTGTTGTTAGTGCGTTTATGGGATCTTCGTGCATCTTTGCTGTGGCTATTTCTGCAAAGATTCTCCGCTTTAGTTTCCCATTTCCCAAATTGTTTAGTCTCTGGTGCATTGGATGGTCAGTCAGTCTTCGGAGTTTCTCTGACTGCAGCTGGGCTCTGCAGTCTCTTCTATCGGTCATGGATTGCAGTTTTGTGATCTTTTCAAGTTCTACAATTGGCGTTGACTTGATGCCTCCTGTTATAACTCTCATGGCTTGGTTTTAAAGTTTGCTAACTTTATCGAAGTTCGCCTTTGCTGCTGTTGTCCATGCCGCAATGCCATACTCGAGAACTGGTCTCACTCTTCCAGTGTACAGTTTCTTTAGTATGCTTTCGTCTGCTCCCCAGCTTGTGCCAGCAAGTTTCCTCATGATTGCCATTCTTTCTCTGGCTCTCATTCGGTTTCTCTCGATCTGACTTTTCCATATCATGCGCTGATCAAATGTGACTTCCAGATAGTTTGGGTTGTCGTTTGGCTGCAGATATTTGCCATTTAGACTTAATTTGGTGTTTTGGGGTTTGTTTGAATGCGAGAATATCGTACATGTTGTTTTTTCTTCATTTATTTTGACCAGCCATGAGTTCGCCCACTCCTCCAACGATGTTAGGGCCTGCTGCATCCGATTACTTGCTATGGTGAGATTCTTTTCAGAGGTCCACATAGCCAGATCGCCTGCAAACATGGAGCTGTGGACTCTTCTTGGTATATTCTCTGTGATGTTATTTACATACACCAGGAAGAGTGTGGGTGACAGTACTCCACCTTTGGGTACTCCCTGCTCAAGTGTCACCTTTTTTGTTCATCTGCCCTTGTACTTTAACTCTGGGTGTTCTGTTTTCGAGGTAGTGGCTGATCCATCTGTACATTTTCCCACAATCTTCACTTCTTCGTAGCTTGACTTTAAGTTCCTCTTTCCAGACCTTGTCAAATGCCTTTTCTAAGTCCACCCAAACCGCTACTGTGTGTTTTTTCTCCTGGTAATCATCCTCTATTTCTTGGGCTATGAGGGTGATCTGATCCTCAGTGGATCTGTGCTGTCTAAAGGCTGCTTGCTGTGGAATTAGTATGTGTTTTTCTTCCAGATGCCACATCAGTCTGGTGTTTATCATACGCTCCATCGGTTTTCCTACACAGCTCAGCAGACTGATAGGCCTGTATCCATTTGGATCTGCTCTATCTTTTTCTTTCTTTGGTACTGGTATAATTACAGCATCTTTCCATGCCTGAGGTACAATTCCCCTTTTCTAGCTTTGGTTCAGGATTGATAGTAACTTCCTCTTTGCTGTTTGGCCCAACCCCATCAGCATTTCGTTTGCTACGCCTTCTTTTCAGGGCGATTTCTTTTTCTTTAGAGTTCTCATGGCCTCTTCCATTTCATTCATTGTTAGTTTTGCCATCATGTGCTCCTCTGGTGCCATATTGATGTTGTCGTGGCTCTTTTGTTCTTCGTTAATTTCTGTATGCCTATTTGTAGGAACATCAATGTGGTTTGCTCTGGCATAATGTTCTATAAACGCGTTTGCAGCCTCTTTTCCAGTGAGCATGTTGTCACTCTGCTTGATGGTAATTTTTTTGTTTGAGGGAGTTTCGTCATTCATGGCTTTGACTAACTTCCATAGTTTTTTCCCTTTTTTATCTCAAATTGAGGCTTTCTGTTTTGTTTTTCCAACTGTCTCTTGTTATTTGGTTTAGAGTGTGTATGTATTTCGCCGTGATGGCTTTGAGGGAGATATTTGCCTCCATAGATTGTTCTCTCTCTGCCATGATCCTAGCATTTGAGACTTGGTCTTCTGCTTTCTGCAATTCATCAATCCAATAAGGCTTGTAGTTTTTCCTTGCCCCTCTTGGGATGGTTTCAGTGGCTGCTTGCATTATTGCTTTGATTAGGCTTTCCACCATGGGTTTCATATTGTTATTCCGTGTGTTGATGGTTTCACACGGCCCATCTGTCAGGATTGCAAATCTGTCCCAGTCGGCTCGTTTATAATTCCAACGTGGGAGCGGTTTTATTTCCTGTGGGCCTACTTCCATATCAACTTCTAGCCTAATTGGCTACCTGCCAATTGGTTTAGCCACTGGCGGTCTATTTTGTGAGGAATATCCACCGTGGAGAAGGCTAAGTCTGGAATAGAGGTGGTATGCCATGTTCTAGAATAGAAGCTAGGGCTATCCTCCATATATACGTTGCACTTGTTTCGTTAAGCCTGTGGCCCAGTGCATCCGATTTCAACAGGCGTTTCTGTAGGGATGCCCTCCTTAGCCTTTGGCTGTCCCCAGCCTATCTGCAAGGCAGCAGTTGTTTGAGGTCAGAGTAGTCTTTCTTAGGGAAGTCGTCTTGCAGGACTATCGAGTCTTCACCACTCGTGTCTATAGGGTGTGGTGATGATATGATATGATGGACTATGTACTAGTTTGTACTATCCCGGAAGAGAGGAAGTCCAGTGTGTCTGTATCCCAGGATCGTCACGTCCTGCCAGAACGTAGCAGATGCATGTGAGTGGGGTATCTCTTTGCTCCCTTTATTTTCTCGGCTTCTCTGCAGTGATGGTACGCCTAGCATTCCCCGCCACCTGGGAGGTTGTCACAATAGGGGGGCAGAGGTACAATGTCCGCTGGCCTGCATCTCTTCTGTGTCCATTGGGATGACTGATAGCAGACAGAGGTAAAGAGCGAGACAGGAGTGCATTCAACCAGGGGACAAGCCTGGTCATGGCACGGAGATGTTGTTCGCCTGGTGTGCGGATATATCTCATGTTCAAGGGTTGAGTCTCAACAGTTCGCAGTGAGGTGGCTGCTCTACTGCATACGACACACCGATCGAGAACTAAGTCGTCTACTAGTGGTTTCACACCTAATCGCCGTATGGGGTGAATATCGAGCAGCTTTCCGCCCGCTTTGATCGGCGGACGGCAGAGACTTCTTTCTGCGGCTCGACCGGGTCGGGCTGAGACAAGAGCCCCAGGTTCCAACCATATCGTAGCCTCCCATCGCAGTGGTGGTGAGATTTAGGCGGGATTCCAGCTTAGAGGCGTTCGGCCGTAATCCCTCAGATGGTAGCCTCGCCCCATTGGATTATCAGCCAAGCACGTGGATCAAATATCTGCGACCTGCGATTCCTCTCAAATTTAGCATGATTTCCGTAGCAACGCCCTGTCATTAGTAAGGTAAAACTGACCTGTCCTCCGAGGGTCTAATACCAGCACCCGTTCCCTTTTAGACCCAACGAATCAAGAGTAGGCTTTTTAGTCAGTCAATGACCAAGTGTTTGAAACCTGCGATTCCTCTAGTGTTGAGCAGGATTACCGTAGCAACGCTCTTTCATTAAGAGGGTAAAACTGACCTGTCTTCCGTGGGTCTAATTCCAGCACACGTTCCCTATTAGACCCAACGAAATTGCTCTCGGCCTGTCAATCATTTCAGTGTTGGCGTGTTGAGTCAAATTAAGCCGCAGGCTCCACTCCTGGTGGTGCCCTTCCGTCAATTCCTTTAAGTTTCAGCGTTGCAACCATACTTCCCCCGGAATCCAAACACTTTGGTTTCCCGGAAGCTGCCCGCAGAGTCATCGAAGCAACTCCTGCGGATCGCTAGTCGGCATTGTTTATACTCAGAACTACGACGGTATCTGATCGTCTTCGCGTTTCTGACTTTCGTTCTTGATTAATGAAAACATTCTTGACAAATGCTTTCGCAGTAGCTCGTCTTGCGGAGATCCAAGAATTTCACCTCTAACGCCGCAATACGAATGCCCCCGTTTGTCCTTGTTATTCATTACCACCAGTTCCGAAAACCAACAAAATAGAACCGAGGTCCTATTCCATTATTCCATGCACCATTATTCAGGCAGCCGAGGCTTGCTTTGAACACTCTAATTTTTTCTAAGTAAACGCGTCGGCCACCCGGGACGCTCAGCGAAGAGCACCCGCGGGAGAGAGCCGGCAGGCAGCAGAGTGCCGGCAGGCGGGAGAGAGCCGGCAGACGGTAGGGCAGGAGACAACAGGCAGTGAACCGGCGCGAGCAGGACCGCCCGCCTGCGCCTGAGATCCAACTACGAGCTTTTTAACTGCAACAACTTTAATATACGCTATTGGAGCTGGAATTACCGCGGCTGCTGGCACCAGACTTGCCCTCCAATAGATCCTTGTTAAAGGGTTTAAAGTGTACTCATTCCAATTACGGGGCCTCTAAAGAGTCTCGTATTGTTATTTTTCGTCACTACCTCCCCGTTCCGGGAGTGGGTAAGTTGCACGCCTGCAGCCTTCCTTGGATGTGGTAGCCGTTTCTCATGCTCTCTCTCCGGAATCTAACCCTGATTCCCCGTTACAAACATGATAAGCATGTCACGTACCATCGACATTTGATAGGGCAGACATTTGAAAGATGCGTCGCCGGCACATGAGGCCATGCAATCAGCACAAAGTTATCCAGAGTCACCAGTGGAGACGCCGCAACCCCGTGAGGGGAAACGACGATTGGTTTTGAACTAATAAAAGCGCTCTTTCCGCGAGGGTCGGAGCTTGGTAAGCATGCATTAGCTCTAGAATTGCCACAGTTATCCAAGTAGGATCGTGTCATCTAAGGAACCTCGACTGATTAATGAGCCATTCACGGTTTTACCGTGAGACAGTGTGAACTTAGACATGCATGGCTTAATCTTTGAGACAAGCATATGACTACTGGCAGGATCAACCAGATATCTGTTGGAGACGGACGAACCACACACACCGGTCGGCGAAGGATGGATGGATGTGTAAAAAGCCTCTCCAGGACAGCCGCAGGGACCGACTGACGAACGGACGGCTGTTCAGTCCTTCACTCCGTCGACCTAGGACCGCCTGGCAGGGGCCCGTACACACACCAACCGACCAACCGGGCTTGCTCGGGGAGGGATGGCAGCGCTCTGTGCAGAACGGATCCCAATGGCCCCAGGTGATGATTTTAACTCGGACTGGAGACGATTTTCTCCTGCCTACCGGCCTGCCTTTCTCCGACCGGTTGGTCGAGCAAGGACATAGCCTTTAGGCACGATTCCTGCTTTCCATTTGCCGATCCAAAGCTCATTGCGAGAGTTGGACCACAAGCAAGACGAACTGTCGAGATTGGCTAAATGCGCTAGCCTTCGACGAACCATACGGACCGACAAAGCTTCTCGATACGGACAACAGTAACGCACCGTTACAAGCGGTACGACTCCACTAAATTGGCCCTGCTACAGTACCGGGGAGAGGCGGGCGAACTTGTTGGGCAAGCCCGCGCTCTCACTCCACCTGGCGGGACTGAGATCGCTATACGAACACTGGATGCGAGTCAATCGAGCCACCGAGAGACCATCCTCAGAAAGACATACATATCACTAATGGAGTTATGAGAACAACAATAAATGCAATGGAGAACATCACACGAATCGGCAGTATAAGCAATGGGATAAGTTCAAATAAATGCCAGAGCACTCAATACATAACAGGATAAATTGCATGGGTAGAGAGAGATTAAAGAGAAAACACTTCATGACCAAATCATAAGCCAAGCAGTGGCTAGAGATCTAAAACAAACATCCCAAATTTCATGGAAAAAAAAAAAGCAAAATTCCCTGAGATGGCAGAAATCATAGCGTGAATAGAGAAGAGAACTCAGATTTAGAAAGAAGATTTATTATGGAAGAACATCTTAGAGTATAATCGCATATACAAATGGCTCAGCTAACAAAGCCACGTTCAATGGAGATGGAGTCTATTACAGAGAAGTAAAAACTCCAAGACTAACAAGAACATACTCCAATAACTTCAAGTAAAAGCATATGCACTGAGAGCTGCTGCTAAGCTTGTAATCCAAGAAGATATCCAACAAGAAAACAGTATTATTTACTGACACTTTGCCAGTATTCTCAGCGCTAAAACATTACAATAATCTTGAGCAATGTATATTGCTCTCTTCAGAAAACCCAATGTTGCCCATTCAGTAGATCTCCCCTGACCGCAATATTTAAGGCAGTGAAGCTGCTGCAACAACTAGAAAAGTGTGGAAGAGCACTTCCCACAAACAGACCTGATCATCACATGTGAAGCCAGGACCAAAGTTAAAACACTCCCACTGCCAGAAAGAAAATTGATTTAACTAGTGAAGAGCACATCTTCAGACTGAGCATAATGGACTCAAGACATGTGTGGATCATACCATGACCACGGAACACATTCTACAAAGCTGCATGCTCACCAAACAGATACGAGACAAAAAAGCTGTATGGAGATAAAACAGGCTTACAAACAAGTCTTTTGTAAGAGAAACTGAGACCTTGATCTGAGGATAACGAAGAAGATATTGGATGTCTGACCAGGCCTATGCTCTACATAACATGCGTAAGACAATTGGGCGCAGAGAACCACAAGGTTCCCCCATTGTCAAACCACCCTGGTGAAGTCAACCGGTAGAATATGCATGGAAGGAAAAGGCAACAAAAGTGGTGAAAAGTCCGAAAGATGGCTTTTAAAAGAGACCCAAAAAAAAAACGTAGAGTTATCAATTTTTTTAAAGTCTTAGCAAGGGAATAAAAAAAGAGATGAATTTACAACACCTGCCAGAAGCTATGGCATATGGATAAAAAGAATACAAGCCAGTTCATCACTTTTCTGGATTCCACATAGATGACTGACAGATTAAAAGGGTCATTAATTTTTAAATCAATATGTTGCTAAGACAGACAAACCAAAAAGATGGTTGCCATGAAATTAAGACATGTTCTAGACACTGCCATCAGGAAAGGCTTTTGTAAACTTTAAGGTGAAGGTGGCATATATTTCACGCACCAGCAAGAACACAGCCCCAGGTCCCAATGGAGTACAGTATAGCAACATCAAGCAGCTAGGTGAAGCTTCTTTTGTCCTACTGTTCTTGCCATACGACGTCGCAGAGGGGATGTGTAGATTTGTTTATCTCCAAGCGGGAGACTTACTGTCATTAGATGCAACTTCCTCAGAGTCAGACACCCTTTATCCATCGTAGAGGTCTGCCTCTTGCTCATGATGCAGGCTGGTAATGCATTCTGATTAAATGACCAAACCACTTGATTTGTTTAGTCAATGTAGGCATTAGCTAGGTTTGTCCGCCTCAGCGTGGTTACGCGGATTTGGTCACGGATTTGCTTTCCGGCTGC
Organism: Ariolimax columbianus; assembly: GCA_036924085.1. Lineage (NCBI taxonomy): Eukaryota > Metazoa > Mollusca > Gastropoda > Stylommatophora > Arionidae > Ariolimax > Ariolimax columbianus. The sequence goes on from JAVGWX010000001.1 coordinate 50,182,475, forward strand.
ACTTATGCCATCCAATAGTTGACCCTACACACCATATTCCCCCATTTCCTCCCATAGCCTACATTGATTTACTCAAATGCCTTTTCTTGATAAATGAAGGCAACATGGAGTTTCTTATTGGTGAAGCAGAGATTAGAAATGTGTGACTTGCCTGAAGACTAGCTTCATAGTTATCTGCATCCACTTCCTAAGCCTGGCAAAGTTTTTCCACTTTTAGCAGCTATAGAATAACCACTGCAGAACATCTACATCAAGTTGCTTGAGAAGATAGCCACCAGAAAAATAATCTCCCATCTAGAACATATGACACATTCAATCTCAATATCCTTGGCAATTACAAATAAGAGACTTTAGATGTTTGGACATTTGCATATAATCTGTATTAGTGGACATAGCATTTAATCTGTATTAGAATTGAATCTGTATTATGACTTCCAGGAAACATTCACAAAAGGATGCAAATAACGAGGTCAACTTTGGGACCTTGAGCTGTTTAAAGCAGTGTGGAATCAACCCATGACTGGTGAGCTGGATATCAGCTGCCCTGATGGAGAGAACAGTTGTATCATGCTTGAGATTTTGATCAGAACCACTGAGAAAATGCGCAGGACCAATGCAAGGTTCTCCACACTCACCAGTGCTGTTCTACATCCACACAGTATAAGTGGCTAACATTCAACACAAAGAGCAGAACAAAAATATTTGCAGACATCTTGATGTACAGAGCGGGCTCATATGCATGAGATGGTCAGATATCCAGGATATCTTATGCGAATTCCAGTGCCAAGATCAATTCCTAGCAAGGCCAGCATAATACAGTGTTTACTTAAAACAATTTCATAGTGGTGGTCGACCTCACAGATGTTGCCTTTTAGATAGTCTAACTTTTTATCATTGCCTCTAATATAGATACATCAATCAGAACAAATATACAAACGAGGCCTAGGAGCACTCATAACTATGGTAGCGACAAACTTGGAACAACAACTGCTTTTCATCCTGCATAGTGAGTTGGTATTTTCAGTTGATTATGGACTGGGCATATTCATACTATCAAATTGCGTGTGAATGATTAGAACATCCAGAATGAAAGCATGCCAACTGGTTCTGGGATGCACTAGAGACACCCCGATCTTGTAGATGTGCTACATGTAGGAACTTACTGTCAGACATCCAGCTATAACTTGGCACAAGCTAATGCAAAATACTATTATGCATCGCACACTGCACAATAACACCTCAGTACATAAGGGGATCAAGAAACAAGAGCATCATGGATGGTACAGGCAGAGAGAACAACTGGTAATAGGACAGGTGACCACAGGTGAAATGGTCAAGTGAGAAGAATGGGTCCACACTAATAGAAAAATGATAACCCTAGTCAGGGAATGTAGAGAGTGGTGCACCCTAGTCAGGGAATGTAGAGTGGTGCACCCTAGTCAGGGAATGGAGAGAGTGGTGCACCCTAGTCAGGGAATGTAGAGAGTGGTGCAACTGGAAGACAAGAGCTCTAGGTTAACCAGGTGATACATAACTCAGAATGATGACATAACCAATAGATCAGTGCTATACAATGATATATCTGGTTGAGGCTTCCTTGCCAGAGTAATTGGTTGAGGCTTCTTTGCCAGAGTAACAGGACATGTTATTGCTGAGCAGAGCAAGGCATACAGATCAACAACTTCAAGTTTGAGAATAGAAATAGAAGCAGTGACTGCAGGTCTGAGATGGTTATCCGAGACTTCTTTAATAAGGGCTTCTTTAATAAGGGCAGTCATATTAGACTCCAAATCCTTACTGAGGATAATACAGAAGGGCTCTAATCCTTACTTCAGAAAGTACAGAAGAGCTGTCTAAAGCATGAGTGGATAGCTGTAAAGGCCTCATTTGCAGGGGTTGGTGTGGATCTGTCCTGATTATGCTGGGGTTCCTGGCAATGAAAGATCAGACATCCGACTTCACACAAGCACAAATTATGGGTAGGCATGACATTCAAGTCATTAATGGCTACCTGTTGGATGATAATACAGCAACAGATGAATGAGCAAGCCAGAGTGCAGAACTTTTGAAATTGAACAAGGTTTGCGCAGGCTGGGGTGCATGATAGGACAGGCAAGAATGTACAATTACCAACTGCAGGGACAATTATTCGCACCTTTCATCATTTACTGTTAGAGACTAAGTACCTGGAGTGATGTGAAGTTGATTAGAGACCAAGTACCTGGAGTGATGTGAAGGTGATTCTTAGAAACTGATTTATTGTATGTTCCAGCAATCCAAGCCATTTCTAATTTATGCCTTTTATAAAGGGCAACTGATTTTACTGCTAAATTATCACCACAGATGGCTCAAAATAAAAATAAATCACATGTATAAAAATTGAAACGCAGCAAGAATGAGTAATGTTCAGATTTATTCTTGGAATCTTATAAACAATGTCATGTTACAGTGCTCCACATTTGTTCAGCACACCTGCCTCGCAAACATTGGACAATGTCCATATTTATGAATCAGACACCAATATCAAACAATGCATTACTTAGAAAACAATTCTAGTATGCAACATTCAAAACACATGAAATCAACTTTTAGAGTGAAAAACGGAATTTCAAATGTAATGAAGCAGTTCAAAACATTACATGTGAATGAGCTGCCACACAAAAATTGATATTGCGGATTATAGATTTGTAAATCTGAAATTTAATTCTGACAACTTTCATTATTTTCTTAAATGGTCATGTTTATATGCTTTCAGTCAGCTATTGGGCATTTAATATATTTTTTGCGAAATATATATTTTGTAAGTACTATTAAAACAGGTTAAGTACTTTAAATCAACAAAAAGGTTCAGCTATAACTTCCTAATATTTGTTTATAATTGACATGTCAACTGTACAAATAAATATAACAAAAACATAAGTTGTCAGTCTCATATGTGCATAGAATGCATTACTGGCAAAATCAGTTATATAATGTAACCGACATTTAAGTACCTAATTTCTTGGACTACAATAAAGACACTAATAAACCCATGGTAAGCCAGAAGATCTTAGAGCTAATATGATAAAACTCATAGTAGCCGACAGTGTTAACCATGGAGGGAAGACTATTCCTACTGTCACCTTCGATGTGTGTTTTGCATAAGTATATAATATACCCACAGTAAGTCAGTATTTTACTTAAAGAATCCCTGGAATGTAATAGTATATCTGAAAATGTTTTATAGATCTGTAATGTTTTGTAATACATCCACTTTAGGTTCACTGATTATACATTTGTAAGAGACTAAGAAACACAGTGAGTTTGAATATATATTGAGTTCACAGTAGGTATACAGATTTTACGAACTGTCCACTATGGATCTGAATTTTTTTTTAAGGAAGCCTACAACAGACCTAACGATTCCATCTATGCAAGTTCAGTGGTCTCAATATTTGACTAAATAATACCACAAATATAAACCCAATAGATCTGAAAATGGAACAGACAGGTCTAAAAAGAAAATGGTTACATAAGCCAACATCAAATCTGATGACTTTACATATACAAGAGACTTGGAATAAAATGAACTTGTGGCAAATCCAATGAGTTTAAGAGCTGAAAGGTTTCGATTTGAAGTCCATTGAGTTTATGCAAAGAGAACAAAATCTGACAATCCACTGATTAATAATGCTCTTGACAATCCACTGATTAATAATGCTCTTTGATAAAGTAAAGGGGCTGGGTCAAAGGTTTACTGAAGTATTTGGTCATTTTAGTTATTCCCTCTTGGCTTGAAGCAAGATACAGATTGTCAAAATCAGCAAGGCCATAACTGTCAGTTCCTAGTCCAGCAAATCCAGCAGTTGGATAATTGGGGATATCAACACCAAACAGAGCAATTTCATCATAAGCTCCATAAGCCTTTTGTCCCTGAAAGAGTAAGTGTAAAAAGAATTTTTTTAAATGATCAAAACAAACTAACAGGTTGTGGCAACAACATAAAACATGTCTTGTGATACATCCATGCCTGCTTCTGATATTGAGCAACATTTTAGTTAATGTTATCTCCCTGATAAGTAATTCAAGATAATTATCAGAGATAAGAACAAAGATGGTTTTACCTGAACAAAGAGAGAGAGCCGGTGCCAGCCTTTGCCAGCTGGTATGACACCCGAATTTATTACACTGTTTTTACCTGCAAGATAGTCAAAATAAACCGATACAATGTAATTCTGTTTAACCAAAGAAAGATTTGCAAGATTATGTGTCTGTCTAGGTTTCTAAACAATTGTTGACCAAATTGAAATGACAATGTAAATCTGGAGTACACAAGCATACAAGTTTGAAATTGACATTTAAACTTGTATGCTTTGACAAAGTCTTAGTACTTGGTAGAGACATTGTCATACAATATGCTATCACATTTACTTTTTATAGCATAATATGATAAATACAAACTGAAATATTCATGTCAATCTCTTCCTGTATTGAAAGATGAATATATAAAAATTTGACAATGAAACAGTAGATAAGGTTTTATTGAAACTTTAAAAGAGGATACTATATATTTTTTTTGTTGGATATATATTTAGGAAATGAAAGTACTTACCAGGATCATTTGTAAGAGCATACTTGTTGTCTGAAGTAATAAAGAGGAAGATGCCCTTAGCACCAAGCAAATCACAACCAGCTTGGTTTATTCGTGCAGCTATAAACACACCACTTGTGGCATTGACATCAGGAAACTCAAAGTCAACTTCAACAAATAAATCTCCCCTGTTAAAGGCAAGGAAAGATTAAATAACCAATTGGCAAAACTAAATTATGGAGACAATGTACATTGCTAAAATCTGATAATTGAAGTATTGACCTTATGAGAAAACCAGTTTACAGTAATAAATCAATTTTTTCAAAAATATTTAAGGAAATGAATATCTCATTTAGCTTTAAGATGATGCAGAGCAGTGCATGAGCTGCCAAGATCCCTCTCTACACCTGCATGTGGTGATCCTGAATAACAGGCTGCAACATGGCAGAATGGCTGAAGATAGGCGACCAAAGCGGGAACGCTAACTCGATAACCAAAAATGTCGGCTAAGTCCGATGTGTCGCACCAAAAGGTGAAAAATATTGGTCAAGCTATAAACTATGACAACACATTCTGTTCTCTGGACAACATCCTGCTACTTACAAAGCCCTTTTCAGGGTTTGGTAATAGTGTGTGATAAACGAAGAAGAATTTAGCTTTAAAACAATGAAGAATTTAGCTTTCAAATATAACAGTAAAATTTGTGTAAAGAACTTAAATTTTCACTAATATCTGGAAATTTGTTTCATGAATATATAATCATAACTATTATGTTGCATGCATTGGGAGGGATGAAATATTTGGTAAAGGGAGATGATGCATATTGTCTTTTTAATTTCAATATACAAAATCAACTTTTAAAAGTAAAGACTTAAAAAAAAAAAAAATACTTTTTTCAATCCCATAAACCAAGTAATCCATATCCGCATATAGATGGGACCACAAAAGAACTGTATATTTAAAAAAAAAAGCTACAAAATGAAAACTAGTACATGTGTGAAATGACAATGACAATACCATAGAATGGCAGTCATCTTACCATGTGCTGTTACCAATAATATTGACAGCCTTGTTGATTTTCTCTGAATCACACCAAGGAAGTGGGTAATTTGTAACCATCTGTCTGATGAACTGGTTGTTTCCAGCTCTAAGGACTTCAAAAGATCCAGTTTGCTGGGCTAGGTTATAGGGCTCGTCATATAAATTGTAACCTAAAGCAGAATTGAAACATGCGTATAATCAATGCAAATTATTCAGCATTCCAAGCGACAGCAGGAGCCATTTAAATGGTTCATTAAAAACATTGTCAAGATGGGTACAAATATTGTGTAAAATCCAACACTGTAGTCTGTATATAACCGCTAATGTACTGTTCTTAGTTCTTGCAGCTTTAAGTTGAGGCGAGCGTTTTCAAGATTAGCATTAGCCAATGTTGATTTTAATTGTATTGTTCAATATTGAGGTTATAGTATGTTACCAATTTATTTTGTCTATGATTATTTAAAAAAAAAAAAAAATGGGTTCATTTGAATAATTTAGCCCCACTTTGCATGTAACCATTTTTTACAATTCATTGGTTACTATTTACAATTCATAAGAAATATATATTTCCCCCAACATAAAACATAACTTATAACAAATAAAAAAGGCACATGCACATTCTTAGTCCTCAGGTAATGAGGCAATAGTGCAAAGTAAGAATATTTTTTGAGATGAAATTTGCCACAAATTGAGACCAAAAAAATGGATGGTTTTAAGTAGAACATCAGCTCCTCCCAAGCAAAAGCACAGAAATGGAAATGTTGGGGCTATGAGAGCCAAACCACTATCTGGATAATGTTTTAATTAACAGAGGTGCCCGCAATAGAAAAAGATCAGACCACACCCCACCCCCCCCACCTAAGAGCCAAGGCTCAAGAGATGATTGAAGGTATAGCCCCCGTGTACATTGATGGATCTGCACAAGGATCGGCAAAAAATGGTGGAGGCATCTTTGTGAGACAAAATGAAGGAAAAATAACCCACAAGTCCTTTCCAACAGGGAAAATTCTAAACTGAAGGAAGAATCAATGGCACTTCTCCAAGCACTGAAAATTGTCACCAAATTGGAAATTCACATGAGAATAGTGATCTTCAGACTAAAGCACTACTCAAATCGGTAAAGAACAACAAATGAGAACATTAACACATATCATAATAGAGCTAAATGCCATACAAAAGATCGCCAAGATCACTCCAGTGGTTGCCCTCTGGAATTATGGGAAACAAGAAAGCCGAAGCACTATCCAAAGCTGGTGGAAAAATCAAACAATACACCCATAAAGTGCCATATACGGAGGGTAAAACCCATAATTCACAACCAGTATAAATAAAATGGAGAGAGCAACAGTCCAGACCCAATTCACCAGCAAACTGCAATCTTCCGCATGAGAACAGGCCACAGCGGACTACTGGGCCACCTATATCGGTTCAAAATCTCCCCCCAAAAATGAATGTCCATATGGGACAAGAGTCCAGACCCCTGAACATGTACTTCAAGAATACCCAGCCTACAAAGAACTAAGATGCCAGACTTGGCCAGATCAAGTAGAACTGAGGCAAAAACTATGGTGTCACCGCCCAGAACTGGAAATTACTGGACTTCATCCTGGCGATAAGACTGAAAATTTAGCATGATCAGAAAAACCTGAACGCAGAACTACATTAGCATTTTACTCCATGACGGCAGCCCACACATTTTGGAATAATAAATTTGAATAAAATTGGAATTAATTTGAATAAAAATATAGAAGCATGCAGTGAAATAAGCCATTTCAAAATTCAAACGATCAAAACCTAAAACATGTTTGAACTAATGTACTTTTGATTTGACAGCACAGAAGCCAAATTCTAAATTTCTATTTTGGAAATATTACCTTCAAAGTCATCTTTGTATGGGAGAGGAAATGGTCTGGAAGGAGGAGATGGAGGATAAGCACCCTTCACTCCCACAGGCAATGTGGTCAGAGTGTACAACTCATCCAGCCCTAAACTGAGCTGCACTAAACCACCAACAACCTGAAACGGTAAATGACATTTAGTTACATCATGGTGGACAACTACACTTCCATAGTACATCCTAGCACAAACAGTGCTGCTTTATTGTTTTCATTTATCAAGTTTTAACCACAGTTTAGCCAATATTTTATTTAGATTAATTTTACTGCAATTGTGTGAGCTTTTTTTAATCATTTTCCTAGAAGTTTATGTGCATCCACTATATATGCAAATTCACTTAACCTCCAGTTACTTTCCAATCCTTGATTAAGACCTTCAGGGATCATCTGATACTGCCCTTATGTTAACTGCCATACACATTACAAGACAAGAATTTAAAAATGTTCAGAAACTGATTAATAGGTCAAGCAAGATCTTGAGTCATTCAGTCCTAGGGACTGCTTTGCAAGCTGAAGATTCTGTCTTTCCATTTCTGCCTGTGATCTGATCCTGATCTTTCATCTCAGAATATGTCTTCAACACCATGTCTCGGCATGCTTGTGTAGGTATTTCTTGGTCTGTCCCTTCCTCTTTTCCTTGTGTTCTGTCTTACAATACCCTCACTGGGTCCTCATGACATGGGGTTGTGGCCCAGTCGCTTTTTTATCCTTTGTAGCAGCTTTCATTTTCCACTTCCGCCAACACCTTTCCCTTTGATTTCATATGTCCAACATATACTTAATTCGTTTTTCGCCAACACCACATATCAAAAGGCTCCAAGTATTTCTCTTATGTATTGTCCATGTTTCAGAACTGTACAATACCACAGACCTGCCACATGTGGTCAAGACTTTTTTCAGTGGCATATTAATGTTACCTGATATCAAGACTTTCTTAATGCCTTTTTTGCTAACACAATTCTAGCTTTCTTTGCCAACACAATTCTAGCTATTTTCTCTATGGCATTGTGCACTGTCTTATGTTTTGATCTAGATTTTTATATTGATGATTTAAACTTGTTTAAGGATCTTGAACAGCCTTTTCCAGAACTCGTCAAAAGCCTCATAGATACAGATAAAACGGTCTTCCCTGACCAATCATTTTCTCCGCATTGGAATGTATGCCTATAGCCTCTCTGGCGTCTGAACCCAAACTAATTTTCTTTCAATAGCCCATCAACATGATTTGTTATTCTCTATCACTAGAGAATTTTTGGAAGCATTGGATATCATGCTCCATCATTACTACATTTTTGCATTCTGTGACACTTCTTTGAGAGGGGAATTATCACTGATCCGATGGTCAATATTTCTGTGCGTGGTCATATTCCTGTGCAATAAATAGCTGTTACAAGCTGGAAAATGCCATTTCTGCAGTGGTTTACCTTTTTTTAAGCTTTATGGGTTGTCATTTAATACCTACTGCTTTGGAATTTGTTGCCAACGGTTTTAGTGCTTCAAATACTTTTTCTGCTTCCCATGTTACATCCATTTTTATCCTTTGCCACCATCTTTCTGATTCTTGTATGGTTTGTGGATTTTCTGAAAAAGTCTTATTTCATTTTGGAACTTTGCCCTCAATTCAATCTTCAGAACTATGTTCCACTTACATCTAAGTGCCAAAATGTCTTCCGTCTATAGCTGGTCACAAATATTTGATGTCCTGCAAAATGAATGAGATGTGATTACAATTGCAAATTTTAAAAAATTCTGAAAATGAAGACATACCTTTACTGGGCCTTGATAATTGAACATGCTGCTTTCAGCTCCATTAAAACCCAGTTGACTGTACCAAACATACAGCTGGGAAATGCCAGCCTGAAAGATAAATAATTTAACATTCAAAGTGTCAATACATAATTGGTTGTCTTTTGTACTTCACCTATTTGTGATTTTGGTAAATTCATGAACATTTCTCTTACGTATATAATCAAATTGGATATGTTCTTAAAATATGCTATCTGCGCACAGGTAACAAAAAATTCTGAGCATTTTACTTGAAAAAAACAACCTAACATTTTAACTAAAATTTAAAAAAAACAAAAAACAAATAAGAATAAAAAGATAAAATTTATAAAATGGTGAGTACAAAATGCACCGCCATTTTGCCAGTTACAACAAATTACTTACAAAACGGCCTTTAAGAGTAATGGTTATATTCTGAGGATCTACAGAATATTGAGGCAAACCAGGTCTGATGCAGATTGAATGATCATGTGTCTGTAGGGGAAAAAAGCAGGTAAATTAGGAAATATTTTACAGCAAACCTTTACATTTGTTTTTAGTGTTAATATTTTACGTGGCATTCAGATTTTTAAGATATATTATAAATCAGTGAGCAACTTTAATATGATTACCGGGACAATGAGGCTAACGTCTGTTCAGGCAAAACACACTGATCAGACAATGTTAGCCAGGGTCAGAAGAAATGTACTGGTCAAGACCCTCACCTGACCTCGGTCGTCCTGAAACGGGCTGTTTAACAACAGTCTGGCTAACAAGGCGAGGTTCGACATGATCTCCATAGTAGCGAGTGACACGCAGATGAAGCCAAGCATTGCACAACCAGCTGGAGGAACTCAGTCAACTTCATCAGCACGCTCGGGATGTCAGGAAAGCTACTGCAATCTGTCACAAGTTCCGTCCTTTTCAGGATACAGAAAACGGTTACCAACCCATTGTGGGCATTAGAAATCGACCAATATGATACCATGAAAGTACTGTCTAAACTTGGAGCATATTTTTCAATTTTTTTGGTCAAATATATGAACAAGAGCCATGCTAATAAAATTGCTTACCATAGTCTCAATGATAATGGTGAGATCATTACCAGTAGGACTGGCCAAACCAACATAGGAACCACCACTTGGCAACTTTCCAACTCCACTGCTATGATTAAGATATTTCCAGCCAACAGAAGTGAACTGGGTTGTATGTGCTGAGTAACAGAAAAAATACTTGTCAGATAAGCCTATACTATAAAACTGTTTGACTTAAATGTTTTGTTTAATCTTATTTTGCAATGTAACATTCATTTCTAAAATGTTGGCTTATTAAAATAACAGGAAATGTTTTTAGTCCGAGTGATGAACGCTTGGAATGCATTGCAACATGAAATAGTGGAAGCAGGGTAAATTTATACATTCAAGAATAGATTGCATAGGTATTTTTAGATCAAGTGAATGTAAAAGAAACCGGTTGTATACAGACTCTGCAGTTTTAGTTCATAAGGTTTTATCTTCATGGTTATTACATAATGGCTTATGGCTTGATTTTTTATGACCAAATCAGACTAGTTAACTTCATGACCAAAACATACTTATTCTGGGTTCATCTTCATGATCAAATCATAATGGTAAATTGCTTCATTTTAATGTGTAGAAGCCATGTTTTTATCAATTTACCATGCATTCTTACGCTTCTACATTGTATTAACCAAAAATTGTGTACCTGATACCCAAATAGGGCTCTGTACCACATAATGGCCGCTCCATGGCTCAACGGCAGTCATCAAACCATCTCTGAAATAGGGGAGACCCTCATAGTAGCTAGCAATCAAATCCCATGATATTGTCCTGAAGATAAAGTATGACCAGAACACAGAATTATGATAGTGTAGCAATATTAGCACTTAGCACTTATATGGCTTTAAAGAACTTAAAAGCCTGAAAACACTTCTTTTTTCCATGTGGCAAGATTGAACGACAGAAATTACAAGTTAAATTTTCTCTGATCTGTATGTTATTTTAGCTATTGTCTATAAAACAGTTATAAAAGTAAATGGAAAACTTACAAATGAATGATGATTACTTACGCTGTCATATAACCATTCACATAGTTTTGGTTTAGGATCTGCAATGAGATTAAGAAATACAATTTGATATTCAATCTTTTTGCAAACAATTTAATGTCTTAATTTTTCAATGCAAAGAAAGAAATGAAGGTAAAGAATGTAATTAACTAACAGGAGAAATTAAAGATAGAGTAATGCTGCAGATTAATGAATAAAGTCTATGAATAAAGTCTAGGTAAGATGCATAGAAGCATGTTTACTAGCCTTTGCACCAATCAGTCTAGTGGACTGGCAGACTACAGTTTAAATAAATATATTTCATGCACTTAGCTCCAACTGGTGGTCGTGTGCGCCTATGATGCACAACCACATGGAAGTCATAGAAAATGGTCAATATAACTTGACATTGCTGTGCACTGCCTCACTTTTCGGCCTTGGGGGCTGGTGAATTGTCTCCACTGTGACATCTTGATTTCCAGGTTGTACCCATAAACCCATGACTCAATCACCAGCAATCAGTGTTCAGAAAGTCGGAGGTGCCATGCTTCATTTGTTCCCAAGAAAAAATTCAAGTCACGTGACATTTATAGAAAACTAATCAAAATGCGACTAATAACTGGCTGCTTGCATCAGGATCAGTGATTAATTGACGCTGAGATCAAGACGCTGAGCAGCGCATGAGCTGCAGCGGTCAGCGACCCATAGCTGACTGCTAGCGTCAGGGCGAGCAAACCAGAGCTGCCAAGACCCTTCTACACCTCCATGCGGTGATCCTGGATAACAGGCTGCAACAGAGCAGACTGGCTAAGGAGAACGATTGAAGAGGAATGCTAACCCGGTACTAAAAAAAAAAATGCTTGCAAGTCGGATGTGTTGGACCGAAAGGTGCAAATATCACAGTCAAGATGTAAACTACGACAACGCATTCCGTTCTCTGGACTACATTCTGCTACTTAAGCCCTTTTAGGGTTTGGTAGCAGGAGATTGAGAACGAAGCCAAGCGACCAAAACCCAATTCTGCCTCAAAATTTTGGCCATGGAAACAGGCTGCATGGACTAAGATTAGGGATCAAAGAGGGAAGGAAACTCAAGTCGCAAAAATGCCATGCTGAAATCAGATGTGCCTGGTTGAAAGAGGCAGATATCAGTCAGGCGTAGAGATATCACCGTCAAGCTGTAAACTACGACAACGCCACAACATCTTTTTTTTTCAGGACAAACACCGAAGAAGAAATAGCACCAAAAAATAAACATGCAAGGGGTTTATATGTCTAGGTTAAACAGGGACATATAGCAAAGTCATTTTCAGGGTTCATCCTAACAATCTGAGTGGTCTCAAGGAAAGATGGCCTCGGGTCATGGGTTCAAATCACGGAGATCAGGCAGGTTAAAAATCTATGCAGTTGGAAATTGAAAAGAGTAGGCTTAAACAGTCACTCTCCGGACAAAATTTGAAATTATGTTAAATATCTACCCAATCTATTACAGGATCCTCACAGGTGCTATGGAATTTGTGCATTGTGCTGAAATTCTCAAAAAATAAGAACAGAGCATCTATAGGTTAGACCGTACAATGACATTGATTCTACAACTGAAGTAAACTAATCTGATACTCATTTACTTATGGATAGATCATTTACTTATGGATAGATTGAAGCACGAGAGCAGGAATGAACCCAGTATCTTCCATGAGAAGGGAGTACAATACATAGAACCTTGATATTGATACAAATGAATTGTATCTATTGTGCCACAATAAGACTAGAAAATGTTCTTTAAATGGGCACACAAATGTTACTGCTCTTTAGATGTACATTTACCAACGTGTCAAACCTACATTAAAAAATATATAGTACACACCCTTGCCCAGCAACCAGCTCCAACTTCATCATTGAATGTACTGTAATCTTCAGAGGCCCAGAGAAGACTTCCAGTGCTCAAAGCATCATTTGATGCATATGTGCCTGGGTAGTGACACCTTCAAATAGACAAATTATGCTAAGATGAAAAAAAAGGAGGTAAAAGGAACACAGCAAAATTATGCTTACAAAGTGTTACAATAGAAAATTGGTTTATTTCACCACTTGACCTTGCTAGCAATTTGTGCCGCATTTTATTTATCCCTTGATCGTGCTTTTCAACTTTGAATACTATTCTTTGATCATTTGACAGTGCTAGCAAGTTGCGATTTGTTTTTCTTAATCACATGATAAATCTGCTTTTTTGTTAAATCACTTGACCTCGCAAGCTACTTGTGCTACAACTCTTAGCAGTAAAGAATCAGATCTAGCATAAACATGCACCATACAATCATAAATGTCAATCTCAATTTAACAATTATTCAGTTAGTGTTTATCACACAAAGAATGTTTCATGGTGTTTAATCACAAAATATCAATTCAAGATATTCTAGTGCTTAATTCTGCAATAAGGTTTAACCCTACCAGACCGCTGTCCCCATTTTTTTGTAATTTCCTTAACTGCCGCTAAACCGCTGGACCTAATTTTAGGTAATTTGGATAGTACGTCATAAAATGCGTCAGAATCTAAAAATAACCAACCAATCGTGGTCAATACTCCATTGCAAATGGCTGCCCCCATGTTTGAATTGATTTTGTGGGGTTTAACGTGAACAAATTCGGAAAATTGACAATGAAACGAACGGCTGATGAACCAAGCACTTCAACAGGAAAGCAAAGTAAGTCTAGGCTTATGACAGTCCAACAGGTGATCAATAATTTGATTGATTCAGACTCTGTTCAAGTGAAACAGACAGTGAGAGCTCGAGTGATGAGATGAAGGCTTTTCTTGGACTGAGGATCTATATGGAATACTCATGTATAAAGCCCAGCTATCAGGATTATTTGACAAATGAGGGCTCTTTTTTGTGTTTACTCCCGGATTTTGAAATGTTTTATGACTCGAGACAAGATTCTTTGCCTTTTGCTGGGTGGATTGGCACACAAGGTGGAATATTGACGCTAGATGAAAGGTAAACCTATTTTCTACAATGTCTCCAAGTTACATCTTATTCTAACCACTTGTTTGCATGTAACTAACATTTTTCTATATCATGTTGGTTTTTTCTCTTTAATGCTCTGGAACCCAGGAATGGGGGACAGTTGGGTTTAGGGCCTTAGGTCTGGTAGGGTTAATGCTCTGCTAACTTGAAATTTAAAGCTGTAACATTCAAATTAACACCTTAAAGCACATGCTTTTTTCTTTTAACATTTACACCTACATAGTATCTCAATAGATTTGCAAACATTTTGCTTTCTACCATTTAAACAATCTTAAATTTGTAGCAGAGTTTCAAAGGATAGGATACAATATTATAAAGGTCTGACAGTCAAGAATGTTAAATTTTCTCAATATTCTTAATAAAGTCAGGTGGTTTTGGTATTGTTCCAGAATGGAGAACAGGAAATAAAATATACCATAACAATGGTGCTGCAACTAAGATGATAGAACAATAATAAACATGGGCCTTCTATAGATGAATAGAAGAATGATAGAAGAATGGAACTAGACCAACAAGAACCACGGTCTTTTAAGTAAAATTGAAAATGCTATTTTTGGCACAAATTAAAGTGTCATTCAAATACTACCTCGTTTCACTAGGGTCCTATTTCAAAAGTTAATATGCTCAATTGTCAATAGTTATTAAGCTCAATTTTCAAAAGCAGAGATGCCAGAGATAAATGTAACGATGAAAAATTACAAAATGACTTTGGAGAATTATGGAAGAGAATTATGGAAGAGACCCAAAAATGTAAAACAGTGCTAGGGAAACCAGAGTTTGTCTAAATATCTAAAATTCCAACTGCAATGATATTCCTATGGCTATTAAGGAGCAAAAATGTGACAAGATTATCAAATTAAACAGATCCAAACATAGAAAATAAAACTTTAATTTATCAGTGATAAATCATATACAATTTGAAACTTCATGACACGCATTTCTATATTTTATATATAGACTGTTTAATTTAGTAGTGATAAATCATGCATTATTTTAAACTTTGACGTAATTGTGAAAAATTAGGTTTTGTGACATTCAGAACACCTATTAGCCATTTGAACAATTTTTTTAAAGTCAATACCCTATAGCATGAACATCTTTGGCCAATTCTGGATCATTCTTGATGTCACCAGCAATATCCCATCCTCCATCTGAAGCTACAATCAAAACATTCTGAAATCCTCTTTCATCAAGAACTGCCCTTAAAGTCTGTTGAAAGAAAAAGCATAAGTTTCAACATTCTAATGGTAAACAAGAAAGAGAAACTATGTATTCACATAGTAAAGTTGCATAGTACTTTCAACAATATGCACTTTTTTAACTCCTGTTTTCCACTACTAATGTAATATTCAGTTCTGAAGTTAAATGTTTATTTTTAAATGTTTATTTTTAAAAGGTAATCAACACCCTACCTTGATGTAATCTTTATTGTAATCCCTCTCATTCCAGATCTGAAACAAAATTGTTTAAAATATGTAGACATGCAAGAATTTTAGCTTGATTATGTGCAAGCTGAGATCAATGTTAGTAATATTAGGTTCATTTGTCCATACAGAAGTAGAAATGTTTACTTATGCTACAGAGATGTCATGTGGATAAGTAGCCTTGGAAATTAAATAGTCTTGTGAACGAATGATATAGTTGCACTCATTTTTATTTGTTCTATTGTCATGCGGTGCTGCAGAGAGATAGTATGCGTAGATTGTTCGTTATTGCCATGGAGGGGGGGGGGGGGGGGGGGGGGGCTTGTGATGTTAGGTGTAATCCTATCGGATACAAATTACACTTACTACTGTACATAAATAGTAAAAGTGGTCCCATAAAAGACACTGCAGTTGAGGGATGAAGTACTGCAGTTGAGGGATGAAGTACTGCAGTTGAGGGATGAAGTACTGCAGTTGAGGGATGAATTACTGCAGTTGAGGGATGAAGTTTCAGAAACTTCAGTGTATCCTGTTTTTTCTGAAGTGACCAGTTCCCTTCCTTCCCTTGTTCAACTAAGTTGTTTACATACAAATGGGTGGACTCTAAGTGTGCCAAGGCACCCAATGTTTGGACACAGGTGCAACGCACATAACTAAAATCAAGACAAAAGTTTCTTAGTCAACCCAGCCCTATAGATTAGTTCTAGAGAACCCATTGGAAGATGGTAAGAGTTATGGGAGGAACCTGTACCTCATGTCTTAAGCAACATAGAAGTAACTAAATAGACTGAACTGGCATATCACAATGCAGGAAAAAATCCAAAAAAGAGTGGCAATGCCAAGGCAATCCATGTGGCTGATTACTGGAAGAATGTGAGACTGTGTCAGGGACACAAAGTAAAGTTAAGTGCCATGTTTAGGATGTGAACTTGATTAATGTTTCAACTACTAACATTACCTCAAATGGTAAAGTAAAGGCAGTCATATAGTGCCATTAGTGATAGTGTTTAGACTTACTACACTAGGTCTCAGCTTTCTCTGAAGTGAGATGGCCAGTTCTCTCCCTCACAATCTTGCCCTTCCTTGTAAATCTGTATGCCCATTTACAACTGGCTAGATCTAGGGTGAATCCAAATCAATCTATAACAAGACAAATCTTGACTGCTCTGAAACTTCAATTTCATTACAAACTGACATGAAACATACCCCTACAAAATCAATGTCCAGATTATAGTGAATCTTGGCACCATTAATCCACCTGACAACATAATCAGCAAGGACTGTGATGTTTGTGTATGGAGAAGACTGTCCTTGAGCAATCCAACCTGGGAAACCCCAAGGTAGGCCATACAACTTGATATCTGGGTTTCTCTGAAATTATTTGAAAATGAAAAATTTAATACAATGGTCACTGTCAAACAGCTCTTTCTAGACAAACTTATCAGTAACATGAAGTTTTAAAGAACAGCGAGTTTATCAAGCATGAAAATGTAACACTATCATGGACAATTGCTTACACATGGTCTGCACATTTATGCACTATTCCTTGAATGCTGTTGCACATTTATGCACTATTTTAATGCTGCTGCACATTTATCATTTATGTACTATTCTTTGAATGCTATACTATAGATATAAATTCACACTTTAGGTGTAGCTAATAATTACAACAGCAACCAGTAACTTTCTGAAGTGACATTTAAAAAATATACACAGACCATCGCTCTCATCATAACAGCTAATGTGTAAGAAACTTTGGCCCACTCTCGCCTCTGTTATAGTCACCTTGAGAACCTCTACATGTCCTGTGTCTATCATCTCCTCTGTCTCTTCCTTACTTGCCAGATAACAGTATTGCTTTTCAAGACTGAAATTTAATGCGAAGGTATTTTTTTCCTAGACTTGTTTACTAGCCTTTTCTAAATCCAGCTTTTTTAGAATTTGTTTTTCTTATAGCTATCCATGGTATTTTGAGCACTTTTCTGTACCTTCTTATCTTTTAACTTGTCACTGAAGATGCAAGTCCTGAGGATCTTTATTTTGTCATTTTGTTAAGTGTTCTGTCAAGTTTTCCATTTAGTTAACCTCTGCATTGCAATTTTTCTTCTTACTTCTTTGTGACAATCTTTATTGTTGGTTATAAGCAAGGTAGGATATTCAAAACTTTGTTCTTTAAGTCTAATTTTTGCCTTATCAGTGCTTATTGATCTTGGTCTGAAGTGTCTGTTGTGTAGATTAACATCCTACTTTCACTAGTAAATGAATAGCACAAGAGAAAAAGGGAAGAGAAGAAATTGACTAAACATACATGTGTGTAACATGAAATTTATCTTTTTTTAAAATCTAAATTATAGACAGCATAGGCATATATGCATTCCTCATTAATAATCAACAAGTCCCTGCTAATTACCCTGTATCTAGATAGTTAGAGATATATAATCGTGAAACCAGCTTTACCTTTTTAGCTTCCAACATTAACCACCATTCATATCCCCTTTCGTAGTTTTCTTCCCAACTGTTGTGCATATGTGATGCTTCTGTTCCATCTGGATGAAAATAATCATTTTTAAACTTCAATAAGATTTAAAATATTGCTAACAAAACTGGGTTACATAAATGATAGACAATGTATTTATAGCATGCTAGACATGGTCTGCTGGGGGTCTTTGTGTATGACAAGGACACGAATAGTACCCCTGCCTCACAGAGAGCATGTCGTAAGAGGCGACTAACTGTGTGACATGGCAATAACACCAGCCATGGTTAGGTGGTTTGTTTAGAGCAGCATAGATAGCGCCTAACAGGCTGCAGGTCACTTTGCTCTAGTGTTTGAGTCTATTAAGATGAGCTCGTACATCCATTAACCACCCAATGAAGTGGAGTATTAAGCTGCTCAAATCTAACCCGCTAAGCAGGAAATCCTTCTGGTTATATCCAGCTCATACCAGAGCTGGGACCTGCATAGGGGCATTTGCCCTTGCAAGTACATGACTTAAGGACTAAGAACTACGACATTTACAGCAAGATTTAGTAAAATTAACATTTATAAATATATACACATCATTTTGATATAAACGGTGTATGTAACAATTACAGCAACAACTATCATGGTAACATACTTGACAATATGCATGGAAGAGCACAGTATTAATACTGCTGTTATCTCAAAGCAACCAGGATGCTTGAGCTGTACTAAATCAAAACATACCTGTGCTTTGAATGTCTCCACCAATTTCCACCTTCAAAATCTGAAGGGAAGCTCCAAAGTTTGGCTAAAGTGAAAAAAGTGAATAAAATAGAATTAGATGCATATTAATTATAAGATAAATG
This sequence comes from Ariolimax columbianus, assembly GCA_036924085.1. Lineage (NCBI taxonomy): Eukaryota > Metazoa > Mollusca > Gastropoda > Stylommatophora > Arionidae > Ariolimax > Ariolimax columbianus. The sequence continues at coordinate 50,201,589 of JAVGWX010000001.1, forward strand.
TATCAAATGTGCATTTTGAACCAAATGATTACAAATGTTTAATAATTTGAAAGAACAGTAAAACTCCCATTTTTGTTTTCAAAGTTGGTTGTAGAAGAATTCATATCTTTGTATTCTTAAAATTAAGAATGTTATGTATTTTTCTTAAAATTAAGAATGTTATGTATTTTTCTTAAAATTAAGAATGTTATGTATTTTTCTTAAAATTAAGAATGTTATGTATTTTTCTTAAAATTAAGAATGTTATGTATTTTTCTTAAAATTAAGAATGTTATGTATTTTTCTTAAAATTAAGAATGTTATGTATTCTTAAAATTAAGAATGTTATGTATTCTTAAAATTAAGAATGTTATGTATTCTTAAAATTAAGAATGTTATGTATTCTTAAAATTAAGAATGTTATGTATTCTTAAAATTAAGAATTTTATTTATTCTTAAAATTAAGAATTTTATTTATTCTTAAAATTAAGAATTTTATTTATTCTTAAAATTAAGAATTTTATTTATTCTTAAAATTAAGAATTTTATTTATTCTTAAAATTAAGAATTTTATTTATTCTTAAAATTAAGAATTTTATTTATTCCTAAAATTAAGAATTTTATTTATTCTTAAAATTAAGAATTTTATTATTCTTAAAATTAAGAATTTTATTATTCTTAAAATTAAGAATTTTATTATTCTTAAAATTAAGAATTTTATTATTCTTAAAATTAAGAATTTTATTATTCTTAAAATTAAGAATTTTAAGTACATGATTCTCAAAATGTTACTGAAAGAATACAGAGGTGACAAGTGGATTCTCAATTTCTTTCTGTAAAATACTATACAATTCAATGGATGTGTGAATAACGAGTATTTCTAAAATGCAACATGTAATACAAAAGGTTATATATAAGGCTTACTTTGTTACTTCTGAAGTTTTAACTAATTTTCTTTGGCAAAATCTTACCAGGAACAGGTAATCCAATATTTGATCTCGCATCTGTTTTGGGTAACTGATAAGAAGTTTTGAGGTGGCCTAAAACAAAAATTGTAAGTTACATAAAAAAAAGCATGTCATCACAAACAAATACTGATAATGGGTCTAAATAGTCAGTATATTGATACCCTGTCTTTATGTCAAAGTGGCGAGTGATAAACTCAATGGCACTAATCAGATAAGGCCCCCTGCTAGGTGAGTTAACACCTAACAAACAGTGCATGTCAACATATCTATACTGATAGTAGTGATAGCGATCTGCTAAAGCAACTATCGAAAAGGAATGTTCGTTAAAAGCTCAATGGTTTAAAAGCACCAAAACCTTAATAGACCTGCAACAACGGTATGACCTAACATTTTGGCTTAGTTTAATCTCAGTTGACCTGTACCTCCTGTGGATGCCTCTGTGCAGGTCCCAGCTCTGGTGTGAGCTGGATGTAGCCTGGATGAGGATTTCCTGCTTAGCAGGTTAGGCTCGAGCAGCTTATTACTCTACTGTGTTGGGACGTGCCATAGAGGGTGTTTAACCGATGCGAGTCCATTTTAATAGACTCACACTAGAGAAAAGTATACCCACAGCTTGTTAGGCGCCATGTAGGCTATGCTGATCTTAAACCACCTAATCGTGGCATGTTAACCCATGTCACAGTCGCCTCTTACAACATGCTCTAGTCTCTGTGGGTCAGTGGTGCTATTCTTGTGTCGTACACAAAGACCACGGCAGACCACTCGGGACAATGACATATTTATATTATGAAAGATAGTTATGTCCAACTGCATTTTCATAAGTTACAATATTGTTAGTATTTCAACCATTATTAATTTACTGCAGTCGGCATATTGTCAAAATTACTGTAAATTCTGTATTGCACTACTGACTTCTGTACTACATGCACTTGATCTTAAAATTAAATCCAAAACAAAATCATGAAATGATATAATAAAAAAAACCAAAACGGTCATCAAAACTACATTTTTGTCAGTCATGTCAGTCTCAGATAACTGAAATGTGTACATTTGTAAAACTATTTTTCTTGGCGAATCTAAACTGACGAATATTACAATTATTCAATGAAACAAAAACATTACCCCTCCACCACTGATTCCACCAATGCCATCATATACACGGCCGTATCCTGTACTGTCGTCGAACACAATAGGATTATCTGCAACAACTGGTGTCAACATCAAGCCACAATTGGCAATAGCGATAGCGGCTAATAATAAGCACGATAGCGTCATCTTGAGTTTGTATCACTCTATCGAGTTAATGATTCGAACAGGTTTCCAATTTCCTTTTATAAACAAGCTCCAGTAGTAGACAGGATTATACACATATCATGTGACTTTGTTATCATGTGACAAATGGTCATGTGACCGATATTACTAGTGACCTTGGCAACTCACGTGACTGAACATATTAGCATCTACTCTTAACTATTACTTACAAGGGTGCTTTATTTCTTAAATAAATAAAGGTAATCATGCTTGGCATTATCTTTCCCCTTCTCTTAATGTACCAAATCAATCGATGACCCGGAATATACTATCACAGAGCAGTAAAATGTATGGATCAAAAGCTATAACTGATTTGGTTGGAATAAAGGAGTCAAAATGGGTCAAGCAACATTAGCCCTATTATATTGCTTACCCTTTTTTCACGGGACACGCTAAAGATGTGAGTGCTATTCACCTAGAAAGATTAGTGTTTGAAAAATTGACACCTTTAGGTTACAGCTTTTAACAAACAGAGATATTTATGGCCATTAAGAGTAGAAGATAATGACACGCGTCCAGGGAGAATGTATCTCTAAGTGTTCCTAACAAATTCTAACAAATGTACATTTCTGACTGTTCATTATTATTATTAGGAACGTTTTCTGATAAGAAAATTGAGAGCAACGTTGAAGTCTCAGTTTTATTATTTAATTTAAAAAAAGAAAATGCTAGGAACAGCAGTTTTTAGTTAGTGACATTCAATATACCGCAGCCTTATAAACAACGGAGCCCTTTGTCAGATACCGATAACTTCTTCTTCTTCTTCGTTCGTTTTCAATCTCCCGCTGCCAAGCCCCGAAAAGAGCTTTGCAAGTAGCAGGATGTTGTCCGGAGACGGAATCCGTTGTGTTGAAGTTTAAATCTTGACTGCGATATTTGCACTTTTCGATCCGACTTCAGCAAGCATTTTTTAAATACCAGTTTAGCCTTCCCTCTTCGACCTCTTCTCCTTAGCCAGTCTGCTCTGTTGCAGCCTGTTATTCAGGATCACCGCGGGTAGGTGTAGAAGGGTCTTTGCAGATCTGGTTCCCTAGCTTTCAGCTTTGGGTCGCTGACCACTGCTGCTCATGCACAGCTCAGCATCTTGATCCCGTAACTTGAACTGAGTTGAAGAGGAACGAAGAGGAACCCTTGTACAGATATGTACTCTTATGGTGAGAACAGACAAATATTAGAGCATGTACTTCGATACTGTCGACTCCGTCAAAGGAGCACAGTGACAGTATTACTCTCTCCAACTGGGACGATGAGGCTAACGTCTGGTCAGGCAAAATACACTGTTCAGAGAATGTTAGCCAGGGTCAGGAGAAACATACTGGAAACGGGCTGTTGTCGAGGACAACAGTCTGGCTAACAAGGTGAGGTTCGACGTGATCTCCGTAGTAGTGAGTGACACGCAGATGAGACCAAGCATAGTACAGCCGCCTGGAGGATCCCAGTCCATTTTCATCAGCACGCTCGAGATGTGAGGAAAGCTATTACAACCCGTCACTTAACGCCATTTTTAGGGCGCACATAAGAGTAACCTACTCATTGTGGTCATTCGAAACAACGACTCTCCGCATCAGCTGAATGATAAACCGTATTATGATGAGAGAAACCTGAGACATATTGTTAGGTTTATGAGAGAAATAGATCAGATTATGTGAGACCGAACGAAGAAGTGGTGTAAGAATACAACGTGCGTTTGAAATACATATACACGTGTTCAAATTTAGTTTTATAGAGAATGTTCTTCAATAAAACTTCATGAACCCCGTTGTCGTGTTTCAGCCCCTGGGGATCGTGAGAAGTGATGCGAAAAGTGAACACTCCCGTTAACATTAGACGTATGCATACCATACACCCAGCTCTGCTACTTAGTCTCTCCACTTCTACCAGATTATATGTCTTCTTTTATTTGTCTTGGGGCTTATAGTTTCTACAAGAATGGGTAGTCAGTTCCATGCCCAACTCTGCTACTTAGTCTCTCCACTTCTACCAGATTATATGTCTTCTTTTATTTGTCTTGGGGCTTATAGTTTCTACAAGAATGGGTAGTCAGTTCCATGCCCAACTCTGCTACTTAGTCTCTCCACTTCTACCAGATTATATGTCTTCTTTTATTTGTCTTGGGGCTTATAGTTTCTGCAAGAATGGGTAGTCAGTTCCATGCCCAACTCTCTTTAGTTGCCTCTTACAACATGCCTGGCCGCTTACAGTGTTTTTATTCTCTACTCCTGTTTGGGACCCTGGACGCTCACCAAAGTAGATACACCCAACATGATATTCACAAATTAGAACACGTATAGTTAATGTAACTAACCACATTTCTCCCTGTAAAAATCAAGGGGGCCTTACTACTACTAATAGGGAGGATAGGATACGATCACTACATCACACTGTCCATGTCGTAAAAGACTAACAAATTGGTTAAACCGATACCCCAGCTTTCGCTTTCTCTGAAGTCGCGCTGTGTCATGTCATTAAAATACTTTGCCGTGAGGACTGCTCTCGTGTTAACTTAAATGCCTAAATGCAATTACTGGGATGTAAGGCGGACAGGCGTAGTTTAATGTTTATTACGCATGCCACTTCGATAAACTCGACAAAGCTACTAAAAGCTACCTTGTGACTGACCACATTATGCCTTGCGCAAATTAATAATAGTTGTAGCCCTTGCTGTATCCCGGATAAATAATATTTTTCCATATACAATAACTGCTTGCTGTCAGTCTGAGAACTCAATATCTGGTACCTAACCCATTATTTCTAATACGAGTAGTATCTTAAGCTTAAACCACTTGAATTGCATGTGCGCCAGGTTTCGGAAGGCAAAGCAGGGTCTGTGTGTATGAAATTAATTCACTCTTTTGTCAAGTGTGTTCAGTGCTGATAATCTATTTCTCTTGGCAAATATTTGCTCTGTGATCACTGAAACATTTTGATAATGACACATTTGATATATTAACCCAATTACTGATGTCAGTGATTCATATATTCTATGGATTAACTTACTTACTGTATGACAATACTATTATTTCACCACGGAGGAATTCTTTCTTTCCATGTGTGAATATATATATATATATATATATATATATATATATATATATATATATATATATATACACACACACACTCACACACGCACGCACGCACGCGCACGCGCGCGCACACACACACACACACACACACACACACACACAATGTTAATGTATTATCCAAAATGGAAGTCAGACGACCGACACGTCTTCTGATGATGAAGACAGAAACTGGGACCTAGAATAGCAGAAACCTGTTCGAAACGGCAGATACGATATGACAGCCCTTTTGGGACCGGATTTGTCTTCCTTATTTGACATACTCTCTTAGCCAGACTGCTCGAGAGAATCACGTTTCCAGGGCTGCCACTTAGAAGCAGAATATGGTCTTGGTCATCTATGGTTCGCTGACCCTGATGCATGCTGCCAGCTATGAGTCGCTGGCTGCTGTCATCTTATTCCCTGTTGAATCTTCGACCCAGTTTCAAATGAAGGCTCCTCTTTCACAGGCGTTGAAATAACACTACACATTTACATTTAGTGCACAAAGTGGAAGACCATGCACATATAGAGAGGACAGCATTTATGATGTCCATACAAGCAAGAAGGGCACTTAAAGAATGGAAACCAATGTAATACAGAATAATAACAGCAAGATCCTACTCATATGAAAGATTACTACCCCACATAAAGGTATTTGCGCCAACAGACAATACTGACGAAACTACAAAACAAGACATACTATATATTCCATAGTAAAAGTAATTTAAGGGACTGAGCATTAATGGGGGCGCACAGGTTACATTAAATTGATTCTATGATACATTTTCCATTTTCTCATTTTATGGACATGCACAGGAACAGGAAATCAAAATAGTTATGTAAGATATGTGGAGCCAGTTGGGAAATGCCACATCAGTTATGAACTGGTCAAGTGTTAGAACAGCATTGGAATCAAACGAAAATTAGGAGATCTTTGTTAACTTCTGAGACTTTCATGATCTGGTCATTGGAGGCACCATCTCGCCACACAGGAGTGTAACTACGATCAATTGGTCCCATTAGATAGCCACCAGATTGTTTCAGAATAAATCGGAAATAGAAGCAATGTAAAGAAAAAAGCAGACCGAGTTTCAGACTATCACCAACTTGTTGATACTATGACAACAAAACTGCGGACTTTCAGCGACAATGTAGATAAAACAAGCTATGAATACAATATATAAAACATAAATAATAAAGACACAGAGGCTAAATTAAAATTAATTTAGAAACACAAATATTTAAAATCCATGGGAACCTTACACATTAAGCCACTGAGACAACCATTGGTACAAGCTCGAGGAAGCAGTTCGAAGCAGTCATGAAGTTCTCAACAAGAGAAACTAAGAGCGTATTGAATGTCTCACAGAAAGTACAAAATAACATTATAGAAGCAAGATCAACTATGAAATCGATAATCAGTGACTGTTGAGAACAAGAAGAAAAGACACGATCTCGAACCCTATTCTCTGAGATACACACCAACAACAACAACAAAAATTGTGAAAAGGACAGCCAGACAGGATAATATAAAGTTCATAGTTAAAACAATGGGGACTGTGCAAGGGAAATAAGGAGACTATTGCCCATAGCGATGCAGAAACTGAATAGAAGGCAAAATGTGTGGTACAACACTAACAAAGATTTACAATTGAAGAGCCTCAGAACATGCGTATTCCCGGTTGCAATGTATGTATGGGAGACATGAATTTCACACAAAGAAAGAGGATCGACTTTCGAGAAAAAATGCTACAGAAGAATCATAAAAATACATTGAGGAAAGAAAATAACAAATATAGTCATCCTGCAAGATTAGGGTGTCGAAGAGAACTGGATAAAAGACCACCTTATGTCTCGGAAACAGGCTTTTCGGCCACTTCTAGCGCCACGACGGACTGGAAAAAGAAGTTCTGGAGAGCATTGTTAAAGGAAGACGATACATAGGCCGACCAAGGCGTAGATTGACACCAGACATACAGGATACCTAAAAATGAACCTGATGAAGCGGGTAGACTGACTGCTGATCGATATTTCTATCGATTGGCTGTAATGAGAGTGATGTTCTACCAAGGACTTGCTACGTGATGATGATAAGTTCTAATTGCCGAGAAGGGTGAAAAGGCCGCAAAACAAGCTGCCTTGAAGACAGATAAACAGACCAACATTTGAAACAGCAGAAACATGATTGGAAATCAATTTAAACAAAATTAAAATTGGAATAAATAACAAATACAACTATATTTTACAGACTGATGACTAGATATTTAAAGACGATTTACCTATTTTGGAAGTAGCATTGACAAAGATGGAGAAACAATGAAAGATGAAAACGTTAGGATTAACACATCAAGATTTGTTTTAAAATGTCTTCACCAATTACAGATCTGAGCTCTACTATTTGTAAATCAGAGATTATGTTTAATAGAATCGTCCACTGGACAGGTAAACAGACTACATAAGATGTCCTGTAAAAAGGCAACATAATACATACATCAGAAACAGACAATATTCCTGTTTGAGGATAAGAAAAAAACAAAAACAACAAACAAAAAAGAGGGAGGCTGCATTTAATTATAAAAGTATGCCTATATCTACGGACAAAACCTACTTGATGTAAGCGGAGACGGGGGTATTACAATGAGAATATTCAGGAAACGTGACATCGTGACATCTAATGAACATACCTAGTGACAGATATCCGATTGGTACACATGTTGAAAAAAAATACGATCTCTGCAACCTTTCATGGATATTGTAAGAGGTGGAACACAATTCTAGTGCAGAGGACTAGCAACCTCATCACGTTAAATAATTGCTTTGCAATCACCACTGCAAGTGCTATACATACATACATACATAAATACATACATACATACATAAATACATACATACACACACAGAAACACACACACAGACACGCCCACACACAGAAACACACACACAGACACGCCCACACACATACACACAGACCAGACACACAGACAGACACACACATACACACACAGACATACACATACACACATGCACACACACAGCCAGACAGACAGACCGACATACCGACAGACAGACATACAGAGAAAAGACAGACATATACACAGACACACACATACACACACACACACATACACACACACGCACGCAGACAGACAGACCTACCCACCGACCGATCGATCGACAGACAGACAGGTGGTAAGCAAAGCACTGTGTTTGTCTTTCACACATTCCAGTAGACACTGGCTTTTCTTATTATTATTCTTTACAGTCCTGTAACTGTCTTTCTTTCTTCGTGAGGTCCAGTATCATAATGCGTTCGTAGACACACATTTTCATCCCTTGATATTGTCTTCAACTTCTGGCCACAGTACAGCCCGTTCTCCCTTATGCTTTGTCGATAATTGGAACTGCGGTACAGAAGCATGTTGTCTCCAAGATCCATGAACTATTTTTTGTTTAACTCCTCTGAAAATGACCTGGTAGTATGACATTCTGTTTACCTACATTTTTCTTATTTCATTTAATGCTCCAAATGTTCGCCAACTTGCAGCAACACGTGTACAAAGTCGAGTATGCCACTTCCTAGCTGACGGATCAACGGTACAACTGTTCTAGCTCATTCCATGCTTTAGTTCTCCGCTCTATTAGTGCAATTTTCTACTGGTAGACATTCTCTTGAAAAAAGCCATAAATATCATTGTCACAAAATTTCAAATTAATCTGATCAGTTTCGGCAGAGCATCAACGATAATATGTGAAGTTTATGGGTTTCAAGGCTCCCCCCTCCTTGCGTGTGTGTGTGTGTGTGTTTGGGAAGGATTCAGAAACAAAGACATTTGGAGACAAGTAGGTACAACACCAGTGCTAGATCTCAACATGAGACAGCAAACCAAATGGTTCAACCACGTGATACGACAAACACCAGATAGTATCCACCAATAAGCAATGCTATACAGATACAGTGAATACAAAGCCAAGGATCGACTATGCAAACGATGAAAAGCATAAATAACGAGCAATAAAGCTCCATGTGCACAAAGCTACTAGAACCCGGTCAAAAAACCTTTTCATCATCTGACACTGAAAGGCACAAGCAGGACTAACAACGAAAAGAAGTAGAAGGCTGAGGAATTCTCTGAAAATGTAGGCCAGTTGCTGCTCTTCGAGTAGCTAGCTAACTCTTGCTTCGATATCTCCCTTGGGGTCTACTACAGCTACAACGAATTTGAATTGATTGGCCTGTTATAGAAGGTGTTCCCTCAGCATTGTACGATGTCTCATCCCTTCTCTCGACACAGCCATGGTTTTTATTTCTGAATTGCTAGTGGTCATCCCTCCTGTGAAAGAAGCTCGTTGTATACAGACTCTTGCAGATTCTTCAAAGCCAGTGTAAATCCGTTGTTATGGTCAGGCAAAATATATTGATCAGACATATTAGTCAGGGACATGCAAAATATACTGGCCAAGACCCTCACCTTGACTTCCCAGCAGTCCTCCCTGGAAACGGGCTGTTTTCATGGTAGCCTGGCAAACAAGGTGAGGGATGGACGTGATCCCCGTAGTAGTGAACGGCACGCAGATAAGGCCAAGCATAGAACAACTGCCTTGAGGACGCCGGTCCAACCTCATCAGCACGCTACGACAACCCGCCACTTATCGTCCTTTTTATGGCGCACAAAAGAGTAGTCCTACTCATTGTGGACATTCAACAACAACAACAACAACAAGTAAAGTTAACTCCTCCATCCTGTTGTTGTTTTCCTTGTCATTGATTCCCCCCCCCCCCCCCCCCTCCTGTAAGAGCCAGTAGTAACTGGAACTTGGTCGTTCTCCGCACAGAGAAGCTTTGATAAATACTCTTTCTACCTATTTATAATCTTTTGCGTGATCGGCCCATGGCGTTGTATCAATTGTATCTGTATAGCATTGCTTTTTGATGGATACTATCTGGTGTTTGATGTGTCACGTGGCCGAACCATTTGGTTTTCTGTTTCTTGATGAGGTCTAGCACTGGTGTTGTACCTACATGTCTCCTAATATCTTCATTTATGATTCTATCAATACTTGTTACTCTAAGCATTCTGTGCAGACATTTTATTTCAGTAATTAAGATGTTTCTTTTACCTTTGTTTGTTAATGTTCAATTCTAGCACTAATAGCACAATTTATGTAGGAATAGTGAGTTGTATAGTGTTCTTTTTGTATCCATTGTCACGAGCTTACATTGTAATATCGGGAACATTTGCCCAAATGATTTGACTTTCTTTATCACATCTGCTTTGAATTTCGGCGTTTCCTTTCCCATCAGCTGAAATTATGTTACCCAGGTACATGACATTTTTCACTTGTGTTACTTGTTGGTGTTCTATGAATATTGTTGTTTTTATTTCTTTTTTTGCAATCGTCATAACTTCGGTTTTCTCTATGTTGATTTTCATAATATAACCAACCCGTACATACCTCGTTTAGATTGTTGATATGATCCAGCAGTTGTTTTTCTGAGGTTTGCTAAGAAAATGTCTAAGTAAAAGTGAAATAAGTAAGATAACTAAGATGAATGTATGCTGATCTCCCTCCCCTATGTACCAGCTTTGACGTACGGACGTGAACCATAGGCAATGACCACAACCCAGAAACTGCAGCTCCAAGACTATTAAATGATACATTTAAGAGAACTGGTGCAACTAACAACTTACTTACTTACTTAGTCGCTCGTCTTCTACCGTGAGGTGTAGAGGTTTTCCAGAGATAACGCCCCACTGCTCTATCCGCCGTCTTTTTCCTGACCTCTTTCCAATCCAGTCCTCGATCACTTAAGGACTGTCGTATGGTGTCTTCTCAACGTACTTTGGGACGTCCTGGGGGTCTGCGTCCTTGACTTTTTATCTCCCATGACCGCTTTGGTTTCAGATCTTCTTCCATTCTACAGACATGGACAAACCCTTGTAGTTGGGACTGCTCCACTCGTGTCTGCAGGGGTTGAACTCCGAGCAACTAACAAGAAGAGACAAATCCCATAATCAGACAATACGGCAAAGCTCTCGAAACCCAGTCCTTGCAGACTCGAGTTGAATAATCACAACTTCAGTGATTTGACTATGTCTGCAGAATGGAAGAAGATCGGCAACTACGTCAGTCATAGGGAGTAAAGCGCCAAGGGTCCAGACCCCTAGAACGCCCCATGGTCCCTTGGGAAGACAAAATGAGACAGTCTTCTTCTTCTTCTTCGTCGTACGCAGTCAGACAGTAACCATTATTTTTTCGAAAAAAGCGGCGGTCATCCTGAGGCTGTCGACACTGCCATAGAGCTTGTCTAGTGTTGCCACTGGTGATGGCCACATCTGCTCTCTCTGATCCTCGTATGTCGGGCAGTTCTGCAGCAAATGCTCAGCGGTCATTTTCCCGGTACCACACGAGCATTCGTCGGTGCCACCTATCTTCAATTTGTTGAATAGGTGGTACCTGAGTCTGTTGTGGCCAGTGCGAAGTCTTCTTCTTCTTCTTCTTCTGCGTACGCAGTCAGACAGTAACCATTATTTTTTCGAAAAAAGCGGCGGTCATCCTGAGGCTGTCGCCACTGCCATAGAGCTTGTCTTGCAGTTCCACTGGTGATGGCCACATCTGCTCTCTCTGATCCTCGTATGTCGGGCAGTTCTGCAGCAGATGTTCAGCGGTCATTTTACCAGTACCGCACGGGCATTCGTCGGTACACCCTATCTTCAATTTGTTGAATAGGTGGTACCTCAGTCTATTGTGGCCAGTGCGAAGTCTGAAGACAACGACCTGCTCTCTTCGGTTCAACTGGTAATAGGCATCGTTTTTGGTGTAACCAGTATGTTCGGTTTCCCATTTGGTCATGTGAGACAGTCTAACTACCCACAGTCTCTTGAGAAGACAAAATAAGACAGTCTAACGACCCACAGTCTCTTGGGAAGACACAATAAGACAGTCTAACGACCCACAGTTTCTTGGGAAGACAAAATAAGACAGTCTAACGATCCACAGTCTCTTGGGAAGACAACATAAAACAGTCTAACGACCCACAGTCTCTTGGGAAGACAAAATAAGACAGTCTAGCGACTCACAGTCTCTTGGGAAGAACAAATAAGACAGTCTGTAAGAGACAAAAAAACTAGACTGGAACAAGGTCAAGAGGAAGACAGTAGATATAAATGTCTGGTCCTCTCTCTGGCAAACATGTACACCCGAGTGTAGAAGAGGAGCGTCTAAGAAAGTAAATCTTCATGCATGATTTGTGAATAGACAATGACATGAATGTAACAACATCTACAATGAATAGAAGGGTTAAAGTTGAACTGGTACATATTAGAGAGAAATTAACTGACAGTTTACACTGGTTAACCTTTTACTATCAATATTCTCACTAACATCACCTTGAACCTGTTTTAATACAGGGTACGACAAATCCGGGGCCCCAGGTCGACATGGCGCCTAGAAATGTTCATGTGCCGAATAACATTTCAGGACTAGTATCGTATTTACTCGCACGATTTCTCCCATTGCATATTCGACCCCCCCCCCCCCCCCCCCCATCCCAAAAAAAAAAAATAATAATTAAAAAAATAATATAATATACACTTCATCCAGCGACTTTCAAGGCCAGACTGCCGGCTACATGTTCCATCTTAGCTAAGGTATTACACAAATCAGGATTTACAATAAGAGTTATTTTAAAAATAAACTTGCCTTTTTTTTTGCACGTTCAGGATTTATATTTACAAGTACAATTCACCCATACCTTCCGATATGTTACTAGGGACTTTTCATCCGGCACTACGCCTGGCCTCTAAATATTGTACCTGGCGTCTAGATCCAATACAAACTTGTCACCCTCTGTTGTAATATAATAACTCGGCCGAACCTCATTTGACTGGGCAACATTACTTTTAGATTGACCCTATCCAGCTATTATGAATCCTGTATCCATTTGTTCTGTCCAGGGTGTTCTGAGGATCTTTCTGTAACATTTTGACTCGAAGGATTCGATTCTTTGTCTAGAAGTGTTGGTAATCGCCCATGCTTCACAGCCATAAGCTGCCACAGGAAAAACACAGGCTCTTAAGACTTTATCAGAATACCCTGGACAGAGAAAAGAACAAATGTAGACATTCGGCAAGAGTTGAGCATAGAGGAGAACTGATTTATCAATTCTATTTTGGCTAGAAAATGCAAATACGTTGGTCACATCAAGAGACACAACGGTCTTGAGAGAACGGTGATGGAAGGTATGGTGCTAGGCAAAAGAGGAAGGGGTAGACCAAGAAGACGATGGCACCAAGATATCCAGGAATGCCTGAGTATGACAGTGGCGGAAGCTGGTGTTTTGGCAAGGGAACGAGTTTCTTTCAGACAGACTGTGATGGGATCGACGTTCTACAAAGGACATGCTACATGATAATGATCCATTTGTTTTTAGTGTGGTTTTATTGGCAATGGATTTTGTACAAGTGAGGTTATAAGTCGCATCAAAACCCTTCCTAGTCGTCTGTTGTGTCCTTCCAGAGAACTACCCGGAAATAGTTAAGAGACGAACAGCAATACCCGCGGATCGACGGAGATATTAATTGTCTGTTTTGCGAACAAATCTCCAAATCCGTGCTCACTCTCAACCGCCATCTTCCATTTTCCGATGTATGTAGCTAACTTGTAATTTGTCACGGGGCTCAAACATACTTGTTTTTCTGATGTCTCTTTTTCCTACACCTACCCCAAATCCACCTCCTCATCTCTAATTTATTTAATTCTCAGTAATGATCAGACCGAGTGATTCCCGGGGCAATGAGAAAGTTTCCATTATTTCCTTCCTTGCATGTCGTTAATAGGCGACTTAAGAAATTTGTTCATGGGACTGGTAGCCTCACCATGTAATAACTATTGTAATGAAACCACTCTGCAAATTATTGGAATCAGGCTTTCCTAAAAGCTGGGTAAGGTAAACCAAATGCAACGTTAACCTACAATTCAACAAATGGAGCGATGGCATTTTAATTGATTGGTAGACTGAATGATTAGACACCATTTCAATGAACCACGTGAGCGTTCCCTTTATCTAAACATACAATTGTTGTATTATGTGAGATCTTGATCATTGATTGCTTTGTGTATACAGAAAACTGAATTTACCTTAATAAACTATGCTGACAAGGTCATCGAAATGGGCTAATTTGACCGCTTTAAAATTGGGTTATCACACAGGTGTGACTACGGATCTGTGTGTCACGAACAATAACGAGCCAACAGGTTCTGAAGCATTCCACGATATATGGGCCAAGCCAGTTTATTCATATTCGTCATTTCGCTCCAAGTGAAGCATAAGGCCACCACTAGAACCAGTCGGTAACTGGTAGCCTGTATTCGAACATTGTCAGTGCTGATTTCAATGGCAACAGTTTTACGCGAGGGGATTGCTAGCCCCATGCACACCAATCTGTTGTCGCCATTTAATACATTCTAGAAAGTCACATTGGACTTATTCCTTTCAACTCGGGCATATCGCGGGTGCAAGCATGTTAAATCTAGACAATTAATATGTTAATTAATAATTCTTTATCGAGCTCCGACTTCTGCCCAACCTCCCTCTCCCCCGCCCCCATCACACACACACACACACACACACACACGCACGCACGCACGCACGCCCGCCCACACTACCCACTCACCCACCCACATACAAACACACACGCACGCGCACACGCACACGCACACGCACACACGCATACACACACACTAACACACACACTTATCACATGCCAGAGCCTCCACGTGTATTGAAATAAAACTGTCTAAGTGAAATTAAATAGCCTCATTTGCTTTCTCCCCCCCCCCCCCTTTCCTTTTCAGACTGTGCATACATAATTTTCAGTTCTTTAAATTGTAAGTCAACATGTGGATGAATGGCTGTGCATGTTGATCTTATGAATACACTAAAAATAAACTTTGATATCCAGTCGACTCGGCTGTAAATGAAGCTTCATACAACTTCATTCTCCGACAGTAGTGTAACTGCTATGGGAGACAGTAAGCGTCTCCTACCTGAAACAGATGAGTTGACCATTTTTTCTTATATGTTGATTTGTTAGTTCAGTGTTGTTGTCCCTGATGAAGGCCTATTGGTCGTAACGTAGGTTTTGTTTGTGTTCTCGTCTCGGTGCGGTATCTGACCATACCCATTTTTAAATTTTGATTAAGCTCAACCTTAATCAACTTTTACTAGTTTTTTTCATGTTTTTTTTCCAACTGCTATGGGACAAACCTTTACTGAGTATTCTGAAGTCTCTAACAACTTCATTCCCTGACAGTAGTGTAACTGCTATGGGACAAACCTTTACTGAGTATTCTGAAGTCTCTAACAACTTCATTCCCTGACAGTAGTGTAACTGCTATGAATAAACCTTTACTTTGCTTTAAATATCGTCATAATATTTTATTTTGAAGCTACCAAAAAAAAAATTTAAAAAACAACACAACGTTAACATACATGCTTAAAAAATACCATATATCCACTTTTTCTAGGAAAGAGGCACTTTGTTAAAGTATACTAAACTTGGAAAATGCGCCTTAGCTGTAGACTAACAGTTTGACACGTGCATTTGACGAATGCCACGGATAGAACCATTTGCACAGTTAATGTTTTATTTCCTATTCTTTTAGTAACCCTTTACAGTCCAACCTAATTTACAAGATGTTAGTCCTAATGGCCAAGACAAGAACCGTAATGTTATGTGGTTCATGTCTAACAAAACAACATAAATTCATTACAACTAAAGATACAGTTGTTTATAAATCAAATTTAGCTAAATATCAAGAAATGGTTGATATGTGACATGTAACTTCATATAAATCGGACTGTAAGTAGTGCTACACTAGTTTTCTGTACTGGCCGGACAATTTGGACTGTAAAGGGTTAAACGTGTCACCAACAGGAGGTAGTGATACCGACACCTTTATTGTATGCAAACTTATGATAATGGAACAAAACTCAGGTTCGTCAGTGCAAAGGATACCTTTTAAAATTATATTACTCGATCTGAGTTTCGTCTTGTTAGTCATTTGTAAGTGTTTAAAGTGATGCTCAAAAGGTTAAACACTGAATGAAAATTATTTTCTACGGTGAATGCGCCTAAGTGTAAAAAAAAATCGAATTTATTGACAATTGCCTTTTTTGAAAAGATTATACGTGAAGAACAGTGTATTGGCAGAACGTAAGGAGGTTGTGATTATCATGGCAAAACTGTCCTGGTACCTACTCTAGTTGCGTCAGCCCATGCAGTTGTATGATGGAACCTGACTATTAGAGTTTAAAATCATCATGTGCCCTGCCGGTTGGCGATTATGGACTTCCATCCATTTCTATCACGTTTACCAACTCTATTGTTGATTCTCTCAGGCTGTCCAGCATCTTCTATCTCGGCCTTCCTCTGTCTCTCTTTCCTGGTATTTCCTGTTGTCACCACGGGCTCCAAGACGTCTCTTCTCATAACATCCCCCCCCCCCCCCCCAAAAAAAAAAAAAGTCTTCTTCTTTATACCACAGATATTGATCGTGCAAATCGTAAACTTTTGCTGTCATTATAAGTTTACGTGTCGTTCTCGAGATCTGTTCTGTATTCTATGAGCGTTGAAGAAAAATAAATAAAATCCAATGTCGGCTCGCTAGGCCAGTCAATTTAATTATCGCTCTTTTAACACGGTACCATTCCGTCCAGAAAACACATTTTCCGTTGAATTGGGGTCTGAAATTGTTGGTCCTTAAAAAGGCTTGGTGCAAAAAAACTATTTCGGAGGTATTTCATCAGCTGTAAACATACTTCCTAGGTATTTGGAACTTTTGGGTCTGCTTGAGGTTGATATTGTCTACATGCATGTTAAGTGGACCAGGTTACTTTCTAATCCTCGCAAATTATGTCTGATGTATTACAGACAGTGCAAAGCACGTTCATATGATTTTATAGTCTATCTAGATTTTCGCAAATTAGGCTTTAGTTGTCAGCAAATAGTTGTTTCAATACCGGATTTGCAATTTGGCTGTCATCTGTTGTTATTTCGTCTGCATAAATGATGAATAGTAAAGGTGAATGCACACATCATTGGCGTACTTATATTTATTTCGAAATCATCTGTGACGCTGTCAAATGTTTTAATTTAATTGTTAAATCGTATTGCACAACACTCTCGCATTATCCAAACGTTGTCCTTGTATTCCGTAGTCTTCCAATACTATCCAGAGTTTACTATCCAGATGTCCTATTCACTAGATCTTCACTAATTACTAATTATAATAATTTAGTTCAGTTCAGGTGCGATCTCCACATCGAAGGTAGGATGCAATGGATCTCCAGTGTACTCTATCTCATGCCGTAATTGTGCAATATGAGAGGCTTTTTCCAGTAAATCTCTTGATAGCCACACAAAGCAATTGGATGAGACAGAGATAAGAGATATGGTGAAGGAGTTCAATCACACTATAGAGAAGGTATCCGTGCCTGAAAACTGGCTTCATAGCTTTATATGCCCACTGCCTAAGCCTGGTAAGGACTCCCTGCTTCGCAGCAGCTATCAAATAATCATCATACAGAATGTAAATGGCAAATTGCTCGAGAAGGTGGTGCCCAGGAAAATAATGTCCTACCTAGAACGAGAGAACATCCTACCCGATACGCTAGGCACCAACAGAACAGCGAAGGAGACCTGGGGTAACGCTGAGGTAACTATGAGGGTTTTCAGTCAAAGCAAGAAACAGTCGCTGTGGCACTCGACCTGGAAGACGCATATAATCGTATCGATTTTGGGACTTTAATGCCACGCCTGAAACATTGTGGTTTAAACACGTGGCTGCTTAGTTAGATATCAGCTTCTTTGGTTGAAAGAACAGTTGCGCTATGCATGGGATCTTGGACATCAGAATCGAAGCGAAAATATCCAGGACTGTCTCAAGGGTCTCCGCTGTCACCGGTGCTGTTCAACATCTGCACAGTAAAAGGGGCCAGCATTCACCCCACAGGGACAGGGCGAACATTAACATTTACAGATGACATCCTAACGTACAGGACTGGCTCAGACAGGCAAGCGTTTATTAAAGACATCCAGGAAAGCTTGAAAGCAATCTCACAGTGGTGTGGCGACTCATGCTCCAAGATCAATCCGAACAAAGCCTGTCTGATGTGGTGCTCTTTGAATAATTCCATAGTAAAGTCTGAACTCCCTGGATTCACATTTGAGGGATGCACCATTGACAGGTGTGACAGGTTGAAATACCTCGGAGTGACATTTGATCGCAGTCTCTTCTATAATTGCCATGTTGACCAAGCCGTACAAACATGTAAGCGAGGGCTAGAAGCACTAAAGACTATAGCTGCTGCAAACTTGGAACAGCGCCTTCTGTTCATCCTATTTCGTCAGTGTGTGTTGTTGGTTTCGATTACGGATTAGGGATCCTCACACTAACTAAACTTAACTTAATTATACAAGTTTAGAAGACTCCACATAGTCTGTATAAAAGCAGTTTATTTCACTCTAAAAATGACTGTGATCATTCAATCTATTCTTGAGGGGACGGCGTGGCCTAGTGGTTAAGGGGCACGGCTCACAACCCGAAGGTGCTGGGTTCGATCCCCATCACAGCACCGGCCGTTACCCGGGGAAGCAAACCCTTAGAAAAAACCTATTCTTGAATGCATTAACTGCATTAACAAGCATTCACCACTCTCTGACTAAAAAAATGTTTCCTAATATCTAATCTGGACCTGGTTTTAAATAATTTGAAACTATGCCATCTAGTTCTTGCAGTCGGTTGAACTTTAAAAACTTGCTATTATCTAATTTATCCTTTCCATTGATTTATTTATAAACTTGTATTAAGTCACCTCGAATTCTTCTCTTTTCTAGACACTGCAGACCAGTTTTTCTAAGTCTCTCCTCATTACTATAATTCTGAAATTCCACGATCACTTTCGTAGCTCTTCTTTTTATCCTTTCTTTCATGTCTAAATCCACTCTGTGATAAAGACTCCACACCTGTATACAGTACTCAATTTAGGTCTCACCAATGATTTATATAGTTTGACTATCACTTCTTTGCTTCGATGTGTAATGTTTCTTTTAATCATGCCCAGCATTACATTAGCCTTTTTCACAGCCACATGGACCTGCTCTCGCACCTTTCCTGCATGATCTATTATAACACGTAGGTCCCTTTCCTTTTCTATCTGTCTAATATTGATCACTCCCATCATGAAATTATATTTCATATTTGATCTTCTTATGTGAATGACTGTACATGTGTCTACATTAAACTCCATCTGCCAGCTCACCAACCATTTATGAATAGTTGCTAAATTTGATCTCAATATATCTACCTCTGCTGGAGAAGAGACCGTGCTGCATAATTGTGTGCCATCCGCAAATTGTGCAATCATGGATGCAATATCATTATTCAAATTATGTATATATATATCAAGAACAAAATTGGTCCGAATACGATCCCTGAAGCACTCCACATAACATCACGCCAGTCAGAGTAGTCTTTATTTATACTTACTCTCTGCCTTATGCCTGTTAACCAATTTTCTATCCAATTGGCAACTCCTCCACCTGTACCATATGATTTCAATTTCCGAAACAATCTTTAATAAGGTGCTTTATCAAAGGCTTTTGCAAAATCCAGATAAATAACATCTATTGGCTCTGCAACATCCAACATTTTGGTAACCTCTTCCATGAATTCTAATAGATTTGTTAAGCCCGATCTCCCGTTAGTAAAACCAGGTTGACTCTTCTTGGTGAGATTAAACTTGTCTAAATGCATAGTTATGTTGTCTTTGATAATAGACTAAAATGTGGCAGAGTATGCTTGTCAAACTCATTGGTCTGTAATTGCCTAGATCTGATTTCTTGCCCTTTTTGAACAAGGGGATCACATCTGCATCTTTCCAATCACTTGGAATAATCTCCTTCTCAATAGTTTGAGAATAAAATCTGGACAATGGTTTTGCCAGCAAGTATCTGAGATCAAATAGCAATTTTGGATGAATACCATCATAACCAGGACTTTTATCCACTTTCAAGCTATCCATTTTTAAAACACCATTTCCTCAGTAATGTAGATTGAGTGTAATCGCTCTGTGTTTATGTCCCTTTGGAAGATATCGAAGGGTTCTGTGATATTAGAGCAGTCTTCTTGAGTGAAGAGCTGAAGTAACGATTAAGTAGATTTGCAGCTTCAAAATTTTCTCTTATTATATTTCCCGTACTATCTTGGAGTGGGCCTACAGTGTCTTTTGTTTTCTTTTTATGTCTAACATATTTTTAAAAAAACTGTTGCTATCAGTTTTGATATTTTCAGCAAGCTTTTTTTTTCAAAGTCAAACTTTGTAGATCTATTTACTTTATAAGATTTATGTTGTATTTCCAAATATTTTAAATGTTTCATTACACTTTTCATCATCTACATATTTTTTTCCAAGCTTTATTTTTAGCTCTTCTACACTTAATCACGGATCGAGTTATAATTTTTTTTTCCTTTTGTGGTTCAATCTTCCACTTAAAACAAATTCCCTTTTCAGGTGATCAAATATAGACTTGAATTTATCGAAATCTTTCTGCACATCTATGCCAGTGAAAATATATATCTATACTATGTGACTTACTGCAATTATTAACTTCTGTACATCTGTTCTAGAGTAGTCGTAAGTTAGTGGACATATTCTATCATCTGTAATAGCTACAAGGTCCCAACGGACAATTTGATGGTCACTTGAGCCGAATAGTTCACCAACTGTAACATTTGCAATTATATTTTTCTATCTATAAAATATTAAGTCTAGTGTGGTTCTGCCTCTAGAACAGTCAACGACATGTTGAAATAACAAATTTTTAGCTATGCATTTAACAAATGGATGGGATTCCACACGTGCTCCCATCCTCTGCCAATTAATTGCTGGAAAGTTGAAACCCTCCATTAATAATTTCTCTGCACTGGATATTTCTATAGCTTGAAAGAGATCTTTATCATCATCTTTAGTACTTGATGGAGGTCGGTAGTATTCTCCAAACAACGTTTTTTCAACCCCCGCATATGATTTCTCACTATACACTTTCAATATTAATGCCAGAAGATATGTTATCCCTGATGGTTATGGTAACGGAGTTGTTACAGTATAATAAAACACCTCGTCCCTTAACCTGGTCTCCAACTATCCGATACCACCTAAACATTGTATAGCCCTCTAACGCTAGTTCCCTATCTGCAATATGCTTATATGGCCATGTTTATGTTAACCCTATTAAATCTGGCTTTTCTTCCTCTACATATATTTCCAATTCCTCTAATTTATTTAATATGCTTCTAACATTTGCATAAAAACATTTTAGAGTACTGTGTTGTTGTTTTTCCAGTTTCTGATTTCGATTTTTAAGTTGAATTACTGATACGCCGTTACCACTGTCATTCATTCCTGAACATTGTAACCATCGTTCCATACGCTGTGAAAGGTTGGACGAATCCAGAATGAAAATATGCGACTAGTTCTGGGCTGAACTAGAGATACCCAGATTGCGATGATGCGGTACATGTTGGGATTGTTATCGGTGACACCCAGACATAAACTAGCACAAATCAAAGCCTATATGCGCGTCATCACAGGCACGTGGTACCCTCTGTACAATATTATCTCAGACACCAAGGGATCAAGAATCAAGAGGGGCGTCATGTATGGCACAGGCAGAGAAAACAATCGTACATGTCATCCCAGCTGAGACGATAGCCAAGGGAAAAGAATGGGTCCACACTGGTGATAGAATGATAGAGTACCAGAGTCATCATAACCTTAGGCAAGGAATGCAGAGAACGAGGCAGTGGGAGAGCAGAGCACAAGGTCAATCAGAAGAAAAGAAGGAGGTGTTAGGTGTGAAAAAGGTGTTTGACGTCCAGATACTATATTACTTCTATGATATTAATGGATTGGAGAAAAAAAAGGAAAATATTCATAGAACCAACTTCATTGTACATAGTCGCTTCCATATGTGCTAATTCCTTTTCATTGCAGGAAAGTTCCGACGACAGAGCAAGAACTCCATATCTCCCACGGCGGCTCAGAAATTGTCCCCTGCACGCTGCTCTTGACGGTGCATCACTGGAGTGTCGCCTTTATGCTTTTCTCTGTTGGGACCTGCACTCTGCTCTTCGTGGTGCTGGTAACCAATAAGCTGTCCTTGAGTGAAGTATTGCTTCAGAGCGTTTAACGTCAATACCTCTAGAATGATTTCATAAAACTGGACAAACAATTAACGAGAACGGCAACATATGAAGTGATAAGAAATAAAAGATTAGGTTCGTGTCTCGGGTACAGAACACATTAATTAAGTATTTATGTCATTATATATATATATATATATATATATATATATATATATATATATATATATATATATATATTCTTTTTCTTCGCTTGCTCTTAAACAACAGCTACCAAGCCCTGAAAGGGGATTTGTAAGTAGTAGGATGTAGTCTGGATAACGGAATGCGTTGTGTCGTAGTTTACAGATTGACTAAGTGATTTGCATCTTTTGGTTCAACACATCCGACTTCAAAATGACATTTTTTAGTACCGGCTTAGCCTTCCGTCTTCCATTCATTATTTTTAGCCAGTGTACTATGTTGTACTGCTCAGGATCTTGCATATACACACACACAAGCATAAATACATACATACATACCTTTATACATACATACGAATGGGGAGAGAGAGAGCGAGATAATGCACAATTTAAAGTAATACAAAACACCGTGATGGTTAATGTTTATTTCTAAGACGCACAAAAGATTAAACATAATCACTGTGGACATTAAACAACAACAACAACCAAGAGAATGATAAACAAGTTTATGAACATTGCTCTGAGGTAAACCTGTCCATTCGAGATCCTGCTTCTAACCGTGTTGCTTTCTCTGGGAATCAAAATGGTAAAGACAGCAGCTTTTCAGATTCTGCCGTTTTGTGATGAACTGAGGTAAAAAACGACAGTCTAGATATTTTAAGTGTATACTGACAGTGAATTTTCCGGCTGCTCTATATTCTCTTACTCTAACATTCACTTTCTAGTTACAGCTGGGTAGACTGGCACATTTGAGCTTCGTTTCTTGTCAGTTTTGTCGCGAAAACAAGTTCTAGAACTGTTCTGCCATTCTGATCAGCTATATACTACGACAATTAGTTTAACTAACTTCATCAAACTAATAATGGAGTTCGTCAAAAGTTCTGACATTCGGTAAACGGGGTTGTTTTGCGCGGTCAACCAGGGTTCATGAACGAAGTTTTGCCCGACCTTGATCTACAATGATTATTCAACGTTCCTTGTATGATCCGAGTCAAAAGCAACGACCTTGTACAAAATGTTTTCAGTAGCATCAACGTTTACTCACGCTATCTTATCACGGGCTCTGAATGAAGGGGCAACTACCCAGGACAGGTAAGACTCATAAGACTCATCGGACTGTAACACTTGTGGTTGGCTGTAGGCTCTTAATCTTAAATATTTGAGGTTATCATTCAAATGACCCTTGAATTTCGATACAGTGAAGGACATGTCACATCTCGCCCTCCTAGTCTCAAGATAAAAAGTAACAGCTCAACCGTTTGAAAATAAAAGGTAATATATTCAACTTTGTCACAGAAAATAGAACATACTCAACTTCGTTACAGAAAAAAGAACATATTCAACTTTGTCACAGAAAATAGAACATACTCAATTTCGTTACAGAAAAAAGAACATATTCAACTTTGTCACAGAAAAAATAACATACTCAACTTCGTTACAGAAAAAATAACATTTTCAACTTTGTCACAGAAAATAGAACATATACAACTTTGTCACAGAAAATAGAACATACTCAATTTCGTTACAGAAAAAAGAACATATTCAACTTCATTACAGAAAATAGAACATATACAACTTCGTCACATAAAATAGAACATATTCAATTTCACCACCAAGCTGTGGTTTTAGGAGACGACCAGAGAGAACAACGCTGCCCATCTACACGCCGATCAGTTTTCCTATCTACGCTGTGACCATTTATTTCAGCCCAGTATAGCTCTCGATGCTTCAAATTAACTTCACAATTCTAATTACCGGAATCTGGCCAACAATCAAAATTTGTTATTGACTATTTATGTTTTGCTCTCTCTATTCAAACCTCGACACCTATTCTTTCTCTCCCTCCACACCCACCCCTCCCGCCTCCCCCGTTCCGCCCCCTCCCCCACCCCCAACTTTCTTTTCCTTTTAACAACGCTGGTACACTATAATACAAAAAAAAATAATTCAATTATGTTGGGGGGCAGACTAGTCAACCAGCTACTCATATATTTACGAGAGCAAGTCAGTAAATAGGTCACAAATTGCAAATTTCAAAAAAATAATTTACTAAATGAGATACAAACTTTTAAAAAAAAAAAAATTATTGCACTTACATTGTTCCTAATTTCTCAACCATCATCGATATGCGTATCCCATAGTTTTATCAGTGCACCAAAACCTTGAACAGCGATTATCAACTATATGGAACACAGCTCGGTGCTTCACAATCAGGATTCCGGAAAAGCAGGGGATGTAAGGATGCTATATTTACGCTCAGACAGTTAAGTGACAAAAACAGAATACAATAACGATCTCCACGTGACCTTCATTGATCGGAAAAAGGTACTTGACAGTGCGAACATATATTAGCTATGGAAGATAATGGAGAAATGTGGTGTGGTGGTTCAGTTACTAGATGGCATTCGTGCCTTCAAAGTAAACAGCGAAGGTGTAGTATAAACAAATGCCGGTATGACAAATTGGTCTTTCTGAGTGGTCTACGACAGTGGTCTTTCTCCTCTTTAATCCATAATTTTATAGGGATAAAAATCACACTGTTGGCTAAACCAAATGAGGAATGCCCAAATGAACTGTTGTCTGCTGCTGATCAGGTCATCTTTTACCAAAATGGAAAAGAACTACAGCGTCACCTAACTATCTTAACTTTGTTTTTTAACGAATACGACGTGAAGATCAGCACAGAAAAGACCGAGATTATGATGATATCACGTGAACACGTGCAGATATGTTTCCACAGTGGGGACAAAAAGTTTCAAGCAAGTGCAGGAGTTCAAATACCTTGCTAGTATGTTCACTGATGACGGCAGAGTGGGCAGAGAGCTCGCATATAGAATTCAGAAGGCGAACAGTATCCACTATCAAATTGCACCGATTTTGAAACACCCTAGAGTGTTTTTTTCAACTAAGAGGAGGGTGATAAATGCGCCGTCTATCCCTACATTGTGTTACCAATGTTGTCTTCGTCCTTACTAGAAACACATAACAGTGGGATCGTGAGATGTTCTATATGAGAAGTGCAGCCGGAAAGACAATCCGTGACCGAATCGCAACACCACGCTGAGGCAGACAGTGGGGACAAACCCAGTTAGTGTCTAAATTGATGCCAAACAAATCAAGTGGTTTGGTCATTTAGTCAAACTGCATTTTGACCAGCATGCAGCTAGAGCATATCATATGCAGGTTTATACCCACATTAGGACACACTGCTGTGACACATCCTGTTTCAGAGCACGAACGAGAACGACAGATGGAGTCTTGATCAGTATGTTTCACCTGACAATGATTATTCTTCTAGAGAAAAGCAAGTAAAATATAGTTTTACTTAACGCATTTTCCTTCTTTTTATTAATCACTTTTTGGAAACAAATTTCGCAACTGAAATGCCAATTTTTGCCTCTTAATAGGGTACGAAGACGTCCCAGCCACAGAGCTATGAAGAAGCAAACAAACTCATAACATGATCTATATGGACGGAATGGAGAGATCAGCACAAAGAACTCAAACCATAACATGACAGCATAGAAAAACAGTAGAGATAGGCAGACAAAGATCTTCAGACTCAGAACGGGACATCCACAGAATGAGCATTTGAGACAAGGCCACATGCGAATGCGGAGCACCCAAGGAGACACCAGAACATATCCTGCAGGACTGCCCCACTTATGCAGACAGAAGAGAGGCAGTCTGGCCCGGGAAGCGAACTTGCTGGAAAAACTATGGGCGACCGGCGAGAACCTGAAACTCGCAGTCTCTTTCTTGAACCTCAGCAGACTATAAATATATAATCAGTTAATCGAAAAAGAAGAAGCCTTTCAATGTAAATAAAAAACGATATAAGATAAACATATTTTAATGTTGGCACATATTGGAATGCCAGGTTATTGAGGTGCTGAAGACGGAGTGAACGAGATAACAAAAGTCAACGACTCGGAGCAAGCTGATTGCATTAGGGTCTGCGAACCCAAGCTATCCAACTCTGTACCGCCTCCTAGTGGCGACCCTGGAAACAGGCTGCATCTGTGCAGACTGGTTGAGAGAATAATGATCGAAGAGGGTAGGTAAACCCTGTTCCCAAAATTGCCCGTGCTAGATGGCGGTTGATTTGAATTGACAGTACAGAGATCTATATCGTTTCAGATAAGTATTAGTGTTGAGAATCAATTTGTGTAATAATAACGTAGTTGTAATTGTAGTTTACTGTAGCATACGTATTTTCAAATTTAGTGGCATGGTTGTAAGAGACAGTTAGTGACTTGACAGAATTAAATAGCTTGTAAATTTAGTATAGGCCTAGTAGTTAGAGATCCGTTGTTGTAAGGTAAATACCAGCGACATTTAATTTGTTGGTGTTGCTTTAACAAGTATACATTGTATTAAGTATTAGTATAACTTATTGGATAACGGTAATACATAGCATAATTAGTATGGCCGCTAAGACCAGACGAAATGCTACGAAGAAAGACCAGGTCAGATTGCATGATCTGTGTGGCGATGTTTGTTGAAGTATTAGTGTAGGGTTAGATACAACGTTAGAAGATGAAGGAAAAAATATATGTAGGGTATGTAGAGTCGAAGAGAGGCAGGCTCGAATGGAATGCGATATTATGACAAATGAGAAGAGATTGGAGGTGATAGAAAAGAGGCAGATCACAATAGAAAGGAAACAAGAGAAAATGGAGAACATTTTAAAGAAGCTGCAATTTGGTAGTCGAGGTGATGAAATGAAACCACTGTCAGTTAGGAATGGATTGGAGAAGGTAATAGGAATTGGAAGAAGGGAGATTTTAGTGATGAAACCGTTCAGAGTGCAGAGAGCTTTGCCGAAAAGTATGCAAATATAGGTGAGGGTTCAGTATTGGTAGTAGGGGATTCAATGATGCGGGAGGTTGGCAGACATTTGTCTAAACAACACAACTTGTTTGAAAACATGGATATGAGAACATAGAGGGGAGAATAAAGAGGATAGATGAAAGAGCAAACAGTCATGTTGTGGTATTGGTAGGAACTAATAATGTAAAGAGAGATGGTACCGAAATAATTATGAAAAGATACAAAAGTCTTATGTGAACACTTAGGGGAAAAAGTTCTGAAAGGTCACAAGGATGGGCATTTTAGGTAGAGTAGATGGGTCAGACTTATCTAGATAGCAAGATAATAGGTATCAACCTTAGGTTACAGGTGATGTGTGCAGAGATGGGAATGGAATTTACTGACGTAAAAGTAGACACAAATAAAATGTTAGACGGGAGAGGTTTACATCTAAATGAGATAGGACAGCATGTTGTAGCAAAGTACATGTTTAATCATTCTGTTGGAAATTTAAACTAGTAAGG
This sequence comes from Ariolimax columbianus, assembly GCA_036924085.1. NCBI lineage: Eukaryota > Metazoa > Mollusca > Gastropoda > Stylommatophora > Arionidae > Ariolimax > Ariolimax columbianus. Next base: position 50,229,635 of record JAVGWX010000001.1, read on the forward strand.
TCTATGAAGTATGAGACTAAAGATAGGCATACAATAGGGTGCTATAGTGGATGTAGGCAAAGGAGAGGGTCGGGGTCAGGGAAGTGTGAAATAAGTAGTGGAAAAGCAAAAATAAAAAGGATAAAGCAAAAGCAAAAAGTGGAACAACAACAAAATTACAAACTAAAATTTGTTTATGCAAATGTGAGAAGCATAGTAAATAAAAGAGAAGAATTGGAACTGTATGTAGAAGAAGAAAAACCAGATATAATAGGGTTAACAGAATCATGGTAGTGAACTTGAAGATAGTGAACTTGAAATAGAGGGATATACTATGTTACGGAAATATATGATAGCTGAAGACAAGGTTAAGGGAGGTGACGTTTATTATACTGCACAAATTCACTTAATATAACGATCAAAGATGATTTATCATGTGGTAACACAAATTAAAGTGTATGGGGAGAAATAGAAAGTGGAGGTGAAAAAACAGTGATTGGGGTATGCTATAGATGTCCATCAAGTCAAAAAGAGGAAGATGAGGAGCTGATTAGTAGCATATCAACGGCAAGTGACAGGGCATTATTATTAATGGGGGATTTCAACTTTCCAGAAATAAAATGGGATATGGCAAAAGCGGGGGGTAGGACAAAAGTGTGTAAGGGATAGTACCTCACGGTGAGAGGCAGCCACATCCTTGATGGCCAGGATCCTATTTGGTTCCCCCACTTCTGTCTAGCTCACGTATGGCTCCTATAGTCTGCCTGTGTACGGTAGCGCCATACCCCGGGCACTACGTGAGTGAAACGACAAGAAGGGGAGTCCACCCCTGACAAGTACACACAGCTGCTGGTGGAAGAGGCGGAAGATCGACCTGTGCGACAACGACTCTAAAAGCGGGAGCTGGAAACGCCTGGTATCGGGCTAAGGGCGCACCAGAGACCATAGTTGGTAAGCGACCAGAACAACGTTCAGAAAGCAATGGCAAACTACTGGATGTAAAATGCCAAGAAACTTATGACAGTCGAGAAAAACGAAACTCAAAGATCTGATGGTGAGGCCCTCAGGCCAGGCAGATCATCGACGCCAACTGGGGAAGAGGCTGATTTCAGAGTCAGTACAAGTGATAGAGATGACGGCCTAAAGCCTGACTGCATTACAGTGGACAACTCTGAAATGGGACTAAAAACAAAACTAAGAATGGGCATCTGGAACGTCAGGAACCTTTACCAGGGCAAGTTGTTCATGATTGGAAGAGAAATGAAGAGAACCAAGATAGAGATTCTTGGAGTCTCTGAGCACAGATGGGCTGGTCAAGGGCACTGTACCAGCTCCTCGGGAGAAACATTCATATACTCTGGGATGGACAAGGGTGGAAAAAGTGGGGTCGGCTTTATTCTGTCAAAAAGGACGGCACCTTCACTACTCGGTTACAATCCGGTCAACGACCGAATAATTGTAATCAGATTAAAGAAAAAGACTAGAAATTTAACAATAATTCAAGTGCATGCACCAACATTAGCAGCAGACGATTGCACAATGGATGATTTCTACAACACCTTGCAAGAAACGATGGACAAAGTTGAAAAAAAGAGATATCTTGATCATCATTGGCAATTTCAATGCGAAAGTCGGAGAGGAAAGAGCCGAAGAGGAGAGAAGTGTTCGAGGACCTTTCGATTTGGGACACAGATATGAGCGAGGAGAAAAACTAGTTGAATTCTGCACGGAAAACAACCTCTCAATTGCCAACACCTTCTTCAAATAACATCCACGTAGACTATACACATGGACCTCCCCTGCTGGCAACAGCAGAAACCAAATAGATTACATCCTAGTGCAACAAAGATGGAGATCAAATGTGCTGGCAACAAAAACGCTGCCAGGAGCAGACTGCGATACGGACCATGAATTACTGTTTGCAGTTTTCCAAATAAGACTACGTAGGATCGACAAAGGTTGCCAGCCAATACGCTTCGATGTATCAGCAATATCTACTGAATACAACATCAAAGTAGAAAACAAATTTGATGCGTTGCTTGCGATACAGGAAGAGATGACATCTGAGGAGTTGACATCGTACGCAAGGGATATTTTGATCTCGACAGCAAAAGAAATAATTCCCAAGATGTCGCACAAGACACAGAGCTATATAACAGAGGAAACACAGAAACTCATTGCAGAAAGGCAACAATTAAAACAAATGGGATGTAAGGGTACCAACACAGCATATAAAAACTGCGCAAGAAAAGTTAGAAGAGAAATAAGAAAAGATAAAAGAAGATACATAATAGAAACGTGTAAGGATATTGAAAACATACAGCAATAAGGCAGAGAGAGAGATGCATTTAAAGCAATAAGAACACTGACAAGGGAGTTCCGTCCGGTTCCACATGTCATAAATGACAAAGAGGAAAACACATTAACAGAAACAAAAGACATACTGAACAGATGGAGAGAGTACTGCAGAACCATGTATGGGGATATCCCAAAGCGCTCAGTTACAATCCTACCAAAGGAAGAGAAAGAATCTAAACCAACATTGGAAGAAGTACGCTCTGCAATTAAAAGTCTGAAAAAGGGAAAGCCCCAGGATGCGATGATATCCCAGCAGACCTAATATAAGTAGGAGGGAAGGCACGTGCTCAAGTCTATCACAAGCTGTGTAAACAGATATGGCACAGTGCAGAGTGGCCAGAAGCATAGAATAAATCAATTTATATTCCCCTCCCCAAAAAAGGCAACTTGAAGCTGTGCACGAACTACCGAACTATCGCGCTGATCAGCCACGCTAGCAAGATACTCTTGCGAATCCTGTTAAGAAGGATAGAGAAAAGGTTTGAATCTGAAATTCACGTAGTCCAGGCAGGTTTTAAGAAAGACAGAGGGACCCGGGACCACATATTCAATTTAAGGAATATCTATGAAAAATGTAGAGAGTTAAATGTAGACCTGTACACGTGTTTTATTGATTACCCTATAGCCTTCGACACGGTAAAACATCAAAATCTGTGGAGAGTCATGGGGGAAATGGGGTTTCCTTTGTACATAGTCGATCTCATTGAAACATTATACGAAGATCAACAAGCCGCTGTCCGAGTATCTCGACAAACATCGGATTGGTTTGCAGTACAAAAGGGAGTCCGACAGGGATGAATCCTCTCACCTTATGTGTACAACATATATGCGGAATGTATAATGAGAAATGTTCGAGAAGACGAGAACATTGAAAGTTTCGACACATTTACGATTGAGGGGTACGAGATTCCAGAGTTACGATACGCAGATGACACAGTCATACTATCAAGAAGTGCAGAAGGGCTAGAGCAGCTACTTTCAGCCGTTAATGAACATAGTAAAGATCAAAACCTGTTCATAAACATAAATAACACAAAGATAATGACCACCGACAAAACACAATGTCAACATAAATTTACAGTGGGTGGCGAGGAAGTAGATCAGGTCACACATTTTGAATATCTGGGCTCCAGAATTGACAAAAATGGCGACTGCTCGAAAGAAATCAGAAGACTAGCTATGGCAATGCAGAGACTGAACAGCCTGAAGAAATTATGGCAGGGCACCAACAAAATGATAAAAGTCTTGAGAGCCTGTATTGTTCCTGTGGCAGCTTATGGCTGTGAATCATGGACGATTACCAAAACTTCTTGACAAAGAATCGAATCCTTCGAGTCAAAATGTTACGGAAAGATCCTCAGAATACCCTGGACAGAGAAAAAAACAAATGCAGACATTCGGCAAGAGTTGAGCATAGAAGAGAACTGGTTTAGCAATTCCATTTTGGCTAGAAAATGCAAGTACTTTGGTCACATCAAGAGACACAATGGTCTTTAGAGAACGATGATGAAAGGTATGGTGCCAGGCAAAAGAGGAAGGGGTAGACCAAAAAGACGATAACACCAAGATATCCAGGAATGCCTGAGTATAACTGTGGCGGAGGCTGGTGTTTTGGCAAGGGAACGAGTTTCTTTCAGACAGACTGTGATTGGAGCGACGTTCTACAAAGGACATGCAACATCATGATGATGGCAAAAGCACTTGTAGAGCCAAAATCTTTTGTTAAGTGCATAACTGACAATTTTTTAATTCAACATGTAGAAGCAGCCACCAGAGGCAAAAACATACTCGACCTAGTTTTTACTACAGAGGAAAATATGATTGAAAACGTTACCGTTGGGGAACTGTTTGGCTCAAGTGACCATCAAATTATCCGTTTGGATCGTATTGCAGGGAAAGAAATAAACATAAACACGCGAACATACGACTACTCTAAGGCAGATGTTATGAGGATGAAAGAGGCAGCGAACCACATAATCTGGAAAGATATTGTCGTAGGAACAGACGTTGGACAGGAGTGGGAGAGTTTTAAAACAGTTCTAGAAACGCTAAAAGAGAAATGTGTTCCATATAGGGAGGTAAACCCCAAGCGTAAAAAGTGGATAACTAGATTTGTAATGAAATGTAGAAGAGCGAAAAATAAAGCATGGAAAAAATATATAGAGGCAAGTAAACCAAAAGAAACATATTTAAAATATTTGGACAAGCAGAACAAATCTTAGAAAGTGAATAGAACAGCAAAAATATACTTCGAAAAAAAAACTTCCTCAGAGGATCAAGACTGACAGTAAAAGCTTCTTCTCTTATGTTATAAATAAACAAAGAACGAAAGACAAAGTAGGCCCTCTCATAGACAGTACAGGGAAAATAATAAGTGAGAATAGGGAGGCAGCTAATCTACTCAATCAGTACTTTGGCACAGTCTACACAAAAGAGGACTGCTCCAAGATCCCAGAGCCTTTAGATATTTTTCAAAGAGACATGGATACAGCGGGATTAAGATCAATCTGTATTACAGAGGAAATGGTTTTTAAAAAATTGGAGGGGTTGAAAGTGAATAAATGTCCAGGTCAAGATGGTATTCATCCAAAATTGCTGTATGAAATTAGAGACCAACTAGCAAAACCATTGGCTATATTATGTTCTCAATCCCTTACAAAAGGGATTGTTCCACGGGATTGGAAAGATACAGGAGTGATTCCCTTATTCAAAAGAGGCAAAAAATCAGATCCAGCGAATTATAGACCGGTGAGTTTAACGAGCATAGTCTGTAAATTGTTAGAGTCAATAATCAAAGAAAACATTGTAATGCATTTAGAAAAATTTAATCTAATTAGAAATAGTCAGCATGGGTTTACTAGAGGGAGATCATGCTTAACAAATCTATTTGAATTCATGGAGGAGGTTACTAAAATCATAGATAAAGGGGAGCCAGTGGACGTTATTTATCTAGACTTTGCAAAGGCCTTTGATAGAGTACCTCATCAAAGATTATTTCGAAAGTTAAAATCACATGTAATAAGTGGGGAAGTTGCCAAATGGATTGAAAATGTGTTAACGGGAAGAAGGCAGAGGGTGGGCATAAATAAGGAGTACTCTGAGTGGAGTGAAGTGAAAAGTGGTGTGCCACAGGGCTCGGTTTTGGGACCAATTTTGTTCTTGATATATATAAATGATTTGGACATTGATATGGGATCCATGATTGCAAAATTTGCTGATGACACAAAACTATGCAGTAGTGTCTCATCTAAAGCGGAAGTGGATATATTGATGTCGGATTTAGATAAAATTCGAGAATGGTCTGTAATCTGGTAAATAGAGTTTAATGTAGATAAATGTACAGTCATCCACATGGGTAGATCCAATATGGAACATAATTACAGAATGGGAGAAAACAATATTAGAAAGATAGATAAGGAAAGGGACCTAGGGCTTATAATAGATCATACAGGAAAGGTGAGTGAGCAAGTTAAGGTAGTAGTGAAAAAGGTAAATGCAATGTTAGGTATGATAAAAAGAAATATTAAACATAGGAGCAAGGAGGTGATAGTCAAACTGTATAAAGAGGGGACAGCGTGGCCTTGAGGTTAAGTGGCACGGCTCACAAACAGAAGGTGCTGGGTTCGATCCCCATCACAGCACCGGCCGTTACCCCGGGGAAGCAAACCCTTAGAAAATGCAGGAGGAAGCAGATCCTTACATAAAATGCATGCTGAAGTCGGATGCACTGGGCCGACAGGCGCAAAATAAAAACCACAGTGTAACGCACACACGCCTTGGGGAATAGATAAATAAGGCGAACGCAAAAAAACTAAAAAAAAACTGTACAAAGCATTAGTTAGACCTAGATTGGAGTATTATGTACAGGTCCTTATCATAGAGGGGGCATGTTGGAAAGAATACAAAAAAGAGCTACAAAGCTGATAGTGGGATTCCAGAATTACAGTTATGAGGAAAGACTCAGAAAAATCGGCCTACAGTGTCTAGTAAAGTAAAGTAAAGTAAAACTGGTTGTATACAGACTTTGCAGAGTCTTCTAAACCAGTATAAAGACGTTAAGTTAAGTTAAGTTAAAACCGGATGTGTCGCCTGTTTACATTTTCCAGCCGTAGAAATCCTTCAAGTAGACCTCAGCTACGGGAGAAAACGACAGTTTTTGTGTGTGTGGATATAAATTAACATTTTCATCAAGTGCCATGTTCAAAGTGTAATACTGTAATCCTGGTGTTTATTCAGCCACATTATGTGCCCTATACTAGGTAGCCAAATGTCGTTTAAACTCATCTGTCCTTTACCTTTATGTACCATGCCGGACCAAGGTTTCGCCAAAGGCCATCGGTCCATCTCAATAGTGGACGTCCGGGACGACGATAACGCTGGAGGGTCACGATGACGTCAGTTTACGTGTCTATCTATTGTCAGACATGCGTACCACGTGGTCTGCCCACCTATACTTTCTTAGCAAAGCCGTATCTATGACGTCATTGAAGCATTTTAGCCTCCTGATGGTGGTGTTGCGGATGTGGTCTCGTGGTGAAAGTGGCAGTGTTCTACGCTCCATCGCTCTTTGGGTAGCCTAGAGCAGCACCATGTCACTTTTACGTAGGTTTCACACCTCGTAGGCAATTACCACTGCTGGAATGACCAATCATGCCCTGGGAGTTCGTCACTTCTTCTTCCAAGTAGACGTTCAAATTCACGTTTTTGACGGAATCAGTTCCAAGACGCATTTCCTAATAGGGACAGAAACTGTTCAGCATGCATTGTGTCTTTAGTCTATTTATTTTTAGACCAACTGCCTCGATTGCATTATTGAGCTCATTCAGGCATTGCTCAGCTGCCTTGATGCTGTGGCTGATAGTGACTATGCCATCCGCAAACCGGAGGTGTTTGAGCATTTCTCCATCTATGGTAATACTCTTGTCACCCCAACTTAGTGTGCGGAAGACTTCCTCAAGGGCTGTCGTGAAAAGTTTGGGAGAGATTGTATCCCCCTGTCGTACGCCACGATCAATTTGTATGTTGATTAGCCGGTAACAAAGGGTGATTATAGTAGAGCAGCCTTCGTTTATATCTGCTATAAGCCGCGTATATTGTTCTTCAATGTCTTGATTTCGTATGATATTTGTGACTGCAGTCACTTCATTGCTATCGAATACTTTGTCAAAATACTACAGTGGAATGCGGAGGGAGTCATTAATAAAAAGCTTTCCCTAACACATCACCTGCATGAAGGTAAGATTGACGTGGCATGTATCCAGGAAACGCACATCAACAAAAATCATAAATTCTCAATCAGAGGATACCGGACCTTCCGTCTCGATAGAGAAGGTCACAAAGGAGGGGTCCTGATACTGACCCGAAACTGCATACCGAGTAGCGCGGTACCTGTCAATCACACCGGACAAGCAGAGATTGTAGGAGTTGACATAATGGCTCAAGAGACGAAGCTCCGCATTTTCAATCTGTACGGACCACCAAATAAAGACCTATCGCTCTCGAGTATGGAAGTCAAAGACTCCAACTGCATAGTAGTTGGAGACTTCAACAGCCACTCGGAGAGATGGGGATACTCTGACACAGACAGCAGAGGTGACGAAGTGGAAGATTGGGAGATAGATACAAATCTCTCCTTAATCAATAGGCCGGAGGATAGCCCTAGTTTCTATTCTAGAACATGGCTTACCACCTCGACTCCAGATTTGGCCTTCTCCACACAGGACATACACCCTAAAATAGACCGCCAGGTGCTAAACCAACTGGCAGGTAGCGACCACAGGCCGATCAGGCTAGACATTGATATGGAAGTAGGCCCACGGGAAACAAAACCGCTCCCACGTTGGAACTACAAACGAGCCGACTGGGACAGATTTGCAATCCTGACAAATGGGCTGTGTGAAACCATCAACACACGAAACAACAAAATGAAGCCCATGGTGGAAAGCCTAAGCAAGGCAATAATGCAAGCCGCCACTGAAACCATCCCAAGAGGAGCTAGGAAAAACTATAAGCCATATTGGAATGATGAGTTGCAGAAACAAATGCTAGGAACATGGAGGCAAACATCGCCCTCAAAGACGCCACGGCGAAATACAAATACACTCTTAACCAAACAGCAAGAGAGAGCTGGAAAAACAAAACGGAAAGCCTCAACCTGGACAAAGAAGGGAACAAGCTATGGAAGCTAGTCAGAGCCATGAATGACGAAACCCCTTCAAACAAACAAATTACCATCAAGCAGGGCGAAAACTTGGTCACTGGTAAAAAAGCCGCAAACGCTTTTTGTCGATCACTATGCCAGAGCAAACCACATCGAAGTCCCTGCAGATAGGCATACAGACATTAGTGAAGAGCAAAAGGGGCACGACAACATCAATACGGCATCTGAAGAGCATATGATGGCCAAATTAACAATGAGCGAAATGGAAGAGGCCATGAGAACATTAAAGAAAAGGAAATCTCCCGGAAAAGACAGGATAACAAACGAAATGCTGATGGGGCTGGGCCAAACAGCAAAGAGGAAACTGCTATCAGTCCTGAACCAAAGCTGGAAAAGGGGCATTGTACCCCAGGCATGGAAAGATGCAATACTGGTACCAGTACCAAAAACAGGAAAGGACAAAACAGATCCAAATGGATACAGGCCTATCAGCCTACTGAGCTGTGTCGGCAAACTGATGGAACGTATGATAAACACCAGACTGATGTGGCATCTGGAAGAAAAACGAATACTAATTCCACAGCAAGCAGGCTTTAGACAGCACAGATCCACTGAGGACCAGGTCATCCTCATAGCCCAGGAAATAGAAGATGCCTACCAGGCACAGAAACACACAGTAGCGGTCTGGGTGGATCTGGAAAAGGCATTTGACAAAGTCTGGAAAGACGGACTTAGAGTCAAGCTAAGAAGAAGTGATGTTTGTGGGAAAATGTACAAGTGGATCAACCACTACCTCAAAAACAGAACGGCCAGAGTCCAAGTACAAGGGCAGATGAGCAAAAAGGTGACACTCAAGCAGGGAGTACCCCAAGGGGGAGTACTGTCACCCACACTCTTCCTGGTGTATATAAACGACATTACAGAGAATATACCAAGAAGAGTCCATAGCTCAGTGTTTGCAGACGATCTTGCTATGTGAACCTCTGAAAAGAATCTCACCATAGCAAGAAATCGGATGCAGACGGCCCTAACATAGCTGGAAGAGTGGGCGAACTCATGGCTGGTCAAAATAAACGAGGAGAAAACCACCTGTACAATATTCTCGCTTTCAATCAAACCCCAAAGCACCAAATTAAGTCTAAATGGCAAATTCCTGCAGCCAAACAACAACCCAAACTATCTGGGAGTCACATTTGATCGGCGCATGACATGGAAAAGTCAGATCGAGAGAAACCGAATGAGAGCCAGAGAAAGAATGGCAATCATGAGGAAACTTGCTGGCACAAGCTGGGGAGCAGACGAAAGCATACTAAAGAAATTGTACACTGGAAGAGTGAGACCAGTTCTCGAGTATGGCATTGCGGCATGGACAACAGCAGCAAAAGTGAACTTCGATAAAGTTAGCAAACTTCAAAACCAAGCCATGAGAGTTATAACAGGAGGCATGAAGTCAACGCCAATTGTAGAACTTGAAAAGATTACAAAACTGCAATCCATGACCGATAGAAGAGACTGCAGAGCCCAGCTGCAGTCAGAGAAACTCCGAAGACTGACTGACCATCCAATGCACCAGAGACTAAACAATTTGGGAAATGGGAAACTAAAGCGGAGAAACTTTGCAGAAATAGCCAAAGCAAAGATGCACGAAGATCCCATAAACGCACTAACAACACCAAAGCATATCACTACTGTACGAAAACCTACCTGGATGCAGGATATATTTCCAGAGGTGATATAAAATATACCATGTATTGGAAACAAAAACTGCCAGACTGAAAAAGAAAGGAGAGATACTACCCTAAGATTTATATCGGAAAACTACCCAAGCATGGACTGGACCCATGCATACACCGACGGTTCTGTAACAAACACTACACAGAACGGAGTGGCAGGAGCATTCCTGAACCTACCAAATGGCAGAAACATAACACTGTCATTCGCTACTGGTAAGTACACAAGCAATTTCAGAGCGGAGGTAGAGGCACTGAGGGCGGCAGTGGAAGAAATGGTGACACATAAAGAAAATGAAAGCCATACAGTCCTGCTTACAGACGCTCTGGCCGTAGTCACAGCGCTAAAAAGCCAGAAAAACACTGAGCTTAATGACTTAAGAGCAGCACTCTGTCAACTATGCCAGCAGTCCGCACCAAAAAGGGTAGTGGTACATTGAGTCCCATCACACTGCAACATCCAAGGCAACGAGGAGGCAGACAGACTGGCAAAAGAAGGTGCAAAACTACCACAAACAGATACTAGTATGACGTACGAAGAGTCAAAACGGCTTATTAAAGCTAGATACATGACCAAATGGGAAACCGAACACACTGGTTACACCAAAAACGATGCCTATTACCAGTTGAACAGAAGAGAGCAGGTCGTTGTCTTCAGACTTCGCACTGGCCACAATAGACTGAGGTACCACCTATTCAACAAATAATTAATGAAATGTCGTCTCCAAGAAATAGGTCTAGATGGTAAAGACAGAAGACTGCCCCGTAATCTGCACTGGGGACAAGCTGCTCTCCAAGTATAGATGTAAAAAGAGGAGTGAGACAGGGATGTGTATTATCTCCTTGTCTTTTTAATATCTACACAGAACAAATATTCAAACAGATAGAGAGGATGCCAGGGTTTGTCATTTGAGGAGTGGCAATGAACAATCTAAGATATGCGGATGATACAGTTTTGATGGCAAAAAGTGAGCAAGAATTACAGGAGCTTGTGACAACAATATACACAATAAGTCAGGAGTTTTGATTAATCATAAACATAAAGAAAACAAAGACTATGATAATTGGGAAAAGTAACAAGAAATCATGTATGCAGATACAAATAAAAGAGCAACTACTTGAACAGGTACAAGAGTTTATCCTATCTAGGTCATATAATAACGGAAGAAGGCAGCTGTGAAAATAAATCAGAAAGGGAATAGCTTTGGCCAAGATGGTATTCGACAACATGCGTCACATACTGACATCCAAACAGATAAATCAGAATTTGAAAATGAAAATTGTCAGGTGTTATGTATACTCACCACTACTTCATGGCGCAGAAACATGGACAATAAATAACAAGTTGGAAAAGAGTATTGAAACCTTCGAAATGTGGGTATATAGAAGATCGGGTCGCATTTAATAGAAAGAGAAGAAAACAAATTTGGAGATATTGAAAAAGTTGGGGGTGAAAAGAGAATTAATGACCGAAATCAGGGTTAGACATTTACGCTATTTTGGTCGTATAACAAGACATACCTTCTTGTTGATGACCATACTGGGGGGGGGGGGGGGGTAGAGTGGGAGACAGTCATTCAGGAGGCAGACAACGCTTTAAGTGGGTGGATAACATCAGGAGATGGACTGAAAACAGTCTCACACATTGCACAATTTTGGCAAGAGATAAAGTACACTGGAGGTCCATTGCAACCGACATTCGATGCGGAAATGGCACCTGAACTGAACTGATTTCACTCAGTTCGATTGTATTGATTATTACATTGACTTTGAGTCGTCGTCTGGTTGCAAGAAGTCTTAGTGTGGTATCTTTGATTCGACTACGTTTTGTCCATGTACATGTAAGCGTAGTGTGGAAATTCGTGTACACTTCAAAGTGTACAACCAGAAATCAGTTGCACAATGAGTAAGTCGTTCTCATGTGTACTCCCTGAAAAGGGCGCTGCAGTAGCCTTTCTAACATCCTGAGCTTTGTTTGCCTTCATCTGTGTGTCGTTCACTCACAGACAGGTTAGGTCTGCTGCCAAATAGCCAAATCTATCCATAGTACGTTCCTGTTTGCGATTTTACTATGTGGCGCATTGAGTTGGAATTTTATTATTTATTTTATTGTTTGCCTTGACAGGGTAAATGGTTGTATTACGTGCGCAGAATATGAACGGGACTTTTGAGTATTTCGTCAATCTCCGATTCGACTAGACGCTAGTGTCACCCCTCTTGAGACCCAAGAATACTTAAAACTTGGGGGATTCGAAACGCTGCCTGTTTGTGTTTTCGCTCGTTCGTTTTTTTAGAAGCATGCGCTGTATCTCTCAGCTAGAGGGGCTGCCTACCCCTAAATCTGGTTACTTTGCATTATTTGCCTAAATCCCTTTTATCATAGACATGCTTCCTGCTGTGTATATCGCGACTAACCATCACCTTGACTTACAAAGATTGGAATTCATGATAAACGCATACAAACAAGTATGTATACGAAAACAAACAACCTATTAATGAGGTTATCTGGTTTCTCGTCTGACCTTATTCAACTCTTCTGTTTGTCTTCAATCAGCAAATATCAAATATGTTGTCTCCAAATAACTGATTAAGCCGGTATTATAAACCAACACTACATCATTCTAGATGCTGTCAGCAGTTTTTGTTAGTTGGGTGGGTTGGGTTGGAAAAGGGGGAAGGAGAAGGGATTTTACGTGTGATAACATGCTTAGCTTATCTATGATATTTCGTAATTTACTGATACTAGTTAATGATGTAGCATAATGCCCATATTCTTCTAATATCCGGTTGTTGTTGTTGAATTCCCACAATAAGCAAATTTGCTCTTGTGTGCGTCCTGAAAAGAACATTAAGTGGCGGATTGTTTCAGCTTTCCTCACATGCCGAGCGTGCTGATGAAGGTGGACCGGGCTCCTCTAGGCGGTTGTGTTATGCCTGGCTTCTTCTGCGTGGCGCTCACCACTACGGGGATCACGTGGATACACATCTCGTCAACCAGGCTGCCTTGAAAACAGCCTGATGAAATGATGCAATACTAATGTTACCCGAGCTGAAGCATCCAAGATGTTTAACTGTGCTTTAAATAGCTGTTCCTGTGTTCTCAACGACGTCTTCTGGTTGGGGCATATTTACCGCATGAAAGATGAGAGGCTGCCAAAGGATATCCTCTATAGACAACTAGACATTGGAGCTAGAAGAATCGGCCGTTCCACGCTACGATTCAAGGACATGAGGCAAGAGGGACATGAAGTCATACAACATCCCATCCGATGGCTAGGAAACTTCTTCTTCGTACGCTGTCAGACGTTAACCTGTATTTTTACGAAAAAAGCAGCGGTCATCCTGAGGCTGTCGACACTGCCATAGAGCTTGTCTAGTGTTGTCACTGGTGATGGCCACATCTGCTTTCTCTGATCCTCGTATGCGGGCAGTTTTGCAGCAAATGTTCAGCGGTCATTACCGGTACCACACGAGCATTCGTCAGTGCCACCTATCTTCAATTTATTGAATAGATGGTACCTCAGTCTATTGTGGCCTGTGCGGAGTCTGAAGACCACGACCTGCTCTCTTCTGTTCAACTGGTAATAGGCATCGTTTTTTGTGTAGCCAGTATGTTCTGTTTCCCATTTGGTCATGTATCTAGCTCTAAAAAGCCTTTTTGACTCTTCGTAGGTCATACTAGGGTCTGGTTGTGGTAGTTTTTCACCTTCTTTTGCCAGTCTGTCTGCCTCCTCGTTGCCTTGGATGTTACAGATGGATGGAACCCACTGTACTATTACTCTTTTTGGTGCTGATTGCTGGCATAGTTGACAGAGTACTGCTCTTAAATTATTAAGTTCAGTATTTTTCTGGCTTTTTAGTGCTGTGACTACGGCCAGGGCATCTGTAAACAGGACTATATGGCTTTCATTTATTTTGCCTGTCAGCATTTCTTCTACTGCAGTCCCCAGTGCCTCTGCCTCCGCTCTGAAATTGCTTGAGTATTTTCCAGTTGCCACTGACAGTGTAAATTTTCTACCATTTGGTAGGCTCAGGAATACCCCTGCCCCTCCGTTCTGTGTTGTGTTTGTTACAAAACCGTCGGTGTATGCATGGGTCCAGTCCATGCTTGGATAATTTTTCGTTATGCACCTCAGGGTTATGTCTCTTCTTTCTTTTTCAGTCTGGCTGTTCTTGTTTCCAATACATGGTATATTTTCTACCACCTCTGGAAATATATGCTGCCTCCAGGTAGGTTTGGGTACAGTAGGGATGGGCTTTGGTGTTGTTAATGCGTTCATAGGGTCTTCGCTCATCTTTGCTATGGCTATTTCTGCAAAGTTTCTCCGCTTTAGTTTCCCATTTCCAAAATTATTTAGTCTCTGATGCATTGGATGGTCTGTCAGTCTTCTGAGTTTCTTTGTTAGCTGCTGGGCTCTGCAGTCTCTTTTATCGGTCATGGATTGCAGATTTGCAATCTTTTCAAGTTCTACAATTGGGCTAGGAAACGATTGATTAGGATCGTGCTGTTTGGAGACAGTCAATTAGAAGGGTCTTAGTGGCTGCTGATGCTCGTATACGCATTCTGACTGCAGAGAAAAGAGAAAGACTAAAGAGATGGGGGGACACCCCCACAAGCTAACCTCTTCAGCCTGGCTGTACGATCTGTGACAGGGACTGTCACTTGCGGATCGGTCTTTACAGCCATAGCAGACAGTATAGAAATACAGGAGACAGAGCTGGACAAAATTCACAGGGCTCCACGCGCATGGTCTACAGAGAGAGAGACACCAATGATGATGATGATGTTCTCACAACAATCACATTATAAATAAGGGTACAGCTAACGGTAAATAAGTATACACTACTATTAAAGCATGTTACATGTATCGTTGCGTTGACAATCAATTTCTGCATGAATTAATGTCTTTTATGCATTTCACCACGTCAGTTGTTCTTTATTTCTCTTTCCGTCTAGCTTACCTTGTCATTCTAAATCTTTCCTTTATATATGCTGTTACCTCTGTTGTTGGGGAGGAAGACTAACGTCTGATCAGGCAAAATATTCTGATGAGACATGTTAGTCAGGGTCAGGGAAAATATACTGGCCAAGACCTTCACCTCGGCTTCCTAGTAGCGCTCTCTGGAAACGGGCTGTTTTCGTGGCAGCCTGGCTAACGACGATCGACGTGATCTCCGTAGTAGTGAGTAACATGCAAATGAAGCCAAGAATAGCATAACCACCTGGAGGAGCCCGGTTCACCTTCATTAGCAGGCTCAGGATGTGAGGAAAGCTACTGCAGCCCGCCCCTTTACGTCCTTACTCATTGTGGGCATTCGCAAAAAACAACCTCTGTTGTTATCTGTCGATTCCGTTGTCTTCAGAAATATTATTATGAGTAGACACCAAATGAATTTTGTTTATCTCTTTGTTGTTATTTTACCTTCCGGTGACCTTTATTGATAAGATGTTAATATATTTTAAATTTAATTTCATTGATTGCGTTGGTATGTGTAGTATTCTCAATAGTACCCACATTTATTTTTGCGGCAATCTATGTTAACATATACAGGTTGCGGACAGAAACAAAATGAAACCCACGTTACGGTCACGAAACCTTCGTCAGAGACAAATTGGAATACAAAAACACATAACAAATCACAAAATAAGTAAAGACAATGTATATGACAACCAATACAAACTATTGGAGGCAACGATTTGACTTTTCTCCAGATTGGTACTTGTGTAGATTGTTAAAAATCGTCTGCTACTCTTTTTTCTTTAAATAATTTTGTCAAGATTCTCTATAGCCACTTCCGTTCTGTTTTTCCACAAGCTTGAATTATTTCAGTTACTATTATACCTTGTGACATTTTTCTTAATGTCTCTTTCTATTCCTTGAAAAAATTATCAGGTTCCACATGATTCTTGTTTCTTTGAATAAATACTGATTGTTCCTGAGTGCCTGTTGGGTTGAAGAGTTCTTGGAAGTACTTTTTTCGTCACTGTTTACTTACATGCTGGTTAAATTTTGGAGATCCATTTGTGTTTTTATGATTGAAGTAGGATTGTAGCTCTCATTTCCTATTAGTATTGCTTTGATAATTTTATAAAAATCACTTGAGCGATGTTTACATATATATGTTAATTGTTCTCCGTGATTCTTCTTTAGCGATTTTGATTACTCATTTGGTATTTCGTCTTGCTGTTTGGTAAGACATTGTATTTGTTTTCTGGTGAAAACATGCTATCGAAATCAAGCAAATAAATCAAACGCATATCCTGAAGCAGATGTTAATACCAACCACAACCCTACTTATGATGAAATGCATAAAACTATGAAACGAAATAACGAAAAGAACTAAACGACCCCAAATGAAACATCACTGAGGTGGACTAGTTAGAAACAAAGACTAACTTCAATTTAAGGTTAGAGAAAACACCACAAAACAACAACATGCCTCCAAAGACACAGAACATCAGTGGAAATGTAAAAAGATGACGCAAATGCTGCAGCAGAGGAAACGAAAGGATGAAGGAAAGTCGAAAACATGGAACCTTGGGTGACAACACAAACACTGAGTTTGATGGACGAAAGACATCGGTGGAATAATATAAATAATGAGCTTCGAATGGCCAGGTACAACAGAATAAAAAAATGAAATAGATTGAAAATGTAAAATAGCACGAGAGAACTAGTGGAAGAAGAGCTGCGATGAAATTGAAAATTTAAATTGAAGAGGGGGGAGTAAGGATTGGTACAGGTCTCACAAAAGAAATGAGAAATGCCAATGCTGACGTACAGCCTCTGCCAATCAAGCCAACCGTACCTTCTCGAGTGGTCCACTACCTGGGTCCGGTGCTACCCGTTTAAACTAACACGGCAATGGCGAACAGCGAGTATCCGGCGCTGAAAAACCGGACTCCCGATGCCTGAAGGGATAAAATAGCAGGCTATGGGTGGGGTAACCCAAACAGAAACCCTCGGGGGAGTGTGACCCCTCCGTCAGGTGCGGCAGATGCTGGGCCCAACGCACGTGGACATGACTCGATCCCCACCAAGGTCACACCCAGGGAGCTACCCTGGTTAAAAGAAAAGCAAATGAAGCCCGACAGACAGTGTTTGGATGATCCGGGACATGGATAGGAAGACACCAAAACTTCCCCCACCGAAGACGGAACATGCCGGCCAGAATGGCGTGGGTACCCAGAAATTGAAAAGGACATTTACGTATATACGGTTAATGAGTATGTTCAGATATATCACAAGATATGGGACTGCCTCCGTGGATTGCCACCAGGCGGAGGCAGCGCTGGATCCCAAGCCTCGAAGGGATCCACCCCAAGCTACTGATGACAGCTCTGAGTATCGGTGTACCAGGATTAAGCAGAGTAAAGATACTGGACTACACAACACTCTAAAGATTGCACAGTGGAACGCAGAGGGGGTGATGGGGAAGAAGCTAGAACTGCACAATTTCTTTCCTATATGAGCACACGATAGATGTCATGTGCATACAGGAAACACTTCTAAATGCAGATAGACGCTTTGGTATTAGGGGATATGAAACACACAGGTTGGACAGAGAGGGTCACAAAGGAGGTATCATCACAATAGTAAAAAACTCCATAGCTGCCACAGAAACCTCCAGCAGCATCAATGGGCCTGAACACGTGACAGTCAAAATACATATCCTCACAGAACCACTACAAATTACAAATTATTACTGTCCCAATAGCAAAAACCTAGAACTAGACAGAATTCCACTAGCCGATAAAAATCATATAGTTCTCTGGGACTTCAACAGCCACTCTCCAAGTTGGAGCTACAACACCATGGATACAACAGGAGAGGAGGTGGAGGATTGGATGGTAGAAAATCTTCTCATTCTAATAAACGAACCAGACACAGAGCCAACCTTTTACTCAAGATGCTGGAGAACACAGAGCTCGCCTGACCTGGCAATGGCAACTGAGAACATCCAGAGGCGCACAAAAAGAGAGGTAATGAGACAGCTTGGAGGTAGTGATCACAAACCAGTCATGATCACAATTACAGATTTACAACTACCCATAAAGAGAACGAAGACAGCCAGCTGGAATTATAAAAGAGCTGACTGGAACCTTTGCAAGCACTTAACTGAAGACAAATTAAAAACACCCTTCACATCAATAAATGTAAGACGAAACGCTGCAACACTTACAAACATCATCACAGAGGCAGCGGAAAAATCAATACCCCGAGGCAGAAGACAGAATTATAAACCTTTCTGGACCAGGGAGCTACAAGAACTGCATGGCAGGGCTACCAAAGCAAGAACCATTATGGAGCAAGATCCATCACACTTTAACATCCCAGAACACAACAAACAGCAAGCTATATACAAGAAGGAAAAACTCGCGTGTGTCAGAAAAGGTTGGCAGGACAAAACCGCATCCCTCAATATGGAGAAAGACACCACAAAACTTTGGAGTCTGGTGAGGAGCCTAAATGAGGAGAACACCATCAGCCATACAAAAACGGTACTTCAAGAAAGTGGCGAGACATATACAGGAAAACAAGCAGCCAATCTCCTTGCCGCGGGTTTTGCAGAAGATACCAAAATAAACATGCCCAAGGTAAGAGTTAGAGACGTGGAAAATGAACTAAAAAAGAGAAGGAAAATGAAAGAAAACAATGAGGATGAAATAAACAAGCTTTTCAGTATCCAAGAATTGAATTAGGCAAAAGAAAAACTTAAGATGAAAAAGGCACATGGGCCCGACGCAATAACAAATTAAATGATTTTACACTTGGGACCAATAGGCAGACAGCGATTCCTGGACCTAATAAACCAATCGTGGACTAAAGGATTGTTCACAAAAGAATGGAAGGAGGCAGAAATAATCCCAATCCTCAAGAAGGGAAAACCAAAAGAAAACAAAACAAGCTAACGTCTAATTAGCCTCCTTAGCTGTCTGGGAAAGACAATAGAAAAGCTGGTGAACAATAGGATGCTAACTTTCCTTGAGAAAAACAAAATCATGGATGAGTGCCAGTCTGGCTATAGAAAATACAGGAGTGCCAACGACCAGACGGCTTATCTGACCCAGGAAATCGAAGATGCCTTTCAGAGGAAATGCAAACTATTGGCCACCTTCTTTGACCTGACTAAAGCTTTTGACAAAGTCTGGAAGAAAGGACTAATGCTAAAATTAGCAGGCTGCGGAATAAGGGGGAAAATGCTTAACTGGATCAAAGACTACCTTCACTCACGATGTGCGAGAGTCAGGCTGGAAAAACACAGAAGCAAAATGGTCAAACTGCATGAGGGGGTTCCACAGGAAGGATCACTATCCCCTACCTTGTTTATCCTCTTCATTAATGATCTGCCAAAACAGTTCAGACCTCACATCCACAAGGCACTCCATGCGGATGACCTGGCCATATGGACCCAGGCAGAAAACATTGGAACCGCAAAAGCAAGAATGCAGGAAGCAATTAATGCAGTAAAGAAATGGGCAGACTCATGGGGTGTCACAATAAACAAAAGCAAGACCCTCTCAACACTCTTCTCGCTCTCTACAAAGCCAGAGCAGGTCAACCTATATTTAGAAAATAGCCTACTTCCTAGAGAAAACAATCCTACATACCTAGAAATGGGATATGACAAAAGATTAACATGGGGCCCACACATAGAGGATACTCAAAAGAAGGCCACACTCATTCTAAGGCTGATGAAAAAACTGACAGGGACAAACTGGGGCGCACATGCAAACACAGTCAGACAGGTCTACACTGGATACGTACGGCCAACACTTGAATATGGCATGGGTGTCCATGCAACAGCGGCAAAGACCAACCTACAGAAACTAGACAAGGCACAGAATACCGGACTCAGAATTATTACCGGAGGTCTGCGAAGCACCCCAATTAGAGAACTCGAAGCGGTAGCAGGCCTCCAGAGCCTCGGTGAGCGCAGAGAAGGGAAAATACTAAACCTGACAGAAAAATACAAGCATATGAATAAACATCCAATGCAGGGATAAGTCAATGAATTAACAAAAAACCGCATAAAAAGAACAAGCTTTAATCATGTATCAAAAGCCCCCACAGCCAGGAACAGTGACATCATATCAAAATGTCCAACGACATGGGAAATGATACAAGTATATGAAAATATAGACCGACAGCTCAACTTCACGGTGGAAGCGAAAATACCAGGTGTTGATAGAAAGGTGGAAGAATCAGACCATGCATTGAGGGAAAAAACCCTAAAGCATATTGGAGACGCCTATCCTCAACCCATGTGGACGCACGTCTACACAGATGGATCATCAGAGGGAGCATTGAGGAAAGGAGGGGCGGGACTCGTCATATGTCTACAGGATGAAACCGTTATAGAAAAAGCAAGTGCTGCCGGGGAGCATTCGACAAATCTAAGAACAGAGCAACAGGCAGTAATTGAAGCACTCAAACTATTGGATGAAAAGGGGTTAAAGGATAACAAAATAGTGTTTTTGTGCGACTGCATGGGACATTTTGCAGGCCACACAAAGAGAACCACGAAATAGTATGGAAAGGGAACTGATTTGCATGCTAAACAAACTCTCAGACCACAATAAAATCACCCTCCAGTGGATTCCAGCTCACTGTGGCATACCTGGGAATGAATGGGCGGACAAGCTAGCCAGGGAGGGAAGACAAAGAGAACAATTCACCCACCCAGTGTCACTGCCAGAAGTCAAGGCAAACATCAACAAAAAAATATAAACAACAGTGGATAGAGAGAACAAACAGTAAATACCCACATGACCCAATCAATAGACTGAATAGGAAACAGTATACCACAATTTTTGGCCTCAGAACAGGTCATTGCAGACTAAATGCACACATGCATAAAATGAAAGCAGCACAGACTGCACAGTGTACATGCCAGAGAGGACCCCGGACTCCAGAACACATCCTGCAAACATGTCCACTGCACCAAGACTCCCGTGAGAAGACCTGGCCCGAGGAGAGAAACATACAAGACAAACTGTGGGGAACCATTGAGGACCTGCGACTGACGTGTCACTTCATGGAGGCAGCCCATCTGGTGACATAAAACGATCATACGAAACCGAACGCAAAGAAGAAGAAAGAAGACCCTATTCTTTGCATTTTTCTTCATTTCATCAAAAGTTCGTACTTTAATGTCCCTGCATGCCTGAAATGTAAAGGTGACTCTTGGTCGCCCCGGTCCTCTCTTCCCTTGAATCTTGCCCTGTAGTATCTTTTGTAGAAGTTTTTCGTGTTTCATATTGTGACCCAGCCAACTCAATCGACGTTTTTTGAATCATTTGCAATATTTTTCTTCGTGAGCTCCCATCATTGAGTACATTGTCATTGAATCTTCGTGAGCTCCCATCAGTGAGTACATTGTCATTGAATCTTCGTGAGCTCCCATCAGTGAGTACATTGTCATTGAATCTTCGTGAGCTCCCATCAGTGAGTACATTGTCATTGAATCTTCGTGAGCTCCCATCAGTGAGTACATTGTCATTGAATCTTCGTGAGCTCCCATCAGTGAGTACATTGTCATTGAATCTTCGTGAGCTCCCATCAGTGAGTACATTGTCATTGAATCTTCGTGAGCTCCCATCAGTGAGTACATTGTCATTGAATCTTCGTGAGCTCCCATCAGTGAGTACATTGTCATTGAATCTTCGTGAGCTCCCATCAGTGAGTACATTGTCATTGAATCTTCGTGAGCTCCCATCAGTGAGTACATTGTCATTGAATCTTCTTTCTGTCCTACTTTCCATTTCCCGGTAGCACCACATTTCAAACGCTTCCAAGCTTTTTTTCATCCTTCTTTGCTAAATGCCATGTTTCAGCGCCATACATTGAAAATGATCATATATGGAGGGCGATTATTCTTTTCCTCAGTTCTATTCTGATATTCTTTGAGGTTAACAATTTCAGTTTTTCTCTGAAGCCCTTTTTTGCCATTGCAATCCTTGTCTTAATTTCTGTCTCATTGCGGGCATCTTCTGTTATCGTTTCCTAAAATATGTAAACTTATGTACTTGTTCGATTATTTCTCCATTGACGATCATATTTATTTGCCCATGTTGCTTGGATATTACCAGCGTTTTTGTCTTCGATGTATTTATTTTAATGCCAAACACCTTGGGCGTGGGTGTAATATTAATTTTTTGAAGCAGCTTTTGCAACGTTACTACTAATATTCACACTATCACTTAATTATCGGTAAATTTGATGGCATTAACTTTCATACCATTAACTTTGATACCCCTATTACAACTCCACATAAACTTGTCTCTCATCATCTCAGAATATGCGTTATAGAGACTCGGTGAAAGCAAGCAGCCCTGTCGTACTCCATGTTTTATGGAAACTGATTCCGTGAGACCTTCTGGAATTGAAATAATCGCCGCTTGATTTTCATACAGGTTCTGCATTAACTTAATGAGGGGTCTTTCTACACCTATTTACGACAGAATCTAAAAATGTTTGCTCCAGGGGACTCGATCAAAGGCGTTCTCTTTGTCAATAAAGCATATTAATAGTGGTAGATCTTGATCGATCAGTCCTTCTGCGAGAAACCGCAAAGATCCGATGGCATCCAGTGTACCTCTGACCTTGCGAAATCCAAACTGGTTATCTTTCAGTACCTCCTCTATCTTTTTACTAATTCGCATCTTAATTATCTTTAAAAAAAACTACTAATTATTTTCGAAAAAATGTAAATACTAAATTTAAAACATTAAATTAAATGAAAGAAACCAAGTTAAAAAATAGATTGCTTAACCTGGTGCGGATGCTGATGTAAATCATAATTTGTTATTATGAAATGTCAACTACGATAGAAGAATCAAGGGCAATCGCCCCTCCCCCCCCCCCCCCCCAAAAAAAACCCCAAAAAACCAAAACAGCAAAGTGGAAAATAAGTGCTTTAAACGAGTTTGAGAAAAGAGTTAAACATGACCGAAATCAGAGTTAGACAGTTACGTTATTTTGATCACATAACATGACATACCTTCTTGTTGAGGACTATACTGGAGAGTAGGGTGAAAGGCAGTCGTTTAAGAGGCAGACAACGCTTTAAATGGGTGGATAACATCAGGCAATGGACTGAAAAAAGTATCTCACATTGCACAATTACGGTAAGAGATAGAATACAATTCGAGGTGACTTAATACAGGTTTTATAAGATAATCACAGGAAATGTAAAATGAGACTATAACAAGTTTTTAAAATGCAACCACCAACAAGAACAAGAGGGAGCAGATACAAATTAACTTGAGAAAGGTCCAGATTGGATATTAGGAAATATTTTTTGAGTCAGAGAGTGGTGCATGCTTGGAATGCATTAACCCAGGAGGTGATGGAGGCACAGACAGAATGCATTTAAGAATAGATTGGATGTGCATAGCTTTTAAAGCAGGGTAATGCAAATGTGACTGGTTGTCTACAGACTCTGATGAGTTTTCTAAACCAGTATAAAAAAACGTTAAGTTAAGTTTAAGTTCATACCTGTTAGCCATAGAATTCGTATTTTAATTTCACCACTCGCTCGTCCCCCATAAACTACATACTACGGCCCCTTTTCATCCAGTCAACTAACATTTCATGTTACTATTTTAGTTGCGTGCCTATAACGTAGACATTTAGGTTTCCAGTTCGTAATTCATTAATACCAGTCAATTGAAGATCCTTTAATGGTTTAGTAGCATTAATATATTATTTGTCAGCTTGCCAGGTGAGCCACATCAATGCCATATCCCCATTTACAGTATCCCCATATTCACTTTCAGGTTTTCCAGCATAAGCTATCTCTTGCTCTGATAGTGCAATCTGACAGACTTTTTTCAGTGTATCTCTTGATGTTATCCGACAACTTATAAGGGGGTCTACCGATTGGGTCACTGCTTTCCTCCTTACGCGCTAGTATGGTCTTCAACATGGAATTGGTATGTCTTGTTATGTGACCAAAATATCTAAACTGCATAACTCTGATTTCTGACAGTAGTTCCCTCCCCATTAACAACGTTTTCAGTACTTCCGCATTTGTGTTCAATTCTATCAACTAAACATGACCCAATCTTCTATAAACCCATCTGGAATGCTTAGATTATCTTTTCCAACAATATCCATCTCTCCGTGCCATACAGTTGCACTTGACCATTCTCGTCTTCAATTTCTGGTTTATCTGCCCGAATGTCAGTATGTGTTGCATGTTGAATACTGTCTTGATCAAACCTATTCTCCTTATTTCTTTTTCGCTGCTGCTGTCTTCCGTTATTAATATGTCACAGGTGGGATAATAAACTGTTCCACTATGAGATCAAGTTTTCTTATCTGCAAAGATTATTTTCTTCTTTATTATATGGCCAAGAATCACAGTTTTTACTTTCTTTATGTTGATGTTCAATCCATATTCTTGACCTAAGTTGTTTATTCTTTTACACTAGCCCCTGTAAATCATGTTCATTTTCTGCAAACAGAACATTTACATCGCTCCGTTTCCACCTCCTACGAAGTGAACGGAGAGTTGGACTTTAGGAGGATCTTCAACATCCGGGCGATTTCCGACATCTCCAAAAACATGGATGTCTAGCAGAAGCTCTTCCTGAAAGTTTGTGACATTTTGAGAAAATGTTTGTCAGATTATTTTATATCCAACAGAACATCTAGGAAGAGTTTATTTGATAGGATTAGGTAGTATATTTGTTAATGAGGGGCTATTTTGATTTAGTACAGTATATCTTCTAGTGTTTAGTTAAAAGTCAACAGTTAAAACTTCTAAGTATTTTTAAGTAGTTAGTAATAGTAAGTAAAGTAAGTTACTAGTGTTAGGTCTAACTCAAATGTTTCCTTCCCTTCCTTCCCTTTCTTTGAGAATCATAACTTACACTGCCTGAAGATTTTACTGTATTTGTATTATATGGAATTAGTAGATTTCGAGTTGAAGTAAAATAATATCTAACGCAAATATCAGGTTGGAGCAGTAAACTAAGGAATCGAAAGGCACGACTGTCTTTATTAATTATATTATTATTGTCATTCTTATTAAGTTATAACAGAATATTTGATTCTTGACCTCGGACAAAATGAGTTCTCAGTCATCAGGACCAGGGCGTCGTCGCATTAACACGCAACAGCAGCAGCAACACTTCTCAGCAGAAGAACATGCCTTAAATATAATATCTAAAGAAGTAAGTGTTCACCAAGTGTTGTAAATTGTGCATGGTCTACTTCCTTTTTTAAAATTCATTTGTTTGATGCATATCTAAATGAATGTCATGCAGTTTGCAGATATACGAAGAAAAGCAACACTGTTACAGTGTACTTTAAATACATCGGGGAAAAAGCACTAGTTTATGTTTTCTTGAGGATATCTTAAGTAGAATTGAGGAAACTTGATGACAACAGATAAAGTGAGGATAACCAGGAAAAATGGGACAATTGGGGCATGGAATAAAGTCAGAAAAATCGGTAACAACACGAGGGAGATTAAGTTATGGAAAGACAAAATCATATACAATCTTTGTATTAAAATTCTTCTTCATCGTTCAATCTCTAACATCTGCTACCAAGCTCTGCAAAAGGCTTTAATTAGCAGAATGTAGTCCGGAGAATGGAATGCGTTGTGTTGAAGTTTACAGCTTGAGTGCGATATTTGCACCTTTCGGTCCGACACATCTGACTTCAGCATGACATTTTTGGGTACAGGGTTAGCCTTCCCTCTTCGACCACTTCTCCTTAGCCAGTCTGCCCTGTTGCAGTCTGTTATCCAGGATCACCACGTGCAGGCGGAGATGAGTCTTGGCAGCTATGGGTCACTGGTCCTGATGCCAGCAGTCAGCTTTGGGTCACTGACTGCTACAGCTCATGCACTGTTCAACATTTTTATTCCTGGATTGAATTCGGTATACTGGCATTGCATTTGAAAGTAAAGTATAGTTCTTTTGACTTTAATAATTAGCACTAATGAGATATTTATGTTTTCACCCAGCATCAATATAATGATTAACAATCTTTGATGCTCATGCAAGAGATTCAGGGTTAGACATTAATAAAAGTACCTTCATGCAGTGCATACTGTAAACAGGCAATTTTGTTTAGTACTAGTATTTCCCGACAAATCATCAGGGATCCAGTAACCTCGGAAGAGTGACCCAACATTAGAATTTATCTTGTGGTGTAATATGTTGAGTGCCCAGTATTGTGCATTTAGTCTGGGGTAACCGCAAAGATCTTTATCATAATTCAACCATTTTATTGGCCTGATACATTAGGGAGGACCCAGCACACAATGGCTGAATGGAAAGGTTTGAAGGTGTGCCCCAAGTGACCTCTCCTAGGGATAGATCAGAGCATTGTCATTTAGCTCTGCACATTTGGTAGGCCCATCATGGTTAGGAATACATAATGTGCAACCCCTTTCCCCTCCTGTGAGACTAAAACTAGATGGGGTCTTCTGATTGCATATCAAGTTGGAATTAAATTTTTGAGAGGTGAGAAAAGACATATAACTCTAATGCAAGAAGTTGTAGAGCGATAAGAAAGCCATAAGATAACTTGAGATTTATGAGACTAAGGAAAGTTGATGTTGTTTGCGAAAGAATAAACAGCATGATATCTCTAGTTTAGTGACAACATTAACAACCCAGGTTCATTGTGTTTTGTTCTTCTTTTGTTGTGAATGATGTCTTTCCTTGTGTTAGATTATTCAATGAAGCCGCAAACAGATTTTCAAAATATGGGGGAGCTTTCTTACAAACAGATCCAAGTATCATGTATAATGAAGCAAAACCGAAATTAAAGCCAACTTCAGGGGCAAACTGGCAGATCAAAAACCCATGTCCTAAATGCAAACTACTGTGATTTAACTAGAGAAGAGCGAGCAAGTCTTCGGATTGAAAACTTGGCAAAATAGACTCAATACCATCCTTACAGCAAAATGAGGATTGGGACAGATGTCCATGTGGAAAGCATACTATGACCATGGAATATATCTGGAAAAAAACTGCATGCTCACACAGAAAGATAGAGAACAATACTAGTCTTGTAAGGTAGATGAGAAACAAAAAATGAATGAAGATAAAACAACCATACAAACAACTGTGGTCTTTGTAAGAGAAACTGTGACCTTGATCTGAGTTTGAACCTCATTCTCCTTATGATTTCACCCAGTTAAAGTGCATTTTCTTCAACTGTATATCTGCTTATTTTATTTATTGTATTTACATCTGTATTATGGGCTTTCTATTTTTGTTTTGTTGGGCGCAATTTCTCATTAGCTAAAATTATTTAATAAGTACATTTTTGTTGCTGCGTATTGATTTTGTTGTTTTCTTCTGTTTATTTGTTAGATTTCTTTTCTGCTTCTCATAGTGTTGGCTAATTTAATAATTTCTTCTGTCGTCACCCATTTTCATTTTTGTAATTATATTGTGTGTGTGTGTGCGTACAATCAGATTGCTTTTCGTTGAAGTTTTGTTTATTAATAATTTATTGCCAATATCTTGTTTATAATTATATACTGTACAATGTTTCTAATTTGAAAGGCCTGTTTAGTTAATATTTTGGTATTGGAATATTTCATGTGAGCATTCTTCCTTTAACTGTTTTGTTAGACTAAAACATTAAAATACTATTTCTCTCTTCTTCAGTCTATTTCTCTCTCTCTCTCTTTCTCTCACATATATAATAATCTGGCAAAGATGGCGCCGTAACTGGCTGCGAGTCTACATTTCTCTACTGTTTTGGATCATTATGGATGCCGCCAGACCACGGATTTGCCTGGAATTCACACTAGTCGACGACTTACACTTGTGTTCACGGATACATGGAGTTGTTTTCCGTCTGGACTTGTTATTTCGTTCTTTTTTTGTGATTTCTTCCATTCGTTTATCCTGGTCTGGACGCCGGCTGAATGGCGCTACGCTTCAACTAGTTATACCTGTGTCGTATCTCACGGGTTAGTTCTGCCGGTTCACCTTCACGAATTTGGCGTGTGGGAATTTTAGATGCTACTATGATGAACTGAATACAGCTGGGGAGAGATGCCAGACTCACTCACACGCTGAGTGTTGTCCATACGACCTCTTGTGGTTATCGATAAGGCACGACAAACTGCGTTAGATGCCTTCCCATCTTTCTACCCTGCGGGTTACATGTTTACGGAAAGGCTTCGGTGGTAACCCTGAGGCAAAATCTGCATCCTATGCTATCTCCAGTCGTCTCAATGAATGTCTTGCCACTGGCAAAAGGTAGCTTAGGCTCTGTGAGTGAGGTTGACAAAAGGCGCAGTTTCTTCCTCACTTTAATCCAAATCTCAGCGCAAGTCACCCATTTCAGCGGACACAGCAAGAGATACGACTGTCCACACGGCTGAACAAAGAGAGTGGTCTTCATCACTTGTGATGGACAAACTATCATATAATAATCATAATAGCTGTCCATCGTTGTCGATGAGTACCACCGACATCATCCTTGTCACAGATTTCCCTGTTGGGTGTGGGTGCACATGTGGCTGAACAGGCCAATGCGGGCACAAAAACATTTACTGCATAACGGGCACACGAGGTCAGTAGAAGGTGATGGTAGAAGGTGTTCCCGCTGCTCGTGATTTCCGGGTCTCGCATCTGCTCTGGACTTTCACAACCGGTAGTCTTCGCTGCTAGCTATATCTGCTTTTACTGTGCTTCTCCAGTCAGAACCGTTTTGCGCAAGACATTCCAAGGTGGGGATATCTATCTGGCAACTTTTCAGCGAGTCCCTTTCTCGTGCCATACCTCTCTCAGCTCGCCACAGAGTAGCTTCTTTGGGAGTCGTTCGTCTGACATCCGGACGAAGTATCCGGCCCATCCTAGTTGTGCTTTTTCTAGCAATGCATGGATGCTGGGCATGTCAGCCCTTGAGAGAACTTTGATGTAATTGACACAATTTTGCCATGGAATATGGAATATTTGCCTCAGGCAACCTGTGTGGAAGTGGTTTCACCTCCTTGCATATACTCCAAAGTATACAGTCCAGCTTTTGCGGGCGTAGAGTAGGGTTGGAATGATGGTGGCACGGTAAACTTTGAGTTTGGTCTTGATGCTGATACCACGATGTTCCCACACCATCAAGCGCATTCTACCATAGGCAATGCTGGGCCTTGCTATTCTGCTTGCCATCTCATCATTTTTGCTGACAGATTTTGACAGCGTACTTCCCAGATACGTGAATTTATCTACGACATTCAGCGTCTGCCCACTGACTGTAGTCTTTGGTTTTGTGTACGGCATGCCTGGTGCTGGTTGCTACATGACCTCTGTTTTCTTGGCATTTATGGTTAGACCAAAAGTTTTGCATGCAGCAGATAACCGGTTCATTCCCACCTGCATGTTCAGTTCTGAGTTGCTGTTCAAAGCGCAGTCGTCAGTAAGCACAAGTTCTCTGATTATGTCGTCAGCCACTTTGGTTTCATTCTTCATTCTTCTGGGATTGAGTAGCTTGCCATCCGTGGAGTACTTTATGGGTATGCCAAGTTCCAGCGATCTGAAGACGTCGTCATTGTGGCCGCGAACATCATGCTGAACAGGGTTGGGGCGAGTACACATCCTTGTTTTACTCTGTTTGTTACTAGAAATGTTTTAGAGGTTTCTCCACTGTCCATTACACTGGGACACATGCCTACGTGTAGCTGCTTCACCATAGTTATGAACTTGTTGGGGCAGCCAAATTTCGACATAATTATCCACAGCCCTCCTTTGTTTAATATATCAAATGCCTTTGTCAAATCAATAAATGTGGTGAATAGGGCCTGGTTTTGTTCCCTCCTCTCTTGTAATTGGTGAGCAGCAAAGATCATGTCCACTGTTCCTCTTCCAGCTCTGAATCCACATTGGCTTTCTGGGAGGCTATCCAGCGAATGCTGCAGGTGGAATTGAGTCTGGCGCTGGATGAATTCATCACTGAGAAGGAAGTAGACAGGCAATCAGTGCACTATCTATAGAAGAAGCCCCAGGAGCTGATACAATACCATCAGAGGTAGACAAGACAGCTGGCCCATCCCTCACCAGAAAGATCAGAAAACTCTTCTGCAAGATGTGGACTGAATGAGTAATTCCGCAGGACCTAAAGGATGCCTCAATAGTTCACATATACAAAAGAAAAGGCAACCGGCAAGGATGCGACAATCATCGTGGAATATCGCTACTTTCCGTAGCAGGCAAGATCCTAGCGTGCTTGCTGCTCAATCGGCTCATTAAACATATATATATGCAAATGTCCACAATGAACTCTTTTGTGCGCCCTGAAAAGGACGTTAAGTGGCGAGTTGCAGTGGCGGGTTGCAGTAGCCTTCCTCACATCCCGAGCGTGCTTAACTTCATCTGCATATCACTCACTACTACATGGATCAAGTTGATCCCTCACCCCGTTAGTCGAGCTGCCATGAATACAGCACGTTTCTAGGGAGGGCTACTAGGAAGCCGAGGTGAGGGTCTTGGCCAGTATGTTTTGTCTGACCCTGACTAACATGTCTGATCAGTATATTTTTCCCATATATGTGTGTGTATATATATATATATATATATATATATATATATATATATATATATATATATATATATATATATATATATACATCATCATCATCATCATCAAGCATGTCTGTAGGAAACTATCTTTTGTCAGTTTTCCAGCCTGCTCCAAGGTGAAATCCAGCGTCTCCTTGATGTCCTGGGTCCATTGTCTTCTCGGTCGGTCGGCCCCTGCATATCTTTCCAGTGACCATGCCTTCCATAATCATTCTCTCCAGTCTTTCATTTGACGTGTCCAAAAAAAAACCTCTGTTTTCAGGTCATTACGTCATTTATGGGCCAATTCTTCTCTACAGTCTGGTCTTGCCGGATGGATTTGTTTCTTTCTTTCTTTGTCCACATGATTTTCAGAACTCTTCTGTAGCACTGTGTTTCAAAAGCACCGATCTTTGCTCTTATTGCTTTTGCAATTGTCCATGTTTCACATCCATAGGTTGCCACAGGAAAAATGCAAGTTTCTTAGGATCTTTAGTTTTAGTTCTTTGTTTGTATTATGCCATAGGTTCTGCATACTTAACTATCTCAATTTTAGTGCCATAGGTTCTGCATACTTAACTATCTCAATTTTAGGTTGGAGTTTTGTCATATCAGTTGTCATTGTCTTTGTTTTCTTTGTATTCAGGTAGATATATATATATATATATATATATGAAATCCTAATAGTAGTAATAATAGTTACCCATTGCAAGCAAAGATGATGATAGCATCAGACTTGTGCTGCAAGATGTGTTTTTATATGGCAGACTTTGCAGTACCTAGGGCACTCATGTGAGGAGATGACTGTGAAGTCATCGTGCGCTCTGCCACTTCGGCTGACATGCTTACTTTGAGCCTCCGTAATGGAGTTTTGCTCTGCAATCGGAGCACCTTTGGTGATGCTAGTGCACCAGGTGAAATGGTTCTATGCAAACATTTCCCAGGAGGTGGCGGCATCATTGTTGAAGCTTTTCAGAGCTCACCATATAACAGCTGCTTGGGGATGTGCTCATCATGCATGTAAACAATATTTTTTCTTGGTTTTTTGCAGAAACATATTGATGCTCAACATGTTAGTCTTGCTAAGAATTCCAGTGTTAGGCACTTTGTCCTGCCACCCTATCCTGAGCAGTCTACAAAGACATCTCTAGTGAAAACAATTTAGCTCTCTGGCGTGTCGGCTATACACTGTCCATGTTTCGCAAACATTTCTTCTTCTTCTTCGTACGCTGTCAGACGTCAACCTGTATTTGTTCGAAGAAAGCAGCGGTCATCCTTAGGCTGTCGACACTGCCATAGAGCTTGTCTAGTGTTGCCACTGGTGATGGCTACATGTGCTTTCTCTGGTCCTCATATGTCGGGCAGTTTTGCAGCAGATGTTCAGCGGTCATTTTCCCTGTACCACAAGTGCATTCATCAGTGCCACCTATCTTCAGTTTATTGAATAGGTGGTACCTGAGTCTGTTGTGGCCTGTGGGGAGTCTGAAGACCACGACCTGCTCTCTTCTGTTCAACTGGTAATAGGCATCATTTTGTGTGTAGCAAACATTTAATAGAGTGGTTAACACTACAGCATGATAAACTTTGACTTTGGGGATGACACTGATGCTCTTTCAGCTCCAGACGTTTGGTTGCATCCTCCCAAACGTAGAGCTCACCTTTGCAATCCTGCTATTGACCTCAGAGCTGATATTCACCTCTCTGGTGAGAGTAGTGTCTAGGTAGCTGAAGCCATCGACTGCCTTACCTTATTATCTTGATTCTGTATGGTAATCATTTTGTTCAATGTACGACTTCCAGGGAGCAGGCTGGAAGAGTGCCTCAGTTTTTAAAATAATGATCTTGTTCTGAGCCGGTATTAAGGGCGCAGTAGTCAGCGAACAGAAGATCCAAGATTGTGGCCTCACTCACCTTGGTGTAAGACTTAAGCGTCTTGGATTGAACAGCGACATTGCGTCCTGTACCTGAAATGCATACCAGTAGCAGCACCATGTTTAACATCAGAGAGCTTGTTGAAAAGACCATACTAAAGTGTGTCGGGCCAGCAGACCAACCATGTTTGATACCATTTGTGCAGGGCTTGAGCTATCATGAAACTGATGAACAACCGCAATTAATCTGCTTGGATAATCAAACTTTGCATGATCAGCCCTATTGACGGTTTCATAGGCCTTGGTCAGGTTGGCAAAAATTGTGTACAGGTAACAATTCTGTTTCTGATATTTCTCCTGGAGTTGAAGTGTCATATATATTATGTCAACCATCCCATGACCCACACAAAGACCACACTGACTCTCTGGGAGTAGACCTCCCTTAAGGTGACCAGTTAGACGGTTGAGCAGGACTTGGGTCATAATTTTTTCTAGAATTTGACTACAATGAGATGCCCCTGTGGTTGTTGCAGGATTAACTATTGCCCTATTGCTTATAGAGGTGTACAATAGGGGCATCTTTCATCTTCTATAGAACTTTCTCAGCTTCCTATAAACAATGAAAAAGTGTAGTCATTTCCTCGAGAAGCACCCCCTACTTGGTAATCTCAGTAGGGAAGAAACCTGATCCAGGAGCCTTGCCTCTGAACATAGAGCTGAAAGTGTTTCTGACCTCAGCCTTTATGGGCTTGAGATAAAGCCCATGGTTAATTGCAACTTGATGCGTATGAGCTATGGTTTGTTCGTTGATGGACAGATAGTTGGGTATGGCATCAAAATGCTCTATCAGATGCTCAAAAATTAGACCTTGTCGGTCAGTAATTCTGTGCCATCAGCATAGATCGTGCCGTTTTCATAGATACACACATTTATTTATTTGTTTCTTCCCCTTTATTATTTGAATTTGTTTGTTTCTAAATTGATCCAATGGTACCAAAATTGAAATAGTAACTCAAGCAGAGTACAAGTTCCTTGAAAGCAATGAACATTGATTGAAAATATTTGGGCTTCTTAAAATTGTTTTTCCAAATTATATAAATTGTTCAACTGAAAAGAATAAATTTCTATTGAAACTATTTTCAATATGCCTGAGCTTTTTGCGTTGAGTCATACACACTTTGTTGTGGAGCACGTACTTATTATTTGTGAGTACATTAGCTAGTTTGTCAAAGAAGCGTACTAATTTGTAGTGTTTGGAGAAAGAATATTTTTAACTTAACTTAACGTTTTTATACTGGTTTAGGGGGGACGGCGTGGCCTAGGGGTTAAGTGGCACGGCTCACGACCCGAAGGTGCTGGGTTCGATCCCCATCACAGCACCGGCCGTTACCCCGGGGAAGCAAACCCTTAGAAATTGCAGGAGGAAGCAGGCCCTTACATAAAATGCGTGCTGAAGTCGGATGCACTGGGCCGACAGGCGCAAAAATAAAAACCACAGTGCAACGCACACCGCCTTGGAGAAAAGAGAAATAAGGCGAACGCAAAAAAAAAAAAAAAAAAAAAAATACTGGTTTAGAAAACTCTTCAGAGTCTGTAAACAACCAGTTTCTTTTACATTTCCTTTCTCTAAAAGCTATGTGCATCCAATCTATTCTTAAATGCATTAATTGTCCCTGCCTCCACTACTTCCTGTGGCAATGCATTCCAAGCATTCAGCACTCTCTGACTAAAAAAATATTTCCTAATATCTAATCTGGACCTTTCTTTAGTTAATTTGTAGCTATGCCCTCTTGTTCTTGAAGGTGGTTGTATTTTGAAAAAAAACTTGTTATAGTTTAATTTATCTGTTCCTTTAATTATCTTATAAACCTGTATTAAGTCACCTCAAATTCTTCTCTTATCTAGACACTGTAGGCCGGTTTTGTCTGAGTCTTTTCTCATAACTGTAATTCTGGAATACCACAATAAACTTTGTCGCTCTTTTTTGTATCCTTTCCAGCTTGTTTATATCCCCTCTACGATAAGGACTCCACACCTGTACACAGTACTCCAATTTAGGCCTAACTAATTCTTTATACAGTTTGACTAACACTTGCTTGCTCCTATGTTTAATATTTCTTTTTATCATACCTAACATTGCATTTGCCTTTTTTACTGCTACCTGGACTTGGTCACTCACTTTACCTGTATGCTCCATTATAACCCCTAGGTCCCTTTCTTTATCTATCATTTTAATATTGTTTTTGCCAATTCTGTAATTATGTTCAATATTTGATCTACCCATGTGGATGAGTGTACATTTATTTACATTAAACTTATTTGCCAGCTCGCAGACCATTCTCAAATTTTATCTAAATCCGACCTCAATATATCCACTTCTGCTTTAGATGAGACACTACTGCATAGTTTTGTGTCATCAGTGAATTTTGCAATCATGGATCCTATATCAATGTTCAAATCGTTTATATATATCAAGAACAAAATTGGTCCCAAAACTGAGCCCTGTGTCACTCCACTCTTTACTTCTCACCACTCAAAGTACTCCATATTTATGCCCACTCTCTGCCTTCTTCTGGTTAACCAATTTTCAATCCATTTGACAACTTCCCCACCTATTCCATGTAATTTTAACTTGCTAAATAATCTTTGGTGAGATACTCTATCAAATTCCTTAGCAAAATCAAGATAAATAAACACTAACATATATTTATTATTTCCATAATACATTTAAAAAAATATCTACAGGCTGAAGCTCGATTAGCTGCCAAGACTGCTGCTAGGGCAGAAGCAAGAGAAATACGTTTGAAGGAAAAAGAAAAGCAACAGAGAGAGGTAAGAGTTGTATATTTTATGGCATACTTCCAAAGTTGAGGAGCACTTGGTCAAATAGTTGGAATACCAGTCTCTTAGTCTGAAGACGCGTGATTTTCTTTTGGGGATGAAATTAAAGCTTAACCTGCACACTGTGCAATGACTGCCAGGGGCAAGTGGTCTGTATTCCTCAGCACTATAAATCTACACAGCATTCATATAAGATAGGTTTTTTTAGTTACTAAGTTTTGAGACAATTGACAGTCAGCATAGGTCCACAGTAGATTGTCACCTACATTGCGCAGGACATTGAAGAGGCTCTCCAGAAAGGTAAATACTCCCTAGCTATAAAGGTAGATAGGGAGAAAACATTTGTCAAAATCAGAAGATATGGGATCCAGTCAAAATGCATAAATATGGAGTATTGAAGAGTGCACAACTGGATTAGTCACTATCTAAATAACAGAATAGGAAGATGACAAGTAAAGGGTAAACAAAAGGGAGGAAATTAATCGAGCATGGTGTTTCTTGGTTCCCTTACAATGTTCCTAATTTACATTAATAATATAACAGCAAACATTCATAAATATATCCTTCGTTCATCCTCACAAAAGGATGTTTTATTACATTGTGTTATAGTTTGCAGTGAGGTTGCGAATATCTTCTCCTTTCTGCCAGATACATACAGTTTCCACACAGCATATTTTTTAGATTGGACTTGTTTTCCATCTTTGATCCTTATTCTCTTAGCCAGGCTGCCACTTGGAGGCAGAATAGGGTCTTGGATAGGTTCGATTTGCTGACCCTGATGCAAGAAATTAAAATGAGTTGCAAACTGCCGTCATGTCATTCAGTTCATCTTTGGCCTAAAAATATGTTCACAGCTCCATTTATGCTTTGTGAACATAGAAAATAAAATAATCACCATTGATTAAGTATGAATACAGGATTCCCCGACTTCTCTCTCGAAGAATGGTCCAAAAACTCATTTCTCAAAATAAATGAACAGAAGACACACCATCTTCTCCCTATCCAACATAC
This sequence comes from Ariolimax columbianus, assembly GCA_036924085.1. Lineage (NCBI taxonomy): Eukaryota > Metazoa > Mollusca > Gastropoda > Stylommatophora > Arionidae > Ariolimax > Ariolimax columbianus. The sequence continues at coordinate 50,266,124 of JAVGWX010000001.1, forward strand.
CACAGCTTGTAAAACTCCAACTAGGCAGATAAGTGATAGGGGAAGGAATCACAAGTTATATAGGAATTATCTTAGATCGCTGCATTACATGGACACCACATAACTGAGGACAAGGTTGCGCATGTCCATAATGAAGAAACCAGCTGGTACCACATGGACTGCTGATGAGAATGTTTTAAAAAAGCTATGTACAGACAGAGTGAGACCAGTTTTAGATCATGGCATCACAGTTTGGCTTACAGCAGCAACAACTTATTATGTCAAAATAGAACATATGCAAAGCCAATTATCTGGCATGATAACAGGACCCTTAAAGTCCATACAAATCAAGGATTTTTTGTGTGTGTTGCTTTCACCTTATTTCTCACTTCCCCATGGCGATCTGCGTTGCACTATGTTTTAATTTTGCGCCTGGCGGCCCAGTGCATCCGACTTCAGCATGCATTTTATGTAAGGGTCTGCTTCCTCTTGCATTTTCTATGGGTTTGCTTCCCTGGGGTAATGATCGGTGCTGTGATGGGGCGCAAACCGAGCACCTTCGGTTGTAAACCGTGTCACTTAACTACTAGCCCACGCCGTCCACTCAAATCAATGATTTAGAAAGTATTACAGGGCAGGGCAGGCGAGTATGTAGAATCTTGCAAAAGGCTGAACTCACAGACACTAAATCGGCTAGGGCGAAGCAAGCTTAAACTAATTAATTTTGCAGCTCTAGTGAAAAAGGTAAAATCAGAGATAATGCTGCGCTTGCCAACACAACTGGACAGCCAATACCAACATGAACAACTTAACCACTCTGGAAAAATACTTCTCCAAATTAATAACTGACATCCTCAACATTGAAAGCAAAAAGACAAACAGAAGTTAAAAAAAAAAAATACAGTCTCTATTTATATCAAAGAGAAATTTCCACTTTCCCCTAACAAGTGCATACACCAATGGTTCTACTAAAAATGCTATTGAAATTTGGAAAGGCGGCATTATCATTACATTTAAAAAATGTCTACTCGAAAGCAATTGCCACTGAGTAATAACAGTAATAACATATAATAATCTCAGTAATAACAGCTCTGAAAAAAAGCAGCACAAAATTAACTTAGTACCTTGACAAACTCATTTGAATGCTTTTCTTTACTTAGTGCTTCAAAAAAAGTGACAAGGAAGTGATAGTCAAACTGTATAAAGAATTAGTTAGACCTAGATTGGAGTACTATGTATAGGTGGGGAGTCCTTATCGTAGAGGGAATATAAATATGCTGGAAAACATACAAAAAGGAGCGACAAACTTGATAGCAGGATTCCAAAATTACAGTTATGAGGTACGACCAAGAAAAACTGGCCTACAGTGTCTAGATAAGAGAAGAATTCGAGGTGACTTAATACAGGTTTATAAGATAATTAAAGGAACAGATAAATTAGACTTTAACAAATCTTTCAAAATACAACCACAAGAACAAGAGGGCATAGTTACAAATAAACTAAAGAAAGGCCCAGAATAGATATCAGAATTATTTAGTCAGAGAGTGCTGTATGCTTGGAATACATAGCCACAGAAAGTAGTGGAGGCAGGGACAATTAATGCATTTAAGAATAGATTGTATGCACATAGCTATTAGAGCAAGGACTCTGCAGCCTTGTAAACCAGTATAAAGACGTTAAGTTAAGTTGTCAGCAGTCTTTCTTCTGTGAGAATCTGGAGGTATCTAGAACCTAGAGCTGTAGGCTTTATTAGAGCAATAGATGTTAAAGTCTGAAGGTGAATGAACAAGAAGATATAAACACTAATATATGATAGTTTTTTTTCATAGTTACTTACTAAGTTTTGAAACAATTGGAATTATAAAGTTTATTCAATTGCAATTCAGTTCATATTTTCAAAACCAAGGACATGACAACTTCTTAAAACATTCTAATTTACTTAGTAGATATGAACATATGTCACAGACTAAAAAAAATAGCTCTTTTAGCAGTGTGTTGCTTAACCAGATTGTACTAAGATGTAGGCAAATATACATAATTGGAAAATCAAATTATTGGTAATACCATTCAGTAAAAAATAACAGTTTATTGTTCCATCCCTTTCAGTCTGAAGGAAAGCAAGACAGAATCCCAGAACTCACAAATGAACATGCTGCTGTCAAGGTAAGCTACAAAATTATACAAAACAAAACATTTTATGTTACTATTGTTTTACATTATGCTATTTTAGAACCTCAATAAATCAATCGAAGCTCTTCACTTTTCTCGGTGCATAACGTCTTCATACTGTTTTTGAAGGCTCTGTAGAGTTTGTAGACAACCTGTTTCTCGTTCCAGTCGTGTAATTTCATCAGAAAGTGATGATTTGAATATTCATGCCTGGAATCGCCCCCCGCACACTAATGCTGGTGCTGGAGGGGTCTAGGCTGATGGATCTGGGATTGGAATTGGCCATTTCTTTCCTAATCAGAGGGCCAGTACTGGTCAGGGTTGTAGATTTCAATACTTCTATCTGGCTTCAGCACCACTTCCTCTGCCACCTGTTGTTTACTTGTAAATTGACTGCCCCTGTAGAAGTGCACTAAGGAGGATGCTGGAATGTAGTTTTCATAGATTTTCTTCATGAAATCGCTATGAAAATAGGCTGTGTTTAGATAATGCTAGTAATATTGACGGCAAGGCGACATGTTATATTCGATATTTAAAAATATGATATTCAAATTTTAAGACATCGATTAAAAATGATAATATTTTATTAAATCAATACTTATTTTTAGTTTGCTCTTTCAGTCGGCGACCCCTTTACTGAGGTTAGGAACTCATGTTCTAGATTATAGTGTCAGTTCTTTTAGCTTCCAGATCCTATCTATCTTAATCTCAGGCGACAATTGGTTATCTATCCGTATTCTGTTCCATATTAGCTTGTTTTGGCTTTAACATCTGCCTTATCTTGTTTTGGCTTTAACTTCTGCCATTCCAATATCTGGGATTGTAAGATGCTGATGGATGTTGGCACTAGATGATGTAATTTTTTTGTTTAACATTAACTGACAGTTTATGTAATTTGTATATTCTTACTTGCTAAATCACTTATTTTTTACCATGAGGTGTGGAAGTCTTCAACTCTTTTTCTTGTGGCTTAGAGTTTCAACAGGATGGGGTAGCTGGCCTCATGCTTAACCCTCCTTAGTTAGCTCTTGCAATGTGCATCGCAGGTTACATTATATCTATTCTTTGCTCCACTTTCAGTCCCTGGTAACACATGAGTGTAATTTTTACATTCAAGTCCACACATTTTGTTTAAATTTCAGTATTTACCATTAATGATAGATGAATGATATCTCTTTCCTCTTTTAGTCATCTAGCTGCCAATGAAGCACAGACCTTAAATTTCTCCAAGCATTACAATTTTTTCAGAAGATGAAAAGCCTTCCAAAAGTAACCAGTGCCATTTTCAGTCTGTATCTTATTCACCTCCAATGTTAATCCCCCACCTCTTGTTCCCATGACATTTGTCTGTCTCTTTATTTCTATTTTATAAGGTGACTCATTTATACAATTTACATTTTAAAAAAAAATTGTTTTCTTTATAGTTAAAATCACCTTTTTATGAACTTCTGTTGCTCTCAGTGTTTAATAGTAGATAGTTTCTAGCAGTAAAGGGTTAATCAGTTTATAAACTCATAAAATACACAAATAATATGGTATGCTTTATTTTTTAAACATGATTTATCTACATCACATTTGTAAACAATTTGTTGATACTATCAAGAGATAGTTCACCGAGGTGTGGGTGGCTGAGAGGTAGGATGCATGTCTCTTAGTGAGGGAACATAAGTTTGAACCTTAAAGGTCCAAGTTTCTGCTGTTGATTGTTAAATATAAACCTAGCCTGCACATTATGCTGCAATTTCCAGCACAATCAGTCTTTATTGTCTAGCACTATAATTTCACTTGTATACTACAGCAATGGGAAAATTCAATATTTATTTTACCATTTTAATAAAATTGTGTACTGTAACAATTTAGGGTTTTATATACTGTAGACATTGTATAAATATTAGGATAACAGTGTGTTATAATGTGACTAAAAAATGTAACATTATATTTTGATTTGTTTGAAATGTAATCAGGCAGTGTTACCAATCCAACTTAATTGTTGAAGTTACTTGCTATTTAAACTGCCAATGGTCTCAATAGTATTATTACTATAAAAGGTTCGGCAGCAGTTGTCTGGATCAAGGTCAGGTTCGAGAAGAGGCAGTACTGAATCTAATGACTCGGATACAAAGGATACAGATTTTAAGGTATGTTGCTATATATCTGCCTTTAAAGTGTTGCATGCATATGATATAGGCAATATTAGCTATGATGTGTTTATCAGTATCAGTAGTTGGTAGGGGCTGAAGATACAACACAGTGAATGAGCTGACAGCAGCCAGTGACTCATAGCTGGCTGCTTGTGTCCAAAGCTGACCAAAACCTTATTCCGCCTCCAAGTGGTGGTACTGAAAACAGACTGCACTAGTGCAGTCTGGCTAAGTAAATGGGGATCACAATGGAAAGGCAAACAAGGTACCCAAAAAAGTCAGCTGAAACCGGATGTGTCGGGCCAAAAGGCGCAGAAATTGCAGCATCACATCTTTTTTAGGACAAACACCAAAGAAGAAGAAGTAGTAGTTGTTGGCACACTTTTATAGTTTGTGGTAAATCAGAAGTAATCCAGAATGTTAACCTGCTAATATTGCCTGTGATAAATGACATAGAGACTAATACTGCACCAAAGTATAAATAAGGAAAGTAGATTAATTACGTGGTTTTTAATAATGCTCTTAACACAGATGAGGTCAGTGGATTAAGATGCACTTAAACAAATTAAAACAAAGTATTTCGATTTTGTAGCAAGTTTAGTACCAATGTGTGTGAAATAAAACCAAAAAGCTAAGTGATGAAAAATAGAGTTCATTTCAGTAACGATAGAAATCGTTTCTGACTATAAAGCTGGAAAATTAGCTGTCAATGTTAGAAGTTGTCACTGAATACCATCTACAACAAAGAACAATTGTAGCAGATAACAAAACATCTAGTTATTGCAAAATTAGCATTACCTTATAGTATTCAGTGTTTGAGAATATATTTTGCTAAAAGTGGAGGAGTTACAATTAATATAGGAGGGTTATTTGCCCTTTAGAAATAATGGTTTCTGTGTTTATTTACCTGAAAGACAAGGTTGGAGCTCAAGTATAGAACTTCCTGGGAAAAGCTTGTCATTATAATATGCAAATATTGTGCTCATTATCCACCTTTTCATTATTGATCACATTGTTAATTAACTGCAAACAACAAAGAGCTCACTATATTTCTTATTTTTTAAATTCATGAAATCTTATTCATCAAAATTACCAGAAAAGATCTCATAAAAGGGTGAGTAGAGAATAGCAGTGATATCGAATGAAAAAACTTTTCAGTTTGATGGTAACAGACTTTTTGTGCCCAGATAATTAAACATGTGCATGGCGTTTCTTCTGTTAACGACATCCTGCATGCATGAACTATCATGCAGTTCACATCTTCTTCTTTTAATACATTGTTGCAAAAATCAGCAAACACACATGAAATACAAAAGCATAGATATAATGTCCAAAGGTGTAGTGGGTGTCTTTTACTCCTTTTAAGGAACAAGAAAAGTGGGGGTGGGGAGTTTAAATATGAGAAACAAAGCAAAGATGCACGAAGATCCCATAAACGCACTAACAACACCAAAACCCATCACTACTGTACGAAAACCTACCTGGAGGCAGGATATATTTCCAGAGGTGGTAGAAAATATACCAGGTATTGGAAACAAAAACTGCCAGACTGAAAAAGAAAGGAGAGATACTACCCTAAGCTTCATATCGAAAAGCTACCCAAGCATGGACTGGACCCATGCATACACCGACGGTTCTGTAACAAACACTACACAGAACGGAGGGGCAGGAGCATTCCTGAACCTACCAAATGGCAGACAAATAACACTGTCATTCGCTACTGGTAAGTACACAAGCAATTTCAGAGCGGAGGCAGAGGCACCGAGGGCGGCAGTGGAAGAAATGGTGACACACAATGAAAATGAAAGCCATACAGTCCTGCTTACAGATGCTCTCGCCGTAGTCACAGCGCTAAAAAGCCAGAAAAACACTGAGCTTAATGACTTAAGAGCAGCACTCTGCAAACTGTGCCAGCAGTCCGCACCAAAAAGGGTAGTGGTACAGTGGGTCCCATCACACTGCAACATCCAAGGCAACGAGGAGGCAGACAGACTGGCAAAAGAAGGTACATGACTACCACAAACAGATACTAGTATGACGTACGAAGAGTCAAAACGGCTTATCAAAGCCAGATACATGACCAAATGGGAAACCGAACATACTGGTTACACCAAAAACGATGCCTATTACCAGTTGAACCGAAGAGAGCAGGTCGTTGTCTTCAGACTTCGCACTGGCCACAATAGACTGAGGTACCACCTATTCAACAAATTGAAGATAGGTGGTACCGACGAATGCCCGTGCGGTACTGGTAAAATGACCGCTGAACATCTGCTGCAGAACTGCCCGACATACGAGGATCAGAGAGAGCAGATGTGGCCATCACCAGTGGAACTGCAAGACAAGCTCTATGGCAGTGGCGACAGCCTCAGGATGACCGCCGCTTTTAAAAAAAAAATAATGGTTGCTGTCTGACTGCGTACGAAGAAGAAGAAGAAATATGAGAAACGCCATTGCCTGCCAAAGAGGTGCACTTTATTATGAATTTTGCTGAGCATCAATGAAGCCTGCATTTGAAGTTGTCAGAAGTCCGGAACACTTGAACTATATTGATGTATGTATCTGTATCAAAAGAAAGACCATGAGACTAACAGAGTTGAAGTAACAACTACATGTTTAGGTCTGGAGACAAACATCAAGACCTTAAAGAAAAACTTAAAATATTTATAACTAGACTTAGTTGCTCCACTTCGAACCTCTTATGTAGAGGTCTCCTTTTATTTTTCTTGTGGCTTATAGTCTCCACCGGAAAGGGTAGCCACCCCAGTGCCCAACGCTCTTTAGTTGCTTCTTATGACATGTCTGGCTGGTTGCAGTGTTACTAATCTTTGCTCCCCTTTATTACCTCAATAACACACAAGTGAAAAAAATAAATGTTATAAATTGTGAAATGGTTGAAAAGTTGACTGACTGCAAGTGGATGGCAGTTTGTTAGGGGAGATGAAGTGGAGAATCTGAAAAGTAGACTTTGCAAAGTATAGACTACTTAGTATTAGGGGATACAACAGTTTACCGTCTGAAAACAAGACTAAAATAATCAGCATCAGAGCTCTTTTTTGCATGGAGCAGAAACAAGGAAAACATATGGATGTGAACATCTTTAAAAGATTTGAAAGTAGTGTTGTAAGATGATTAATTTACATGAAAACAGAATAAGAAGCACAGAAATCCCCAAACAAGCTGAGATAAAGGCCATCAATCTCTACATTAAAAGCAGGAGGAATTGGTTATGTACAACATGAGTAGAGATATGAGGAGTGATCAAGTAATTTCAATACTAATTTGATTTCTTTTCTGTAACTGTTACAATGACCTTCTAATCTAGGAGTCTCAAAGTTCCAGCCATTTTAACATAAGTGAAAACCTCTCCTAGCGGCAGACCAAAATCATACAAGTCAAATCAGAAAAAAAACTGTCATTTAAAGTCATGGAGGTAGCCTTGAAGTGGTTTTACAAACAAAACAGCACCATTAAATCATGTGGAACACAAATTAAAGTTACATTCATAACTCATATTCTCTGTTGCAGGTTTAATGAAAGCTCTGTCCAAATTCTTTCATTTTTTCCCCAATTCCCAACACATGTTTTACCACCCATGGATCAATATTTTAAAATATTATTAATTCATGCTTTCCTTTACTATGTTGTTTGAGGACAAATATTCAAAACTTAATAGTGTTCTTTTCTTGAGCTGAGCAATTCATTTTATATTTGTTCAACCTGCTCTGGTTGTTTTAGAATTATTATATTAATTTACTAGTAATTCATAAAACTATGTATTCTGAAAGGAACATAATTTATAATTACCAGCTGTACGTAGATTTAGTTTTTACTAAGTATAATTAGTTTGTAGAAGTATTGATTAGTATTTAATTACTAACTGTGAGTAGATTTAGTTTGAAGAAGAATGAATCGGTAATTCATTATTAAATATTTAGTTGATTCCACTTGAAAAATGACATCAATCTCTAAAAAAGAAAACACTTGTAAGGAAGAAAAAGAAACTCCAGAATAAATATGAGAACTTGTGTTTCTTCTACATGATTTAATGTTAAAGTAATTACTTAATCTGTTTTTAAATAAAATGTGCTTACTGAGTATAACGTTGGGACTCACTAATGATATAACTTATTATGCTGTCACTGAAAAATGAGAGAGGAAACAGTACTGATCGTGAAACAAGCATTTGTTTTTCAACAAAATAATTTTTTTTCAAACAGCAAGAGAAAATTAAAAATACTTCTTCTTCGTATGCTGTCAGATGTCGACTAGAATTTGTTAAAAAAAAGCAGTGGTAATCCTGAGGCTTTCGACACTGTCATAGATCTTGTCTAGTGTTGGCACTGGTGAGGGCCACATGTGCTTTCTCTGGTCCTCGTATGTTGGGCAATTTTGCAGCAGATGTTCAAGCGTCATTTTCCCAGTACCGCAGGTGCATTTGTCAGTAGCACTTATCTTCAGTTTATTGAATTGGTGGTACATCAGTCTGTTGTGGCTTGTGCGGAGTCTGAACACCACCTGCTCTCTTCTGTTCAACTGATAATAAGCATCAATTTTTGTGTAGCCAGTATGCTCTGTTTTTCATTTGTCCATGTAGCTGACCCTAATAAACCTTTTGGACTCTTCGTAGGTCACACTTGAATCTGGTTGTGGTAACCTTCCACCTTCTTTTGCCAGTTTGTCTGCCTCCTCGTTGTCTCAAATGGTACAGTGGGATGGAACCCACTGTACAACGGCTCTGTTTGGTGTGGACTGCTGGCATAGTTGACAAGAGTACTGATCTTAGATCATTTAGTTCTGTATTTTGCTGGCTCTTTAGTGCTGTAACCACGGACAAGACATCTGTAAAAAAGACTATCTGGCTTTCATTGCTTTTGCCTGTCAGCATAGATTCTACTGCTCCTTTCAATGTCTCTGCCTCTGCTCTGAAATTACTTGAGAAAATTAATAATACAATAAGATGTGGGGCCATACAAATCTCAGAGACTACAAGGAAGAAGCAAAATGAGAATACATGCTTTTTGTTTGTGATGCTGTCCACACACCAATAAACTTTTCCTCATGCAGCCCTCTATATGATAGAGTTTGAGACTCCTATTCAAATACATGATGTACCCCCCAAAGTGTTTACCTTGGGATGTTGAAAGCTCTTGTTCATTCACCATGTTTTGTGAATATGGCCGATCCCTTGAGTCATTTTGTGATCTGAATAAATCCAGCACCTACTGGGGACCGATCCTCGATCACACTCGGCTGGGAAGCCAGTGCACTAACTACCTCAGCTTCTTTGTGATGTTGTGCACTGAGCCTAATGATCACATCATCTTTAAACACATGAAAAAGTCTCCTACTCTAAACTGAATTTCATAACAAATTGTAATTATAATGGACATCTTGAGTTTTTGAAAGTGGTAGTGGTTACATGTTGCTAAATGAAGTTATTTAGGAGGGCATTGGACAGCTATCTTTTTCATTTTAACCCAAAAATTCAAACATAGTAACCACATTTAGAATTACACTTCTCATGCAGGTCATAGATATGAAGGCAATCTTGTTCATGTTAAGATTACTTTTCAGAATTCTCTCAAATGTCTCAAATGACATATGAAGCATTGTGACTATCTTGCTGCCATCTACAAGATCTGTAAAACAAGCAATATTGTGTAGGTTTTGCTAATTGATTGACATCCTCAGCTGACACTATAGCTGGTACAACTTTTTAAATTGGAAACACAACTTAGAAATCTATGGTTTGTCATCTTTTACCATCTAGAAATTGCTTTAAACATTCCTTAAGTCTCTTGCAGTTATAATTGAAGCATGAAGTATAATTTGATGCAATCAAGCTGTTCTTTGCATTCTCTTATTTTTTGACATTCAAATTTGCAACAGGTTTACGCAGGCTTGTACTTTGCTGAACAATTATGTACTACTTCCTTTTAAAAAAGAAAATCAGTAAATTACTCCACAGACCAAATCACAACCCACTAGTAGATCATCATACTTGCAATAGCAGCATCATGGTCAGAAAATGTTTCATAACAATTTCCAGTTTGCCACAATATGCAACGAACTAACTTTTCAACAACCAAAAGAGAAAGATAGCTAAAGAACACTTGGAGTAGATATTTAAGGCTGATTTTCAAATGGAAGGAATGGCAAAGGTAGGAAATACAGAGAATCGCCAATGAGACAATTGAATGGAGAATTGTTGTCTTTCTTAAGTGGGCATATTCAGGACTTTTGTTGATGAACTTCTTTATCACCGTTATACCACTGATCTGACTAAACTGATATTATTTTTGTTTCACATTAATCTCATACAGTGGGTTCTGCTGATGATGTTGCTTTAATTTTGTATTGTTGTTATGCAGCAGTTAATTTGCACAAGCCAAGGAAAATATTTATATTTAGAAACAGAATGTTAAGGAGATTAGTTAAGATAGAAGGTCTATAGATGACCTGCTAGAGAATCGTGCTGCTTCATACTTCCTTTTTCATGTCAAGGGTAGCATTGAATTCTCTGCTGGAAGCCTGTACTAAAATATCTATGTGCTCTTGCAGTTATGTTTTTGTTTGTGTTTTTTATTGAAAACTTGATAATTAAACATTTTTGTGTCTGAGGTGAATACATAGAAAATTAGAGAGTGTGGATTTTGTAAACACTTCCAGTTTAGACTCTTTTATGATAATCTCTGGTGTCGTTATGTGCATTTCACGTGATCAAATTGGTCCACAGGCTTTTGTTAGTAGTAATAGTTGTTTGTAGTATCGGGCAGGCTGAGCACTTAGAAGGCTGTATCAATATGCAGCTCTTCAATTGCCATTGAAACACTAAAATCCTGACCTGCATGTTATTATTTCAAGCATGCACTGTTACAAGTAGTAAGATTTTTAAAAAATACACCCGTTCAATTTTGTATGAAAGATCCAGTTAACCAATTTTCTTATGATTTATACTGTATATTCAACTAAGAAGTGAATTAATTTTGAGCTTGCAAAGTAAGTAAATCTGTGCTGCTTTGATTTGAATTGTCAGTTGAGCCATTTTTCTGGACGTAGGAAATTCCCATGCTTTCTGCAGTGCATTTTGCATCCCTCTAAAATTTTAAATAGTGTTACATTTAAAGTGTCACTGTGTTTTATAGATCATATGTGTTCGTGCTATTTATATATTGAAAGGGGATTGCATGAGCAATAAGAAAATATAAAATATGTAAATAAATTTCCATTTCTGAAATAATAAAAAAGTAAGAAACATAACAACAAAAATCACGGAAGAACAATTAACATGTCAAATTCAACCAATATAAACTACTAATCCATATGTTTTGTTGTTTGTGATACACTTGTTTTGAAATTATATCCATTTATGAAATTATCTAAACTTAGACCAAACATGACATTGATTTTGAGAATAATTGTTACCTGATGCAGAAACACCCTCTTTATCACTTTAAACAGGTGACATTTAATATTTTACATTATTCCAGGTATCATGGGCACCAGGTTAGTTTATTTATAGTCAAATACCGGAAGAATAGATCTACTTTCATTTCCGAGTCATATAAAACGTCTATCATGTGTAAAATGAAACAAAATGTATGTTTATTGTCCCCGACCATAACAGTTAAATGTTTACTTTATTCGACAACGCCCACTTTTTGTGATGAATTGACTTCTCTGCCAGAATAATTCAGATTGACTAGAAAAATCATCCCAAGAGCTAAAATGCAGTGTACATTTTCATTTTCAGAAAGTAAGCGCTTGTGCAAGAAAAAATAACAGATCAATGCGTGCAGATTCACTATTGATAATAGAATTTAATGACTTATAACAGGTAGCAAATAATTTTTCAACAAAAACTTCTCACCATTTTTATATAAAATAAAACTAAAGTCAACTTGTTTTTCTGAAGTATCCAAAAAGTTTGTCACAGAGAAAAAATATATATGTGTCATAACAAAATATCATCTTAAAGTTACAGGTCCCTGACAGTGGCCTCCCATATTAAACGACAGGAACAAAACGGCCCCTGACAGTGTCCTGTCATCATGAAAGAGTTAACTATTTTCATAAACTGTAACAAACAAATCTTGCCTTTGCAGTTTATACAAAAAAGAAAAAAAACTGTTAGACTTTGTAAAAAGAACAGCAACAATTTCCACTTATTAGTTTAAGATATCTGAATGCTATTTCCATGCATTTGGATGTGGTATTTGATAAGACATGTTAGATTAGAGAACATATGCACGCACTCAAGATGTTAGGATTCTAGTTTCTTTTAGTTCAAAAACATTAATTATTAATCTAATGCAGTTTTTAACAGGAAAATATAAGAATTTCAGACTTGAGTTCTTATTAGACTTGATATCTTTAATAATATTGTTTTTATGTCTCTTGTTATCCTATTAAATGAATAGTTTAATTTTGTGCTTATGTGGTCTGAAAATGATGCAGGCAATAGTAACTGCTATATTTCACTGCACATTTTTGATCTCCAGACTGACCTCAGAGAGTTGGAGGAGAAGTATAAAGCAGCCATGATGACAAGTGCTCAGCTTGATAATGAGAAGCAGTCATTGGTCTACCAGGTGGAACTTTTAAAGGATCAACTAGAGGAGAAGGATGAGGAATATACTGTGCTGCAGCGTGATTATAAAGAAAAATGTCGGGTAAGAATGTGTGCATGTTTTGATGAATGAAAAATGTGTATTAAAAAAATTAATTGTCACTGGCATGTCTGTTACAGAGAAATAGAAAAATAGGTAAACAAAAATACAGACCTACATTCTCTCATCTACTGGCTGGCTCCATTACTAAACACATGGACATGATATAAAATGTAGCCAGTCATACAGAGGGGAACTCACAAAGAATCAGGAGAATGAGGTTGACAAAGGAATGTGCAAAGAAGTTCAATAAAAATAAAAATAAAACTTTCAGTGGGGGCTCGACTTCATTGCTTCAGGTTTTTTCCCCATTTTAGCTCGGTCTCTCTTGGCAGATGGGTACCCCATCTGTCGAGAGCATTGCACAAAGCACGAACTCCGTAGCTCCAGCGATGAACCCAGGGATCTCCGGAAAAAATTGACTTCATGGACCGACTGTCGCAGCTCGAAATCGTACCCCGACCATCTGAACACGAGGCAAACGGCTTGACCACTTCGCCACAGAGACCCCCGCGTTCAATAAAGTTCAATAAAAATAGTCAATCTTCACTAACGACCGAATACAAATACTGGACATGAAATAATTATTTGAGTGACCCAGGATAACTGTTTCTATCAGAAAAGGAAATGAGTTTGATCCCTGGGCTTATTATACTCCAGTCAACTCAGATGTTAACAGGTTCCTGACTTACAGTAAGGGAAAGCAGAGATTGGTCACCTCACATCAGAAAAAATGGAAATCTAGTACAATGAAGTCTCAAATTGTTATCACTAGGAGCAGTGTCGCTATTATACTCATTTCATCTCATATTTTCCGTAATCTTAAGAGGTTGTAGGGCATCACACCTCACTACTGTTCTCAGCGTGTGAGTAGTATGTCTTGGGTATGTTTCTAACCAGCAGAATGAAGACCCTGCTGACTACTAACTAAAGGCCGGATACTTTGGGACAGGGCTGGATACTCTGGGACAGGGCTGGATACTCTGGGACAGGACTGGATACTCTGGGACAGGGCTGGATACTCGGACAGGGCTGGATACTCTGGGACAGGGCCGGATACTCTAGGACAGGGTCACAGAGTTTTGTTAACTGATGTTTGAGTCCAACATTGACCTGTGTGAATGTTTCCTAGCCACACCAAAATTGAAACTGTAAGAAAACAGGGTGAAGAATGCTATTCTCGTGAAGTTCAACCATGCGCCGTCTGTGTGCACTGAACTATGGAAATAACAACACAGGGTAACCGAAGTAGCTGATGACTTTGTCTCAGGATAGTCAGAGTGAAAAACACCACAAATAAAATGGATTAATCCCAATGGAAAGCTACATCGTGTTTACGTGGACGCAGGTGTAAGCCGTCGACCAGTATGAATTGTTGTCATATACATGGCTTGACTGCATCCATGGTAGACTCAAACACTAAGCATAATAGATCCGCAGTCAGTTAGGTACCATCTTTGCTGCTGCTATACTTAAATTAGATATGTCTACAAGTGGTACCTGGGGCTGGCTCAATACTGAGGAGGAAAGAATAGGCCCACAACACCCCCATGAATGTCATAAAAAGTAAGTTGTGCATGGGGTTAGCAACCTCATCATGTAAAACAAATTGCTACATAAACCACCACTTCAAAAGCACACAGAATTTCTTGGCACAGCAGGCTTCCTAAAGAAGGCCAAATATAGTGATTGCCCTATACCCTAGCTAGATGGAAAAATTGGGACAGGAAGAAGACGAGTCATGTATGGGTCAGTATCTATGATTTTCATTGCTGATATAGACATTGTTCTCGTTTTGTGCACGATCTGGCAATGCTCAGGGCATAGATTGAAAATGACTACTTTTTAGGTTTCCCTGGTTCATTGGAGAGCACTGCATCTTTGGAGTATAGTTTGAGAAGATAAGTTGCATTTATCCATATTAGTGGACTGCTTGTCGGATGTAACATGATATTGTCCAGAATTGATTTACAAGTGCTGGATAAAGGAATCCTACATGCAATCACAATAAAAAAATAGTATCCAGCTGTTAAAATAAATTATCTTTACCCTATTTCCCCATTGCTTGTGTGTTGCCTGCCTCAGTAGTCACACAATATGCAGGCCAGGTTATAATTTCATCTCCAAAAGATTAATTTACACCTTACTGGGGTTTGAACCCATATCTTCAAACTGTAAAACCAGTATCTTAACTCCTAAGCCATGCCTCTCAACAGTATGTATCATCTGTGCCAAGTAAATAACATGTAGATATAAAACCTGCAAGAACTGAGGTAATTAAATTGAGTAAAAACAAAATTTATTATTTATCCTATCAATCTTCTCTCGTGTTCTCTTTTGGCCTCTTTGAAACATATGGTCTTCACTGCTTGCCCGTCCACCAGTTCATTACTCCCCAGGATCCACATAGGATAACTAAACAGTGAGAGTAGATTTGTTCTGATCTACATGGGATAAGGGAGTCAGGGTAGCCAGTGATTAATTCATTGGCTTCTCAGCTGACCGGTCAGGGTTTGGTCCCTAATTTGGTGTGAGATTTATCCAGATTGCAAAAAGGCTTCTGGGGTCCACCCAGCCTCAACAACTGGGTAATAGAATAATCTAGGAAAGTAAAGACGGCTGATGTAATGTTGACCCCTTCACCCTCTAGTATGTTGTTGGTCAAGAAAAATATGGGCCAAACATCCATCATATGCCCAATATGCCACACAGGCGTTAAATCAGGATCACTACTTTTCTTTACTAAACATGGGATAACCAAACAGTGAGAGTAGATTTGTTCTCAAGTGTTATTAATATGAGATCAAATTAGACATAACATAGTTTTAAGACAGGACTGGGTCAAGTTGTAGCAGAATAAATAAAGATATTGAATAAGCTGACTCAGTCATTTAGCTTTAATGCAGGCATCAGATCAACTGGCATGACAATACCTCTGTACTATAACAACAGTCTATAAATTACTAGAAAGATCACATAAAATTGAATTATTGAGTGAGTGGTGTAAACACAATCATACAAGCTGCTGAGAATATCTTGTGATTGCTATTGTAGCTTCTCATAATTCTTGTTTTTAAATGTGTAGGAAAGACTAGAGAGAAGATAAAAAAGAAGGTATATTATTTTGAATTACAGCATATTCTACTTATTCATTTTTATAAATGAATCCATTTTTATGTGCATTCTTCTTCTTCTTCTTCTTCGTTCATTCTCAATCTCCCACTACCAAACCCTGAAAGGGCTTAAGTAGCAGAATGTAGTCCAGAGAACGGAATGCGTTGTGTCGTAGTTTACAGCTTGGCTGCGATATTTGCACCTTTCGGTCCAACACATCCGACTTCAGCAAGCATTTTTTGAGTACCGGGTTAGTATTCCCTCTTCGATCTCTTCTCCTTAGCCAGTCTGCCTGCTGCAGCCTGTTATCCAGGATCACCGCGTGGAGGTGTAGAAGGGTCTTGGTAGCTATGGTTCGCTGGCCTGACGCTAGCAGTCAGCTATGGGTCGCTGACCACTGCAGCTCATGCGCTGCTCAGCATCTTGATCCCTTATGTGCATTCAAACCACACTTGTCCATTGTTACTTGAGGACGGACATGCATTGTGTTTGTTAATTTTTGCACATTATTTGGAATCTCTCTTTTTTATTCTACAGCTATATGAGTTTCAGAAACGAGATCTAGCAAGTTTGGAACATGAATTGAGCATATTCAAACAACAATTAGAAATAAAGGATAAATTAATAGAGGTAAGACATATATGATATTATTGAATGTGTTAGGGATTACGATAATACTCTGTGACCAATAATGGCTCAAATACAAGCAAGGTTAAAGGGTAGTCAAACAAGAGAACATCAACAGGCATGTACCACATAGACCTTTACCAAGGACTAAACAAACAAGAACAACACTAATGAAAATAGCGTACTGAGTTCAACAAGTATCAGCATTCAAGATAAAGTTATCTCATCCCCTGTAATATAACTGCACCGATTGAGTAGTTGATAGTTTGGAATCAAGAAAATATGTTATTTAAAAAATAAATAATAGAAATGGAAAATGTAATCCTATATTAAATTTATGTTCATTTACAAGGTGTGTTCAAATGAAACCCGCCCCAGTGGATTTATTACAAATGTATGAAATGAACATCAGCAGGTGTGGCAGAATTAAGTTGTTAGGAACCAGGTATGCACAGGGGTTAGCTAGAAAAAGTCGCCATAGGCATTCGGGCATGCATTCCACTACTTGGGTAGACGTCGGATGTGCCTGAGAAAAATAACACAGCAAGTGGTTCAAACTCCACCCTATGCGCTCTTCCTTATGGTGGTCGATCAGCATCCGTGGGGCCAATTTAGAACACACCTTCCAATACTTCAGTTTCTTCCTAACCACCATTTGAACTGTCAAAAGCGACACAGCGAATTCCTCTGCTAGCGACGGTCTACTGGTATTGCTGCATCAATATCAACAATGGCTTCTTCTGTCGCAACAATATGCGCCTGACCTGGTCATGGAAGATCTTTAACTAACTAACGTCCTTCTCGAAACATTCGTGCCCAGCCCTTAACTGTTGTCCTCGACACACCTTTGTCACCGTACACTGCTTACATTCTGTGATGAATGTCGACTGTCGACATTCTTCAGCTGTTAGGAACGGAATCACCACTCACTGATCAACCCTGGATGGACTTTATATCACACCCGCCATTTTCTCAACTGTCTGCAGCAGAACCTATAAATGCAAGGATAACAAACATGTGCACACTTGTACATTAGTATGTTCTTATTAAGTCAGATGTCACGACTTCATGCTCCTCGCACGTATACCTGCGTGGTGCAGTAAGGATGGGTTTCATTTGAACACACCCCGTAAGTGATAATGTGCAGAATAAGAGCTGGTCACTAGGGCTCAATTACTATTTGTTCAGTAGATTCCAATTTAGACAAACATGGCCTATTGTGGGGAGTGCAATAATAAATAGAGTCTACTCTCTAAGTCTGTCAGCTCAATGAAAAGAGCATTATGGCAGCATGTCCTTATCCAACCCATTTGAATAAAAACAAATAGAGAAGTGTTGTTCAAGTCTGTTGACTCCACAAAAAAGAGATTTGTCACATGCACTTCTTCAACCCTTATGAGGTATACACTGTAATGTGTGTGGATAATGAAGCCTGGGAGAGATGGCTCTTTGCATGAGAGAAATAGATGTGGTTATATGAGAATGAACAAAGATGAGGAAGAACTATTCAACTAGTATTTTCTTCTGAATATTTAATTTACATAATCCTAATTGTCTTTTTCAGGAGAGTGGTTTTGTCATATTAGCTAATGACAAAGGAGATCCTGTACTTCAGAAGTCATCACAAATTAGTTCAAGTAATGGTCCCCTTCCTGCGGGTGCTGTGCTAGTGTCGACAGAAACTCGAGACTTTTTGAAGAAGTCCGAAGGTGTTACACTAGGTACTGCAGCTGCTGACGTAAATACTAATAAATCTGGTGTTAGAAGTCATGATGACAATCAAGCAAGCAGCTTAGTCAGTTCTCATAAAGTTGATGAAGTGGATGGCTCAGTAGAAAATGTATTGTTGTCTGAAGTGTGCGATAGTGATAATATTAACAGGGTTGGAGAAAATTCTGCATCAAATAACTCTAACAGTACTAGTGATGTTGTTTTGCATGGTAGCATTGATGTAACAGCTAGTGAGTCATTGTCTTGTGAGCATGAATTGTCCAGGACTGGACATCTAACAGGAAGTAATGGAGATGGAACATCTGTAGAAACAGAATTTGGGGTTTCTAGCAGTGATTCTAGTTTGACTGCAGATGAAAAACAGCATCAGACCCATGTTGAGACCAGTTTCACATCTCAGGAGAAAAACAATTCTGGGTTCAGCATAGACGATTTGGACCTTCCTACTGAGTCTCCTTATGCCATAACCTCCACATCTCTTGAAACTGGGTCAGACAAAGACTCAGTTGATAATGATCCTGATGAAGTTGATGAATTCTTTGATGCAATCAGTACACTATCTCCATTAAAGATAGGTAGCTTTGATGAACATGTGGTTAGCAGCCAGACAATATTAACAGAAGGGTCATCAGTAGATCCAGAAATTGTAACTGAAGAAAACATGATCAGGTTGGAGACATCACATACTTACAGCAGTACAGGCACTGAGGGAGGACTCATTCTAATAGATGATGTCACTGTGACAGACAGTAGTACAGATACAACACCTGAAGATGATAGCAATAAACAGAATATCTTGGAGACAGAAAGTAGTAAAGATAGTGAGGAGGAAAAGGAAGGTAATGTTAATATAGAAGATGCTACCGAGGCAGAGAGTAGCACTGATAATACACAGGAAAATGAAGAATGTGTTAATAAAGATGCTGTTGAAGAAGTTGCAAGGAACGGAGATGAAGGCAGAGTACAAGCTGAGAGGTTGGAAACATCACAAAATGAACTAACTGAAGTGGAAACAAGGTTCAGTGAGAAGCCATTAAGTGTAGAAAGTTCAGTTGAAGTGAAAGAGTCCTCTAAAAAAAACAAAGAGGATGTGGAGAATAATAACACTGATGAGAAGTTGGAAAATCAAACCAGTAGCCAAGATTCTGAGAATGTACCCACTAGCTGTCTAGGAGACTTAAGACAAGACAGCACAGAGGTAATTCAGCACAAGGAGATGGTAGAGGCTGAACACATGGGAGATGTCACTGAATCTGCTACTTGTGAAAGTCAAGATAGTAGCATCGTAAGTAATATAGATGTGCAGAATAGTCGAATCAGTACCACAGAGGAAGCCTTGCCAATTGATGCTGCTGGAACAGAGGAAGAGGTAAAAGCAACAGTGGAGTTATCAGCATGCAATTTGAGTACAGATCACCCTAATGAGATAGTGGAGCAGCAACAGGTAAAAGAGACTGATGTTACTCAGTCCACTATTTGTCACATTCAAGACAGTTGTTCTTCAAGTAACCCTGAGTTATCAGATGTGCCACTTGCCACAGAGATTTTGTGTGAAGATGTTGAGGATAGACAAAATGATGTGAAGGAAGGAGATGATATCAAATCAGAAGTATCGCAAGACAGTTTGAATACAGAAAGGGATAAAGGGGATGAAATTGAACTAAATACTCATGCATGTGAAGATGATACTGAACATGACACGGATATCAGTAACAATGCACTGCAAGAAGTGGTTGATGATGATGAAGAAAATAAACAAGAGAATGATGGGGATTCACCTGTAAAAGATGCATGCAAGAAAGTAGTGCGAACAGCAAGTTTTGGAGGCTCTGAAGCATCAGATGGAGCAGGTCTGGATGACTATGATCTGGATGATATTGATGACATACTAAATACAGCAGTCTCATCATCTGACACTGCAAATGAGGTTAATACAAATCCAAGTACTCAAGCAGAATTAACTGTGACTGAAGCTAAAGAACCAGTTCATCAAGAGGTCAGAAACTATGCAAAATCTCCTAGTGATAAAGATGTGAATAAGAAAGAAGAGATTAAATCTAAAGGTAGTGTTATTAAGAAGGCCAAAGAGAAGGTTAAGAATATTAAGAAGGAAGGGAAAGAAAAGATTAAATCTAGTGAGAAAGAGAGCAAAGATAAAGCAGATAAGGGTAAATCTAAAGACAAAGAGGGCAAGGAAAAGGCAGAAAAAAGTAAATCTAGTAAGAAAGAGTCTGCTCAGGAAAGGAAGGCAGAAAAAGGTAAGCACAGCAAAAAAGAGGCAGTACAGGATAGTAAGGTAGAGGCCTCTGGTGGAGAGGAGGATAAACACAGCTTAAATGAATCACAAACATCCCTGGAGCCAGATGACTTAGAAGGAGCACTAGATAAGCAGATGCTAGAGTCTGAAAGAGGGAAGGCACATAAGAAATCATCAAAGAAGCTATCAATTTTTAAGAAGGTTTTCAAGTGATGCACAGTCTGCATAGCACTTTTTTTGTTTTTTTGTTTATTCTTTAAAAAAGCTGTGATTTTATTGTGTGTGATATCACTAGCTGTTAATATTTTTTTTTATAGATATGATGCTTTCTTGTTTTTCTTGTTACTTGGGACTTGAATGCTTTTAATTTGCATCTTGCACTTCAAGGTCAATTAAAACGTCCATTTTATATAGCACTTCGTTTTGCTAGATATTAAAAGATAACAAAAAAACTAGTGGATCAAGTAAACAGTAAAAATGTATATTATTGATTGGATAATGAATATTGAGAAAGTGAAACTATTAGCATGCTGAAAGGTATGCCAGCAGTAAATTTTAGCATATATTGATAATGGAACACATGCAGTGTTTCCTGTATCTTCGACATGTGATAACAGATGTCTGTAAATTTAACATGTAATTTAAGAAAATAGTGGAATTGGCTCATAATGTGTTCATTTTGAATATTAAAATGAACATTAAATAAAAAAATTTGTTCTTCTTATAAATAACTTCAATTTTATTTCGATTTTAACGTTTTGAAACATTGTTAACTTAATGACTTTATAAATGTTAATTGAATATCTATCTATACAGAACACCCGACAACAGACATACAGTGCTGTTATTAAGGGTTCAGTTTAGCATGATTGTCTACTTACGTATTTATGTAATTTCTTTCTCAGCAAATATCTTTCGCTTTTATCATTAATTTGTTTAGCATTATAAAAAGATTTCAATCTTATAATAATTCTTCATCTTTATTTGAAGCATTTTGATAGATCTATTTTTAATATTTTCTGTTAGTTTCTCTCCGCCATTTATACATTTAAAATATTTTCTGTTAGTTTCTCTCCTCCATTTATACATTTTAATATTTTCTGTTAGTTTCTCTCCGCCATTTATACATTTTAATATTTTCTGTTAGTTTCTCTCCTCCATTTATACATTTTAATATTTTCTGTTAGTTTCTCTCCTCCATTTATACATTTTCTTCCCATTGGTACTGTTTATTATTTTTGTGTGATTATAAATGGCTGCTGAGCAGATTGGATGTTGGTCTTCTGACCACGAAGACATGCATTCAAAACCTCAGAGAGGCATAACTTGTTTTCTATGGAAGGTAAAATAAAAATTTAGCCTGTACAACGCATGACGACTGCAATGGCAAGCAGCCTTATTCCTCAGTCTTAAAAATCTCCCGGTGGTCCTCGGTAATGAGAAAAACACTATAGTTAATGCCAATAAACACAGAGATAACATTCGTCCTTATAATTGTGTGCTAAAATAGTTCTTTGTGCTTATAACTTTACAAAGCATATGAGATGACACGATGAAAGTTATTAAATTTGCATAATAGAAATGATTTTGAATTTTCCTTTTAATACTTATAGATGGCGTGAATTACACATTAATATGTGTAGGTGTTAATTCCTAAATCTTCTGAGACAAGTGCAAAAATATGTCATTTATGAAATATACTCAGTTTGTTTAAGTATTTTCCAGAGTTATTTTTATGATTAACATAATGTTTAAAAAAACAACAAATTTACAGGTTAAACTCACAACACAGGTTATTTAACTCCAATTTTAGAATCTGATACATATTTCTAATTCATTCATCTTGATTAGTTTGAGCCAGTGAAATAAACCATACCTATAGTAGGGCCTGGAGCTAAAACATATTTAAGTAGACCATCATCTACCCTAAGTAAGTTTGAATGGTCAACAATTGCAAGTCCTTTTCATTCACCTTTTTAGAGCACCCTTTTCTGACAAACCCTACAACACATTTGATTTTTCTTAAGAATGTATACGTTTTCTTGATTGTAATTTATTTGTCTTTAAAATGGCTTAGTTTATAATAAAATTTAATGAAATCAAGATATAATTGAGATTTATTATGTTCCCTGAAAGCTGAAAATAAATTAAAATATTTAATCAAATGGTTTCATTAACTTTAAAAACATTTATACTTTTGGAATGCAGAATACAAATTAATTGTTAGTAACATCTACTTTACACTAATATGTGCGCAATAACTAGTTGTGGTAATTTTTTCTCTCAGTTTATACTTAGTTCTTGTGTTGAAATATAATAAGACAGAATAAATATACAAAAATTGACAATTGTTCCTGCTATAGTAGCATTCCCTGATAAAGGCTGCATTATTAAAAGTTATTAACTTGTCTTCTCATGAAATGTTATTTAAAAATTGACTTGTTACTTTCTTACATTTTCCATAACACGGTCACTTTCTGTGATATGCATGTTTTTGCATGAATGTTTAATAAAAATCAGTTGGGACCATGTGATATTGTAAGTGATATTGAATATTTACATCCTTTTTGTATTTTAATTGTTTTTAAAAATACATTATTAAATTGTACCAAGCATTACATAAGGTCACTTTGTATTATGTTACTGTAGTATAGTATGTTTCAAAGAATTAGCATCTTAGTTTCTCAAACATCCTCAAACCACTGCTTTCTTAGATAACTATTAAGCATGATAGTTTCTTTTTTGAATATTTTAAATGTTTAAGTAATTGAAAACTTCCTGTCACTTTTAATTGTTTAAGTAATTGAAAACTTCCTGTCACTTTTAATTGTTTAAGTAATTGAAAACTTCCTGTCACTTTTAATTGAAGCATGATAATTTGAATGCAGCTCTACTGTATCATCTGTCACTCGCTTAATCTTCCAATATTTATTTATCATATTCCAGTTTATATGTCCCAACATCTTCTTCAAATCTCCTTTATGCTGCATATGAAGCATAGGCTGCAACTGACTGCTGCTGTACAGGAAATCTTTATCAAAACAATTACTAATGTTCTTGCAATTGTGGTTTCTGTAGAAATGCTAAACTCATACACAACCCTGTTAATCTCTCTATGTAATATTCTTGAAAGTGGCCTTATTCTTAACACCCAAGATATCGCTCAAGTGATGTCCCAGACCCACCATCTGTGTATATTAAACCAATTACAACTCTCCATTGTTTGCCTACCTCGTGGAGTCCATCTTAATGATTAAAAATGAATGAATAAATAATAATATTAAGAGACAGACATAAATGAAGAAGGGAAAAGAGAGGGGAATGTAGGCATCATTTTTGTTCTTGTGTGGTGTGGTTGCTGTTGCAATGGGCACCTATTATGGTTATTATGTGTATTTTTTTATCAACTTTTAACCTTCAGTATGACTGCAGCTTTGATATATTTGTTTCTCCATAACAAATGTAATGAGGGTGCTAGTCCCCATACTTCAACCTCTTTAGTTCCTTTTACAACATGGCCGTATTCGTACTCCCTGGGATGTATATGAAATGAAGACTGGGATAATAATCAAAATATAAAATGGTGCATCTTGCAATGATGCCGTTATATTTTCTGATCAATAATACTATTTTTGGAACATGTATACTATCAAAACAATTATAGACAAATTTAGGTGCTACTTGCATATTGTTTTTAAATTGTATATTTAAGTTAGCATATCAGTCAAATATAATCTAGATTTCCTGCATTTTTTTATAATTGGGAATGTAATTGGTATGCTGTGTGTCCAAGAGACGGCACAAGAGCTTGACTAATCTTTCAGTGTATATGCTTGTGTAATATTTAGAACACATGAATGTTGAATTTTAGATAGAAGAAAAATATAAAATCCAAAAAAATGATCATTTTATGATGACATAAATAATTCACAAAGGTTTTACTTTTGTGTGTACATGTATGCCTGCATGAAAGTGGGTGAAAGAATAAATGCCAAATGTTTGTATTTGTTTCTGTTGAAGTTTGTAAAAGTTCAATATTTCCAAAATTAGCCCAAAACCTTGCCAATAATTGCTACAAGGAATTACCTACAATCCATCTATTCTCTCTCTTTCCTTCTCTCTTTCTCTATTTCTCTCCTCCTTTCTCTCCCCCTCTCTCCCTTTCTTTCTCTATCTGTGTATCTCTCTCTCTCTCGCTCTTTATGTCTTGTGTTTTCCCCACACAAATTATCTACAAACTTTTTATAATTAAAAATGAATAGTGTTATATACAGTCATCATTTAAATAGATCTGTCAGTCAAGTTGTCAGTCATTTAACTAAAAATTACCAGTTGTGTATATTTGTTTTTCTCAAGACTGATTATTCTAAAGTTGATTTTGAGAATTTGATAATATAACTTATCAGTGCAACTTGAGAACAGTTCTTCACTTGATATCCATCATTAAAAAAATGAGGCAGTATTGATTTTCTGTTCCATTCAGTCATCTGTTATTGTAGTACAATTTTAAAATGTTGATTGTTGTTCATTAAGAGGAGTAGGTGACCGAGAAGTTAGGATAGTGCGACCTATTAATATGGAGAGCTGAGTTTGAACACCAGTATGACCAGTCCTATGTTTTTTTTCTATTTGGGGTAAAATAAACAAAAACAAATAAACAAGTTAGTTGCCTATCACAAGCGATGATGGTGACATCATCAGTTTTTTTGTCTTGATGATGTAACCTCGCTCTCTGGTCCCGAACTACCTTCGAGCAGTAGCAAGACATAAGTCAAGACGACTGAAGGTAATTCAGAATGCAGGCACTCTGGTCCCACCTATTTGAGACCAGGGGTCGTTTGAAACCTGCGGGGCTCAAACCCACGCTGCTTCCGTTCATTACTTTGATAGGCGAGTGCCTTATTTGTGACAGGCAAAAGAAAAACTTAGCATGCCAACTGCGGTTTTAATTTATTACTTAGGCCATGTATACTCTAGAGCTATGGATGCTATTTATTATATATATATGTATATTGTTACATTGTAGTTTATCAAACTATAAGTAACCTGATAACAGTTGAACCGACAAAGGTATTAATTTTTAAATTTGATTACCGAATACACAGTATTGAGGAGCAGCTGGTCGAACGGTTTGAATGTCGGTCTTTTACAAGGACAAATGTTTAAATCCTGGGTATGGTATATGGTTTTTGTAATAGGAAGTAAAATAACAAAATTGATCTGTGGTGACTGCATTGGCAAGTGATCTTTATTCGTCAGTCCTATAAATCCCCCTGGTAGACCTCAGCATTATGAATAAACACCATTTAGAAAAGAGAGAGAGAAAAAGTATTGACTTTTAAACAGAAAACAGCTTAACTATGTCATACTTGTCTGGTATCCTATTGTTGATTTTTGTGTCTCCTCGGGTCAAAGGTTAGTCCATTCATGCATGTTGTCTTTCCATCATTTTCTCAGAAATCTCTACCTTCATTTGCCTTGTACTGTGACATTTAGTATCATATTTGCAAGGCCCTGTTACTGCGAGACATGGCCATCCCAAATCAGCTTTCATCTTTTGATCGTCCTGAGGAAGTTGTCGTAAAGTCCACTTGCACTCCCAATTGTTCGTCGTACTCCATCATTTGTGATATAGTCTTTGTAGGTGACAATTAGTTGTCTTCTAAAACTACTCATCTCCGTGGCCTTGATTCTTCTCTAGAGTTCTGTTGTAATGGGCTATGTTTCACAGTTGTAAAGGAATATTGAAAGTGAGCACATTAGTCTGACCTTTATGGTGAGTGAGAGTCGCTTATCTTTCATTATAGGTTTCTTCTTCTTCTTCTTCTTCTTCTTACGCTGTCAGACGTCATTTTAGGTTTCAATTATGCAGGAGCTGCATTCATGGTTTTGATCTCTCGTCATTGATAGTTGGTTTTGATGCCTCATGACTGATAGTTGAGCTCAGATACTTGAAGCCGTTCACTGTTTCAAGCTCCTGTCCATTTACTTTGATCACAACATTTATTCCTTCAGTGTTGCTGGTCATCAACTTTGTCTTTTCTGCATTTATGTCCATGTGATGTTACATTTGTTGTTACATGTAGGCTTCAGATCAATTCCTGAAGTTCTGTCTCAGTTCCTGTCAGCCGTCAATGTCAGCCGCAGAGTATAAGTTGGTAATCATTCTATCACTTATCATGACGGTATTAAGACTAGGTCTGAATATTTCTAAATTAAAAAGAATGGTGAGAATAAATGAGAAAATGCTGATTAAATGTTAGATTGGGGTAATTTGTTGTTGAATGCCCACGATGAGTAAGATTATTCTTTTGTGTGCCCTGGAAAGGGTGTTAAGTGACGGATTGCAGAAGGTTTCCTCACAACCTGAGCATGCTGATGAAGGTGAACCAGAGTCCTCCAGGCGGTTGTGCTATGCTTGGCTTCATCTCTGTGCTGCTCACTACTATGAAGATCACATTTAATCCCCACCCCGTAAGCCAGAAACAGTCATGAAACTGCCCATTTCTAGGGAGACCTGCGTGGAAGTGATGTGGATTTCTTGTCCAGTAAATTTTGCGTGACCCTGATTGACATGTCCGATCAGTTATGTTATGCCTGACCAGACATTAGTCTCCTCTACCCTGGGTGACAATATAGATTAAGTAGAATTTAAAGGAACTAACTGAATTTTGTTGGATTGTAAATTGTTGGTAGAGGCTGTAAAAACACATCTTGTAGAATTAGATTAGGTTTACTATTTTGAAATGTAAGTTACCCTTGTCGGGTATACGAAACAGTGTTTGATTTTTGTGTGTAGAAAACTTAGGCTCTATGAAATACAGAGGTTAGAAATTTGTAGAATATAAACTTGTATTTCATTGTTTTATACTACAAGCATAGCCAGATCTCTTTGGAGATGAACAAATGAGGTCTTATTGCTCAAGTCCTCTGTTAATGTCAACTGTTTGAAGAGTGACATTTGACACTGTGTTCATTTTAGCTGTTTAAATATAGACATTTGTCACCATGCTCATGTCAACTGGTTTTAAGAGGGAAATTTGGCGCTGTGTTCATGTAATTGTTTTAAGAGTGGCATTTGACATTGTGTTGATATCAGCTGTTTGAAGAATGACATTTGACATTATGTTTATGTCAATTGTTTGAAAAGTGACATTTGGCACTGTGTTCATGTCAGCTGTTTTGCACTGTGTTCATGTCAGCTGTTTTAACTCATTCACTCCTGGACACACTTCTTTTCCTATGTAAAACATCATGCACTGCATTAAGTAGTTGTGATATATTTATCTTCAGTAGAGGTTCACTGAAATACCACACATTAAATAACAAACTGTTCAGAATTAAATGCAGAATATAATGGAATACAGCCATTTAATATATAGTGGTGAACATTTGTGTTTAGAGGGATTATAATTGCATAAGCATTTTAAAAAATAAAAAAAAACAATATTTATGCTCACCAATGCATTATTCATCATTATTCTAAACCAATATATGAATAAAGTAATGACTTTCTATTGACGGTAGTCCACAAGGGAAAATGTTTTAAAAGTTTCACCTAAGTAGGTGCTTCTTCTTCTTCTTCTTCTTCTGCGTACACAGTCAGACAGTAACCATTATTTTTTCGAAAAAAGCGGCGGTCATCCTGAGACTCTCGCCACTACCATAGAGCTTGTCTTGCAGTTCCACTGGCAATGGCCACATCTGCTCTCTCTGATCCTCGTATGTCGGGCAGTTCTGCAGCAGATGTTCAGTGGTCATTTTACCAGTACCGCACGGGCATTCATCGGTACACCCTATCTTCAATTTGTTGAATAGGTGGTACCTCAGTCTGTTGTGGCCAGTGCGAAGTCTGAAGACAACGACCTGCTCTCTTCGGTTCAAATGGTAATAGACCTAAGTAGGTGCAGTAGTTATCACAATATGCAAATTTTTCGGAAGCATTTGAAGTTGAAAAAGTATTTGAAAATAAATGCCCCAATCAACACAAGTGGAGTGTTTGTAGTTTACGTACATCCAGAATGAATGTTCCTGCTGCATTCAAAACATATACATACACATTTATATTGTACACACTAGCATCACTACGCAGAATCTTGAATCTTTACTGAACTGTTGAATTGTTACTACCATTGCTTAAGAAAAAAGAGGAAACTCCCTCTTTGGCAGATGCAGTTTCACTTTCAACACTCGACTTAGAACTAAGACTGGACAAAGAAATTGAAGTATCTGAATAATCTATATCTTCGTCATCACTACCATTAGCGATAATATAATTTAACCACTAATGACTTGTACTGTAGAAACTCTATTTGGTCTGTCTGAAGGAGCCAGGGCTAGATTCATGGCTACCTAACAAAATTTTAGGAATCTATGAATGAAAGTACAATACGTTTTAAGTAAGACCCATGTTGTGTGTAATAACTCTTCTGGAAATTAGAACCAAAAAAATCTGGACTTTCTCCAGGAACCAAAATAAGAAGTTTAGAAGAACTAAGAATAGAAAAACTTGTGATTTTGTGAATACGTTCGCAAAAGCCGATATGTCAGCTCGTCGGTTTTCAGAAAATGTTCGTAGCCAATGTGTTGGCTCCTCAGAGTGAATCAGTTAAAAGCGCCATTTGGCACTGTGTTCATACCATCTACCAAACAAATATTACTTGTAAATCAGATGAATTGTTGCTGCTCACCATCTTGCTTTGTTATCCTTTAACAGCATTGTTAATTTCACTGTAATGACATGCTTTTTGTTTTTATGATTTCTGTTTTGTAATGCTTGCTGTCAGTTACTTTTAAATTAATTGGTTAATGTAGGTGTATAATGAATGTTTCTTTAGGTCAGTGGTTCTCAAACATTTTGGTCTAGGATCCATTTACGTTGTAGAACCTCACAGAAAAGATTTTGTTCATGTGGGTTACATCTATAGATTTTTAGAAATAAAAACTTAGTCATGTAAAAATATTTATGAATTAAGTCATTAAAAAATAAATATTACACCCATTACATGTTGATATAATTAATGTATTTGTTATGAATAATAACAATAATTTCTATGCAAAAGAAGTAAAGTTGTGAGAATAGTGACATTGTTCACCATTTAAAAAAAAAAATTCTTAATATCGTTATGAAAATAATTTGAACACCGGAGTCCCCAAAATTGGTCTTTTAGTCCACATACCGCACTTTGAGAGCCACAGCTTTACGTTTGGTTATTTTCATAATTTCTCCAACATATTTTTTTCGTGTGGTTGAGCTAGTGAAGGGAGGTGTGTGAAGTTGTTAAATTGTTAGCATTCTAGAAAAGAATAATTCAGATGGGGTAAACATTAGAGACTTTGTGATAGATATAGGGTGGTGCACAATCGTTCAGGAATGTAACTTCTCTACTGGGTTTTTTTCTGTTTGTACAATTGTATTAATCACATTATACAAATGTATCAAGCTTTTAAATATTAACAATTTATATACAACATTCAGTAATTTAAATAAAGTATACATTGGATAAACTAAGAAGGTTTTTATTCTTTATTGCTATATATTTTTCTCTACTTCATTGCACATATCACTTGTATTTTGTCATTTATTCTGTGAAAATGTAAGCCTCAATATAACCGATCTATTTCTTGACTTAAGCATGTACTTGACTCTAGCTTTAGTATTGCATGTATTATTGTTGTTCAGATGTTATGTGTATACGCATGGATGCTTGTGTTTGTTGCACTTGTCTTTTTCAAGGCTTTTATGCATGGCTTTATGTTTATGTTTGGTCTGCGCTAGATCTTGTCCTTGAGCACATGTTGAGCTTGTTTGTTTGTGGAAGATATTTAGACACATCAACAACAAATATATAGCAGAGCTCAAGATTACAGATTTTATATAAATCTTTGAATTTTATATATATATATATATATATATATATATATATATATATATATATATATATATATGCTGTCTCGCCATCATCGTTTGCGATGGGCAACGAATAAATATGCTGTGAGTAGTGTCAACTTTTTCACTTTTCACAATCAAAAAAGAGGATATTGTGGAAACATCAAAGTTATTGATATATTATTTATTGATCTTGGTTTACTTAATAATCAATCAAAACCTTGTCAGCTTCCTGTGGAGCATATGTCTTCAACAAATAACACATGAAGTCATCAAATGTTGACCTGTGTATATCTATTGCAGTTTTTGTTGGTTAAAGTTACTACATGATGTGGTAGCCAGTCTCATTCTCAGCTGTCGTTAGTTACCCCTTATGGCATGTCTGGCAGGTTACTGTGTTACTATTCTTTGCATCCATTTCAGTCCCAGATAACAGTCTGGGCATTAATTCACAATAATGAAAATATTTTGTGCCAGGATCATGCACAATTATATTTTGTCAGATTATTCTTAGCAGTTTTAGATTCTGCTCAGGGTGGGAAGGAAAGTCATAGCACTCATGTCTAGAATTCCCAATAACTAATCGCTCAAGAAGAAGAAGGTTGAAGTGTTAGCTTTGTATAGAAAGACTTGTGTTTCAATGTTGAAACAGGTAAACAAGTTATTTGTACCTTTCCCCAGGTGGTTTGTTAAGAGCAGCAAAAGATGGCACCTAGCTGGCTGCGGGTCTACTTAGCTCTAGTGTTTGAGTCTATTAAGATGGACTTGCACATCGGTAAAAACCACCCTCCAAGAAACTTGTTGTATACAGACTCTGTAGAGTCTTCTAAACCAGTATAAATAAATAAAGTTAAGTTTAACTTAACTTAATGTTAAGTTAAGTTAAAAGAAGCAGCCAATATTGATAGATCCAAGTTGTTATATTAAATGAGTCCATATTTTCAAACATACATCACACCATTTATGTAACTTACTTCTTAGTTTCCCCCATTACTCCATTTGTTGAAGCATAGGTCCACAATTGGATTTGGTTCCTTTAACCAGCTATTAAGAAACCTGATTCCATTCATTTGCAGTGTACGTCCATAGCAATTTTTTTTACATGGTGAGGTTTCCAACCCTGTGCACAATGTTCTTTAGTTGTTTCCTACTACGTGCCAGGAAGGAAGCAGTGCTTCAATCCTGATTGCCTCGGGAACTATTAATAATAAAAACACATTACAATTTTGAAAAATTAACAGATATATAAAAAATTTTTGCAGAACAATGTTGCAATTGACCATTAATTTTTAAAAATAAAACCCTGTAGTGGAGTAGTTAGTGCACTGGCTTCCCAGCTGAGCGATCTAGTTCTAATCCTTAATTAGTGTGAGACATTTTTTGGATTGCAAATGGCTCCAGGGATCAACCCAGTCTAAAAAATTGGGTACCAGAACGTCTGGTATAGTGCAATTTTCCATGATAAAAGCATGATCATTATTCTTCTTCTCTGTCTCTCCCCCCCTTAGCCACATTTTTCCACTGAGATAACATAGAAACATATAAATAAGTTATTATGTAATGTATCCTCACACCTGCTTTTACACAGAATAATATAAACTTCTTCATGCAACAGCTTATATATTCTTTCCTCAATTTAAGATATTTTCTCGTTGGCATTTCATTTAAATTCTCCCAAATTACAACTCCTTATCAGCATGACAAATATAATGTATATACTTGTATATAACACATTCTGTGATATCCTTATGATATACCAATATACATATATTCCTTATTATCCATTAATTTGTTTGCCTACCTGGTTACATCTTCAACTTGAATTAGTGTCAGAAGAGCCCAGATGACAAGCAAAACGAGTCACATTTTACAATGTACTTTGAAGGTTACAGTGGTCTCATTATTATTTTAAACTCTGACACCACTTTGGTGTATTTCCTAGATTGGAGGAGGAAAACTATTTTGTAATCTTATTTTGTAATTTAAGCAGGGGGTTAAGATGTTTTCTTCTAAATAGTATTTGATATTAGAGGGTGACTAAGATCAAACCTGGTATCTTTAGACTTTGATGACAACTTCAATGTTGGAGCATAATACCCACAGCTGCTGTATTAATTATGATAATTTGTTAAATTGTTTGTGTACTTTTATTAAATTAATAGTGAAAGTAAGTGGTTACCATGCTAGAACCACCTTACCAAGGAAAAAAACAGATAAGTGCCCTAGTGAGTTCATCCATTTAGTTGCCACCCAGTCTACATTCACATATGTTTACCCAACTATCATGCAGCCTATCTTAGACCTTGAGGCGATTAAACACTTCGCAGGGTTAATTGTGTGCATATGAAATTCACAGTCTTACAGTGTGCTACAGGCACAACCAGTATCCATAATCTTTGGAATTTACTGAAAGAGACTGATCACCTTTAAGTCTGCCCACAGGGCAGTAATGCTGATACTGTATAACACAACATAACAACTTTAGATTTGATATAATGACAGACATATAGTTCTATAGTTTGTATCTTTAGACATGATATGGGGAGACACATTGTTCTAAATAGAGTATCTTAAAATTTGAAATGGGGAGAGATATTGTTATATAGATTGTGTCTTTAGACATGATATGAGGAGAGACACATAGTTCTATACTGTGTATCTTTAGAATTCATATGAAGAGAGACAGATAGTTCTATACTGTGTATCTTTATACATGATATTAGGAGAGACATAGTTCTATACTGTGTATCTTTATACATGATATTAGGAGAGACATAGTTCTATACTGTGTTTCTTTAGACTTGATATGGTGTGAGACCAATACTTCTATAAGGTGTATCTTTAGACATGATATGAGGAGAGACACATAGTTCTATCCTGTATATCTTTAGACTTGATAGGAAGAGAGACACATAGTTCTACACAGTGTATCTTTAGACTTGATATGAAGAAAGACACATAGTTCTATCACGTGTATCTTTAGACTTGATATGAGGACAGACACATAGTTCTATCCTGTGTATCTTTAGACTTGATATGAAGAAAGACACATAGTTCTATCATGTGTATCTTTAGACTTGATACGACGAAAGACACACAGTTCTATCCTGTGTGTCTTTAGACTTGTTATGAAGAGAGACAGATAGCTCTATCCTGTGTATCTTAAGACATGATTTGAAGAGAGACACATAGTTCTATACAATGTATCTTTAGACATTATATGGTTAGAGACACATAGTTTTAATAGATGTATCCTTAGACATGTTATGAAGAGAGACACATAGTTCTATACAGTGTTTCTTTAGACGTGATATGGGGAGAGACACATAGTTCTATCTCGTGAATCTTTACACATATAGTTCTATACAGTGAATCTTTAGATATTATATTGTTCATTAAACAGCATCTAAAGGTTTGATGTAGGAAAATAAATTGTTCTAAAAAATTATCTATTGGCCTTTATGAGGGAATATTAAATATGTATACTCATTGTATCTGTAGACTTGTGAGGGTGTAGAGGAAATAATTCATTCAATGTATCTATAAATGTAGAGATGATGGATCAAGACTGTTCTTCAAAGTATATCGTTATATGAGGGGACTTCAAATGAAAACCTTAAAAGTGGGATAGAAATTAGAAAAACCATGTCTTTGCATTGTAACTTGTTAATGTGGCTGCTAAGGATGTTAAGAGTGTCCAGCATTTGCCATCATGCTGCAGACGAATAACATGATGTCACAATTGCAGTTAAAAGATGGCCATCCCACTATTGACATGCCCCAAAGAATAGCAGCATTCTGTTATCAGTTTTTGAGCAGTGAAGGGGTGAAACCTATAGAAATTTGTTGGCAAATGAAGGTTCAGTATGGTGATGCATACCTTTCAGTCACAGTCAATTGACGATTTTCCTTTACAAGACCATCAACGGCTGAAATCGACTCTGGGGTCACTGTTCAGTGTGTCTGACTTGGTCGTGAACAGTCTGTCACAGAACCCCATTTTGGAACTTCCTACTCCACTCATACATATGCTGGAGTGAAAGGCATGCATCACTGTAGGGAATCTTCATATACCAATGAATTTCTATAGGTTTCAGCCATTCCCTGCTAAAAAAAACTGATAACAGAATGCTGCTCCTCTTTGGTGCATGTCAATAGTGGGGCTGCCATCTTCTAACTGCAATTATGATGTCATGCTGTTTGTTGCGCGGTGATGACACTTAAATAACACTCTTGAGTTCCTTAGCAACTATATTAACATGTTACAATACAAAGGCATGGTTTTTCTCATTTCTACCCCACTCTTAAGGTTTTCATTTGAAGCGTCCTCGAATAATGTGAGAGCATATATTTATTACAAACATATAATATAAAATAAGCACTTCTTTTAATGCACTCACATTTTACCTTCATAAATATTTGTAATAGATCAGAAGGTATAATGATTAGTACCACTGATGCAGATCTGGTTCAAAGCTAACACATCTTTGATGAGTTCCAAATCACCAGAGCTATCATTGAACAAAAAATGTCTAAAGATTTTTAAATGCTGTAGTGTATATCAAAAGGTAAAGGTAGTCCTATAGCAGACAATGTTGCCATGGAAAAGAATGTTATTTAGATACTTCATTGTATTAGGTCTCAATGAGTTGGGAGCTGGAGGTGACCAGATACCTTCCTCACAACATTGATTTTCATAGCAGTAATCCAAGAAAAAATTGTAATGCACTTGAACAAATTTAATTTAATCAGGAATAGTGAGCATGGGTTTACTAAAGGGAGATTGTGCTTAATATATCTATTAGAGTTCATGGATGAGGTTACCAAGATGATAGATGAAGGGGAGCCAGTGGATGTTATTTATCTAGATTCTTCAAAGGCCTTTGATAGAGTACCTCATCAAAAATTGTTTAGAAAGTTGAAATCACATAGAATAGATGGCAAAGTTGCCACATGGAAAGAAAAATGGTTAATGGGGACATGGTAACAGTTGACATAAGAGTACTCTGAGTGATGTGAAGTAAAACTGGTGTTCCACTAGGCTTTATGTTGGGATCAATTTTGTTCTTGATATATATAAATGATTTAAATAATGAATTCAGATCTATGATTGATAAATTCGTGGATGACACAAAAACATGTAGAAATGTTTCATCTAAAGCAGAGGTGGATATATTGAGGTATTTAGTTAAAATTCAAGAATGGTCTGAGTGCTGGCAGACAGAGCTTAATGTAGATACACGTACAGTCATTCACATGGGCAGATCCAATACTTGTTGCCAGGTAACTGAAGGCTATCTGCTATCTGTAGTAGGTATTTTAAACTTCCTACAGCTTACTAGACCTGGGGGAAGCTACAAATAATTTGGGTAGATTTTTAACTAGCTGCCGTTAAGCCTTTAGATTTCTAACATGCTCGACACTGCACACGGAGTCCGATCTCATTATCCTGAGATTAGGGGAATTTTTACCAAAATTCACGTGAAAAAATCCCGGTCTCCACTGGGATTCGAACCCGCGACCTACTCCAATCGAGACGGACATCTTTACCTCGAGACCACTGTGCCCCCCCCTCCCCCCCCCCCCCCCCCCCCCCCCATTGCAGATTCAATACAGAATATAAATACAGGATGGGAGAGAATAATATTAGGAAGATAGAAAAGGAAAGGGACCTAGAGGTTATCATAGTACAGGTAAGGTGAGTGAGCAAGTCCAGATAACATTGAAAAAGGCAAATGCAATGTTAGGTACGATAAAAATAAATATTAAACATAGGAGCAAGGAAGTGATAGTCAAACTGTATAAAGCATTAGTTAGACCTAGATTGAAGTAATGTGTTCAGGTTGGAGTCCTAATCAAGGAAGGAATATAAACATGTCACATTCAGGACACACATGTGAAGAGCCAGCTATGGAATCGAAGTGCATTTTGAATTTTCGAGAATCATGCTTTCGCTGAGTCTCCATAATGGCTATACTCTCTGCGATCGGAGTACGTTCAGTGATACTAGCGTTTCAGGTGGTATGGTCCTGTGCAAACATCTCCAAGGAGGTAACATCAATATTGAAGCATTTCAGAGACTTTCAAGGAATCTCTGTAATGTTTCTTCTTTTTCTCTTTAATTTGCCTCTCTAGTGAGGGTACTGTCTAGATAGGTGAAACTAGCGGCTGCCTGGAGACGGCATTGTACAGTAATATTTGGTTTGTTGTGCGACTCCCCAGAGCAATTATGGTTATGAGAAAAGACTCCCAAAAACTTGCCTACAGTGTCTAGAAAAGAAAAGAATTTGAGGCGATTTAATACAGGTTGATAAGTTAACAAGATAAATTAGGCTATAACAAGTTTCTCAAAGTACAGCCGGCTACACAAACAAGAGGGCTCAGCTACAAATTAATTAAAGAAAGGTCCAGATTAAATATTAGGAAATATTTATTTAGTCAGAGAGTGGGGAATGTTTGGAATGTATTGCCACAGGTAATAGTGAGGTCCGAGTCAGTTAATGCATTAAAAAATAGATTGGATTCATTTTGCTATTTTTAGATCATGTTGAGTAGAAGAAATTTATTGTATGCAGACTTTGCGGAACCTTCTAAACCAGTAAAGAAGTTTGTTCCAATTTACAACTTGGATTGTATCGTGGCGCCACAGGGGAGCAAACCTAGTACATTTGCCATGTTAAAGTAATATACTTAAAGTTCTTAGGTTCGTAGTTGACCTGTACTTCTACAGGGGCAGATGCCCCTGTGCAGGTCCCAGCTCTGGGGTGAGCTGGATCTAACCAGGAGAAGGATTTCCTGCTTAGCGGGCTAGGGTCGGGCAGCTTAATACTCCACTGCATTGGGACAATTGCTTACAGAGGGGGATTAACCAATGTGCGAGCTCATCTCAATAAACTCAAACACTAGAGCAAAGTAGACCCGCAGTCTGTTAGGCGCCATCTATGCTGCTCTAAACAAACCACATAACCATGGCCGGGGTTATGCCATGTCGCACAGTTAGTCGCCTTATAGTACACATAGTAATTGCTTTAAACATGCATTTAGTGTTAGCGGGAAACACACTCATATTGACATGTAGACTTGATATTGCCTTAGTTTTTTTTATTAACAAAGAAAAATTATAAGTACATTCATCTTATACACAGTGACTCAAAATATTTTGTTTTAGATAATCAAAGAAGATATCTATCTATCTGTATCCATGTAAAAAAAAATGACTGCTTCAAGAGAAATATTGATGCGTCTAGAGGTAGCATAGCAGCACCCAACAGTTTAACTCTGTCAATGTTGGTGCTTGTAGTCATGAAGTAAATAAGCATGGTTCCACATTGTGTTTTTAAACAAAGAAGAGAGGATAAAGAAAATGAGCTGAATGCTACACACTCAGAGAAAGAGAGAGAGAGAGAGACTTTGTTTAGAAAATTCAGTGACCTTTAACCTCAATTTCCAAACTTTTTAAGTAACAAATACAAAATAAAGGACATGTGAATAAGTGGCTTCCTAGCGTGGGTCCGATGGCTCTTTATTGGAGAGAAAGGAAGGTGACGACTACACCATGTCACGATGATGCTTCACTTTTTTTGATCCAAGTGAAGCATAGTGCATATCTACAGCATGTCCCGTTACAGGGAGCTGGTAGATGAGAATTCGCAGGGGATGTTATGTTACAATTAGTTTTACATGATGAAGTTGCTAATCTCATGCACAACCCTCATTAGCCACCTTCAATGGAGTTCTTCAAAAGTTACAGTGCCTCTTTTCTTTTCAACCTGGGTACCAGGGTGGTAATAAATAACTGCTGCCCTTGAGGAGTTAGACTACACTCTAAGCCACTTTTTGTGATTATCTCAGCTTAGCAGTGGGCATATTCTTATCTCTGTCACACACAAAACGTTCACAGAAACCTCTCAGATTAAACATGGTTTTAAAGAGATTTTGAACCTGCAAATATCTACCACAATTGTACTTTTCAGTATGTGGATTTATAATGAATTACACACAAAACAGCAGTAAGGCATCATTCTGAATGAGAAAAATATTCTTCAAAGGGAAAGTTAAGGAAAAGACTAAGGAAAATTTACAATTTTAAAATTAAGGAGCATTTATGTGACGGACTGCAGTAAAATTGAAAACCAATGGTAACTTAAAAACAAGGAAGATCTTCTTCTTCTTCGTACGCTGTCAGACGTCAACCTTTATTTTTTCTAAAAAAGCAGCGGTCATCCTGCAGTATTTTCATGAAAACTACTTATTATGCTTTCTCCTTTGAACTTACTATCAAGGGATTTTTACATTTTTCATTTTTTTTCTCCGACCATGTGGATTAGGGATGTTTATGTTTCATTTGAAACATTATTGTCAAGGCTTACAATTAACATTTGTATTACGAATGTTAATGTAGCATTATTTAAAAAAATAAAAGTTTTGTTTTATTAATCATAATTACAAATTTAGTTACATCACATGTGGGCAACCATATTTGTTCAGCAGGCCATACAAGAATTTGTCCACCCTGCTTTGGACCACAGCACTTAAAGAATATGAGATGTACATAATAGTACTTACTGTGCTTAACTGTTTGTATACAGACTCTGCAGAGTCTTCTAAACCAGTATAAAGACGTTAAGTTATAGCTCATAACAAATTTAAACAAAATATAAATAAAAAAATTATATTTCTTTGGGGCTCGCTCTGAAAAGGACGTTGCTATGTTGTGTCATAGTTTACAGTGAGGTTGCACCTTTTGACCCGACACATCTGATTTCAGCTGGCTTTTGTGAGTATTGAGTTTGCCTTCCCACTGCAATCCCTATCCCTTGGCCAGACTACACTAGTGACTAGTGCAGCCTGTTTCCAGGGCCGCCACAGGGAGGTGGAATAGGAACTTGGTCAGCTATGGTTTCCTGACCCTGATACAAGCAACCAGCTGTGAGTCACTGTCAGCTGATGCACTGCTGCATCTTGGCCCCAAATAAATAATACAAATATTAATAATAAAATATTTAGTAATTATATAGGTATATGAAAATAATTTGTTTATACATCTAACACAAAAGTATACCACATTTTAAATAAATAAATTGTGTGCATTGGCTGCAAACCACATAAAACATTGCTAATGGTCATATTTGCCTGGCTGCCCCACATGCTCTTTACATTTTTCATTCTTTTGCTGACTATTCATGATTTATTATAATGGAAGCAAAATAAATTTTCCATACAAATAACGTCTGTCGTAATCATACAAATAACATCTGTCGTAATCATACAAATAACGTCTGTCATAATCATACAAATAACGTCTGTCGTAATCATACAAATAAAGTCTGTCGTAGGCATACAAATAACGTCTGTCGTAATCATACAAATAACGTCTGTCGTAATCATACAAATAGTTTTCCTTACCCTGAACTGCTGTGAAATGTGTGCTTACAGATCATCATTGATGAGATGCTAAGAAACTCTAGGCAGATTATTGCTTCAGAGGCAATGTCATCTTCAAATGTAGTTCCTCCTGTCAAATAAATGGTCCTTAGCTTCTTGAGACTAAAGGAACAGGCAAACTTGCATAAGACCTCCCAAGTCTCATTCTTCTAATGTTCCTCATGACACCACCACCCCCCCCCCCCCCCCTTCTTTCCAGAATTAGAATCACAACTTTCAGCACATTGCTTACCAAATTCTGGCAATATCAATTTTGAGGCGTTAATGAAATTTGTAATTCATTTATATGCAATGCTACTGCCATACTTTCTATTGCCCATATAGAACAATATTCTTGAAACTTGTTTAAAAAAATTCTTTTTAGCTATGTCAGGGCAAAAATATTGGCCACCGATTGTTTGTATGTTTGAGAACAGTGGCCATAAACAGTTTTCATTTTCTTCTTTCTCTCAGATGATAAGATAAAAGGTTTTACACAGCAGCGGGAAGCTTTTCTTAAAGAGGTAAATAAATATCATTTTTGAAACTACATCTCTCTTACCTTTCTCAAATCCTTTCATCTCCCTCTAGAGCACATACCGCCACCAAATATATGTCAGGTATGCCATCCTCTAGTTCTCACCACATCTTCCTTATCAAGTTTATGTCTGTATCAAGTTTTCTTCATCATGTGTGTTTTAGTCTATTTCTTCTACTGTGAGGATTCCAACACATAGGCTGTCTTATCAGCTGGTTTCCTTAATATGTGTCTTGCCCAACGCAAGTATATTCACTCCATCTCCCATTTCATCATTGTTTGTCGTCTGGTTCTTTCTAAGTTTCACAGATGTTATCTTATCATACCATTTTCATTTTTCTATACTGAGCAAATACCCATCAATAAAATAAGTTTGCATATTTCTTTTGGTTTGATTTTGTTGATCTCATAACTTGCCATATGAGTGATATCAAGTAATTTATATCATGACAAATCTTGATGTCATGCTGAAGCAATCAGGAAAATGGTGGTTGTTAATTTTTTAAAGAAATAAGTTTGCTGCAGAGTTCAGAGATTTTCTAAAGTAAGATTATGTCATATATTTTGACATACGCCATCAGTTCCCAGATGGTTTATTTGTATCACTTTGACAAAGAAGTTAAAAGTTCATCATGTTACACAGAGAAGTGAATCATGGATAATTACTAAACAAACATAAGATCTCTTGAGGTGACAGACAAAATTAGATTTTGTACAAACAGTTTGGTATGCTTCAAGTAGATTTCTTTTACAATTGAGTTAGTTCAATGATTACATAAAATTATCATTGATTACATCATTTCTTTGTGTTTCAGCTTAACCAAACTTTGTTGTATATAGTTTGAGACAGCTGCAGAACTCTGTCAGTTGATATAGTTACCCACAGAACAAAGCGTGGTCAGTTTTACGAGGGCTGATAAAAAGTATCTGACCTTAGGCTGGAAAACAAAAAATAACTGATCTGTTTAGTTGAAAACCTAGTCCTTTTCTAAATAGGCCCTTTCAGAGTTGACACAATTCTTCCAGCCTTACTCCGACTGCTGGAAATATTTCTGGAAGTCATTTGTTGTATTTGTCTTGACTTCTTCTATATTCTGAAATCTTGTACCTTTGAGTGTCACCTTGAGTCTTGTACAGAGCCAAACATTGCAAGGGACCATGTCCTTGAGAATAGGAGTAGTGTCAAACCTGTCGAATGCCATATTTCAGCAAAAAATTATGGATGAGCAGTGATGCATGAGCTGGAGGATTATTGGAATGGATTCTCCAGCCTATCGTCTCACCTCATTGTCTTGATGGATACTCCGGATATCTCACCTCATCCAGGATTTTTTGCTCAAACAGCATTGACCAGGTTTGGCACTCCAACGTTTACATCTTTCAAGACTCAATGTGACACAAAGAAAGAAATTTCAGGACATGAAAGATGTCAAGAAAAATGTGACGAACTGGTTGATGAGGATTTCAAAAAATGGCTTCCAGAAATGCTTCCAACAGTGTGAGCGCTACCGGGAGGAGTGTGTCATGTGTCAACTCAGAAGGGGCAATGGGGGGGACTAGGCTTAAAACTAAATATATAAGTTCGTTTTGTTTCTTCCAATCTAAAATCAGATACTTTTTGATCAGCTCTCAGTGACTTGAAATACATTGAATCCTGGCATTCAAATAGACAGGTTTATGCCTGCTACCAGATAGCCAAAGACTACCCGTAGTAAGTTCTATTTTGAGTTTGAGATTTTGCTTTCTGTGCTTACTAAATCGGGAAAAAGTTGGGTGGCATTACTGGATTACTGGACAACCCGTTCTTCATCTGCGGTTACACCATTGCGGGTCCCAACTTCTTTTCCAACGGTCTCCGTCTTGAGCCACAGTGGACCAGTGGATAATGAGTCGCCCATCTGTGGTATCGTGAATGTTGTTGCAGGATGTAAGGGAGTCGGACCAACGTATTGGTGATCGTTTCTTGTCTCTGGGGTACCATATATACTGCTGACGCTTTACTCCAACAATCGTATGTTCTT
The DNA here is from genome assembly GCA_036924085.1 of Ariolimax columbianus. Lineage (NCBI taxonomy): Eukaryota > Metazoa > Mollusca > Gastropoda > Stylommatophora > Arionidae > Ariolimax > Ariolimax columbianus. The sequence goes on from JAVGWX010000001.1 coordinate 50,308,685, forward strand.
CACAGTAAGTCTTCCCCCTCCCACCCCTCCCTAGCAATGTTTCAGCTTCATCTTGTCTGCATAAATAACTGCATCTTCCACCAGAGACAATTGAAATATATCCGAGTTATGAAGACCTTTTGCGCGCTGGCTATGAAGCGTGAGGCCGACCATGCGTCTCTCGTGGGAGGCTTATGTCCCTCTTTGGACTCCATCTCTTTCGTGAGTGTCAATATTTCCGCCACATAGCATATTGCAGGTAGTACTGTGGAGTTGAATAAAGAGGTGTGCAGGCTCTGGTGTGGATGTTGTCCAGCACCTACGTTATCAAGGAGAAAGCCGCCCAACCAATGTGACGCCGGTGCAGGCTCTGGTGTGGATGTTGTCCAGCACCTGCGTTATCAAGGAGAAATCCGCCCAACTAATGTGACGCCGTCTTGTCAACTCTGGGCTCAAGCTGCTATGCATGTTGAGCAGGCGACCAAGCTAGATGTAGTTGTCCTTGTCATCAAGTTTCTCTCCGCCTAGAAAGACTGGGCCACGAATCGATTGCGCATGACTTTCGTCTTTGACGTGTTCACTTTGAGTCCTGCTGTCTTTCCCTCTCGGTGTAGCACTGCTAGCATTTCATTGATGTCTGTGGCTGCCTCCATGATAAATACTAGAACATAAGCTCCGGCAACATGCCATCCAAATTGCTGCATCAGTTTTAGCGATGGCATCTTCTGATGCAACGATATGCACCTGACCTGGTCTCAGAAGATCTTTCATTAACACACGTCCTTCTTTAAACATCGTTGTGTCGACATCCTTCAGCTGTTAGAAACCGAATCGCTGATCAACTCTGGACGGATTCCGTATCACACCTGCCATGTTTTTTACGGTCTGCCGAGGAAACTATTAGCCGGAGGATTATGACATTTTTCAAACTTGACGGTTGGTATGTGCTATTTACATCAGAAGTGACGTCATCATGTTCATCGTACATCTTTTCACTTGATGCAGTTAGGTGTGGTTTCATTTGAACGTGCGTTGTTTTTAAACTCTTTAAAGATGGACGTTATTTATTTATATAACTATTTATGTTTTAAAGATTTGCCAATAAATAAAGTGCATGCATATATGACAAATTTATAATTCTACAAGTTTGAATAGTCTTATGACTGACTTATTTGACTCAATTCCTCTGGTTTTTGTTGTTGTTATTTTTTTGTGTGTTCGCCTTATTTCTCTAATCCCCAAGGCGGTGTGTGTTGCACTGTGCTTTTTATGTTGCGCCTGTCGGCCCAGTGCGTCCGACTTCAGCATGCATTTTCTAAGGGTTTGCTTCCTCGGGTTAACGGCCGGAACTGTGATGGGGATCGAACCCAGTACCTTCTGGTTGTGAGCCGTGTCACTTAACCACTAGCCCACGCCGTCCCCCTAATTCATCTGGTTCACTTGCAAAGGATAATCTCAACCAATTCCTTTTTTGGGGGCAACTTCTGCTCCTGTCATGTGAAACTGCTGCCCTGACCTCGTCTTCCACAGTTCTTTGCTAATATCCTTTGGTCTCTCCTGCGCGTTCTAATCCATTGTATATCTGGTTATGTTGTTAGGTTTCTTTCTGAGAATGTATCTATCCATCTCCACTTCATCCCCTCAATCTCCAGTTATGTTGGTCGTTGTTGTATTCATTGCCATGTATTATTGCCTCTGAACATCTAACTAAAAGATTGCCACAGAGACATCTGTTGGTGAAAGTCTACAATGTGCATGTGATACTCATATCTACATACAATGTTTCTGGATCAGATAGTAGGACCAACTGATATTGTTGAACAGCCTGGTTTTGTTTTCCTTTGGAGAATGCTAAGCTCAATATTGAACAGTCTTTACAGTTGTTGTTTGAAGCTACCATACTGAGTTGAGTTAACTTTTGATGATATTTCTTTGGTAGCGGGTTACAGTGGCTCTTCTTACATCCAAAGATGCCATTGAGAAGGTGGACCGGGTCCTTCTCGTTGTAGTGCAATGTGAGGCTTCTTAGTAAGCTCACCATTGTGGATCCCCATCTTGTTGGTCAGACTATTGTGACACAACTTGTTTCCATGAGCACGGACGAGGATGTGAAGTGCAGGCCTTGATCAGTATGTTTCATCTGACCCTAACTACTCTTTGCTCTTATATGGCTTACATATTTTGAATTTCATGTCTCTAAAGCCTTATGTGCCTTCTTTCATTTCTTTTATATCAGTCATCTGTAATAGCCATTTAGACCTGCCAAATTGTCAGCACTAAAAGTGTTTGAATAGCTTTTCGTGCCTATCATATTTTTTTTATTTGAGGTATTTAAACAGTCTAATATATTTTACATACTAATTCTATTCTAAGTGTTTCAATAGCCTTATTTTGAATGTGTGTATAGTTTTCTATGCCCACCATATTTTAAATTAAAAGTATTTTTGAGAGTCTTACATGCCTGAAATATTACAGATAAAGACATTGCAGAGTCAAATTGAAGACCATCAGTTTAATGACAAGAAGGGAGAAAGCTCATCAAATGTTTCCATGATTAATGGCCCAGAAATGCAACTTTATGAGATACAACGTAAATATTGTATTTTCTTTAACATATATTTTTTTAATGTGTGTGTGGGCGTATGTGAGTGTGTGCGTGGATGCACGCTCCAAACATTGATGAGTAATATAATGGCATTGTATTAAATACTCTGAAATTTAAAGTAAATGGGGTACAGGAAATGTGAGCAGCGTTTGTTCTTTGATAAAGTCCCTGGCTGAGGATTGGCAAGTCTTTTTAAAGAAAGAATGCTGTGGGCTTGTCCTGATTTCTTCTTTCATATCATCAAAATTTAATGACATGTCCTCATGAATGCTGTAAAGCTCCTTTTTGCTGTAGTACTCCACTCTCAGTTGTGATCAGTCTTATAGACCTTGTCAGTAAGCTTATCTATGTCTAAGAGAAAGCTCTTGAGATCACTTATCTTCATTTATGTAGGGGAAATTCTTTTTCCTTTCTTTCCTCCTCTTCCTTTTGGCCCAGTTGTGTTACTAATTCTTCTAAGTCTTCATGGGAAAAAGGATGCTTACGGCTTTCTAAGAATTACATTGCATCTTCAACTGTCATTTTGGCAAAACCTACCTGCTTATGCCATCTTTGATCGGTATCCTAAAATGGCAAACAATTCTGGCAAAAAGCTAGCCACACACTTCATTCAAAGAAATCAGTATTGCTTCTTCCCATGCTGAAATTATGTTATTGATGCCTCTCAAAATGTCAAGTGAGTGCAGATAATCCTTTACATGGATGAAGACTAATTTTATAAATTTAATCCTTATTTAAAACTTTAATCCTGGTATTCAATCAGCCAAGGTTGCCTGATGCCATGTAGCCAAAAGCTGCTTGAATCCTTGTCTGTTCTTCAACTTGCAGTATTATGATGGTTCAAAGGCGTGGTGCAGATCATCTCTTCATCTCGTTGGTGGGCTACCACGCAGGTGGCTGTAGTTGTATGGCCACCTGAAAGACACTTTTCGTCCATCTATCGTCAGTCATGCAGACCACATGGCTAGCCCATCTGTACTTTTGCATTGACGTAGCGTCAAGAACATCCTGGAACTCTTGTTTCATCGTGGATGTCGGTATTTCGGAATTTGTCTCTTTGGGAGATATTTAGGACTTCACTCCATTGCTCTTTCGGCAATACGAAGCTGATCTGTATTTGATTTGCATAGACTCCAAACCTTACACCCATACACCATTGCTGGGATAACCATGCTATTTAAGGTGTGGGCCCTGGTCTTAATGTCCTATATCTGCTGGAGTATCGGTTTAATGCAGCTAAAGCTGAGCCAACCTGCTGCTCTTCTGTGTGAAGTCTCTTATCAATGTTGTTGTTGTCGTTTGATTTAATTCACAATTTATAAATAAGATAACACAATTGCCACTGGAGAATAATGGTCAAACAAAAAAACAAACAAGTTAACTCAGTTTTCAGTACATACATGAAAAAGGGACAAATAACTAATGCTCATGTAACAGTCATATGAGATGCTGACATTTAAAAAATTGTGTAATAAAAATTACTCAATGGTCTCTGCAGATTAAACATGTCATTTGATAGGCTAAAGCACCAAGAATAAAATCACGTAGGAGCAAACTTACATATATAAAAGCTGTCTTTTTACAAACAGTTTTAACTGATTAATTTATCTAAGTAGAACAAATATATATATATGCTTATATTGAAAATGTTTTAGAATTTTCTAGTTGTTTAGGAAAAAGTTATAAATACAATATATATATATATATATATATATATATATATATATATATATATATATATATATTTATATTTATATATATATATATATATATAAGTAAAAGTCTTGAGAGCCTGTGTTTTTCCTGTGGCAGCTTATGGCTGTGAGGCATGGACGATTACCAAAACTTCTAGACAAAGAATCAAATCCTTCGAGTCAAAATGTTTCAGAAAGATCCTTAGTTGAGCATAGAGAAGAAATGGTTTATCAATTCCATTTTGGCTAGAAAATGCAAATACTTTGGTCACATCAAGAGACACAACGGTCTTGAGAGAACGGTGATGGAAGGTATGGTGCCAGGCAAAAGAGGAAGGGGTAGACCAAGAAGATGATGGCACCAAGATATCCAGGAATGCCTGAGTATGACAGTGGCGGAAGCTGGTGTTTTGGCAAGAGAACGAGTTTCTTTCAGACAGACTGTGATGGGAGCGACGTTCTACAAAGGACATGCTACATGATTATTGATGGATATATAAATATATATATATATATATATTGTATATAATATATATTGTCTAAGATTTAGCAAAACTCCAGAGATCCTCAACAATAGCGCTCCAATGTCTACCCTCCCACTGCATAATCACAGGAAATAAGAGAGCTGACGATCTAGCAAAAGGGCACAATTTAATCATCGAGTACCACACAGAGAGATCAAAAACATCATCAAAAATCAGTATATACACCAATGGAGAGAAGACAGAAACAAGCAGTAGACCAGACCTAATTCACAATTCAAAAGAGACCAACAAACTACTTTATTTCACCTGAGAACTAGTCACTGCATTTTTACTAGAACATCTATACCAAATAAAGGTCTCACACACTGATTAATGCCCCTGTGGAAAAGGGGGCCAGAATCCTAAACACATTATACAGAAATGCCCACTCTATAGAGAAATGAGATACTGGACCTGAAAAGAGGGTGCGGAGCTGAGACAAAAGCTGTTGTGCAGCCGCTCTGATCTGGTGAAGACTACAGACTTCATTATGGTGACTGGCCTGCAGATATAGCATGACAAAAAGATCCTGAATACAAAGAAAGGAACTGATTGTGTACTCAACAGCTTGTTTTTCAAAACAGAAGTTAATGTGTTAAATTTATCATTGGAAAAAAATGTACATGGGGTGTGACAAGTGTGACTATTATTTTCCATGTGTGCTATGAGCTCGAACAGTTTGGGAAACACTGCTGTAGAGTTTGTTAAGTGGTTCTTCATCAGAAAAGTTCACTTCATAATTTAATGCAGAAAATTATTTTCAAAGACTTTTGTCACGTAAGAATTACCATATTGTAATTTTATATAATCAGCATAATGCTAATCAGATTACGTTCACGATAATTCTTGTCAGCCCTGTAGCATAAATTGAATACTCAGACCTTATGAAAGTTGATTTCATTCTTTTATGTAGAAAATGATTATTCTCATTTAATAATGTAGAAAAAATTGATGAAGCCAAACCAAAGTCATGCTACTCCATGATGCTTTTTACAGATGTATAAAATCCTGTAATTTCTCAAAATATGAATCCCCCCTCTTTGGTTAGTTATTGTTTTATGATATTTGGGATTGTGTGTGGTCTTGTTGTTAGAAAGAGTTAGAGAAAGAGAGAGTAAGAGAGGGAGATTATAAGATTATCATCTTTAAATTGTATATATGTATTATGGTGCTGAAAATACTTGAATAAATTCCCAGACATTTCACAGCAAGAAAGAGGTAATTTGAGGCATGGGATGAATTTGACAAACAAATGTAGTAATCACCTTCTGAAACTCGGATCTTTTATTATGATTTTACAGACATTTGTTTTGCTTTTGTTATTTTTTAGTTCATTTTTTTGTATCTTAAGTTTTTATACAACTTTTTGTCCCAAGTACTGTTCATGATTTATGTAGTTGACTGTTTTCCATGAAGTGGTGTTGTGTTTCTCAATATATTCTCTCTTAGTTTTATTGCTATTTTTTTTATTCAACAGTGTTGTCTGTTTGACAGTTTACCGAATAAACTATAATTTTCTCAGGGGAAAAAAAACTATCAAGAAGTCTTTTCTCCCATTGATTGGATTTGCAGTGGGGTAAGGAGGACGGGGGAAAGGGTTGGGATTTTAAAAACTGAGAAATAAAGAAAGCTCGACCTGAGAGTCATTATCCAGATTGCAAAATAGAAATTAACCTAGATCTAACCAGAGTTCAAACTGGTATGCTAACTTTCTAGCCACAAGCTTTTCTTTCACAAAGAAAGCCAATATAAACTTACAATGTACATCGAATGTATACATTTTTTATGTCTATAAAATTCTGTCACATTTTTATTCACTAACATGAACCGATATATCGGCTCTTGCAACTCTGTTCACAAAATCACAAATTTTTCCATTCTAGTTCTCCTGAATATTTTATTTTGGTTTTTGGCGGAAGTTCAGATTCTGTACGTTTCATTTCCGGAAGAGTTAGCTTGTGTTTCATTGAAATAATGTTTATTTTCGTACTTAAAACCAATTTTTTTTTTTCCGAGGGCAGCTTTGAATTTAGCCCATGCCCCTTCAGTCAGACCAAATAGAGTTTTTACAGTACAAGCTCGGTAATGGTTAGATTATATTATTGCTAACGGTAGTGATGATGAAGATATAGATTGTTCTGTCAGCGATATTTCATTTTCTTTATCTAGTCTTAGTTCTAAGTCGAGCGATGACAGTGAAACCAAATCTACTGACGAGGGGGCGGTTGCCCTCTTTTTTCTCAAGCAATGGTAGTAACAGTTGACAAATTCAGTAAAGGTTCAAGATCCTCCATAGCCATTTAGTGTGTATAATATAAATGTGATACAGCAGAAACATTCTTTCTAGGTGTGATTAAATTGTGTACACTGATGTTCATTGGTGCTTTTATTAATTCTGTGAAAACAACTGCACCAAATTAAGTGTAACTTTCAGAACATCTTCCCTTGTAAATTTCCCTTTAAAAGAAAGCCATTACGTTATTTGTGTATTGGTTTAGAGCTGAATAATGTGTTGATGAGAGGGACAATTTTTTTCATAATTTAAAAAAAAAATGATTGTGCAACTATAATCTCTCATACAAAATGTTCACCTCCATTTGTAAAATATGTGTATTCCATTAAATTATGTCCTCACTTGGGAACAGTTTGGTATATAATATGTATTATTTCAGAAAAGTTTTATTGAAGATAAATAGATCGCAAGTAAGTGATGCTGTGTTTGAGTTTTACATAAGAAAAAATGCAAAAGTCCAAAGGTCCAGAATATTTAGGAGTGAATAAGTTAATACTGTAGTGGCAGGACATGTACTATGGATCAGTTTTTCTCAATCATTCTTTGTCTCGTGTCTCTCTCATCTGAATTTTATTAGCCCTGTATCATCTAACTTTCCTAGCTGCTGTTAGTTGACTAATACATGTGACTTTCTCAGAAGTATGGCACTACTTATGTTTAGAAACACAAAATGTGAAAGTTTTACTCAAGGACAGACACATACATGACCAAATGTTTTAGTCAATTGAGTCACTTTTCAAGGACTGAATAAAGCGAGAACAGCACTAATGAAACAGTAAATTAAGCTAAAGGAATAACTTAATGAGCTAAAACTTGAAAAGCAATGCAACAAAGCAATAAATATTGTTGATCTCTGTAGAAAATCCTCTTTCGTTCTCACGGTGCCATCACTAAATTACCTCGAGAGTAAACATTAGATCAGGTCAGTTGCCATCTACCCATTGAAGGTTGGCTGTAATGGATTCCCAACATCTTCTGTCTCTTGTCTTGATGGTGCAGTCAACTTCTTGCATGTTTGCCCTCTACTTTTCCAGCTTAATTTTCAGCAAGATTTTTGTCTCTTTTAGTCGCATTTTACATTTAGAGAAGTCATTTATTGAGAATAAACACAGGCAAAGAAAACTTTGTATGACCAGAGATTACCATTGCCCCACTGAGAGCAAGTTGTAACAGACCAGCCTAACTGTTCAAGGGTAATACTCTCCAAATACTGCAATGTTTCGACACCAAACGAGGTGTGAGTGGATTGGGGCGCATGAGAGGAGCAGGAAAGTGTACAACCAGTGAGCTACAGGAACCATCAACATCTAGACCCTGCAACATTTGCTGACAGAGACTGAGCATCTATGGGTATGCCCAGAGTGAAGTGACATTGATTATTAGAAGCAGAAACAGAATACATTCTCCAAATCATGGCATGGACGAAATGCCTGCTGTGTAGACTAGCCTTCACAGTTTTGAAGAAAGTCCATAGAAACAATATCCTATTTAAGATACATAAATATAATAGGTATTAACTCTTGGTTTTTCTGATATCAGAAGTAGAAGAAAAGAAGAGAGCAACTGCAATTGTGTTAAAAAACATCAATGTGTTGAAATAGACATTTATAGACTATTCTTGGTTCTGGTTGGTCTAGATAGACTATTATAGACTATTCTTGGTTCTGATTGTTCAAGATAGACAGCTATAGACTATTCTTGGGTCTGGCTACTCAAGATAGACTGCTATATACTATTCTTGGGTTCTGGTTGCTCAAAATAGACTGCTATAGACTATTCTTGGGTCTGGTTGCTCAAGATAGATTGCTGTAGACTATTCTTGGGTCTGGTTGTTCAAGATAGACTATTGTAGACTATTCTTGGTTCTGGTTTCTCAGGATAGACTGCTATAGACTATTCTTAGTTCTGGCTGCTCAAGATAGACTGTTGTAGACTATTCTTAGTTCTGGTTGCTCAGGATAGACTGTTGTAGACTAATCTTGGTTCTGGCTGCTCAGGTTAGACTGTTGTAGACTATTCTTGGTTCTGGTTGCTCAGGATAGACTGTTGTAGACTAATCTTGGTTCTGGCTGCTCAGGATAGACTGGTGTAGACTATTCTTGGTTCTGGTTGCTCAAAATAGACTACTATAGACTATTCTTGGTTCTGGTTGCTCAAAATAGACCGCTATAGACTATTCTTGGTTCTGGTTGCTCAAGATAGACTGTTGTAGACTATTCTTAAGGTTTCTCAACATTTTTTCATAATCTGTTTACGAACTAGCAGTTCTATATTTTTTCCTGTGTAATGCATGTATATTTTTTCATTGAACTATTTCATAGTGTGAAGTGATTCAAATGTGCAGTGACTTTTTCCATGTAGCTTTCTCAGTTTTCATAGATGTTTTGTAGAATGTCAGTGACTTACATTGTTTTGAACTTTGCATTGTTTGTTGATATAAAAGCATGATTCAAGATGTTTGTTTAGTTTTAAAAGAAAACTATAATTGCAGCATTAATTATATTTTGCTAGAGTACATTGGGTGGATTTATAGGACAGATAAATAAAGATACTTGCCCTATGCTACTATCTAGGCTAGGTTTGTATTTTACCCCCAATAGAAAAAAAATATACATTACCACAGTTTTTAAACTTGTGTCCCATTTGTCAAGAGAGTGATATATAAGCCTAATTGCTTGGTCATCTGTTCCTAATTTAGTCATTGTTTTAAATCAGAGGTCTTAAACTCAGATTACCATGGGTACAACATGAAGTCAAGTACATGGAGAGAGGGTTATATGATGTCAAGATAATGAATATATATCAGTTTAATGGACCAAGGATGACTTGACATCAAGTTAATGTAGGCTAAGGTCAAAATAAGGTCACATTAATGGACTAAGGGTTGCATGAAGTCAAAATAATAAACCAAAGGTTGATATTAATAAAGTTGAAGGTCCTAATGGAATGGTTTTAGGGATTGCAAACAATCTCAAGGTTCATTTGTTCAAAGATTGCTCGGTCAAGTTTGATGGCCTACGAGATTAAGAAGTGGAGTGTGATGTTTATTTCAAGAGTCATCTCTACATCGAAGGTCAGCTGCAATGAATCTCCAATGCCTCCTCTTTCTTTAATGCTGCAATCTGTCAGACCTTTCCCTGTCCATCTTTTGATGTTATTCTTCTACTTCTAGTGGTATTTACCTCAGGCACATTTGCTCTCCACCTTTTCTTCCAATATTGTTTTCTGCAAAGTGTTTTGTCTTTTCATGTGACTAAAATATCATCTGTCTAACACTTCTTCTTCTTCCTCCGCATTCAACCTGAAAAGGATGTTGTGATATTGTGTCATAGTTTACAGCGAGGCTGTGATATTTTTGGAATTTGACTTGACACATCTGATTTCAGCTGACTGTTTTGGGTACCGCATTTGCCTTCATACTGTGATCCCTATTCTCTTAGCCAGACAACACTAGTACAGCTTGTTACCAGAGCTGCCTCTTGAATGTGAAATGTGATCTTGATTGGTGCTGGTTTTCTGACCCTGATGCAGTCAGCTGAGTCACTAGCAGCTCATTCATTGTGTTGCATCTTTGGCTCCTCTCTGACTCTGATTTCAATCATCAATTCTCTTGCACCCCTAATTTCTCAAAGACATCTTTATTTGTTTTCCTTTCATGAGATTCACTCCATTCTTCTATAAATCCACATTTCAAAGGAATCAGTTATCTTCTCCATCTTCTCAATGGTCATTATCCATATTTCTACGCCATACAGTAATTATAAATATATAAAACACCTCTAATTTGTAGTTTGTGAGTTACTTGTTTAGATGTCAATATATGACTCATACTGATTAAAACAGATTTGGTCTTCCCTATTCTTGGCTTGTTTTTCATTTCACATCTTCCATCCAACATTATTATATTTCCAAGATTGGAGACGCTATTTATCTGTTCTAGTGTTTGATCGTCTATTTTTGCCTGTGTATTAAAATTGAAGTCTGCTTTGCTAAATGTCAGAGTTTTTATTTTATCAGTGGTGATGGTCAATCTTTACTTATCCATTCCTCTCATTACTGTTTGCGTTTGACTAGTAGAACTGTGTCATCAACAAATCTGACATTGTTGTAGACACTTCACCAATAAGAGAGTTCTGGCATTTCCTATATCTGTTGAAAAATGTGTTCTGTGTAAATGTTAAACAGACAAGGGGATAGAATACATCCTTGTGGCACTCTTCTTTGTACATGTATACATTATGAGTACATCCTGCCAGATCTTACTGTGACAGTTTACTCCCAGTTTAGGTTATTGAGTATTCTTGTATCTTTTTTGTCAATACATTGTTTTTCAGACATGTTTCTCATGCTTGACTGACAGAGACCTTTTTTGTAGTTTACTAAACTCATATATACATACCTTTTTGTTCTTAAAATATTAGTCCTACTTGTGTCCTTGTTCAGAATATTATTTCACTTGTTCCACTGTTATGTCAAAATTACAAAAAAATATTAACTGGAAACTTTGCCTGTATTGTAGATATCAATAAGCAGATCAGTAATTTTATCCACACAAAATGTTTCTATATGTTCTATGTTGTCTCTGTTATCCCATAGCTGCTAGTATGCCTGCTTTTGGCAGCCCAATGCCATTTTTATATAGATACAGGTCTTCTTCAGTTGTTTCACTGCTCCGTATAGTGTGTTGGCAATTGTTGGCAGTGGTTGTAAGAATCTTTCCCTCATGTCTGCAAGGGACTTGCACTCAATGAGTAGGTGTCTGTTTCATCAGGGTGAGAGCAATGTCTGCATATGGGCAAGTGCTGGGGATTGATGCAGTTCAAGTGACAATTGACTCTGGTGTGTCCTGTTTGGAATTGAAAGATGAGACTTTGATCTCTTCTATATAACCTTCATCAATTATATATTTATTGTATCCATTTCTGTAACTTTTCCATTTTATTACTTTCTTTACTTTTGATCTGAGGATGCTGGGGCTGTCATTATTAAATGTTGATGGTTAGTTATCTCTATTGGTGTCACTTATATATTCTGTCCATTTGTTTGATATATCTTTCTTATAAAGCAAGATGCCTCAAACCTTATTTTTAATCCACCTTTCTCCTTGATCCATCTTTGTCTTGTTTGAAAGATGATTTATTTCTGTATGCATAGTTTTTGTACTGTGCTTCTTTCTCATGTTTTCTTTAACTTTGCCTTTTGAGTCTATCCATTGTTCTTTTGCATGTTCTTTTGTCAAAGCAGAAGAAGAATATTTTCATATTTCCTTGGTCAAAATAATTTCGTAATAAAGTTGTCCACTTCTCTGACTTAACTGTCTTAATTGTTCTTCTTGTAACGTGGGGTGTAGAGGTCTTCTTTTCATTTCCTTGTAGCTTATATCTTCTACAGAATAGTGTAGCTGGCCCCATGTGCAACCTTCATTAGTCCATTATGACGTGCCTGTCAGGGTTACAATGTTACTGTTCTTTGCTCCTCTTTCCGGTCCCTGCGACAAATGGATGCTCCTCATCTCTGTTTCTGTAAAAAGACCCTGACTTCTGTTGAGGATTAAACATTTTACTTGTATTAATATTTTCCCTTCAATCTTAATCTCGCACTTAATTAGAATTTTCTCTTTTTTTCCCCTTAAATCTTAATCCACACTAAATTAGAATTTTCTCTTTTTTTTCCTTCAATCTTAATCCACACTAAATTAGTATTTTCTCTTTTTTTCCTTCAATATTAATCTCACGTTTAATTCGTGTTTTATCTTTTTCCCTTCAATCTTAATCATCAACATCATCATCTGGTTAATCAGTCCTAAGACTGATTGTATGGCTGTCTAAGTCTCTCCATTTGACCCTATCCTATACAGTTCTAATTTTAGCATACGTTTGCACTTTAATGTCCCTGCAGGCCTGAGATGTAAAGGTAAGTTTTGTTCTTCATTTGAATCTTGCCATCTAGTATCTTCTGTAGAAGACTTTCATGACTCATATTGTGACCCAGCCAACTCAACCGATGTTGTTAATGATAAAATCTGAATCCTATATTTAATTAATGTTTTCTCTTTTTTTATACCTAGTTGTCTCTCTTTTGAAAAAAATGGAGATTTATTCTTGACAATATTATGTCCATCTTCTTTACTTGCTTATTTGCTCATCTTCCACCATGGGGTGTACATCTTTATTTCTTTTGGCTTATAGTTTCTACAGGATCCGGAGTAGCTGACCTCTTACCCAGTCCATCTTTTCAAACCTTTATTATCTCGCATACCTCCTCCTCCTTCTTCTGCGTTCGTTCTCAATCTCCCACTACCAAACCCTGTACAGGGCTTCGCAAGTAGCAGGATGTAGTCCGGAGAACGGAATGCGTTGAGCAACTAGTTTACAGCTTGGTTGCGATATTTGCACCATTCGGTCTGGCACATCCATCTTCGGCGGGATCTCTTATATCAACTTGAGATGTCGTTTTGTCACAGGATATTGCTTCTGGGGGAGAATGTGACCTTTGGGCAGTGTATTTGAGACATTTTCAGCACAATATTGTTCATAATTTCTGCATATTCTTCTTCCTTGTTCACATCAGACATCCACACAAGTTACTCAAACAAAAGCAGCAGTCAAATCAAGGCTCCTGACACTACCCTGCAGCCTCTCACGCAGAGATGCAGGCTTGTGCTTCTCCTTTTGAAGTGAATATTGGGCAGATATGCAATCAGACAGACAAACAATTTCTACAAATAAAAATCATTAGCAGATAACTTTGACACAGACATTGTATTGCTCATGATACTAAATGTATTTCAATGAACTACTTCAGGGGAAGCCAGTAAACAGATCCATGACTACAAGTTCAAGTTACAAAAAGCAGAGCAGGATATAGCAACATTAGATGGAATGGTATGTACTTAATCCAACTATTTTGCATTATGGAAGTTCTAGCTTGTTAAAAACTGATAAAAGTAGTCCTAAAAACATTATACCAAGAGAGATGAAGTGTTAGTTAGTTAAGTTAGTTGCCCATTGCAAGCGAAGATGGCGACAGCATCAGACATGATTATTCAGATGTAACCGCATATGACTGTACAACCCAATCTGAACATGACAAACTTTACAGCATGTAGGACACACGTGAACAGTATTAGTAATTTGGCCATCTTGAATTCTGTCCGTTCATGCAGCTCGCTTTTCCTGCACTGCAGTAATGGTTCTCTGCTCGGCAATGCAAGCCCCATGAATAATGACAATATACCAGGTTGAGCAGTTCGGAGCAAGCAGCTTCCAGGTAGCTACATCAATGGAAAAATGATTCAAAGACACTTTTAGAGTGTCTTTGTATCGCTTCATCTGTCTTTCTCCCCCCTCCCCCCTTCCCAGTGAGTGCTGTTCTGCCCTGAACTCACCATACAACAGTTGATTAGAGAGGTGCTCATCTGATGTGAGAACAACATGCCCGGTCCATCTAATCCAGCAGCAGCGTATATATGCCAGAGAGTCTTGCCCTGTTGAGGATCAAAGAGTTGGACACTCTATCATGACAACAGATCCTGAGCAGCCTGCAGAGACAGTTTGTATGGAAAAGATTAAGTTTCCTGACATGCCTGCTATAGACTGTATATTTTTTGCATGTGTACAGAAGGGTGGTTAGCACAAAAGCATGATACACATTGATCTTGGTCACAACACTTGTTCTTTGCCAGTCCCAAATGTTTGCAGGATCTTCCAAAAGCAGCACTTGCCTAGGAAATCCTGTTGATGAAGTGTTAAAGACTTAATGAAGTATCAGAATTTGTGAGGTGGAGTAACCAGTTCCCTCAGTCTTGCCTTGATTTTCTAAGCTCTAACAGTAATCTACATGTGCTTTACAATTGGGAATTCTTCTAAATTTGGGCATGTCTCAACTCCTGGCATACCATACCTTGCCGAGTAGGAATAGCCTACTTGGTTTGATAGAAAGTTCTAGAAACAGCTCTTGAAATATAATATTGTACAGGAATGATAAAAATGAATAAATCACTTTCCCGTAGATTGAGAAGAGGATGACAACTGGTTGACTGGACAGTCTTCTTATTCTTCGTCTTGCATCCTGAAAAGGACGTATTTGTGTCGTAGTTTACAGAGGGACTGATATCTGCACCTTTCTGCTCGACACATCTGATTTCCTCCTAGATCTCTAATCTCTTAGCTAGACTGCATGGTTGCAGTCTGTTTTCAAGCTATCACTTTGAGACGGAATAGGATCTTGGTTAGTTATGGGTCGCTGACCCTGATGCAAGCAGTCAGATATGAGTGGATGGATGCTGTCAGCTCATTCACTGCTGCATCTTTGACCCCTCTCTGGATAGTGATGTGCCTAGTCAATATTAATATGAGAAACAAGCTTAATTGAATACATACTAATGCCATTAGGACACATCTGCAAGGACACATCTTCCCCCTGTCTCGGTTATCCTGGAACATCGCCGCATTTCCTTGTTCGGCCATGTTGTCCGACTGGACAAGGAGGTTCCAGCTCACAAGATTCTTCAAAAGACAGTCAACAGTGCTAACAGCCTCCACCCTGCTGGCTGGAAGCACTGAAAAGGTCGTCCTCGAAACACGTGGTTCTAACAGGTAGAAGCCTCCCCTTCTGCCTTCGAGGAGGCCTAGCAGCACGCAGTTACAACTGGACATGGTGGTGTTCATCCGACGCAATGGGCCTCAGACGCCTAAGCGAACATTATTATTATTAAATGCCATAAGTTCTCCATGGGAACATATACCTGCGATTGTATTTTCATAAACCATCTATCTGCTCCTGGTTTGCTTTTTGGTGTCAGGTATATAAGTAACATCTGGACAGCGCCTTGGTGTGTGCTTCGTATAAGGTGGAACTGGCTGCCTCGGATATTTTGTCAATCCATCTTTTGCGGAGTCGGCCTTTAGATCTGGTACCGCTGTGTTTAAGTGTTAGAGCCATCTGTGGGATGTTGTTGTGTTGCTGTCGCAATACGTGGCCAAACCACTGAATTTCCTGTTTTCTAATGAAGTCTAGCACTGGCTTTGTGCCTATCTGTTTCCTGATCTCATCGTTTCTAATTCTGTCTCATCTTGTCACATTCAGCATTCACCTCAGGCATTTCATTTCTGTTGTTTCTATTTTTCTTTTATCTGTTGCTGTCAGTGTCCAAACTTATAAACCATCATATTCTGGAAGTCTAGTCTAATTCTTTAAGTGTATTTATGGTCTTACTTGTTTTCATCTCTATGTTTCATCTAAATTGAGTTTGTTTATTAAATGTGCAAATTTAATCATTGGTTGGAAATTATATTAACAAAATGT
Source organism: Ariolimax columbianus (assembly GCA_036924085.1). Lineage (NCBI taxonomy): Eukaryota > Metazoa > Mollusca > Gastropoda > Stylommatophora > Arionidae > Ariolimax > Ariolimax columbianus. Next base: position 50,325,086 of record JAVGWX010000001.1, read on the forward strand.
TTGAGTTGCATATATCACTTAGATGTATTTTATCAAACCAAAAGATTTGTTAATGAGTTATGTTTAGATACAAATGGAAGTGGGAGTAGTCTAGGAAATTAATTATAATTTCATTGTACTTGGAATGAAACATTATTCCTTTGTAGAAAATAGTTATAGAATTGATTTCAATCCTTATGTTATCAAGTTCTTAGATTCTTTGTTATTAATTTATTCTCTGCAGTTTCTCTTAACCTGTAGGTCATAACTTCAGTTATATTCTCCCATTAAGCATACATCTATTTTTGTGCTGTCCATCCATCTTGATCTTGTATACTGCCTTTGGCAAAAGTATTTTCTTTACCTATCTGTTTGTTATCCACTCTATTAAAACATATGGCCCTGTCTCACTTAATAATGTTAAGCATTTACAGAAAGTTGTAGTTCTTTAATTTTACACTCCATATATTTGTATTATCTAAACAGATAGAATTTCAGCATAAACAAAACAGAACAAAAACTAAACGTCTCAGAACATTGACAGAAACTGTTACCACATGCAAAGCATTTATGTGTTCAATGAATGTTTGATGAGTTTTCTTAGCATTTAAACTTTTTTCAGCCATTCAGTGTAATTTTGGGATGGTCATACATCTTCAGCATTCGTCCTGAAATGGAAGTTGTGTCGTAGTTTACAAAGAGACACATCTAGTTTCAGCATGGCATTTTTGGGACTAAATTTGTCTTTGAGCAGTGGATATGACAACCGTAATACCTGCAGGCTCCTGGGGAAAGCTGGATACTCCACTGCCTTGGAGTGGGGACAATGAGGAGGGAGTTTGTAAGGAGTACTCTGTCTCCTGTGTGTCAAACCGGTGTCCATGTCTGTCTTTCTTCCGTTTCCATACTCCTCCTATCTGTCCTCTGAAATTTTGTCATGCGATGGGATGTTATGATTCTCGCTGGATTGAGGATGTGTAAGGTGAGGAGAGATTATGTAGGGTCTCTGATGGGTTATGAGAGAGGAGTGTCATCAAACTGAGAAGAAAGACACTTGAGGATCATATTTCTTGGCTATCTGATGTGCAGTCATGTGGAACACTAGGCATCGTGTACGATCCGTTTCCTACATCTAAGCGCTGAGTAATATTTGTCTGACCCAGGCCATCTTTGAGACCACATTTAGATAAGATGTCATGGGCAAATACATCAGGTGAATGCACAAAAACACTTTCACAGAATTTTAATCCAGCAAGTCAACTGATAGAGTGAATTATAATCTGATCAAAGGCTTAGAAATGACTGAAACCAACACAAATACCGGGAGACATGGGTGCAGCCATCTTGAAATTATCCTCACTTCACAGGTCATTTCTCAGCTCTAAAAGACTTTTCCATACTGGCTGGAGGTTCAGAAGAGGCCCCAGCAGATAGCATCCTCTTCTGTGAATGAGACCTGGGCCGCAGCAGTGGGTCATAGATGTGGCAGATCGATGCAATGAACCTCAGATTCTTATGTGAACTAATTATTATTATTTGCCTTTCATCTGCTATCCCAACTCTCTTATCCAGACTAAACAAGTGCAGGCTGTTTACAGGAACAGCACTTGTACATGGAATAGGGTCTTGTCAGTTATGATTTGCTGATGCAAACAAACAGCAATAAAATCACAGGCTGCTGTCAGGTCATTCACAGCTGCATCCTCAGTCCTTGATGGTCATACAATAAAACATGTTGATTATCCTTTCTTGAACAGGTGACACGATTAGATGCTCAGGTTAAGCGGTACAAAAGTGATGCAGAGAGAGCAGAGGAGATGGAGGATGAACTTAAACAGGAGAAGAGAAAGTTGCAGAAAGAGGTATTTGGGGAATGATTTAAGAAGGTCTTAGAACAAGGTCAGCTTGTACAGGAGAAGAGAAAGTTGCAGAAAGAGGTATTTGGGGAATGATTTAAGAAGGTCTTAGAACAAGGTCAGCTTGTACAGGAGAAGAGAAGGTTGCAGAAAGAGGTATTTGGGGAATGATTTAAGAAGGTCTTAGAACAAGGTCAGCTTGTACAGGAGAAGAGAAGGTTGCAGAAAGAGGTATTTGGGGAATGATTTAAGAAGGTCTTAGAACAAGGTCAGCTTGTACAGGAGAAGAGAAAGTTGCAGAAAGAGGTATTTGGGGAATGATTTAAGAAGGTCTTAGAACAAGGTCAGCTTGTACAGGAGAAGAGAAAGTTGCAGAAAGAGGTATTTGGGGAATGATTTAAGAATATCTTAGAACAAGGTCAGCTTGTACAGGAGAAGAGAAAGTTGCAGAAAGAGGTATTTGGGGAATGCTTTAAGAAGGTCTTAGAACAAGGTCATCTAGTGTAGCACACAAAAATGGGCGATTTTTCACTATTTTGTTTCTCAATAGGCACGCAGCGTACATCTCAGCTATAGTGATCACTGAAAACCCATTTAAATGTCTAACAGACTAGACAGAAATCACCAATTAAATGTAAGATTACCTTGCAAAACACATTCCAAAACAATTTGGTAAAATTTATAACACTAATAGTCATGGCACTGGATAAACATGAAGAAAACATGAAATGTATATTTAAGTCTAAGTGATCTGCCTGGGTCTTTGTGTAGGACAAGGACAAAAATAGCACCACTGCCTCACAGAGAGCATGTCATAAGAGGCGACTAACTGTGTGACATTGCATAACACTGGCAATGGTTAGGTGGTTTGTTTAGAGCAACATAGATGGCACCTAACAGGCTGTGGGTCTACTTTTCTCTAGTGTTTGAGTCTATTGAGATGAGCTCGCACATCGGTTAACCACCCTCCATAAGCGATTGTCCCAACACAGTGGAGTATTAAGCTACTCAATCCTGGCCCGCTTAGCAGGAAATCCTTCTCCTGGCTACATCCAGCTTATACCAGAGCTGGGACCTGCACAGAGGCATCTGCCCCTGTAGAAGTACAGGTCAACTAAGAAGTGGTAATGTTTAGCTATTTGGTTTTTTTATTTTTGGCTTGCTGTCTTTTACTCTTTATTTTTCTAGTTTTGCTGACTTTTTTTCAAAATTGTGATCTCATAACTCGGTAAATCAATCTAGCTGGAAAAAGATCACTTTATATTAAAATACTCTTCACATTATTTATTTATTTATTATTGTATTAATCGTCATTAGTGACAAATGAAGACATACATTATGAAGGAGCTATAATTCTTAGTTACTAAAACTTACTAATAATTTTTACATTAGATTCCATTTAAATTACATCTAAATAAAAATGCTTGTAGATGGTATGAGAATTTCCTGCATAAATTTGAGAATTTGCAAATTTATACAGAGCTTAAGGCTCAATGCTTAATTTGTCTTCACATAATTACTGTGCTATAAGAGTAAAATGTTTCTCACCACTACAACAAAATGGAAAAAATGTTGTCGCTGAAAAAATAAGACAACAATGTTATGAAGCTGCAGCAAGCATTTGTCAAGCAGTGAAATGTCTTATTCACCTTTGATTCATAATTCAGCAAAATATAGTGCACCAATTGACCTACAAGGTTACGAGGAAGAAGAAGAAGGAAAATACAAATATGTACAAAGGTGCTACCAGCGTTCCATTAGACTAATCCTTATGCTGCACTCCGGAGCCTAGGTAGTACAATGGTTCATGCGCTGGCTTCTCAGTCTAGTGATCAGGGCTCGATCACTAGTTGGTGCAGGATTTTACTGAATGAAAAAAAACAACCTAGGGCTAACCCAGCCTACAAAATTGAATACTAGAATAATCTGGGAAAGTAAAGACGGCCAACGCAATGTTGACCGCATCACCTTGAGTGTGCTGTTTGTCCAGAAAAATATGGGTCCAACACCATATTCTCAATATGCTACACTGGCATGTTAACAAGATCTTTAATTTTTTTTTTTACTTAAGGCTGGTTTAAGTTTGCCACCTCTGGTTTATATGGTACCTTCAGGGTGGCATTTCATGGTATATATGGATTTAAATAGAAAAATGGTCCTATTTTACTCGCACTTTTGTTGTTATAATTTTAGACGTCTCAAAGTATAATTTTACTGCAGGCTTGATAAATAAGACAGGTTTTTTTTTTCTTGCTGTTCATTATTAATATAACATAATGCTGCTTTGTCTGTCTTTTTTCAGTTGCGAGAAGCTTTAACAGAGATAGAGGAACTACAAAACCAAAATAAGAATCTCACAGCTCGACTCGAGCGCATCAGACAATCTCGGGCTGCTCTAGGAATTCAATAAAATATATACTTAGAGAGCTAGTGTGCTGCACCTATGTCTCTAGATTTCAGCACTGTGTGCTTTTTTTTAAAAATTGATAAATACCACTGTGGAGTGACTCTTTATTGTTTTATCTGTGATTTTATGGCCAGATTTCCAGCTTGAAAGTCAAGCCACATTTGTATTAGAAGAAAAAGTCTGATTTGTACAGCATCTGCCCTCTTTAAAACTTGTTAGCTTTTCATTGGAGAAAGAGTCAACAGGTAAGATTTATAGAGCTCAGGAATAAAGCCTGCTTGACCTTGTAGTTGCTATGTAGTGTGCAAGCAAGGTTTTAATTTTACTCAAAGAGAAAAGAACTAGTTCATTATCGGAGTTGAAACAATTGTCCTCCTGACTAGGGGATCAACATACTAATATTTCGACCACCCAATTCTCATAACACATCTCTTATCAAGTCATGTTTCTGGGCAACCCCAAAGCATGATATAGAAGATACAGTTCTTAAATCAAGATATAACAGACCATCTTATGCAACAAATCTTTATCAATGGAATGACAGCAGAGAGTTTTCTAATGTTACTTACTTACTTAGTCGCTCCTCTTCTACTGTGAGGTGTAGAGGTGTTTTCTAATGTTATATAGTGGTAAATCCAACAAAACTATTTAAAACATGACTCATGCTAGTCAGGAAGTACTGTCACAAAAATGAGTACTACATCTTTTCATTCTTGATTTATTAATATATTTCATACAGGGTACAAAGAGCCAACTTATATTGTTGTAATGATCTCATCTTATCTGTCTACTTATGTAGTTAGATATATTGTGGAGTTGCAGTGCCAACTGTGTGTTATTTTCAATTCTCTCTTTAAATTTGTTTTTTTTAAATGTAAAGGCTATGATACATTTAAGCGATTGATATCCACATGGTTTCTGGGGCAAATGGAATAGAGCTACTGTTTCCTTCCTTGCACATTGTAAGAGGTGACTAAAGAGGATTGTGCATGGAGTTTGCAACCTCATCATATAAAAACCATTGCTATGAAACCACACTGCAAATGATTGGAATACAGCTTTCCTAAAAGTTGGTAATCATAAACCAAGTACAATTTTGGACCAATGGACCAAAAAATGGAGCGACGATAGGAAAATGATAAATTTTATTTATATATTCAAAAGTAATATCTTAAAAGACAAGGTATATCAAGAAGTGTTATCTTAATGATTGTGATATCTGACATGTGTGCTATTATAAACAGCTTAGTATATGAAAATGCTGCTGTTTTGTAAGGTTTATTATCTACTGGTAGAGCTGTATTAGTATATTAAGTATATTATCTAAAGATGTTGTCTAAAAGAGTTTCATATTGGGAGAGGTTTTCTAAAAGAAAGTATGTTATCTAAAGATGTCTAAAAGAGTTTGATATTGGGAGATGTTTTCTAAAAAAAAAGTATATAATCTAAAGATGTTGTCTAAAAGTGTTTGATATTTGAAGATGTTGTCTAGAAGAACCTATTATCTGAATATCTTATTCAAAAGACTAAATATCTAAAAATGTTGTCTAATAGGACCTTATATCTGAATATCTTATTTAAAAGACTGAATATCTAAAGATGTTGTCTAAAAGGGTCTGATATTTGAAGATGTTTTTTAGAAGAACCTATTTTCTGAATAATATCTTATTTAAAAAATTGAATATCTAAAAGATGTCTGAAAGGACCTTATATCTGAATATCTTACTCAAAAGACTGAATATCTAAAGATGTTGCCTAATGGGTTCTGATATCTGAAGATGTTATCTAAAAAGGCTTGCTACTTACAAATGATATTGATCTCTCTCTCTAACGCAAGAATGTGTTCTGAGCACATATGATGTGGGAGGCATCATCAGTTCTAGATAACTTGTGTTCTGTGTGTATTTATATATATAAACATTAAACCCAAGACTAAGACTAGTCAGTTTAATTGAGAACTTTTGCCCTTGTTTTATGTAAAATTGACAGAACCTGTGTGCAGTGAGGTTTGTTCCTAAATTTAGATTTTGGTTGGGTGGAGTGTATATGTTCATTTATAACTTAATAGACATTATATGAATCCACAATGACATCTTTATGCATGTATGGGTTCAATTATCGAATTAAAGAAACAAGCCCAGAGAAACTCTGATGGTAACAATAGTAGGACAGATCTGGAATAAGCGAGGCTGATTCAAAATGGTGATCATCTGTCTCTTCCGCCAGCAGCTGTATAGGGGTGGACTCCTTTTCGCAGTATCTCACATAGTCTAGCAGGCCAGTCAAAGTCGTTGTTTGACTGTCCCCAGTCCAACTGTGAAACAGCAGTTGATAGTTGACACGAATATATCTTGTGGCCACTAAGTAAGAAACCATGACATCATATTGGAGAATCATGACGTCATGGTACTCTAGCTACTGTCGTTCATGAAGACAAAATGTTGCAATATGATCCAGAGCCGGAACCTAGTATAGAAGAGGTCCGTTCCGCAATCCAAGGTTTGAAGAAAGGAAAATTACCATGATTCGATGGTATACCCAGTGAATTTATTCAAGCAGAAGGGAAAGCCAGTGTTAGCATCTATCACGAACTATGTAGGAGGAAGTTGCATATTACAAGATTTGAACTAATGCAAATTTAATTACAAGCGTTCTTTAAGCAAAAATTCACAAATTTATATACATGTAGCACACACACAAGTAGATAATGTAACAATAATGTAATATGCTACAGATTGATTGGTTGCAGTTTTAATGGACTGCCATAGTGATTACTATAAATTGTACTCTGATTCTGTATCTGCACTTAAAATGTACATTCTGAATATGAGGACTACTGTAATAAAACTTACTGATAATAACATTGTAAATGTGAATATTGGAGGATTGATTAGGTGATTTCTTTGAGGATTTCAATGGCCGATTAATCTATAAATAGTTCTTTTTAAAAATAATCAGTTATCTTAATATAAGAATGTTGTTGATTATATGAAGGGACTCATTTTTGATAATTACAATAAATTATTATGAATGGCTTATAGCTATAACCAGGATACAGTAGCTGGCCCATTCCTAGAGTGGAGACTACATAATGTTGAAATAACTTATCTCTATAAGGTCACAAGGATATGTTATGTATCTTTATAATTTAATGTGCATTTTAAATCTATATTTTTTGTTGTATTATTTTGTTAAAAGTTGATGAAACTCAAGTCACTTCTTCTTCTTCTTCTTCTTCTTCGTACGCTGTCAGACGTCAACCTGTATTTTTTCGAAAAAAGCAGCGCTCATCCTGAGGATGTCGACACTGCCATAGAGCTTGTCTAGTGTTGCCACTGGTGATGACCACATGTGCTTTCTTTGATCCTCGTATGTCGTGCAGTTTTGCAGAAAATGTTCAGCGGTCATTTTCCCAGTACCGCACATGCATTCGACAGTGCCACCTATCTTCAATTTATTGAATAGGTGGTACCTCAGTCTATTGTGGCCTGTGCGGAGTCTGAAGACCACGACCTGCTCTCTTCTGTTCAACTGGTAAAAGGCATCGTTTTTGGTGTAGCCAGTATGTTCTGTTTCCCATTTGGTCATGTATCTGGCTCTAATAAGCCTTTTGGACTCTTCGTAGGTCACACTAGGATCTGGTTGTGGTAGTCTTGCACCTTCTTTTGCCAGTCTGTCTGCCTCCTGGTTGCCTTGGATGTTACAGTGGGATGGAACCCACTGTACCACTACTCTTTTTGGTGTGGACTGCTGGCATAGTTGACAGAGTACTGCTCTTAAATCATTAAGTTCAGTATTTTTCTGGCTTTTTAGTGCTGTGGCTACAGCCAGGGCATCTGTAAACAGGACTATATGGCTTTAATTTTTTTTGCCTGTCACCATTTCTTCTACTGCAGCCCTCAGTGCCTCTGCCTCTGCTCTGAAATTGCTACTCAAGTCACTAAAACTAACAGCTGTTTTGTATACTGAAGCAAGTCAGCCTATATCTTTCCTATTTAGCTGCAATGAGAGCATCAGGCCATCTCAGCAGTTGACTTTTATACTAGAAGTCTGGACTGAAAAATCATGTATCTGTCCTCTGTACTAGAAATCTAGGCTGGATCACGTATGTGCCCTCTGTACTAAAAGTCTGGGCTGGAACATAAATGTGATATGTCCCCTCTGTACTAGAAGTCTGAGCTGGATCATGTATGTGCTCCCTGTACTAGAAGTCTGGGCTGGATCACATATGTGCCCTCTGTACTAGAAGTCTGGGCTGGATCACAAAAGTGCCCTCTGTACTAGAAGTCTGGGCTGGATCACGAAAGTGCCCTCTGTACTAGAAGTCTACGCTGAAACATGTATGTGCCCTCTGTACTAGAAGTCTAGGCTGGATCACGAAAGTACCCTCTGTACTAGAAGTCTGGGCTGAAACATGTATGTGCCCTCTGTACTAGAAGTCTAGGCTGGATCACGAAAGTACCCTCTGTACTAGAAGTCTGGGCTGAAACATGTATGTGCCCTCTGTACTAGAAGTCAGGTCTGAAATGTATGTGCCCTTGCTGTGATCATTTAAGCAGCACTTTGTCTTACATGGCACAATATTCATCCTCAGTCATATTTGTAATAAAATTACTTTTGATTAGTAACAGATACCTTATTTCACTCAAACGCAGGGATAATGTAGTTACCAGGGATTTTGAGCTCAGCATGGTCTAGCGACATTTATGATTTTAAATGGTGAAAGTCATTGCCTTGATTTCGTTGCTTGTCATTACTGATTGATTTCATGCATACCTGCAGAATATGTTTTTAGATACATGGATATTTGAATTTTTTATAAAACATTTGAAAACATTTTGCACCTGATTTTTCTGATGTCTTGTTTGAGCATAGTACAGCACTTTTGTGTGCCATGTGCAGTTGTCTCTACTGTATATAAAGCAGCAAATGTGCAATTTACAATAGCATTATTTCTCTTATTGATGCATATAAAAACATTAATATTTCTGCCGATCCCAAATGGATTAATGTTCTCTCTATTTTTCTGGATGGAGCATGTCATCAGGTAAACCCTGTAAATCTCATCTTTGGCTCATTTTTCTGATAAATGGACAACATTACTAATTAAAACAGTAATTTTTGGCTGTTCTTTTAGTGCTCTGTTAGACCTCTCAGACTTTTATTAAGCAGTGAAAGATTTCTTCAACCTGCATTTATTATTATTCTTCTTGCCCCATTTTTGTTTCTTACCAAGCATAGGGACCATTGCAGTTGACCCATTACATGAATCTTGCACTCTTTCAGCTTTCTGGGGCAATGTGTTCTACAAATGAGATTGCTAGCCCCATGCATAACTTGCAGTTTACGACATGCCTTTAAGATTACAGTGGCTCTATCTATACTTCCCTACGTACCACTCGGGTGCAGCGGTATATTTTGTTCATCCTTGTCACCTTGGAGCGCATAGGCCATCAACCAACCTTCTCCAAGCAGTCCATTCCTGAATGATTTTGTCCAGTTCTTTCCATCCTCTCCATTTACTTTGCATTGGTCTCTAGGTATCTTCTCCGTGTGTTCTTTGGCCTCCCTTATTCCCTGTGGGTTCTATAGCAGTGATTGTCTTGTGAGCCAGGCTTGGGGCTTTTTTCAGTATGTGGCCTATCGAGCACCACGTTCATCCCAAGATTGCCTTTTCCATCCATTTTTGTTCTGTTCTCTCCCAAAAGCTTTCATTTGTAATCTTGTCAAACCATTGCAGACCCAGAATCCTTCTCAGGGATTTGTTGATAAAGCGCTGTAATCTCTTTATATATGTATCCTCTCCATACAATAGGACCAACTTCACATTGGAGCCAAAGACCCAGACTAAAGGGACAGTTGCAATATGCTGCAACTATAAATATGTTGTTTCTTTGAGTGGTACTGAAAACACATTTGACAATCAATGCAAGTGATTGGGTGTCTTTGTATCTAAACGATGTTCTTGTCATAAATGTGCTGATGTAATTGTAGCCTTAACATTTTATTGTTTTATTATCCTGTCATTAACATTCCTGAAATTCTTTTTGCTTCAGATATTTTTATAAAATGTTTTGTTTACTGTATTTCCCCTGCTGTCGTTATTTTAATTTAGTGCCATCCTTGTTTAGGGAGACATAGGACATGTTGTCTGATCTGAATGAGCAGTTTGTAGAGAACAGAATATTCTCCATGACATCTTTTGATACAGAATTATTGATGCAAAAATTTCTTTGATCTCGTCAAGAAATTGAAGGTTGTAGTTAACAAGATAAGCGACTTTTCTTTACATGGCAGATTCTTCAAGGCAAACATATAAATATGTTTATAATTCATTTTCAATGTATATGAATGTTACAAGATGCCAGTGTGACACAGTGTCATGTTATTAGGTAGTTGTTGGGATCTTAAGGACCAGATATTGGGCTCATGTTTGAAACTTTTAATGTCTCAGCATTGGTTATAATCAAATTGTGAAGAAATGTGTGCCATATACTTTAAAACTATCTGTTTTGTTACTGTATTGCATAAGTGTAGATAAGTGCATTCATAGTTTGTTCATTTTTGGGCATATTTGATTCAGCCATTCACCAACGTTTTAAGGTATGGTATTACCATACTGAAAACTGAAATTTATAGAAGAATCATTGCATATGATCTGTCTACTTCTGATGTTAGATGCCATAAAGAGATGCAGTCTTCTTTCATGTCCCATCTGTGTGGCTGTTGGTATTTTCACTCCGTGCCTCTGTAGTGTTTCTTTAACACCATCAGTCTATGTATCCTTACTTTAACACCATCAATCTATGTATCCCTACTTTACTACTGTCAATCCATGTTTTTGTACTTTAACACAAAGAATAAAAGGCAGATAATAAAATGGTTTCGACACCTGACAAGAATGCATCCAAAGTTACCAGTTGCTCGTATCTACAATACCAAACATCAGGGTTGCAGAGTAAGAGGCAGACTACATAAAAGATGGATAGATGATGTCAGTAAGACACTGAAGAAACATGGAATGACAACAACATCTGCGACAAAGCTGACACACGGCAGAAAACTACACCTCTCCATGACGTCTAACGACACAAGTGGATAGATGATGATGATGATGAACACTATGAATGCATGTTTTTCTGTTACTCTAAAGTTCAGCTGTCTGTTGTTATAGGTTTGAGGGGCTGGAATGTTTAGAGACTTTTTTGTCATATAATCAAACAAAGTCATTCTCTGTCTGTTGATATAGGTCATGCATGGCATTCACTGTTTCAACTTTTAGTCAGATTAACAAAATGTCTAACTCTGTCTATTCTAGTCTGTTGACCACTTTTCACAAGCATCTTATTTCACATGTTGTAATCTTTTGTTCATGTGCATTGTGTCTGACACTGATAACAGCAAGTTGGTACTGTTAATCATTTGACTTTATGTCTCAATTGCTATGTTTGGATGTCTTACAAATGCTCAGACATGAATTTTTTGTAGTTTCTCATTTAAAAAGAAAATGTGTTACTGCCCAGAAATTGATGATTTTTCTTTTCCGTGTCCAAGCACCATGTCATACAACATGTATCCATTATTCAGTGACATGGATTTCCCTGTCATTTGCCTTCAGCATATCGCAAATATTACATGTTTCCTGGAGGTTGGGGTAGATCATCAGGTGGTCTGGATCCTGTATTGCACCATAGTCACATGTGTCATCATCTGTGTATCTCCATCTCTTCATGTTAAATTGGCGAAGAACAGTGTAAAGCACAAACAGAGCAAAATATATAATTTAATATTAATAGAGAAATTAAAAAACTGCATTTATGCACATAAAATCAAAATGCACCTGGACGATCCCATTTGGGCTCATTGCTGAAAGTGCCGATAAAAACACGAACTCTGTAGCTGTCATGGCGACTCAACAATTTTCCCCTGATTTTGTCAAGTACCAATTTACTTCTGGGTCATCTGAAAGAAATGATCATACCGTGAAAAAAATCTGTTAAATTTGCTGGTCTGTTAAACTGAGCATGACGTGATTTGAACCTGCTATGTTGAGATTGTAAATCATGCTCACAACCATTTGGCCACACACTCTCTTAATAGAATATACACAGATTTGTTTTTCAACTTTGAATATGCATTAGTATGACCTATCTATATGAAGAAAACCAAGCTCCTTAAACTCAACACTATCAGCAACGAATCAATGATGCTGGAGGAAGAGCAGTTAGAAGAAGTGGATATCTTTATCTATTTTGGCAGCACAATAAACACATCAGAAGGTACAGATGCAGATGTAAGGATCAGAATTGGAAAAGCAAGAGGGGCATTCCGTACACTAAACAACATATGGAGATCTAGAGAAATTAAGATTCACACCAAAGTTAGAATATTCAGCACTAGTGCCAAGTCAGTGTTGCTGTATGGAGCGGAGACATGGAGAATGACCAAGGTCATGCAACAAAGACTCCAGTCCTTCGTTAACAGATGTCTATGAAGGATAATGTGGCAGGACATGGTGAGGAATGAAAACCTATGGGAAAGAAGTCAATAACATCCACTGGAAAAACAAATTAAGCAAAGAAAATGAGGCTGGATAGGATATACGCTGCGGAAGGCACAGTTCAACTTAGCCAGAAAGACTATTATATGGAACCCTCAAGGGGAGAGAGAGAAAGAGATAGACCAAAACATACAAGGAGAAGAGAATGTGAGAAGAAACTAAGATTTCATTATTATACCTGGAGTGAGGCATAAAGAGCAGTCTAGGGCCGTGCAAGCTGGCAGGATGTTGTCAATGGCCTATGCACAGAGAGGAGTGACAGGCTTTGATTGATATAAACCTGTTTATGGCAATCGATGCAGGACTTCCAAACAGTTGTAGAACCTTATCCATACAGCATTCCTGAGTGTTAAATCTGATGAAATAAAACATTAGATGTTCCAATATTATAATAGCTTTGGAATCTTTCTACACAGCGTACTATTAGCTTACGGTCAGGGAGTTTTCCAGGACAGTTACAAGTCTCAAACTTTTTATGAATTATGATTGAACCATGTTAAACAATAAGAAATTATCAAAATATTCACATTTCACAATTACTTTCAGGATTAGATGCACATTACTATTTTTAAATTATGATGTTTAAATGTGAATTTGCATGTATAGATATAAGAACGTCATTGTACTAACCACACTTTGGTAATATACCTCTTTATAGATTAAATTCTTTACCAAATTGCAGATCAAATGCTTTACCAACTTACAGATCTAATTCTCTACCATCTTACAGACCAAATTCTTTACCAAACTCACAGATCTAATTCTCTACCAACTCACAGATTAAATTCTCTACCAACTTACAGATCTAATTCTCTACCAACTTACAGATATAATTTTTTACCAACTTACAGATTAAATAGTCTACCAACTTACAGATCAAATTCTCTACCAACTCAAAGATCAAATTCTCTATCAACTTACAAATCAAATTCTTTACCAACTTACAGATCAAACTCCTAAAATGGAAATGGGACTGAAAGACAGCATAAACATACACATAAAGTAGCTGATGTTTATTAGAGGAGAGTTCCCAACATGTATGAACACAGAAATTAAACTGACAACATTTAGTATGCCACAATACCTCCTCATTCTGACTTGTCATGCATCATCAGAATATGCTTACATGTGCCTTATGAGTATGCCATTTTCTTATGCCAAGCCTTTGCAAAAGTGGTAGCTGAGAATGAACAATCATCATCATTTATCCGTCTAGTTCGCCTTGGAACGTAGTGATGTAATGGATGCTCTTCATCCGTTTCTATTCTGTGCTGCATTCTTAACTTAACTTAATGTTTTTAAAGTCTTTATACAACTAGTTTCTTGGAGGGTACGTTAACCGATTTGCGAGTCCATCTTAATAGACTCAAACACAAGAGCTAAGTAGATCCGCAGCTAGTTAGGCACCATCTATAGCTGCTCTTAATAAACCACCTGGGGAAAGGTACAAATAACTTGGGTAGATTTTTAACTCTTAAAGGCCATAATTTTGTAATTAGTTTTGCAAGAATAATTTTGTCTAAAAAAACAGTCTCTTCATAAAACTTTTCTTAATTATTTCACAAGAAAGATAAACACTTTATATATCAAATTAAAGAAAAATGAATATGCAGTAAGAATATGAAGGTCTTGTAGAATTTTTAAAAATATTACAATTCTTAATAATAATATTGTCATTTTTTGTAATAAAAACTATTTTAGCAGCACTAGGTTTTGGCTGTGACAATGCCCACTCATCTTCAGCATACGATTCAGTAGGTTGAATAATATTACATTCTATGTCTAGCTCCAATTCAACATCAGAAAAATGTGAATGCACATCACAAAATTAATCTAGAGTACACAACTCCCTAGCCTTTTCTACAGATAAAAACAACCTACTTCTTCTTTCTTTCTTCTTTGCGTTCAGGATCTTTTTGGTCATGCTATATCTATAGGCCAGTCGCCATGATGAAGTCTGTAGTCTTCACCAGGTTGGAGCGGCTGTCCCACAGCTTTTGTCTCTGCTCCGCACCCTCTGGCCAGGTCTGGCATCTCATTTCCCTATAGATTGGGCATTCTTGTAGAATATGCTCAGGGTTCTGGCACCCTGTTCCACATGGGCACTCATCGGTGTGTGAGATCTTCAGTCGGTACAGATATTCTAGTAGTCTGCAGTGTCCAGTTCTCAGGCGAAATAAGGTATTTTGTTGATTTCTTTTGAGATAGTGAATTGGTTCTGGTGTACTGCTTATGTTTCTGTCTTCTCTCCAGTGGTGTGTATACTGATTTCTGATGATGAGCTTGATTTCTCTGTATGGTACTCAATGATTAAATTGTGCCTTTTTGCTGCCATCTTTTGCCAGAGCATCAGCTCTCTCGTTTCCCGTGATTCCGCAATGGGAGGTTAGCCACTGGAGCGCTATTGTTGAGGATCTCTGGAGTTTTCCCAGTTCTGATCTGATCTCCGATAACAGTGGTTTGTTGTTTGTTTTTTGTATTGCCTCTAATAGTTCTCTGAAGTCCGTGAATACAGCTATTTTTGTTGGAGGTTGCCTTTCTGTTTGAAGTATTCTCAGTGCTCACAGGAGGGCCATCGATTCTGCTCTAAGGTTTGTGGACAACTTTCCTGTTGGGAGGGCCTCTTCTGTTATATTTCCACTTTTGTGTCTTATGAATATGCCTCCTCCCCCGTTTCGGCCTGCCCCCTCTGTTGAACCATCTGTGAACACCTGTGTCCATTCCTTGGTATTATATTTCTCCTCAATCATTGTTTGTGCTAAAATTTTCAACTCCTGAACACTGTGTTGGTCTTTTCTTCTTATTCCTGGGATCTCTGTACTTATTTCGATGTTGTTTATGTTGCAGCTTGGCTCTTCATAGTTAATAAGCATTTCTATTTCTGTAGGTTGGTTGAGAGTTCTCCATATTTTTGGTGTAGGTAGTTTGATATATGAATGAAGCTGGTTCTCTTTAGTCTATTTTTAACTGGGTGTTTTAGTTTGATATGTATGGGATGATCAGGCATGCGTAGCATCTTTTCACTATGTGTCAGCACTCTTTCCTCTCATCTAGTATTTAGGGGTCTTATATTTGTATATGTTTCCATTTTCTGGATTGGTGTAGTCTTCATTCCTCCTGTTATTATCCTTAAACCTGAATTTTGAATTTTGGTTAGGCGTTCCATGTTTGTTTTTGATGCTGTGGTCCAGGCTGTCATGCCGTATTTAAGTACTGGCCTGACTGTGCCAGTGTATACATTTTTGAGGATGTTGCTATTTGCACCCCACCTTGTTCCGGCCAGCTTTTTCATGAGGGATAGTTTTCTGGTTGCTTTTTGTTCTATCTCCTGTATGTGTTCCCTCCATTTGAGTCTCTTGTCCATTTTAACTCTGAGATACACAGGGGTATTTTCTTGTACAAGCTCTTTGTCATTTAGAATAAGTTTTGTTACTTCCTTGGTGTTGGACAGTGAGAAGCATGTTGTAACTGTCTTTGAGATGTTAATCTGCAATCCCCAATCTGTAACCCATTTTCCAACTGTGTCCAGTGCTATCTGCATTCTATTTTCAGCTGTTGGTAGTTTTTCTGCAGCACTCCACATTGCGAAGTCGTCAGCGTGTAGGGCACTGGATACTTTCTTTGGGAGTTTTCCCGCTATGTCGTTTATGAACAGGATAAAGAGGGTAGGAGAGATGACGCCTCCCTGGGGTACACCTTGTTGGAGAGTTATTCTATGACTCAGTGATCCATCTAATTTGACTCTTGCTGTTCTGTATCGGAGGAAGTCTTGTATCCAGCTGTACATTCTCCCTTCTATTTTGTAAACAACCTACTATTAGACAATCTTGAAGTGCTAGGTTCGCCACACATTTTTGTGATGAACTGACTTGAAAGATGACAAATATTTTCCAACTTTTGAATTTCCACACAAAGCACGTCACTGCTTTTACAAATGAAACTCAAATATAGGAGTTACTTCCCTTGCCATGTAGAGTCAATTAAAATCTAGAAACACTGAAAAAAACTAAACAAATTTTGTTCAATGTGCGTTTAACGATATGAGTGTTTTTCTGGCATCAAGCGGACGCCAGGAAGAATGTCTACAGCGTTCTTATGGCCTTTAAGAGTTAACTTTAATTTTGTCCAGGCAGCAGACATTAAGGCTACAGTTTTCGATTTCCAACTACCATGGAACTTTTAACATGATCGATACTGAACACAGGAGTCCGATCTCACTACCTAGAGATCAGGGAAATTTTAACCAGAAGATCCACATGAAAAAAATCCCGGTCTCCACTGTATTTCAAACCTGCTCCTCCAGCACCCGAGACAGACACCTTACCTCAAGACCACTGAGTCCCCCCTTCTTGAGTCCTATGACACCCCGATTGAGCTGATTTTTTCTTTGAACCTTCTCCACCAGGTGATCCTTGGCCTTCCCACTCTACTTCTTCTCTGTGGATTCAAATCCAGCTGATTATGTTGTCTGCTTCTTTCTGAGGGTATATACTATCCATCCTTACTTTCTCTCTTCTAGTTTACTGCTGTATTGGTTGTTGCGGTGTTTTTTTCCCCACAGATCTATATTTGTCATTATCTCTGGCCATCTATTGTGCGTTCAGAAATATATGTATTTGGAATTTATACATTATTTTAATAATTCATTAACCTATCAACTGGAATTTTTGCATGTGCCCCTATTTCCATTATGATGGTAATGTATTGTGCAGAAATATTATGGAGACTACAGGAATTAATAAAAATAGTTTGTTTTGGTTTTTGTTTTTTTTCATGTGGCTTATAGTTATCATTTATACACACAACACATTTGACAGTACATCCATTAATTGATAGTACATTAAGAACCACAGGCATATTTTCATTTATTATAGGGGTATGAGCAAATTATTTATCATTATAAATGACCATTAATATTCATAATATATGAATTTCTAGTAAGAGTTGTGTGTTGAAAGAAAATTATGTGACTGATGTTTTTGTTTTTGTGTCCGTGTTTCTTTTTAATTAAATATTATGTTCCAAGCGTCACAATAAGTTTAAGCTTGTCTTAATTAATGTCATTTTTGCTTGAATTATACATATATTTAGAACTTACTTACATTATTCAGAATCGAATGACCCTTGGAGATAAATGACTGTTGTCAACTGAATGAATCGCAAACAATATTTCTTTTAAAAAAATCATCTTTCTCTTTCATTATATGGTCCTCACATTTAATCCAGAATCATTTGTCAATGTCTGAGAGGGCAGCATATGCAGTTTTCTTTATATCTGATAGTTTGGAGGCTTTTATTGCCACTTGTCACCTGCCCTTTCACCTTTCTCTCTGATATTGGGAAAATGTTGTTAGGCCCATATTTTTCTTGACCAATCGCACAATTGGGGTGATGGGGTCAACATCACGCTGGTCAACTTTACTTTCCCAGATTATTCTGGAACTCAATTTGTTTAGACTGGGTGGACCCCGGGAGCCGTTTTTGCAATCAGAAAATATCCTGCACCAACTGGGAACCGAACCTCGGGAGCCGTTTTTGCAATCAGAAAATATCCCGCACCAACTGGGGCACGAACCCCGATCACTCAGCTGAGATGCCAATGCACTAACCACCGTGCTACCTTGACTCCTTCTTTCACCTTTGTCCAAACTAATTCTATAGGCTTTAAGTGTGAATTGTACAATGACAATCTATGGCTATGCTCCTGGATTACTTTGTCAATGTGAAACATCTTTGTCCTATGAGCATTCTTTACAAGTAACAATTCAGATTTGAGATGCATTTCTGTGAACTGAATGTGCTCCTTTGCTAGGCAAAGTTTGATCTGGTCCTTAGTACTTGCTGATACAGAGACCTTGTGTTGCAGTGCCACTGTGTTATGGTAGGAAACATTGTCCATTACCAGACAGGAGGGTCTGTCTAATGACGGAAGTGCAGTTTCCTCAATCAACTCTCTAATTAGGAGTAATTCATCTCTGAATGATGATCCCAATTGTCAATAGATTTAGAAACAAACATGAGTTCACCGTTCTTCAACAGTTCATTACATCTGCAACGTGTATGGAATATTATTAGCCGATGTCCTTTACGATTTGGTTGACACAATTGTCTACAGATTGCTACTTCTTTTCATTAGTGTGGTGTGCATTCTTATCTCATCTATACACAATATTGCAATTTTCTTTACACATTTCTCTAATTTCCCACAAATTTTACTTCAAATAGCTACTAGATGAGGATTTTTCCCAAATGATATTACTACCGCCAGTATGCATGCAGAATGTGAACCGTAAGTATTCCATAATGTTGTTTTAGAGCTATTAATGCCATTTTTTTCTCAGTGAAATTTTTCAATTTTCTTAAGTTTTTTCTTTTAAGAAATTCTTTGTCAAAGCTATCAACTTTATTTCTTCTCTTCCTTGGTATCTGGTGGTATTTGTAGAAAGACTGTCATGTTCTAGTGTCCAGTAGAAAGACTGCCATGTTCTAGTGTCCAGTAGAAAGACTGCCATGTTCTAGTGTCCAGTAGAAAGACTGTCATGTTCTAGTGTCCAGAAGAAAGACTGTCATGTTCTAGTGTCCAGTAGAAAGACTGTCATATTCTAGTGTCCAGTAGAAAGACTGTCATGTTCTAGTGTCCAGTAGAAAGACTGTCATGTTCTAG
Organism: Ariolimax columbianus; assembly: GCA_036924085.1. Lineage (NCBI taxonomy): Eukaryota > Metazoa > Mollusca > Gastropoda > Stylommatophora > Arionidae > Ariolimax > Ariolimax columbianus. Next base: position 50,344,552 of record JAVGWX010000001.1, read on the forward strand.
TGTCCAGTAGAAAGACTGTCATATTCTAGTGTCCAGTAGAAAGACTGTCATGTTCTAGTGTCCAGTAGAAAGACTGTCATGTTCTAGTGTCCAGCATGAGAATGACATGTTGCTTATACCCAGGACATGCATTGTTCTATTCTCTGGATTTGAAATACGATGATGCAGGCTCCCACATTTAGCCTCTCATGAGAAACATATATACAATTGTATTACTGTTTTTTGGTGTAACAAATTTAACTTTCAATGCCATTCAAATAATAAAGACACTATATGTCTTTGTTACTTTTACAAATTAAAAAAATGATTATAACAACATAGGACCATAAAAGTGAGACGCATCGATACATTCAGTGCAATAGTAGTGAGTGTTTAGGAACTTCCATAAAACATGTGCAATATGGAGGACATTCCCCACACATTGTCATGGGTTACTGTTGAACTCTTAAAATGTTATATAAAATACATTTTTTAATATACCCCAAACAAGCTAAAATTCATCCTAATTACTTCATATGACTGAAAAAAAATGTAATATAATGTTGATCATACAACAACTAAAAAAAATATAATTTCAACAATTTATATCTCACAATTTATGAGATATTGATCGGCATGTAGTTCTGAACACACTGTAACATGAATCATGTGAAAAAGGGGGAATTCCCTACAGAAGCTGCATAACTTGGAATTTTGGTTTCTTCAAGCGTATTGTCAAGTCATCAAAACCTTCATAATACTTCTCTTCAAACGTATTGTCAAGTCATCAAAACCTTCCAATTTTTTTATTTTTCAGTCATTAAAAAATGTGGGGCTGCAACAGCAAGATGGACATATGCCAAAGCACTAATTTGTTCTTCAATCATAACTTTTCAGCTCCCGTTGGAGCACATGTCTTCAACAAATAAATGTCGTGTCTTAATACTTCTTTGTAGTTCTTCATCTTATGCTGTCAGACATCGACTTGAATTTGTTCAAAGAATGCAGTGGTCATCCTGAGGCTGTAAACACTGCCATAGAGCTAGTCTAATGTTGGCACTGATGATAGACACTTGTGCTTTCTTTAGTTCTCGTATGTCGGACAATTTTGCAGCAGATGTTCACGAGTCATTTTCCCAGTACCACAGGTGCATTCATCAGTAGCACCTATCTTAAGTTTATTGAATAGATGGTACCTCATTCTGTTGTGGCCTGTGCGGAGTCTGAAGACCACAACCTGCTCTTTTCTGTTCAACTGGTAATAAGCATCATTTATTGTGAAGCCAGAGTGCTCTGTTACCCATTTATCTATGTATCTGGTCCTAATAAACCTTTTGGACTCTTTGTAGGTCACACTTGAATCTGGTTGTGGTAATCTTTCACCTTCTTTTGCCAGTCTGTCTGCCTCCTCGTTGCCTTGAATGTTACAGTGGAATAGAACCCAGTGTACCACGACTCTTTTGGGTGTGGACTGCTGGCATAGTTGACAGAGTACTGCTCTTAAGTTCTGTATTTTTCTGGCTTTTTAGTGCTGTAACCATGGACAGGGAATCTGTAAACAGGACTATCTGGCTTTCATTGCTTTCGCCTGTCAGCATTGCTTCTACTGCAGCCCTCAATGTCTCTGCCTCCGCTCTGAAATTGCTTGAGAATTCTCCAGTTGCCACTGACAGTGTTATCTTTCTACCATTTGTTAGGCTCAGGAATACCCCTCCCCCTCCATTCTGTGTTGTGTTTGTTGCAGAACCGTCAGTGTATGCATGGGTCCAGTCTGTGCTTGGGTAGTTTTTCTTAAAGTTATCTATTATGACAAGCTTGGATGGTAGGGTGAAGTCAACCTGTTCTTTGATCCACGTCAGGCTCAGGGAAATTGTCACGTTATTATAATTTTGCATGTCATTTTCACCCTCAGAGAATACGCAACGAAATCTGTAGTTAAATGTATCAGTGTGCTAGTAGCACAATCATTTTAAGGACAGACTGTTTATATTTGCAGTTGAGTCTTGGATGTAGTTCATTGAGCTCCACTGTAAATAAATTATTTTCATTTTAGTTTTGTTTCACATATAAACCTTGTATTTCGGGTAATATTCTTAACAAAACACTAAATATGTATATATATAGGAAATATCAGTGACATCACCGGGACAAAAAACAATTGAAACCGTAACAGTATGCGGTTTTTGCTCTAGTGTGGTCACAGAGTTATTACCGATATATATATTTTAATTGACTTTTGACCTTCAGTACCGCAGCAGCTTTGATTTGTATATTTTAAAATAAATGCATCACAATTTAAACTAAATCTAATTTTCAATGATCATATGTGCTTTTTCACTTCAGTATGCTTTGGGAGCTCTGACAGGCAACCTTCATCCAGAAAACTGGACTTCGTGTGTAGGAGTAAACAACAAAAATTGTAAACGAGAAGACTACTAGAGTAGGGGCACGAAGTAACCACTATAGTTGGCTTTATTGTAAGAGTCCCGATTCAAAGCATTAATATAGCACTTTTTTTCCATGAAGTTGCCAGCCCCATGCACAACCTTATATAGTCATCTTTACATGTTTAGTATGAAGCAGTGATTCTGTTTTTTTCCTTTCCAATAAAGGGTCCAGGATCTACACTAGGAAAACTCAAATGACATGCCTTATACAATGTGATACAAATGCTCTAAGAAAGGTATATGTCAGTTTACTGTGCCATACATCTGTCATTAAACTTACCAATGAATTTTATTTACAAGTAAAGTATTTTCTAACACACTGGTAATAACATAATGTCCTTTAATTTGGTATACTTATGTGTGTTGTTTTCTTATTTGTCAAATGCACTTGATTAATTCATTATGTTCTATTGGTGTAGCCCCGACCTATCCACTTCCTGATTTGTGTGTGTTTGGATTAGCGGTGAACATTTCCAAGTTCATATGGTCATACTGACCCAGTTGTTTTAATTTTTACTTGTACAACAGACCTTAGTATGGTTGCAAAATGAAATGAATAAATTCAATTATACATTTATTTGTTGGTTTTTTTTGTTGGTAAATGCTTTTTAAGACTTGTTTTAATTGGGTTTTGTAATTATCGTAAGTTATTGTTTAGTTCTATATAAGGTGTCCAATTTCATCTTGTCTTCTGTGTACAAATAAACAAATATGTGTAATGAATACATTCATGAATGTGTTAGAGCTGTTAGAGACTAGCTTGTAGAAACTTGAATATCCTTTTTTTGGTAACATCACATGGTGAATGTGTATACAAAATTTGTTCATACTTTTCTCCTTGTTTTAGCAAGACCATATACTGAAATATTAATTTTTATTAAACAGCTAGAAAAATATGTATGGTTATTGGACACATGATCCAAGAATGTTAATGAAGTTGAGGACTAAACCATTCAATATGACCTTCTTCTTCTTCATCGTACGCAGTCAGACATCAACCTTGATTTTTTTCGAAAAAAGCAGCGGCCATCCTGAAGCTGTCGACACTGCCATAGAGCTTGTCTAGTGTTACCACTGGTGATGGCCACATCTGCTCTCTCTGATCCTCGTATGTCGGGCAGTTTTGCAGCAAATGCTCAGCGGTCATTTTCCTGGTACCACACGGGCATTCGTCAGTGCCACCTATCTTCAATTTGTTGAATAGGTGGTACCTCAGTCTATTGTGACCAGTGCGAAGTCTGAAGACCACGACCTGCTCTCTTCTGTTCAACTGATAATAGGCATCGTTTTTTTGTAGCCAGTATGTTCGGTTTTCCATTTGGTCATGTATCTAGCTCTAATAAGCCGTTTTGACTCTTCGTATGTCATACTAGTATCTGGTTGTGGTAGTTTTGCACCTTCTTTTGCCAGTCTGTCTGCCTCCTCGTTGCTTTGGATGTTGCAGTGGGATGAAACCCACTGCACCACTACCCTTTTTGGTGTGGACTGCTGGCATAGTTGACAGAGTACTGCTCTTAAATCATTAAGTTCAGTATTTTTCTGGCTTTTTAGTGCTGTGACTACGGCCAGAGCATCTGTAAGCAGGACTATATGGCTTTCATTCCTTTTACCTGTCACCATTTCTTCTATTGCCACCCTCAGTGCCTCTGCCTCCACTCTGAAATTGCTTGTGTATTTTCCAGTAGCGAATGACAGTGTTATTTTTCTGCCATTTGGTAGGTTCAGAAATGCTCCTGCCCCTCCGTTCTGTGTTGTGTTTGTTAAAGAACCGTCGGTGTATGCATGGGTCCAGTCCACGCTTGGGTAGTTTTCGGTCATCGTGCATCTTTGCTTTGGCTATTTCTGCAAAATTTCTCCGCTTTAGTTTCCCATTTCCGAAATTGTTTAGTCTCTGGTGCATTGGATGGTCAGTCAGTCTTCTGAGTTTCTCTGATTGCTGCTGGGCACTGCAGTCTCTTCTGTCGGTCATGGATTGCAATTTTGTAATCTTTTCAAGTTCTACAATTGGCGTTGACTTCATGCCTCCTGTTATAACTCTCATGGCTTGGTTTTGGAGTTTGCTAATTTTATTGAAGTTCGCCTTTGCTGCTGTTGTCCATGCCGCAATGCCATACTCGAGAACTGGTCTCACTCTTCCAGTGTACAGTTTCTTTAGTATACTTTCGTCTGCTCCCCAGCTTGTGCCAGCAAGTTTCCTCATGATTGCCATTCTTTCTCTGGCTCTCATTCGGGTTTCTCTCGATCTGACTTTTCCATGTCATGCGCCGATCAAATGTGACTCCCAGGTAGTTTGGGTTGTCATTTGCCGTTTAGACTTAATTTGGTGTTTTGGGGTTTGTTTGATAGCGAGAATATTGTACATGTCGTTTTTTTCCTCGTTTATTTTGACCAGCCATGAGTTCGCTCACTCTTCCAGCAATGTTAGGGCCTGCTGCATCCAATTTCTTGCTATGGTGAGATTCTTTTCAGAGGTCCACATAGCCAGATCGTCTGCAAACATTGAGCTATGGACTCTTCTTGGTATATTCTCTGTTATGTCATTTATATACACCAGGGGGATCAAGATGCTGAGCAGCGCATGAGCTGCAGTGGTCAGTGACCCATAGCTGACTGCTAGCGTCAGGGCCAGCGAACCATAGCTGCCAAGACCCTTCTACACCTCCACACGGTGATCCTGGATAACAGGCTGCAGCAGGGCAGACTGGCTAAGGAGATGGGATCGAAGAGGGAATGCTAACCCGGTACTTAAAAAATGCTTGCTGAAGTTGGATGTGTTGGACCAAAAGGTGCAAATATCGCAGCCAAGTTGTAAACTACAACACAACGCATTCCGTTCTCTGGACTACATTCTGCTACTTACCCTTTCAGGGTTTTGTAGTGGGAGATTGAGAACGAACGAAGAAGAAGATATACACCAGGAAGAGTGTGGGTGACAGTACTCCCCCTTAGTGTACTGCCTGCTCAAGTGTCACCTTTTTGCTCATCTGCCCTTGTACTTGAACTCTGGCCGTTCTGTTTTTGAGGTAGTGACTGATCCATTTGTACATTTTCCCACAAACTTCACTTCTTCTTAGCTTGACTCTGTCCCTCTTTCCAGACTTTGTCAAATGCATTTTCTAGGTCCACCCAAACCGCTACTGTGTGTTTTTGCTCCTGGTAGGCATCTTCTATTTCCTGGGCTTTGAGGATGACCTGATCCTCAGTGGATCTGTGCTGTCCAAAGCCTGCTTGCTGTGGAATTAGTATGTGTTTTTCTTCCAGATACCACATCAGTCTGGTATATGACCTTTTCACAAATATATGAATGATCAGTCATGCAGTCTGCACTCACTATGTTAACTGTGCGTGAGGAACAAAGAAATCCGACAAGGATCAGATCCAACTGATGCCAGTGCTTTGATCATGGGTGCATTCACAATACCTTATGAAGTTTTGTCTGAAAATAGGAGTTGGTTATGCAAAGTTTCTGATAGAGAACTCCAATAGCCATTGACCATTTTAATTAATTTTGTTGACTCCAAAATTACCAAGACACAAAGGCCATGGAATGTGATCAGCTCTTACTCTAACATTGAAGTTACACAATAGAACAAGTTTTTTTCTTGACTGCATACTTCTAATGATTGCTGATAAATCCTTGTAGAACTCATCTTTGGCGTCAGGTGTGGATCACAAGGTAGGTGCATATGCACTGGCAAGTGTGATGGTACCTACGGTGGTATGGAGATGCAGTGTAAGCAAACGCTGTGATCATTTTCACTTAGTTCAACCTTGTGTATTGAAGAACTTTTCACAGGAAAGCCTGCAACATGCTCTGTCTGTCTCTTCATTGCGGTCGTTTCCTTCCTTGCCAGTAGAATATGTAGTTTTTCTCACTCATTGATCCTGAGTCCATTACAGAGTTTCTTGAAGTGCTGCAATATCCACATCTAGTCTTTTTAATTTGTCACTAATAAGGCATGTCTTTCTGACATCACTGGTATCATGCAGGTTATTGGACATCCCAGTGTAACTACTCATACTTGTTGTGTTGACACCACAGGGTGAAGCTTGTGCATCTTTCTATGGAGAAAAAGTTGTTACCCATGCTGTTGGTCCCCCTTTCCACGTAGTTAATTGATCCAGGGGAACGATATTAGCCGATACAGACTGGAATCAGCAAAGTTGCAGAAGCTGCCTGAATAGCAATGGAACCACCACTGGACTACCTTAGGAACACCAACTGTGGATTTTTCCTCAGGGTTTACTCCTGAAGCCTTTCTCGTGAACAAGGGTCCCACAAAGCAGTGGGGTCAAGAATGGTAGCACAAGTTTCACATCACGGTAACAATTTTAACAGACCACGTGTGCGTTTCTAGTCAATTGAATCACAAAAAGAAATACATAGTTGATAATCCTCAAATTCAAACTAACTGGCCCCCGTGTGGACATGTAAATACAAATTGTATCAACGCAATTGTTATTTAATACACCACAATAAGTTGGATTTAATGTCAAATGTGAGAAAAACAAAAGAGCAAATCTTGTCTGTGACGGGCATTACAAGGGACATCACTTGGTTTCACAAATGGTGTCACTATAACAAAAACTCATCTAAGTGCAGATAAAAATTCAGATTACAATACTGCAGTTATTAAAATAGCAATCAGGCTGAAGAATATAGACATAACATATACACAGGATCCACAAATAGATAGATCAGCATTAAAGTAGTAAAACATCATCTTGTAGAAGCCAAAAATAAATATATACTACTGTCAGAAAACATGAAATGTAAGCACTAAAGTGGGACTTGCCTAAAAACAAGCATACGTACTTTATAGATTACAAAAGAAACCAATTCCATGTCTGGAAAACATAGACATGGATGGAAAAGATACAAGAATTCTCAGTAGCCTATCAATCAATCAAAAGCCTGTCACTTAGTGCATAGATCATTGACATCTCACCAGCATACTCAGTCCTGGGCTGCTCTTTCTGCCTCTCTCCAGGTGTAATCATTTAATCTTAGTTCCTTCTGTCTCTCTCCAGGTGTAATCATTTAATCTTAGTTCCTTCTGTCTCTCTCCAGGTGTAATCATTTAATCTTAGTTCCTTCTGTCTCTCTCCAGGTGTAATCATTTAATCTTAGTTCCTTCTGTCTCTCTCCAGGTGTAATCATTTAATCTTAGTTCCTTCTGTCTCTCTCCAGGTGTAATCATTTAATCTTAGTTCCTTCTGTCTCTCTCCAGGTGTAATCATTTAATCTTAGTTCCTTCTGTCTCTCTCCAGGTGTAATCATTTAATCTTAGCTCCTCCTCACATTCTCTTCTCCATGTACTTTTGAATCTACTTCCTCTCTTCCATTGAGGATTCCATTTAAGAGTCTGTCTGGCTATGTTGGTCAATGCCTTCAGCTATATTTTTTTGGCTAAATTTGTTGTTCCAGTGGATGTTTTCTTTCCCCCAGGTCTTCATTCCTCACCGTGTCCTGCCACTTTATGAACACAGATCTTCATTCCTCACCATCTCCTGCCACTTGTCGTTTCCCCCAAGTCTTCATTCCTCACTATCTCCTGCCACTTGTCGTTTCCCCCAAGTCTTCATTCCTCACCATGTCCTGCCACTTGTCGTTTCCCCCAAGTCTTCATTCCTCACCATGTCCTGCCACTTGTTGTTTCCCCCAAGTCTTCATTCCTCACCATCTCCTGCCACTTGTCGTTTCCCCCAAGTCTTCATTCCTCACCATCTCCTGCCACTTGTCGTTTCCCCCAGGTCTTCATTCATCACCAAGTCCTGCCACTTATCGTTTCCCCCAAGTCTTCATTCCTCACCATGTCCTGCCACTTGTTGTTTCCCCCAGGTCTTCATTCCTCACCATGTCCTGCCACTTGTCGTTTCCCCCAGGTCTTCATTCCTCACCACGTCCTGCCACTTGTTGTTTCCCCCAAGTCTTCATTCCTCACCAAGTCCTGCCACTTGTCGTTTCCCCCAGGTCTTCATTCCTCACTATGTCCGGCCACTTGTTGTTTCCCCCAGGTCTTCATTCCTCACAATGTCCTGCCACTTGTCGTTTCCCCCAGGTCTTCATTCCTCACCATCTCCTAAGACTTTGTGCTTATTATTCATCAAATGCATCTATTAATAAAGGACTGAAGTCTTTGTTGTATGGCCTTGGTTTTTCTCCAAGCTTTGGTTCGATACAGCAGCACTGACTTGACACTGGTGTCAAATTTTTAACTTTGGTGCAAATCTTGATTTCTCTGGGTCTCCATATTATTTAGTGTCACGAATATAACTCTTGTCTTTCCAATTATGTTCCCTACATCTACACCCCTAGAAATGTAACCTATAATGGGAGCAAACAGCCACTGTAAGACCTAGCAGGATTTACTTACCATATTTAGATATTTAGAAATCTGACAAGGTTGTGTACTGGCTCCTTGTTTAATATTTACACAGAATAAAAACACATTTTTCAACAGATAAAGGAAGTTCCAGGACTCTTCATTAGTTGAATGTCTATAAATAGTCTCATATGCAGATGACAGTTCTGCTAGGTGAAAGTGAATAAGAATGAAGGGAATTGGTGATTCAAGTAAAGAACAGAAGTCGGATATATAGACTGAACATCTTAGCACTAAGAAACAAAACTATGATAATGAGAAAACAAAAACTATGATAATTAGCTAAGTAGACTTAAAATCTGCCTCACAAATAAAAAAATAGTCAAAAACTGAAACATATCAAGAGGCGCTTCTTTCATGTAAATATATTTGTGATAATAGGGATGGTAATAATCTAGTTTCACTGACATGCGTCATATATTGACATCCAAACAAGTAACTCGCAAACTAAAAATGAGTGATTAAGTGTTATGTACACTCGTCGTTACTTTATGGCAGCTAAATATAGACATTGAACAAACCGTTGAAGATAATTGATGCCTTTGAAATATGGGTATATGGGAGAATTGGGTGCATGTTGCGGAGAGAAAATTAATCAAGGAAGTCTTGGAGCAATTAGAGGTGCAAAGAGAATTAATGAATAAAATTAGAGCCAGACAGTTAAGATATTTTGGTTACATTGTTTCTTTTATTTATCAGTTATGCCCATAAGCATTACATAAAAAATACAGTGGTGTTCTTGGAACTATAGTGTTTGGCTCAGCGATTTTCAGATTACTTTTGCTTGTGACCTTTCCTCTAAATTTCATAGCCATTAACATCTTTTACATGTGGCTCCTATAAAATATGGTACCTGGGAAGTTCATATGACCCATGTTGAAATATGCTGGTAGATATTTCTTGCAAGCTTCTATTACTCTATCAAAAAATCTGTCCCTCAAGTAGCATTACAGCCCTTAAGTGGCATTAAAGAACAGAAATCAGATAAGAACACACTATGAAAAGTTTATATCAAAACTGTTTAATCATCATTCCAATTAAATTAATGAGAACATGGAAATCACATAATTAACTGTCATTAAATAGAACACAGAGACAGTGTACAAGAAACAGAATTCATAACAAATAAATATATAAAAGACAAGGTCAAATAGAATTATGGCTCACGAGCCTGTAAAGTCATGACAAAATGGTAAATATGTATATCAACAACTTAAGTGGCAGCCAATTGACAAGGGCATTTTAAATCTTACAGTATCACATATGCATTATTTGCAACAACTTTTAAAATGTCAGGTTATGTTAAGCAGAACCCATAGGTGCTGAAAGTGTTTCAGCACACAGTGAAGGGTTTTAATGTTGTTTTTTGTAGCTCACTCCTGATCTACCAAAATGTAGACTATAGAATGGTTTCATTTTTGAATGTTGTTTTGAATGCCCACAATGAGTAGGTTTACTATTTTGTGAGCTCTGAAAAGGACATTTACTGGCGGGTTGCAGTAGCTTTCCTCACATCCCAAATAAGGCCACTGAAGTGTGATTATTTGATGCTTATTTCCCCTTGGATGGAAAGGCAAATGATTAAATATTTTGGTTCAGTTCATCCCTCTTCAGCTTTATCCACCACCATCTTGGTGTATTTTCCCTCCTTCCTTGTCATACTATTGTCCCTCCTCTATGTCTCTTGATCTTCCTTCCTACCTCCACCATTTGGGGCTCATATAAATGGCTGACATTGTGTTTTAGACCTATTTCTCAAAGGGCTTGTTGATAGTTCTATTCAAAAGACCATTGCTAATATTATAACACAGGTGTGCATTAACAAATTGCACATCAAATCAAATAGACTGTGAAAAGTTAAAATGATAGTATGACCTTTTTTTTCCCGGAAAGATTCTAAGATATGACTAGACTTGAAATCACTCAGTTCCTTAATATCTGTGACATCACTAACTCTTGCAGACATATCATATATAACACAAAGAACTGTTAAAGGTATCTGAAGTAATTTGAAAACTGACTATCCGCTCTATGAAGCATCCATATACAGTAAACATCTGCTAGTTCATCTTCATTTAGTCTGTCAAACTTTTTACTTAACCCATCACATTCTGTGTATGAACACCCACAAATAATCAATTTAATTTGTTTTTAAGAAAAACAACTTTTGTTTTTTAAAGTAATTGATCCCTTTAGAAGACTTAATAGCTGGTTAGAGATGAAGTGAGAATTCAGTATAGTAAACCACAGCCTGTGTAAGTTGGGGTGGCCAGTTCCCTTTCTACCCATATTTTCCTTTCTTAACTGTAAGTCAAGTACCCATTTACAGCTGGGTCAACTGGAGCATGATGGTGAAAGTTGAACCTCATACCTTTGCTGTGAAAAGCAAGTGCTCTAACCACTACACTAATCAGATGCTACAATTGTATTATAGTTTTGAACATAACATTTGTTATATATATATATAAAACAAGGCACAGAAACCATTTTTATGGCTTGTTTTATTTGTTTATTTTTATTAATATACAATTTAATTACAGTAATTTTGCTGTAGAGATATACAGGGTTTGAGGAACAAAGGCCATTTGCCCAACAATCACAGCACAGCTTGCAGCCTAAAAATTACGCCCAGTAAAATAACAAAAGCCTTGACAAGATTTAATACATTTTACAAGAGAGAATCCACTACAGTTGCAAAGGAGTTGGATAACTGCAGTTTATCGCTATAGTTGTTATTGAAAGTCACTCACACCGATTTTATTTAACTCTTGACTGTTTTTATGGTAGTGGGTTACAGTGGCTGTTCTTACATCGCGAGGCGTACTTGAGAAGATGGACATGGGTACTCCTGACTGTTTTACAATGTAAGCTCACCACTACGGGGATTACTGTTTGTGGTACACACCATACTGCACTGCTTACAACATATGCAGGATTCTCAACATTAAACGTATAGACAAGATCACAAAGAAGATTATCTTGAGATTAACAGATCAAAGCTGAAAATCTACAAATTAATTAAAGAAATATGGCGAAATCTGTTTAAACAGAGCATCTGAATAATCATATATTATCCTACAGAACAAACAAATATTCAAACATAACAATAGTCCAGGACTGAAAACTATAATATAACAAATGGCAGCAGTAATATTAAAGCACTGAATAAATATTCAGCATTAATAATCATGAGAATGCTTCTATCACTCACAGACAGCACAGGGGGGGGGGGGGGGGGGGGGGGGGGAAAGAAAGGTGTCAACAAAAACCTTTAATGTGGGAAAATAATGTAATGCTTCAAAAAATTTGTAAACTGTTTGAGCACTTTAATTTTAGAAATACAAGTTAATTTAAGTCAAATTGATTGAATACTTTATGGGACCTGAGCTGGCAAAAACTATGGCATTTGATGGACTATCTCTGAGTTAGACAATCTCATTTATGAGAACTCCAATACCTTCAATGCCAACTTCCACAACATCACCAATCTGAAAAAAGGGAGTAAAAGGTAAGAGGCAGAAAATATTGAAATGCTGTATGAGTAAATGATTTGTCATTTCCTTAAATTAAACTTCATGAAATTTAAAACTATCTGCACAAATAGTGCATTATATAAACTAATGAATGTGACAATATTAAAATGCATCATGGTTTTGGAAGCACCATTTCTGTATGGAAACTCACCTTAAGAAATTCTGGAGGTTTACGGAAAACTCCGACTCCTGGGGGTGTCCCTGTTAGAATTACGTCCCCTGGCTGCAGTGTGATAAACCTAATTGAAAGTGAAGAGCAAACCAAACTACTGGATGAGATAATTCATTAGATAAATTTACAGATAATGCAATAATAGTGAAATAGATAAGTTCCTGGTCAAGTTGGCAGACGTCATCAAGGTCAAAAATCCATGAAGACACTTAACATTTTTAAATTGTAAAGTGGCCCCATTTGGAAGTCTTTTTCGGGGTTCTAGGACAGTCAGCTGCTAGATAGATGCTTAGTTGTGCAAGAATACAGTGGAGGATAAATGGGCCTTTCTGAAGGATGCTACTCTACCACTTCTGGGTCCTTGGGTCATACGGTTCCCAGGAACCTTGATTGGTTTGATGAGAATGATGAGCTTATTAAAGACCGCTGGATGAAAAACATCACCTGTTAAGACTACCAAGAGCCAGTCCAAAAAGTCGAAGTCTTCACTAATATTCACAGGATTGTTCAAAACCAGCTCTGATAAAGCTGGAAGCCTAATCTCAAGCAGGAACTACTTCCATAGAGTCAGTGTGGTAGCTGGTCGTGGGTCAGTTGACATGTTTGCAGTTCATCATATGTTTTTTTTTGTTTTTTATTTTGCTTAGATGTTTGCCTCACTAGTTTCTACTGGCGGAGGCGCGCCATTTTCCACCCCAGACCGTAGTCCATTGGGCGATATCAGGACGCATAAACCAGTGCTTGGGTGCATGTGTGCGTCTGTATGTACCTATGCTAGGTTTGTGCGCCCTCAGAAGCTAGCCCAACCAAAGTGTAATGGAAGGGCCTCACCATGAGGGCGCGTGTGAAAATTGTGCAAGAGTGTGACTGTAGGACAGAGTCAAATGAAACAGAGTGAGGTAAGAGGAGAGAGAAGGGGAAGAGTGGCCCCCAGGGTGAGTAGCCTAGGATGGGTGTTGGACAGACCAAAGCCTTTTGTCCCTGCTGACAGAGACGGACTCTAGGAAGTGTTGACGAAATTTGACTGCCCGGAAAATTATTCACTTTGTCTGCCAGTTTCATGATGGCATGTCAGCTAGTGTACTGAATGATGGCTTACATATCAGATACCAGAATGGATAAGCAGCTTTTCAGTCTGAGGTGCCTATAGTCCCTCAAAGAAATGAAAGAAGCAACCATTTAAGATCTCCTCTTTGCTGATGACTGCACCATTAACATGTGTTCAGAACAAGACATGCAGATCACCATGAATGAGTTTTCAGCTGCGTGTACTAACTTTGGTCTTACTGTCAACACCAAGTTACAGATAGCTAGATTAGATGGACTAGGCATCTTATTAGCATTCTGAATGAGGGCCTTCTTAAGCAGCTGTTGTATAGTGAGCTCAGGACACGCAAGTGCTTGTTGGGGGGGACAGAATAAATGATACAAAGATTCTCTAAAAGTATATCTGAACAGGAGGAGGGACACGAGGATATAAAAAACAGGGATACAAAAAGCAAGAGTTGTACTCGGAAAGTTGAAACCCATATGGAACTCCAAGGAAATAAGAAAAAAGACAAAAATACGGATTTCCAATTCAAATGTGAAGCCAGTCCTGCTGTATGGAGTGGAAACCTGGAGGATGACCAAAGGCAAATGACAGTGAACTGCAGGGTTTTGTCAACAGATGCCCGGGAAAGATTCTTGGTATAAAATGGTTTGACAAAGTTACAAATGACAGACTGTGGGAGAGCGGGAAAAGGTAAATTGGAACAGAAAACTACCCACGCATGGACTGGACCCATGCATACACCGACGGTTCTGTAACAAACACTACACAGAACGGAGGGGCAGGAGCATTCCTGAACCTACCAAATGGAAGACATATAACAATGTCATTCGCTACTGGTAAGTACACAAGCAACTTCAGAGCGGAGGCAGAGGCACTGAGGGCGGCAGTGGAAGAAATGGTGACACACAATGAAAATGAAAGCCATATAGTCCTGCTTACAGATGCTCTCGACGTAGTCACAGCGCTATAAAGCCAGAAAAACACTGAGCTTAATGACTTAAGAGCAGCACTCTGCAAACTGTGCCAGCAGTCCGAACCAAAAAGGGTAGTGGTACAGTGGGTCCCATCACACTGCAACATCCAAGGCAACGAGGAGGCAGACAGACTGGCAAAAGAAGGTGCAAGACTACCACAAACAGATACTAGTATGACGTACGAAGAGTCAAAACGGCTTATCAAAGCCAGATACATGACCAAATGGGAAACCGAACATACTGGTTATACCAAAAACGATGCCTATTACCAGTTGAACCGAAGAGAGCAGGTCGTTGTCTTCAGATTTCGCACTGGCCACAATAGACTGAGGTACCACCTATTCAACAAATTGAAGATAGGTGGTACCGACGAATGCCCGTGCGGTAATGGTAAAATGACCGCTGAACATCTGCTGCAGAACTGCCCGACATACGAGGATCAGAGAGAGCAGATGTGGCCATCACCAGTGGAACTGCAAGACAAGCTGTATGGCAGTGGCGACAGCCTCAGGATGACCGCCGCTTTTTTCGAAAAAATAATGGTTACTGTCTGACTGCGTATGAAGAAGAAGAAGAAGAACAGAAAACCTTAGGAAGAAAGTGGAGATGGATGGGTCATACATTAAGAAAGCCCCAGGCGAGTATCACCAGGCAATCCCTGTCATGGAACCCCCAGGGAAGGAGAGGTGTAGGCAGACCTAGGAATACATAGAGACGAGATCTGGAGGCAGAAGTAAAGAAAACAGGAAAAAGCTGGAAGGAAGTGGAAAAGATTGCACAGGACAGAGCTGCTTGGCAAAATTTGGTTGATGGTCTAAGCACCCCTGGATGATAGAAAGCAAAAGAGAGAGACATGGAAATACAGATTAAACAACTTGCTGTGATTGAATTTCTGATGACGGAAGGTTATGTGCACATTGACATGCATCGAAGAATGACTGCGATATATTGTGACGCATGTGTGGGTATCAGTACCTTCAGGAGGTGGGCTTGGACTCTAAAAGGCAGCAATCCAGCCACGATGAAACTGCATGACAAAGCTCTCAGTTAGTTACAAATTACATCAACCAAAAATGTCTACCAACAGCCTGGGCACACGCCTATACGGATGGCTCAGCCAAAGATGCCATTGGAAACGGGGGAGGAGGCATCACTATAAAACTAAAAAGCAAAGTATACTCAACAGCATTTGCCACTGGGATATGCTGCAGCAACTTCAGTGTTGAAGACAGTGTCCTGAGACAAGCAGTTGAAACCCTTATTGACCATAAGGAGCAGGCAGAAAAGCAAGTGGTCATTTTCATAGACACCCTTGCAGTGTTAAAGGCACTCAAGAACCAGCATAAAAATGAACTTGGTGCTCTGACAGACTCGCTCGAATGCATGTCCTATTGCTTCAAAAGAAAAAAAAAGCATAGTCCAGTGGATACCAGCACACTGCGACATTCCTGGCAATGAGGAGGCGGACAGACTCGCCAGAGAGGGAGGAATGCTGCAGCAGAGTGATACAGAAATCACATATAATGAGACTAAAGCATTCATCAGGGCACCGTACAGTGCAAAATAGAAAAAAGACCACTCTGGCCACATGAAAAACGATGCCTACTATTAACTCTCCAGGCGAGACCAGGTGATCATTCTCCGGCTACGCACAGGTCACAACAGTCTTAGATGTCATATGTACAACAAGTTAAAGATTGGCACTACAGCCCCCATGAAGGCAGAACATATTTTGCAGCCCTGTCCCCTGTATACCGACAAAAGAAGTAGCATTTGGCAACAGCCAGTGTCCCTCCATGAGAAGCTGTACGGAAGTGTACAGCACCATGAGTCAACTGCCGCCTTCATTAGAGTCATTGAAGTTGAGGTCCAAAGACAAATGAGGAAAAAGAAAGCCCACAGTGGATGACCGATCACAGCTGTGGATGCCCAGCACCAAGTTCGCAGACGAACTGATTCGTTCCAATCGCCAAGTCAAGCAGAAAGATATCGCTGCAATGCTTATGATTGAGCAAGAACATCACATTATCCATGCCCTGCTTGGGTTTAGAAAAGTGTGTGCAAGATGGGTTCCTCGCATGCTGGCACAGGATATGAAACAGTGCCAACAGCACCTGTGTCAGGAACAGAAAGGTATGCCTTTATCCACTGCGAATTGTCACTGACGACAAGTCATAAGAACATCATTATGACCCAGAAAACTAGCTCCAGCCAATGGAGTACAGGCATTAAAAACTCACCTACCCCAAAACAATTCAAGGTCATCACCTTGGCAGAAAAAGTGATGACCATCTTTTGCGACTCCAAGGGCATAGTCCACACTGAATATTTGGAGCATGGCAATACCATCAACTCCGATTGATATGTGAAAACTTTGCAGATACTTCGAGCACGATTGCTGCATGTCCGTGTGGGCAAGCATGCAATTCCTCAACTTGACAATGCTCCACCACACACAGTGGCTGCATTGAAGGGTCTTAAGTTTGATGACATTTTACTGCACCACCCTGATCTGGTACCTTGTGATTTCTTCCTCTTCATGAAGCTAAAGGAACAACACAGGAGACACAGGTACGCTTCTGACGAGAAGATGCAAGCAGATGTGCGTACCTGGTTTCTGGAGAAGATTTTTTTCTTTGACGGGATATAACAACTTGTTCGACGTTGATCTGTGGACCGGGATGGTGACTATGTTGAAAAATAATGACACACATGACCTAAACATTCTAAGCTTTATGAAAATGTACAGCTTATGGTCATAGACATTCTCACAAAGATTTGTAACACGATCTGGCAGACAAGATAATGGCCAACAATTTTAACAAAATCTCTGATTATATCCCTACCTAAGAAGGGTAACCTCCAACATTGTCAAAATTACTGAACCATCAGTCTTATCAGCCACCCCAGCAAAGTAATACTTAAGGTTATCTTGAACAGACTGCAATCAAGGGTAGAAAACTTTATTGCAGAAGAACAAGCCGGTTTTTTGGCTGGTCGCAGCACAATTGAACACACTTTTAATTTGTGTATGCTAAAAAAAACCCTTCAGAATAGTCAAGTCTTTGCTGACTTTAAAAAATCTTTAGACATGGTCTGGCATGAGGACCTATGCAACTATGCAAAAATATAAGATGGGGTGCTGGCTTACCTACGTCATTGAGAAACTCTACTCTCAGGCCACCAGTGCAGTCTACCCTAACGGGATGACGGGGGAATGGTTCCACACATCAACCGGTATACGACAAGGATGTATTCTTTCACGACCCTGTTCGACATTTTTCTAGAACATATGTCCGAAGCTCTGGAGGATCACGTGGGTACTGTCAGCATAGGTGGTCGTACACTCACCAATCTCCAGTTTGCTGATGACATTATCAGGCTAGATGGAACGGAGCTAGAACTAGTGAATTTAATCTCAAACCTTGACAATACCGCTGAAAAGTTTGGAAAGGAAATTAGTGCAGAGAAGAATAAAATCATGGTCAACTTCCCAGATGGCCCAATGAGTACGATTACGATCAAAGGCGGACCATTGCAAATTGTTAAACAGTTTAAATACCTGGGAACACTGATGGATGCAGACCATTCCACTGAGATTTGTTTTTGTTGGTTATTTTTTGCGTTTGCCTTATTTCTCTATTCCCCAAGGCGGTGTGGTTGCACTGTGGTTTTTATTTTTGCGCCTGTCGGCCCAATGCATCCGACTTCAGCATGCATTTTATGTAAGGGTCTGCTTCCTCCTGCATTTTCTAAGGGTTTGCTTCCCCGGGGTAACGGCCGGTGCTGTGATGGGGATCGAGCCCAGCACTTTTGGGTTGTGAGCCGTGTCACTTAACCACTAGGCCACGCCGTCCCCTCCCACTGAGATTCAGGCATGAACAGCGATGGCCATGGCTGCTCTGACCAAATTGAGGCTGATATGGAGGGACAAAAGCATCAACCTGAAATCCAGAGTTTAATGTATGCACTTGTCACTTCCGTGTACCTTTATGCATGTGAAACTTGGACTTGGACTGAAGTTCTATAGCGAAGAATTGGTGCAATGTAGATGAGATGTCTATGCCAAATCCTCTGCATTTCGTATCTAGACTACGTCACAAATAAGGCAATCCGGGACACCGTTAAAAGAGAGGTTGACCAATATAAAGAAAGACCTATTGAGTATGGTAAAAACATGCTCCATGTGGAACACAGGTCTGCAACGGCTAACCACCAATGATTTCTATTTTGGATCATCTTATTTCCACTCATCTGGCTCCAGCCTATTTGAGTTCCATTTCTACTATCCTTCTCCGAGAGAGGTTTAGGTAAGTTTCAGAGACACAAATATTAATAACTACATACAGCACAGTGAGATTACCGTGACAGGAATTCCACTACATCCTTAATCTTGAACACTAACTGGCTAGTGTTGCTGTCTTGTTTGTAGACATCATTGACTTTTGTCCACAGCCTCAGGAGTTCTGGTTCTGTTGGGACAGTTTATAAGCTCATGACTATGTATTAAATCAGTGCACAAGTAGTGTGAGGATTTGAGCAAGAAAGAGATATAGCAGTCATGTAAAAATGGAAAGTGTAGAATCTAACACAAAAGGGTAGATATCAGAGATATAAAAAAAAAACAGATGTTGCAGCTAAAAGGCATTCATTATAAATTAGAATCAATTGATTCTAGATCCTAGTCTCTCAACAATAGGTAAAAGTTAAGCAATACTTAAATTATTTGACAACCGTTCTTTGGCTGTATTTTACAGATAATCATTTTGTGTGCAGTTCTTGATGGCTCTGCCAGAGGGGATGGCGGCTGTCACCTTGGTAGCAGTTTCTATATCATTGTTCTTCTAGGTTTTTTGACGCTAGTTCTAGCATGGAAAGCTCTCAGAACTTATTTTCTTCGCCACTGATGTGTTTTGCCTGGCTAAGCCTACATGAACCACAAAGCTCCTGAAATCAATAAGGTACTTAAAACCTTTCTATCACATCAACGTTGACTCTTCAGTCCCATTCAGCAGGAATTGGTGACTCTCAAAATATCAGTTATATTCCAATTCTGTTAAAATCCATATTCAACACAGGTGTTTCGATGTGTTGCTTAGCTACAATGATCCGGGATTTGAAATAATCTTAAGAGGACAGAATGTCCAAGGCATATGCAGGTTTTTTTCAATGTATAAAGTTCTCAGCACTCAATCGATATTTACTCGCATGCTGAATGTGTTACAGATGTACTTTCCTTGCAATGGAAATTGAATTTTGAAATTATGTATTATTTGACTAGGTCAAATATCAAGCATTTGGACTACACAGGGATAATCAATACAAGTATGATTCAAATTTTCAATCGGACACAGAAGAAAGTAACTGGTAATGCTATTGATTGAATAACACAGAAACACAAATACATGTGTAAGTACACAAATACATGTGTAAGTACACAAATTAATTATGTGGTTATTTTTCCCTCCACATTAATGACATTTAACACTTCATACTAATATATATTTTTATTATGAATACTTCATGTCACAGACAATTTAATTATGTCTCTTTACATAATAATATTTTGAAGAAAAAAAAAGCAAACCTATTTAGCATACAGAGTTGGGTCACTTGCTTCAGACAGTAGAAGACAAATCTGCCAAATTTGACTGCTGGACTGTAAAGAGTTTAACCTTTAGAACAGCCTCGTCCAATCAATTTTGATACATTCGGCCTACAGATTGGTAAGAAATAAATTTTTTTTTATGTAAGGAGACCCCACCAATAGCTATTTTTTAATGCTGAATACGCCACATCCATCTACAGTTTTTTTTGCCAGTAAATGTATTGTATATTAGATTACAAATGGATTTAAAATATTTTTCTTCTTATTACACGGATTGGAGACGCTCGACTTTTTTGAGAAAGCCGAAGTAGGTTGTTGGGTAGCCTTATCGGGTAGATCTGTTTATTTTGTTTGTTTAGATGTAATAACTATGTTTGAATTGGAAACTAACAGTTGTGTCGATATTATAAACACAGTATCGATATGTTGTTGTGGTTTCCATGGATTTATATCAGAGTGACTAGGCCTAGCAGTCGAGTCAAAATATTTTTTTTCCATCAATTTTCACCATCTTCTTGTATCCCAGAAATTAACAAATACACAACAAAAACAATAACACCAATTAGTTCTTTATTCATGTTTCTACACACAAGTACATGGTATAAGACATACATGTGCCCACCTTCTATTTCATCCTTGGTGACAATTGCAGGACCCAGGGGACAAAATCCATCCATACTTTTTCCAATAAGAAACTGTTTGCCATTTCGTTGGAGCTGCCAGTCTCGTGCACTGACATCATGGGCTACAGTGTATCCAAATACATATTTTATGGCATCTTCTCTCTGCAACATTCAACAGAAACTAAATGTAGAAGGTCTCAAAGAATGATTATGCATATGATCTAAATAATCAGTTTCCAAACAAATATATACAGATAAAGGGAATGTAACTTTAAATGGAATCTAATTTTGGCAATTTTTACTTCATTTCACCTCACAAAAATATTTATTTGAATTTTGCTATCATTATTATGTACAAATTTGAAAATTATCATTATTATTCAATGAAGAATTTTCAAAACAAAAAAAAACACACAAAAATGAGTACATTGCAAATATTTTACTGATGATTGGAGAATAAGAACAGATAAAGTAATTTGCATATGGAACTTCACTGATAGTAAAATTCTACCTAAACAAACACATGGTGAAGAGCACACTTCCAAACAAACACCTGGCAAAGAACAAAAGAAGAGAAAGGCCAGGAGTCTCATGTGTTGAGCTCATGAGGGCCCAGGTGGACAGCATCTCATGTGGAGTTCAATGGGGTCCAAGTGAAGAGCATCTGCTCCAGCCTTGTTTAACAAAGGACACCATATTGATTACGTACACTATAGTATGGAGCCAGTGATCCTATTAATTCTGGGAAAATTTTTAATGCTAAAGACAGCTATTTTTTTTAACAGTGAGCAACATTACGACCTTCCTAAATGATTGTGTCATTACAATTTTAGATAGAGATCATGATGATATACTCCCTTTAGCTGTGAGATCTTTGACAGCTCAATGCCTTCGAGATAAAGGCACACATCTACACCAGATGTAAGCTGGAGGCTGCATTGTACTTGTAGCTGCATTGTACTTGTAGCTACTGTCATTCAGAAATCATTCAACAAAAATGAGCATATGCCAATAGAAAAACAAAATCATTGATGCTGTGAAGCAGTCTTAGACAGAATGACAGAACATCTCCCCAGTTTGGAATCATTGATGCTGTGAAGCAGTCTTGGACAGAATGACAGGGGCATCTCCACAGCTTGGTATCATTCATGATGTAAAGCAGTCTTTTTGACAAGGTGGTAAGGTTATGTCAGAACAGCAATACCAGAAAATGCATTATAAGAACTGCTCAGGCAGCCTTTTTGTATTAAGCATTATCTCAAAGACATCTCGTCTCTGATGAAAACATGTTTCCTGTCGAAACATTGCATTTATGCTTTCTAAAAAATATATAGCAACACTGAACCCAATTCAATACGTGTCATCATAAAAGAGGAAGTCCAAGTCCACGTCATGATTAACAATGACAACATTAAAAAATATAAATACAAGCAAACATGAATGTCTTTCCCAATATCTACACAGGGTACCAAAGAAAGATAAATATATACAATGCAGAAATATTCATACCGCTATGTTCTTTCCTTCCTTTCCAATGACTACTGCAAGCTCAACTTCCCAGTCCAATTCCTAAAATAACAAATTATAAAATGGTTAGAACATTATGTTCTTTCTTAATATCTGTTAAAGTGTTATCATTTCTTGGTATCTCATCAAAAATGAACAGAAAAATTAACTGTTGCACAGGAGTGTAGTTCATTTACAGGACTACGTGTAGACCAAGATTATTACTTATGTTGCAAAGTTAAATCAAGTTAAAGAATAACTTTACGATCCGGCGATATATACATACAGTAACCACTAGCTCTTCTGTAAGTTAAAAAAAAAAAAAAACCCTATCACTGTGACAATTTCTATTGCTGGGGTAAACCCGGGCAGGGGATTTGTAAGGTTGAGGAATGAAGGGTACCTGCTGCTACAGCCAGTACACAGAATTGCTGGCTATGTTGTTAATTTTATTCAAGACTGAATAAAAACATTTGCCAAATCAGAGTTCTGAACATGTGCCTCCTGATCAGGAAACTGGTACCATAGCAGCTCTGCCAGGCAAGGCTTTTCATTAAATTAGCAGAAGCAGATCAGATTTTTTGCATAAAATGTTTAAAAAAACATGTCAGTATGTACCTTAGTCTCATGAGGGTATTTAATGCTGTCTGTATGCCCAATAATTGTGTTGTTGAATTTGCTGAAAACAACAGGTTCTTCTGGCACAGGAATGTTCTGTTCTGCACAGTGATCATAATAGTTCATACCAATGCAGATCAATTTCTCTGGATTGTCAATTGGTGCAAGAATCTTGATCTGATCACGTGGGAGCACATTTTTTCCACTTTCTACAGCCCTGAAATATTAATTGTTCCAAATTATGTGCTCAATACAACAAATGGTATTTCAGTTGTTTATCTTGCATATTGCAGCTTTTATAAGGGGATTACAGTACCAGGCAATATATTCAACAGAATTATCTTGGACAGATTAAAAGTGGAAGTAAACAACAAAAAGCTTGGAGGAACAGACAGAATTTTGCAAGGCACAAATCATGCCCAGATCATATAGCTAGCTACTTTATGCAGCATAGTAGAACAAACTATTGAATGGAAATCATCCCTGTACACAAATTTTATAAACTATGAAAAGGTGTTTGATAGTATGGATCAAAGTATTCTGTCAACTGTTGAGACATGATGGGATACCAAAAAAGTTCATAATCCACACATAGAATATATATGAAGATACAGTAGTAGAGTTGTACAATAAGGAGCACTAAAATAAGGAGCACTGACTGACAGCTTTAAAGTGACACAAGGATGCCTACTCTCGTCTTCCTGTTCTGTTGGCTATAAATTAGATAATGCAGACAATTGAGTGAAAAAGAATTGATATTCAGTGGGCACTTTCAACACAATTGGAGGACAGACTATGCAGACGATTTGGTACTTTTGTCACACAATCTAACCAACTACAAGAGAAACTTGATAGGGTGAAAGAACAATCAGTCAAATTGGGACTGAATATCAACATGAAGAAAACTAAGCTCCTTAAACTCAACACTATTAACAAATTTTCAATCATGCTGAAGGAAGAGCCATTGGAAGAACTGGACACCTTCACCTATTTGGACAGCATAATTGACACATCAGGAGGTACAGGTGCAGATGTAATGCCCAGAATTGGAAAGGCAAGAATGGTATTCCTGACACTAAACAACATAAGAATCCAGAGAAATCGAGATTCACACCAAAGTTAGAATATTCAACACCATTGTCAAGTCAGTGCTGTTGTATGGAGCTAAAACATGGAGAATGACCATGCCATACAACAAAGACTCCAACCCTTCGTTAACAGATGCCTAAGAAGGATAATGGGCATAAAGTGACAGGAATGAAGACCTATGGGAAAGGAGCCAACAACAGCCACTGGAGCAACAAATTAAGCGAAGAAAATGGGGCTGGATAGGACATACGCTACAAAAGACACCGTTCAACATGGAATCAAGGGAAGAAAGGTAGACACAACAATATATATAGAAGAGAATGTGAGAAGGAACTAAGATTAAATGATAACACCTGGAGAGAGACATAGAGAAGACCAGGACTGTGTAAGCTGGCAAGATGGTGGCAATGACCTATGCACCGAGAGAAGTGACTGGCTTTGATCGATTGAATCTCCATGTATCCGCTTTAACACTTCCGATCCAGAGCCATCATCATAAGTCCCTGTAAGATCACCACAAAATTCACTGTCTCCAAATGAACAAAATTGATTGTCACTCAATTTTCCTCAGAGGATGAAGATAAACTTAAAGCTGACGACTTTATTCATTCACAACGCCTAAATCTTCATCCTCTTCCACTGAACTGTTGCAAGAAGCTTATTTAGCTTTCCCATGTATTTTCATAATGATATTTGTGTTATTTATTTACTTTTTCTGCTGCCACTATACATTTGGAAGCTAAGGAAAAAAAGACTGAATTCTGTTTATTTTCGTACTTTGAAACAACATTGTATTTCTTCATAGAGCAGCCTTGAATCCAGCCCATGCTCCTTCAGTAAGACCAAATAGAGTTTTTATAGTACAACCTCTGTAATAGTCAGATTATATTATTGCTAATGATAGTGATGACGAAGATATCGATTGTTCTGATAGCGATATTTCAATTTCTTTATCTAGTCAGTTCTTTTACGTTCATTCTCAATCTCCAGCTACCGAGCTCTGACCAGGACTTTACAAGTAGCAGGATTAGTCCGGATAACGGAATGCGTTGTGTTGCTATTATAGCTTGACTGTGATTTACACACCTTTCATCTTCGGCAGGGTTTTAAGTCAAGCGATGAAAGTGAAACTAAATCTACTGATGAGGGGGCGGTGTCCTCTTTTGTCTCAAGCAATGGTAGTAACAATTCGCAAATTCAGTAAAGGTTCAAGATCATCCACAGTCATACTAGTGTGTATAATATAAATGAGTTTACATATATGCTGAATACAGCAGTAACATTGTTTCTGGATGTGCGTACATTGTAAACACTCACGCTGATGTTGATTGGTGCTTTTTTTTTAAGCACGTTTTCAACTTCACAGGCCTTCAGTAAAATATGAATACTGTGTGTGAAAACAACTACACAAAATTAGGTGTAACTTTCAGATTATCATGCCTTGTGGATTACCATCAATAGAAAGCCATTACCTTATTCATATATTGGTTTAGAGCTGTATAATGTGCCGATGAGGGGAACAATTTTTTTCATAATTTTGAAAAATAAAAACGATTATGCAACTATAATCCATCATACACAAATGTTCACCTCCATTTGCATAATATATGTATTCTGGTTGCAATTGTGAACAGTTTGGTATATAATATGTGTAATTTTGTGTTATTTCATGGAACTTTTATTGATGATAAACATATCGCAACTAAGAGATTTGAGTTTTACATGAGAAAAAAATTGTGTCCAGAGGTTCAAAATATTTGGGAGTGAATGAGTTAAATGTGTCAGCGTGGATATGTTTTGTAATTTAATGTAAGTGTATCAAGAATAATATGAAGAGTTCATGAGATTGTACCAGTTGGTGAAGGTGATGTGAATTAGAGGATTTACCAAAAATGTAATTATGAAAAAAACAAACAAACAAACAACAACAAAAAACTTTAAGCGGGGATTCGACTTCATTGCTTCTGGTTTTTTCCCCATTTTAGCTCGGTAATAATAATAAATAATATATTTATAGAACAAGTGACTTACAACAGTGAAGAGTCAACACATCATTCATCATTTAGATACGCTAAGTCAATTTACAATTTCAAGCTACTGACACAAAGTGAAATAGAGAGTAGTAGTGTAGTTCAGTAGTAGCACTACTAAAGGAGTAGGACTATAGTCTGTCTTTTAATCCATAAACAAGGTCCGAAGCAATTTTGTACAAAACTGCATGCTATATCCAAATGATTTTTTGCATGCAACCTTAGAATATCCATGACATTATGTAAATATTTATTTCTCTAAGAAATTTGAAATTTCGTATTTTGAAAAATGTGTTCATTTTATATTTTTTATTCATATATTAAAAGACAGCAACTGAATTGAACATAATTTTAACATGTTTACAGTATAAAGTCCTTGCTGTTTTAACATTCAAATTCAATGAGTAAAAACAAGTTCTTGATTATCTCATGGACAAAAAAATAGTAAAAGTTGATTACGGTTGAGTTTAATCAAAATTTGTTAATGGGTATGGTCAGATAACGCACCGAGACAAGAACACAAACAAAACCTATGTTACGATCAATAGGCCTTCGTCAGGGACAACAATACTGAACTAATGAATCGGCATATAAGAAAAAATGGTCAACTTATTGGTATCTGACAGTAGACCCAGTCAGTCTAAGCGACGGGTTGGGCCAGATGCTGACTGAAAATCATGATTATCATATATTAAAATCATGATTATCTCATGCACAAATTAGACACTTTACGAGTGCGGAAAACAACCAAGGCCATTCATGCGAAACTGTAATTCAGATATAAGGCATATCCCAATAATATAGTTTGTTGGGTTGTTATTGTGACATATAGTTGCTTTTTCAAAAATGTATATTGTTATCAATTTCAAAATGAGTTTGAAGTGTACATTTATAACAATGCAGAAGGTTACCGTTTTACTATACAAGTTTTTCCACAGGGAATCTAAGATGGGTCATTTATAATGCAATATTCATAACCCAGAGAAACAAACGCAATTGGCGCTTAGTCTGGATAGATCATCCTTTTACTGTTGGATTGGACAGGACTCAGAGTGCACTCATATCAAGCAAGGTTTAAGGGGACGGCGTGTGCTAGTGGTTAAGTGACACAGCTCACAGCACCGGCTGTTACCCCGGGGAAGCAAACCCTTAGAAAACGCAGGAGGAAGCAGACCCTTGCATAAAATGCATGTCGAAGTCGAATGCACTGGGCCAACAGGCACAAAACAGGCACAAAAAATAAAAACATAGTGCAACGCACACAGGCTTAGGGAATAGAGAAATAAGGCGAACCCCCAAAAAATATCAAGCAAGGTAGGAAAAGAAAATTGTTACGATTTCAACAGATACCATAATACAGATTTTGAAACTTGATGAAAAATCAATTTGTTACACTCCGGTAACTAAAATTAACATTGCAATCCGACTGCAGTATTGAAATTTCCAAAATGCACTCTTTGGAAAATTGTAAGAGCCACTAAGTTACATTCAAGAAAACTTCAGTCAGCAGGAATATTATATGTGAAAAGCCCCATTTGATTGCTGCCAGAAGCAAATACCTGAGACAAATACGTGAACTGCTTAGGCAAGGTTAAGATATTGTATAGTTGGACGAATCCTGAATCAAAGCTCACCACACTTATGGTAAAGAATGGCAATCAGTTGATGGTGAACAGAAAAGACAAATTCCAAGCAGCAAAGGGCAGCGCATTATACTAACGTATGCCGGAAGCAGTGAAAAAGGTTGTCTCCATGATGCTGAACTTATTTCAAATCAATAAGTACTGATGGTAGATTCTACCACACTGAAATGAATGAGAAAATTCTCAGGCACTGGATTACGAATCATCTGCTTCCAATTCTGGATAGACCGTCAAGTCTTGTAATGGATAATGCATCCTATCACAATGCAGTATCAGAGGAACACAAAGTGCCAACTGCATCAAATACAGAAGCTCAAATTAGGATATGGCTAGCTAAAGAAAAAGTGAATTTCGATAACACGTATTTGAAGCCCAGGTTGTTGCAGCTTGTGAGGAAGACATGTAAGACAAAGGTGTATCATATTGACAAAATCCGCTGAGCATTTGCTGCAAAACTGCCCGACATACGAGGATCAGAGAGAGCAGATGAGGCCATCACCAGTGGCAACACTAGACAAGCTCTATGGCAGTGTCGACAGCCTCAGGATGACTGCTGCTTTTTTCGAAAAAATAATGGTTACTGTCTGACTGCGTATGAAGAAGAAGATATTGACAAAATCATTGAAGAGTATGATCAGACTTCTCTGCGACTACCTGCATATCATGCGCATCTAAACCCTACAGAGCCTGTGTGGGCTAAAGTCAAAAGACAAGTTGCCGAACAGAACAGGACATTTAAAATATGTGATGTTGAAGTGCTGACAAGTGAGTGCCTTTCAAAAATAGACATTCAGTTCTGGAAGAAGTGGGTTGAACATGTGCTCCAGGAAGAAAAACTGTACTGGCAATGAGATGTATTACAATTTATCCAGCCAGTAACAATTATCAACCTCTTTGAATCGACAGATCCCGAATGATTAATATCATCTTTTGTGGACATACTGATTAGCAGACTTGGATGAAATAGCGTATGTTTAGCAAAACAATTAAATGTACATACAATGACAACAAATACATTTCAATATTCAATGAGTGGTTTTAAGCAACATAAAACTAGCTGCAGAGTTGATACAACCTTGAGCCAGGGTCTAATGGTAACCGACTGTTTACTGTTGCATATTGGAGTCATTTTTACGATTGTACATAAAGGGCAACACAAACAATAAATTGATATATTAAGACATTAATTCAAGGCGTCATTAAGGAAATACGCCTATGAGAAATGTAGCTGCGTACTGTAAAATCTTAAATTTAATACCATTGGCATTTCTTTGCATGGACTCAATGGTAAAATGGTTCTTAATAGATCAAAAGTAAAAGAAATCGCCGATATGCAAATTGCAGCAAATCAATGTCTTAACATCTATGGACATGGACTAAACAATATCAATGTTTTAATTTTAGCGTCATGGATATTCTAAGGCTGCATGTTAGTTTAGTAGAAAATTGCTTCGGACCCTGTTCATGAATTAAAAGACAGACACACACATTAATGATTACATATTGACCTTGGGTATAGTATACTCATATACTGGTATAGATAATAGTATAGTATTAGTACTAAATAGTAATAGTGTAAGTGTAATACTCACTTAACTAAATAGTAGGATCTATAATTCTATTCCTCTGATTTTAAGATCTGCCCAGAGTGCCACTTCTTCATTAACATAACGTCAACTCACCTTTTCGCTATGGAGAATGAATATTCATCACCGGCAATAAAGTCTTTCATGTTTGTTGCCAGTGAGGAATCAAAACTGGTGAGATCCACGACATCTCCACCACTACCAAGCTCCACACCGATATGGACTTTTCTTTCTTTTAGAAACCGAACATAACGCATGATTGTTCCGCAAAATACTTTTGATCAGAGTAGATTAAATATATAGAAGTATTATGAGTACTGTCTTAATTTAAAATTGTCGAGGAAATTAAATCAAAACATGAAGCGATTAGCGTGATTTAAAGTATTAATATAGATCTACAACTTGAACGTATGTTCTTCAGTCTTTCTACTGTCACCGCCCACGAGTCCGAAGATCAAACCTTGACCCATTGAAGTAATTTAAAATTTGAAATCATGAAGATAACAGAATGCGTAGACCAATATTTACATATAAGACAATGTTAAATAATAATTTAAAACAGAAGAAACATTTTTATTTGTATTTTGTTTGAGTTACCAAAACATACAACAAGTATTTAAATTAAAAAATCTTTACTTTCTCTTTCTTAAATTTTTGTTTTGAAAAAATAAATCGTTTAAAAAAAATCTTTTGCCTAGTTTCCAAATAGCGTCAAAATGGCGGACCTTGAGTTGCAAAATTTCGATGAATCTGATGAAGAACAATGGACTAACAAACTCCGAGGAGGTCGTATCGTGTTTATTTAAGCATACACATATATGTTGATGTTATTAAATATATAGAAAATAAACATTTCAATGTTAATGTAATCACCCGTGACCATATAGCGTGGTATGTTTCTATAATATCGCCTGGTTAGTTGATATTGTCTGGTCTGTTCTTTTATCTTTACTTTTATCACTTGTGAAGGTTTTGTCGCCTTAACGTGGGTTTCATTTTGTTTCTGAGCGATGCCTGTTTATTATTTTATTGTATCGAACACTCAGCAGTGTGAGTGACTCGGTGAGCTATACCGGCAGGAACGTATGTTGCTGGTATGGCCACACCAAGACGAACAGGTCATCGGAGAGAGACCAGGCTAAAAATGAATGATTGAATAGGATCAGAATACATACCACCTAGGAGTAGAAAACTCTAAACAAAGTCCGGGCAGATGGAGCTCAAGAACCATGGAGGGCGACACATCTAAGCTAACAGAAAAGACAACCTGCTTGCTTTGCAGGAAGGTTGGGCGACACCCAAAGGCTAGGGAAAGCAAACCAGAAAAAGGCCAGCAGAAAGTGAATGCACTTGGCCAGAAAGCATATAATAAAGTACAATATATATCTCATGAAGTCATGTAGAGTGGGACAAAGGATTTTATGTGTGCAATATATATCTCATGATGTCATGTAGAGTGGGACAAAGGATTTTATATGTGCAATATATATCTCATGATGTCATGTAGAGTGGGACAAAGGATTTTATGTGTGCAATATATATCTCATGATGTCATGTAGAGTGGGACAAAGGATTTTATGTATTCAATATATATCTCATGATGTCATGTAGAGTGGGACAAAGGATTTTATGTGTTGTGTTCTGCTTGTGAAGATCCACCAGGCAAAAAGAATGTCTGGCCTTATGCCACAAAGAAGCGCACCTTAAGCTACTGGTTCCAGGATACCCAATAGTGCACTTCTCAGGGGGTGGCCAATTTACAAGCAAACAATGTGTGGTGGAGATAGAGAAAGGTGTGCTGCAGAAAGATAGAAGTAGTGGAACCAAAAAACCCTGATTAGTACTGGCCCTTCGATCAGGAAAGAGATGACTTATGACAAGCACAGATCCATTAGCTCAGACCCCTCCAGTGCCAGAATGACTGCGCAGGGAAAGAATTTGGGGGGACATGAATATTCCAATCAACCATTGGTCACGGTTATTTGACTGGAGTGAGAAACAGGTTGTCTACAGAATCTACAGTCTTCTGGGTTCACTGTGGTAAAGAGGCAAGGCAATCGCCTCTCAAAGTCATGAACAGAAAAAGTGGGTGATCGAATCCCGCAAGTTTTCAAGTAACCCCAGGTCTCAACTTATGTTTTGGCACTGATCCAAGGTATTTTGGGACCAGAGAGTGAGGTTGATGACTAGTGCAGCTTCTTCCTCATTATAATCCAAATACAGCTCAAGTTAAATCATCAAGACAAAACCGCCTCATGATGTCACCATCATTGTTTGTGATGGGCAACTAACTAACTGGAGGTCACCCTGCCCCAATGTGTAGAGCCAGTAAGCAATAACAGGAAAAATACATTACTGGCCAGAACCCATTGAAACCAAAAGACGTATCTTACTTCGTCTCTAAACTGACCACAACAGAATGAGACACCACCTGTACACCAAATTCAGGATAAGATACCACCTGCTTGTCTTACTTGCAGATATAACAGCAGCACTTATGTACTTCAGAACTGATTCCGGCACACAGATCTGAGGAGAACGGTGTGTCAACCCCACTACCACATAAAAACCATCATGCTGAAAAAACACCAACCAACATTTCTAACAAGCCATCCTTGAAAGAGAAGAGTCCATCAATAGTGTCTATGACTTAGACCAGTCAAAGCTGCAAGTTAGCTGGTTTGCAACCTTTCTTGTGCAGTATATTTGAGTAATGAGGAAAAACATATATTAAGAAACTTCTACAGCAAATAAGACACACTGTAGAACCTTCTACAGCCTTGTTTCATGAAAGCAAGAGAATCTATTGGTACCTTTTTCATGCTATAGATCTGAAGAAAGACCGTTGAATATGATGAGACATGCAGTATAGTGTTTTTTAATATCAGTAGAAAAAAACCATACAGGAGCAAGCGATGACACTTAGGCGACTATGAAACACAATATATGTTACGAATTGTGTAATTTAGTATATACAAGGGGCTTGTCATAAGTCTTTACCCTGACCATGAACAAGTAGGAGGAGAAAGTTGAAATTTGGCACAGTGCTTATTCCTTCTCAATTTAGCCACCACTTGAATTTATACTTTCTACCATCTCTGTGTGACCTTGAAAAGACCTTCAGAATAAAATAACCTATTTTTCTAACTAAACCAGTTATGACAAGCCAGTATGACATCTTCGTCACTGTCAAAATGATCTCCTTTCAGCTGTTTTTTAAGTTTTAGGAAAAGAAAAATTTCAATATTCAAATAGTTGGCTGTTTGCAGCACAAGCCTTGCTTTATGGGAGGGCGCATTGTCTTGAAGCAAAGGCAGAATTTGAGTGCACGCTACTCTTCGTTTTCTGGTCACAGTCTTTCTTAGTTTGGTAGGAAGATCTGCATAATTTTGACCATTAACTGTGTTGCCATGCGACAGGTAATCTTTCAATATGACACCTTTGACGTCCCAAAAAAATAGTCAGCATCACTTTTCTTGCAGATTTCTGTTCTTTTGGCTTGACATGTGTTGGTGAGCCCGGGGTTTTCCCCTGCATGCTGGAAATTTTGGATTCTGGGTCATAATGGTGAACCCAAATCTCATCTACTGTCACCATGGTCGGCAACATGTTTTTCGACCAACACATTTTGAGCAACTGGGCACAGCAATCAACCCTCATTTGTTTCTGTTCACATGTTAGTAGACGTGGGACCTAGCGGGCACACACTTTTCTATGTTCAGTCTGTTGTTTAAAATTCTAAAAACTGTACTTTCATTCAGTTTTGCTGACCTAGACATCTATGCAATTGTCATTTTCCTATCCTGATCAATGATTTTTTTCACTCTTGCAGCATTTTCATCCCTGTATTCTGATGATGGTCTTCCTTATCTTGGAAAATCAGCAACATGAGAACGGCCACACTTAAACTGCCTACACCAGTTTTTTACAGAAGTATACGACGGACATAATTCCTCAAACACTGACTCCATCTCTCTGTATATTTCTGTAGGTATTTTTACCTGCAACATCACGAATTTTATCACAGTTCTGATTTCTCCATTGTTCTGACAAACTATTAGAGTAGTAGATCCGGACAATAAGGTGTGTTGCGCCATGTACCATACCGGGTAAACCCATCGAGGAGGGAAATTCATACTTCTCAAGTCCAGTATAAATTGAATGAGCTACATATGTGCCAAATTTCAACTTTCTCCTCCTATTCCTTCTTGGTCAGGGTAAAGAGTTATGACAAGCCCCTTGTACCACTAAGAAAAACTGTAACTGTGTCTTACTGAGGCTATGCTTCTAATCCGGTGAGATTCACGGAGGAGACTGTGCATTTTAGGTCTTCGCTGATCTCCAAGAGGTTTTCAAGCATGGTTACTCCTCCCGGGCCAGACTGTCTTTCTCTCCTCTGTATAAGTAGGGCAGAATTTGTTTTGGCATTTGCTTGGGTTCTCCACAATCGCATGTGGCTGTGTCTCTGATACCCCATTCTGTGGAAGTGGGCCTTGTCTGCAATGTTCCGTTCTGATTCTGAAGATTTTTGTCTGCTTATCTCTGCCAAGTTTGTCTATACATTATTTTCAAAATTTTGAGAAAAAAAAAATTTTATTTCTGTTTTACATGTAGTAGGTACTTGAACTGTTAAACATGTGTTAGTCACACTTTTGAAATTACCAAAGACAAAGAGAAGAAAACAACATAGTGTTTAAATAATTGTAATGTAGTAAAAATATTCATGTTGCTTATGTCCATTACTTATTTCAGGTGCAAAACCAGTTTGCTTGTCCCTACATCTAATTGTTAAAAGACATTTACCTGCAGATGCAAATGAATGGCCTCAAGATAAAATGTGAGTTAATGATCGGGTTCTTTCTGTTTTGGTTCAAATTGAGCATGTGGCCGCCACTGCAGTTCCTATTTTGCAAGAAGCCTGTGTCAAATCATGTATATTTATATATCTTCTTCTGTGTTTGTTCTCAATCTCCTGCTTCGCAGGGCTTTGCAAGCAGTAGAATATAGTCCGGAGAACGGAATGCGTTATGTCACTAGTTTACAGGTTAACTGCGATATATACACCTTTCGGTCCGACACATTCGTCTTTGCAGCATATTTATCTATAATGTATCCTGCATTTCAGGATGATCTTCAAAATGTATTTGTATAGATTTGCTTAAAATTGTGCATTCATTTACATTTTATCTTCATCATGAACGAAACTTCTGTGAACCTAAATATTGAATATAATACTAGACTCATACAAATTATTTTATCCAACAAACAAATTAATTTAATATAAATAATTACTGATGTCTTTGAACAGTATACATCCATAGTTTTACTATATGCTAAATGAATCAATCAATGAATTACCATAGCATGATTGAGAAGATAATCGCAAAGATTTAATAGAAAATTGATGTACATATTTCTTCTAATTCTCCCTCGATCTTCAGATTTTAAGCTGTGCTCCTAAACTTCAATATTTGTCTTTATATTTTCATTTTTGCTTTTCACATGTTGATCATCAAACACACTGTGTAGATAACTCACAGTTGCATACTAATATGTGTTTCTTTTGTGTTACATTTCTCAGTATCAAAGAACTGAATAAAATTAAACGAGTGCGCTTAGACCGGGAAAATATTGGAGAGATTGATAACCTGGAACTTCTCAGTGATGCTGTAACAAACCTTTATCTTCAGAGTAATGAGATTCAGAGCATCCAAAACCTTGAGTGTTTGCCAAACTTACAGGTATGAACAATTACACCTTTCTGTGCAATTTTAAGTGTGTCAACCAAAGAAAGAATTATGAATGTTACTGATAGGTCTTTGAAGGAACTTAGCGAGTTCATAAGTTGTATGTCTAACTTTACATAGAACACACAACAATTATGTGATATCAACATTTTGGAATGATAGGCTCTTAATTATTTGACATACCAAAATTCATCTTAATGTTGAATTTCAAAAGTAATTTAAAGAAACATTGAAGTCAAATTAGTCTTATTAGTCCAATATATAACATAGGGTGAATAACGATTTCACTCATTTCTTAAGTTACATTTTTAAAGAATTGAATCAAATTGCATGTATATGTGCGTTAATCAATATACCATGTTCCATTCAGGTTTTAGTGCTTTCAAACAATAAGATAACAAAGGTGGATGGAATACTTCACTTGAAAAAGCTGGTATTTCTGGAAATTTCTGAAAATAATATTGATGCAGTCACAGTTGGTAAGTGACCTTATTTAGAAACAGTTTTGATCTTGAGTTCCCTTATTTTCTCCTTGAAAATATAAGACACATTGTGTTTTGGAGTTTATTCATGGGTATAGCAATTTACTTATGTAGAAAATAAAATTGCTACCAATATCATCACTACAAGAGTACACGTACTGCTATAGTGGAGGGTCCACACAAGGTTTGCCAAAAGCAGTGGTGACCCTATGCTCCTGATAGAGAAAAACAATAGAGACATAAACATATGATTCACAATATTGTGTTAAATTTTAATAATGGTAGCGGGATGAAGACGCAGAGCAACTCATAGTAGAGCAGCGACCTATAGCTGACTGCTAGCGTCAGGGCCAGCGAACCAGAGCTGCCAAGACCCTTTTACACCTCCACACAGTGATCCTGGATAACAGGTTGCAACAGAGCAGACTGGCTAAGGAGAAGGGATCGAAGAGGTTAGAGCTCTTGTTCATGTCCTGGTTCACATCATCACTCTCCAAATACATTACTGCGTTAAGGAAGGCAAGACAATTTAGACCAGAACTGGTCACCCATCTGATAGTACTGAATAATGAAACCTCCAACACTTCATCTTCACGATAGTATCTGCCATTGAATTGCCGTTACTATTTACCTTGTAATATTCATGGGGCGTTTGAGTAGCAAATTGGGTAGAGCATTTACTTCTACAGCAACAGTACTGGTTCAATCCCTGGCCATGACACACTACAATCTATCCAGTTATAAATGGGTACCAGATATACTGTTAGAAAAGGCATGGCAAAAGGGAAGAAACTTATTACCACACTTAAAAAAGGTGAAATTTAACTGATGGCAGTGATCTCTGTGGAACTTCAGATTTTTTTTCTAAATAATGGAACAGCTTCCAACTAAAGTGGTCTTGTGATTGTCCAGAGTTGCATACTGGAAGCGGGGTGACAGAGTGTGATAACAAAATACACTGTTTATTAAGAATCTAAGCCTGTGGTGGTTTTTTTATGAAAGAGATGTCTGTATTTTTGTTTGTCTAGTTTTATTTAGTAACTGGTCTAGAAATATACAATATATTATCATCAAAACCTTTCAGCTCCCTGCAGGGCACAATGTCTTCAACAAATACACACCATGTCCTCCTACTTGGGCATCTATTCAAGCTCAGTCTACATCTTTCCTATTTCATTTATGTTAGGCTCAAGTGCTATTCTCCATTTGTGTTATGATCTGCCACTACTTCTCTTGCCTTAGGGATTCCAGAAAAGAGACTATCTTGTAATGATATCAACTGATTTCCTTAGTCCTGTGTCCTTTCCAACGTCAGTCCCTCACTTCACGTCATGTTCAACTGATATCTGCCTTTTTTTTTTCCAACAGCTCCACATTAGTGATCTAATAGTTTAGTTCAAGTGTCACCTCCACATTGAAGGTTGGCTGCAACAGTCTACTCTATCTTTTGCTTTAATGGTGCAATCTGACAGGCTATTTCCAGTCCAACTCCTGATATTATCTACCCAATTATAACTCTGCTTCTTGGGCAACTACCCTCCACCCTATAATCTAGGATGGTCTTCAACAAGGAGATATATCTTGTTATATGGCCAAAACATCTTAACTGTCAAACCTTGATTTTTGTCATTAATTATCTTTTCACTCCAAACTTTTTCAATACCTCCACATTTGTTTTCTTCTCTTTCCAAGAAATGCAATCTGATCTTCTACATACCCACATTTTGAAGGCTTCAAAAATCTTTTCCAGATCTTATCATTCCATTTCAATCTCTTTATTCTGCTCAGGCACCTATTTATGAAAGTCTGTAGCCTTTTAGTTGTAGTTTTTTGGTTGTTCTCTATGTTCCAGAAACATACAAAAGAACTGACTTTACATTGAATTTAAAATTTTTTATTTTTGTGTTGAACTTGTTGTTTGTTTAGAGGCCATGACAATGAGTGTGTTCACTCTTTCATGCGGAGAGAAAGACTAACGTCTGGTCAGTTAAAATATACTGATCAGATATATTAGTCAGGGTCAGGCAAAACATACTGGCCAAGACCCTCACCTCGGCTTCCCAGTAGCACTCCCTGGAAACAGGCTGTTTTCATGCCAGCCTGGCTAATGAGGTGAGGGATCGACGTGATCCCCATAATAGTGAGTGACATGCAGATGAAGTCAAGCATAGCACAACCGTCAGGAGGACCCCGATCCACCTTCATCATCACCCTTGGGATGTGAGGAAAGCTACAGCAAGCCGCCACTTAATGTCCTTTTCAGGGCGCACAAAGGAGTAAACTTACTCATTGTGTGCATTTGCAAACAACAACTCTTTCATGTGCCCTGAAAAGGCAATAAATGGTAGGTTGTAGTAGCTGTGTTATCCTTGGCTTCATCTGCATGACACTCACTACTATGGGGATCACATTGATCACCACCTTGCTAGCAAGACTGCCAAGAAGGACAACATATTTCCAGGAAGAACTGCATTGAAGTGAGGTGGTGTCTTGATCAGTATATTTTAAATGACCCTAATATTGTCTGATCAGCATGTTTTGCCTGACGAAATGTTAGTCTCCTCTTCCCTTGTGTTGGACTTAATATTTCTTTATTTCTATATTCTCAAAGCAATGATTGCTCCACTCACCTTTTATAATCTTATTTTGACATCTTTATCATTCATCTCGTTTGGACCCCAGGACCCTTTGCTGGGAAAGACAGAATAGGACCACTAAATCTCACTATGCATCTTGTAAAGGACAAGTAAGCATGGTTGTGCATGGGGCTAGCAGTCTCATCATGTGAAACAAAGAGTTACATAAATTAATTCAACATAAACAACTTCTACTAGAACGTATCAATGTTTTGACACATGCTTATTGCAAGTAGGCCAACTGTAGTGGCGGTCTATGCTCCTACTGGAGTGAGAAAGAAAATATTATGATGGTGACAATGATAATGCTGTATAATATACCATTAGATAATATTATATCAGTGGTGAGCTCCACGAAGATTGCAATATAACTGTCTAAAAATAAAGTTACAGTAAAGATTGTGTTTATATGCCTTATGGAATATTGGAGATATGATGTTAGGCCTCTATGTTTTTTCACCAATGACACACGTGGGTTGATGTGGTTCATATCACAATGGCTGCATTTATTTCCCTTACTTGATCTGATACTCAGTTTTTGAGGTTGGATAAATGTTAAACAAAGAAGAGAAAGAAAAATTACAACTGATCAAAATTAGAAATATTAGAAACACTAAAAATGCTAATATCTGGAAATACTTAAAAATAAATGAAAACATTATGGATATCATTGGAGCTGTGCCAGTGAGTGAGTAAGAACATATGGCTCTGTCCAGAGTGCCATGATATCAGTCAACATAACATAATGTAATCTCATTTTTCTCACTCAAGAGAGTATATTAATCAATAAGGGCATTGGATCTGGGGTAGCGTCAAACGCGATTGAAATGCCACTTTGACCATCAGTTTATAGTGAGGTTCTTAGAAAAAATTTATCTTTGCTGGAATCCCTTAATACGTTTGAGGATAAATTTAAATGTCAAAAGGAGAGGTTCTGACAGTATGTGTTCATATTAAAAAAAGTATAAGTTGGTTTGAAAACCTTGGGAAGGTGAAAAAAGCATCAAAATAGTAGATGGTAGGATTACACATGATACCCTAGGATTTGATGGAGTGACAGACATCAGACAGAGGTACAAAGTGACAGCCAAATATAAATATTGGACCACTTTAAATAAGCAGTAGGTGAACACAGAAGAGGTTACAGTGTATATTTTTCTTTAATATTTCAGATGAATTTCCCAAGTCTGTTATTATTGTAAACTTGAAAGGAAACCCATGTGTTGATAAACCATTTCACAGGTACAGAATATTCTTGTTGTTGTTTCGAATGCCCACAATGAGTAGATTTATTCTTTTGTTCACCCTTAAAAGGACATTAAGTGGTGGGTTGCAGTAGCTTTCCTCACATCCCGCAAATGCTGGGTACAGAATATATATAATTTGTTTGTTTAGAAGCACTTAATAATATGGCAAGGATGCAGTAGTACTGAAAGTCAAAATAAAGAATATCAAAACATGGTTTAGATACAGCACTGGAACAAGAACATGAATGAAACTTATTTTATGACCAAAAGACCGTTAGAAGCACTTCAAACTTCAATATTTATTCCATTCTATTATGTTTAATATGGTATTATCCTTTTTATATATGGTATGTACCTTTTTATTTATGGTATGTATTATTGTATATATGGTATGTAAATTTGTATGTCATCATTCTTTAGATTTAGAGAAGACGATTATGGAGCTTTCAATTTTGCAACTTTCGCAGTTGTTTTTTTAGAAAGTGCCTTGAGGCTGATAAAGTTCTCTTTAAAAAAAATTAAATTGCTATCGGTCTTTACTTCTGCAGGGGCAGATGCCCCTGTGCAGGTCCCAGCTCTGGCATGAGCAAGATGTAGCTGGGAAGAGAATTTCCTGTTTAGCTGGCTAGGATAGGGCAGCTTATTATTCCGCTTGGACAAATGCCATGAAGTGGGGTTAATCGAAGTGTGACTCAACCACTAGTGAAAAGTAGACTCGCAGCCTGTTAGGTGCCATTTATGTCGCTCCCAATAAACCACCTAACCATGGCCGGTGTTAAGCCATGTCACACACTAGTCGCCTCTTACATCATGCTCTCTGTAGGACAGTGGTGCTATTTTTGCCTCAGTCATACACAAAGACTTCTGCAGACCATTCAGGAACTTAAAAAAAAATGTAATTTGATATTGGTGTATACAAATAAATTAAGCAACAAATACAGAAGTAGAATATTTTTTATTTTTTAAATGACTCAGCAACAAAAAAAAACACAATACAAAACCCTGCTACCCTCACCTACACCAACATGCAGTCTTAAATAAGTCAATGTGTATATTGCTACCATTATGTTTTTGATAGAAATGTTGACTATGTGTTCTGCATGTGAACTTTTTATACATGAGGTATCCATGTATGACATGTGTATGCTTGTTAATCACTTTGTATGCTTGTTTATTAGCAGCAACGATGGCGCCTAACAGGCAGCTGGTCTAACTTTGTTCTCATATTTTACTCATTTGACTGGAATTCACACTAGTTGAAAACTTACTCTTGGTTATGTCCACGGAAACGTGTTGCTGTTTTCCATTTGTATTAGTTCATTCATTCATTTTGTGATATTTTTCACTCTAATAAACCTGGCATGATCATCAACTAAATGTAATTATATTTCGGTTACCTTGTGTCATATTTCCACTGTCTAGTGCACATGGCTGAACTTCACGAGATTGACGCCCTTCACCCTATTTGTAGACAGTGTCGTTTTTGGTGTGGCTGTGAAATTTACACTCAGCCGAGATTGGGTCCTGTTCGGCTAGCAAGACACAATACTCACATGCTGAGTGATGCTCTTATGACCTCTTGCAGTTATGGGAAAGATAAGACATAAGACATTAACTCATTGTATACAGACTCTGCAGTATTCTAAACCAGAATAATAATGTTAATTTATCAAAACAATTTGATGCTTTTACTGTTGTATTATCTTTCTTTATTATAACATGTCCCTTATTATACATTTCTCAACAGGACCAATATGATCAAAGCTTTACCAAAGTTGAAGCAACTTGATGGCGCTGACATATCTTCACAGGATAAAACTGAAGCAGGCATTGAACTGAGTGATGATGGTGAAAATGATGAAGACGATGATGAGGTGAAAGAAGATGATGACAGTGTGGGTATTACAAACTGTGTTGGAATAGTTCATTCAGGGGACCTTCATGGGATGGCATACAAACAGCTTCCGAAAATTCAGTGTAAGTTTGACAATTTGATTGTTTCATTATTTGTTATGCTGCTCAATGCCCCATTGTACATATTATTAAGTTATTTTACTGCTCAATGCCCCATTGTACATATTATTAAGTTATTTTACTGCTCAATGCCCCATTGTACATATTATTAAGTTGTTTTACTGCTCAATGGGATGCCACCAAACAAAAAAGAAGCCATGGGTAACCAAAGAAATTCTAGACCTTTGTGATAAAAAAAGGTCACTGAAAAACCACAATCACCCACCCACCTGATGAGGTCAGCAGATATAAAGTGGTCAAGAAAGCAATACAAAAAAAGATGAGAGAGGTGAAAGAAGCGTGAATATGTGAGCAATGTACTAACATCGAAGAGAGATTAAACAGAAATGACGCTAAAGGTTGTCAAAGAACTGGTAACACCAAGACAAGCAGGAACTTTATGATCCAGGATAAAAGCAGCAAGTGCCTTACTGAAGAAAATGACGTACTGACACAATGGACAGAGTACTGTTCCGAGTTATATAATTATGAAGGACGAAATGAACCTGAGAAAACAATCCTCCCAACATCAACAAATATAGAGGATAATCAACTGATAACGAAGGAAGAGGTAACTGCAGCGGTAAAGACATTGAGAAGAGGGAAGGCGGCCAGCGTGGACAATATACTAGCAGAGCTCTTACAGGCAGGTGGAGAGGTAGTGGTGGAAGGCCTGACACACATCTACAACAAAATATGGGCGGCAGGAAACTGGCCAGACTTATGGATGAAATCAATGGTTATACCATTACATAAGTCTGGAAATCTAAAGCTGTGCAAAAATTACAGAACAATAAGCCTCATCAGCCACCCTAGCAAGGTCTTGCTTAGATTAATCCTCGACCGATTGAAACCTCAAGCAGAGAACATCATTGCAGAAGAGCAGCTGGGTTCAGACAGGGAAGAAGCACTACAGAACAGATATTTAATTTAAGGCTGCTAAGCGAGAAATATCTAGAGCAGCAGCAAACTCTGTATCATGTGTTTGTTGATTTTAAGAAGGCGTTTGATAGGGTATGGCATAAAGCTCTATGGGCAACCATGAGAATGTATAAAATCAAAGGAAATATTATAACGGTCCTTGAACACCTGTATGACAAGGCGTCCAGCGCAGTTCTTGTGAATGGGAGGCAAGGGGACTGGTTTCGCACATTAGTTGGTGTGAGACAGGGGTGTACACTCTCTCCAACTCTTTTCAATATATTCCTTGAGGGAATTATGAGTGAGGCACTTGGAGGTCACGTTGGTACTGTCAAGATAGGGGGCCGAACGATTACCAACCTTCGTTTTGCAGATGATATTGGTGGGTTCAGAAGCAGAACTCCAGGAATTGGTCAGAAGACTCGATGAAACAGTTCTTGACTATGGTATGGAGATAAACGCTGGAAAGACAAAATTAATGACCAGCAACGCCAAGGGCTTCAACAGCAGGATAAAAGCTAACGGTCAGGAACTCGAGTTGGCTGACGGTTTAAAATATCTAGGGTCGATTGTCAGTGATGAAGGATCAAAATGTGAGGTGTTATCCAGAATAGCACAGACAATAGCGGCGCTTGCATGGTGTAACAAAATCTGGCAAGATAAATGGTTAGCACTATGCTCGAAAATCAGATTAATGCGTACACTGGTCCTGTCAATATTCCTCTATGCTTGTGAGACATGGACAGTTACAGCTGACCTTCAACGAAGGATACAGGCCTTGGAGATGAGATTTTTCCGAAGACTTTTAAACATCACGTACAAAGATCGAGTTATAAATGATGAAATATGGAAATACGAGATATAATTATAACAGCAATAGGGCCTTTTGAAGACCTCTTGGCAACTGTCAAAAAAAGGAAACTCGCTTGGTACGGTCACATATCGAGATTAAATGATCTTGCAAATACAATCCTCCACGGAAAGGTGCATGGTAGACAACAAAGAGGCCGTCCCAAAAAGAGATGGGAGGACAACATAAAAGAATGGACCAATCTCAGACCAGAAGAGTCACAAGCAGCGGTCGCTGACAGAGAAGGGTGGCATGGCATTGTGAGGATGTCTTCATGTGTGCCCCAACACCTCACCGGTTACAGGATGACCTGACCTGACCTGACAGCTCAATGCCCCATTGTACATATTATTAAGTTGTTTAACTGCTCAATGCCCCATTGTACATATTAATAAGCCGTTATATTGCTCAATGTTCCATTGTACATGTTATTAAGTTGTTATACTGCTTATTGCCCCACTGTACATTTGATTACATTGTTATACTGCTCAATGCCCCATTGTACACTTTATTACTTTACTTTGTCATATTTATGTTAATGTAATAAATATGATAACTTGCAGTAAAACTAAATGTAAGATATAAATAACGATAGAAATAAATAGGGACCCAATTTGTTATGTATGCAAATACATAATATTCGACCACTAAGAGGTTTTTATCAAGGGCAAAGTGCAGTACAAATGAGTATCTAACCAATAAAGATTATTCTATTTGTATTTCTTCATCCTCATTCACTTCATGTGAAGCACATTGGCACTACTACAGATGGTTCCTTTACAGCAAGCCTGTGTCAATGCATTTGCAGGGGTGGTTTCAATAGCACTGGTTTTCCATG
Organism: Ariolimax columbianus; assembly: GCA_036924085.1. Taxonomy (NCBI): domain Eukaryota; kingdom Metazoa; phylum Mollusca; class Gastropoda; order Stylommatophora; family Arionidae; genus Ariolimax; species Ariolimax columbianus. The sequence continues at coordinate 50,388,534 of JAVGWX010000001.1, forward strand.
ATGAAGTTACTAGCTCCATGCAATTCCCTCATTAGTTACCTTTAATAACATGCTTGGAAAGTTGCAGGCGTCCTGATTTTATCACTCATAGTAACACTGCTGAACCTTATTTGGGGTTCTGTCATTATTGATGTTTTACAATCAGTTTGACTGCAGCCCCTGTGATTTTAACTGTACTACATTTCCTTCACATTATCCTATACTGTTCACCCTATTCCTAGCTTCATACTATCTGCTTTCATTTTGCTTTTCCATACGCACTAAGCTATATAACTAAAGCCAACTGCTGGGTATATGAAGTGCCAGAAGAAAATGTGGATGAGTAATAGCGCATGAGATAAAATCTTTGAAAAGAAAACAGCAAAGCTAAATCTCATGTCTGCAAAGATACCCACAAGGGAAAAATGCAAGAATTTGTATACCGTGCTAAATAAAACAGTGAAAGGACTGGCTCGTGGGGACAAGAGACAGTTCATCAACGACCTGGCCGTGACCGCAGAAGATGATGTGAAAAGAGGAAGCAGCAGATTCATTTGCCAGATTACAAGACAACTATGTAATAAACCACCTTCTGCAAACCTCCCCATCAAAGACAAACAGGGTAACCTCATTGGTACAGAAGCCGAAGAGATGCGATGTTTGCACTTTGCAAAGACACTAAATAGACCTCAACCAGCAAAAACATCCAACTTCAATGATGCATCAAATATGCCTCCCATGGCTGCATAATGCAATGATTTTATTCATAGATTGATCGGGCCATCAAGAACTTTAAGAACCACAAAGCAACTGGCAAAGATGGAATTGCTAGTGAGATGTCTAAGATGGCTGACGACACAGCTATAAGCTATAACACACTTGTTGTCAATCATAAATGAAGTATGCAAGAAGGAGAATTACCACAGCAATGGAAAAATGGCATAATTATGAAAATTCGAAAGAAGTGAGTCCTATCAAACTAACAATAGATGTGGAGTGATGCTATTATCAGTACCAGGGAACATACTTTGTAGCTTGATGACAGGAAGACTCAGAGAGGCACTAGACGAATGACTGCAGGAGGAGCAAACTGGTTTTTTACCGCAGCAATCATTCATCGACCAGATCTTCACACTCATAATAATTCTAGTCCATAGAGATGCAATCATCAACTTCATCAATTTTAGAAGGCATTTGATAGTCTATACTGACCATCACTTTGGAACATTCTCATCACCTATGGCTTCCCAACCAAGTTTGTAAGGGCCATGAAAGCACTGTACACTAATTCACAGTGCTGAGTGTGGCCCACTGTCGAGAAGGTGAAGGATTTAAGATTGAAACAGGTGTGAAGTAGGGTTGCATTATGTCCCCTCTGCTATTTGAAGTGGTAATAAACTGGGTTATGTGAACTTCTACACACAACAGCCAGTTCAGCATTTTAGACAGATGATAAACCCCTAAAAGACCTGGATTTCACAGAGAATTCTAATATAGAAGAAGGGCAAGAGAAGATAGACCTACTTTGCAACATAGCTAAACAGATTGGGCTTGAGATGAATGCTTCCAAAACTAAGAGCATGAATATCACACTCACAGAGACCGATGTATGGCTCAATGGTCAAGTGATTCAGAAAGTTGAGATTTTCACCTATTTAGGCAGTAAAATGAACAAATTAACGAATATTTGGAGATCTACATCACTGAGTAAACATGTCAAGCTCAGGATACTTATCTCAGTGCTCACATGTGGTTTGTAAAAGCTAAAAAGTGACAAAGACGCTTGAAAATAGATCGAATGCATTTGAAAATAAATACTTTAGATGTTTATTGGGCATTGACTGGAAAGGATTTGTGACTACCAAGCAAATAGGATTACAGTCCAACCAAAATTATGTTTCTAATGTCATCAGGAAGAAACTTTGGGCATACACCGGGCACATGCTGCGATGAACAATAATAGACTTACAGATGATTATGTGAAAATCTAGCTGCAAATGGAAGCGACCCAGAGAGACTCTATGCAGAACTATCGTGCAAGAACTACAGAGAGTAATGGCGGAATGATCGAACTGGAGAATTTTGAGTTCTACCTAATGCACTGTCTTTGGCGCTGAAACACCATAGAGAGATATGCACTAAGCTATATCACATCCTCTAATTCAAGGGTCTCAAATGATTTAATTAGAGTTTTATTAATGATTAAGGATAATGAAGTTTGAAAAATAGTAAAGAATGTTGTGTACCATATTTAAGGTAATATACATTTTTACAAAATAAAAAATATTGTCTTACTAGAGAGGAGAAAAGACATCAATTAAATGTGACTTTACTTGCTGTGCAAAACAGAGATTGAAAAAAAAAAAGTTCAGTTAAAAATAAAATTTATTAAAAGCAGAACTGATAACAGAATGTGTTCAGAGCACAGGATAAACATGAAAACTATATTTAAATCTAAATGTCCAACTGATGCTGGCAATGCTAGTTTTCGTTAAGCTGTTTCATCTTCAGCCAGTCCCAACCCACGCAAATTATTCAGGAAAGGAACAAAGTAATTAAATTTTAATTGCTGCTTTCATTTGCTGGGGCCTTGCTGACAGATTCATCTAAAAATTGAATTGCGTTCTATTCTCACGGGAAGGTCACTTTATATTAGCTCTGCTGATAACAGTCACTCTCGCATTATTTATTATTATATTAACTGTTACTAGTGACTAATAAAAACATACATTATAAAAAGGCTAAAATTCTTTGTTATTAAATGTAATCTCTTCCTCCAATTTATATTTTTAAAATAGTTTCAGTCTCAGGAAGTTTACTCAGTATTTTAAAACTAGTCTTTTCTAAATAGGAAGGACTATTAGATGGGGGGAAAAAATTGCCTGCATAAAAGGGAGAGTTTGCATATTTGTACAGAGTTTGAGATTGGAGTTCAGTACTTAAGTTGTTTTCAAACAATAACTGTGCCAAAGGAGTGTAATGTTAGGCTTCATTGCAATATGATGTATAGAAAGACAAAATGATATTGCTAGAAAAATGAGAGGACACAGTTATGAAGCTGAAACAAGCATTTATCCAACATTCATAATACAGTGAGATCTATTACCCTGAATCACCTTCTAGATTACAGGAAAAAACAAGAAGAAAAATGCAACTTTTAATTTCTTCCAGTCTTATCACATGTTGTGTTTAGCAAAGTGACATTAGACTGTACTGTGTACAGGTGTGGAGTCCTTATCATAGAGGGGATATAAACATGCTGGAAAGAATACAAAAAAGAGCAACAAAGCTGATAGTGGGGTTCCAGAATTACAGTTATGAGGAAAAACTCAGAAAAACCAACCTACAGTGTCTACAAAAGACAAGAATTCGAGGTGACTTAATACAGGTTTTTAAGATGATGAGATGGAACTGATAAATTCGATTATAACAAGTTTTTCAAAATACAACCACTTACAAGAACAAGAGGGTATAGCTACAAATTAACTAAAGAGAGGTCCAGATCAGATATTAGAAAATATTTTTTTAGTCAGAGAGTGGTGAATGCTTGGAATGCATTGCCACAGGAGGTAGTGGAGGCAGGGACAATTTATGCAATTAAGAATAAATTGGATTAACATAGCTTTTAGAGCAAGATAATGTAAATGAAACTGGTTGTATATAGACTCTGCAGAGTCTTCTAAACCAGTATAAAGACGTTAAGTTAAATTAAATAATTTCCCATATTAACTTTTTGATTTGTTAGAGTCTCTTTTGTTGTATTCTTTTCTCGCAAATGTAAACTTTTCGTTGCCAAGCTGATGTCAAGGTGTTTAAGCATTGGTAACAGCTGATCAGTCCCAGCACATGCTTTCTGACATGGAGTTCCAATTTCTCTATCAAAGTAATATCAGCTCCGCCACAAATGTTTAGATTGTCACTTATAATTTCATAACTTTTTTCATTGTTTTAAATTCCCTAGCCAGCATAAAAGTCATTGCTACAGAAATGCTGTTAAGATCTCAGAAGAGACTGGAAGAGAATGCTGGTGAACACAGGAGACATGTTCAAGAAATAACCAACATTAGGATTAAAACTAAAATCAGGCCTAATCCTCGGCCATCAAGACCAGAGTGATTCATACTATTAATTAGCCATTGATTAGTAATCGAGGTGTATGAATCTACTTGTTATAGAAAAATCCAGAATATCTTCTCCTCTAACAGACAATATATGTACATATTAATAATAAATAAGGAGTTGGTTGCCAAGTGTTTGTGATGCTGGTCTCTTAGTCTGATCCTATGGTCATTTATTTAGGGGTATTTATATTGGTGGGGAAATAAAAATCAAGCTTGCATACTGCAGCAACTACAGGTGCAAGTGACCTTTATTTCTCAGCCTTAAATTCCCCCAATGGACCTCTGCAATTAGTCAAATTCAGTAAAAATTATTTTTTTAACCTTACGCACTCCAATATATTTTTGAAAAAAAATTTGACCTAATTAATTTTCTTAATTAGTCGCTGTGGTAGTCGTCTTTCAAAATTTGTAACTTTTATGTTTGTTTGTCAATAAATATGATTTTCTGGCGTGTAGATACACAATAGCATAACGAACATGTGGGTGTTATTGTTTTTGTTGTATGTTTGTTAGTTTTTGAGATTTAAAAAGATGAAGTTGAAAATTTATGAAAATCTCGGAAAAAATTTGGACTCGACCACTAGGCCTAGTCGCTTCGATAGAAAACCATGGAAACCACAACAACGTATCGATACTGTGTTTACAATATCTACACAACTGTTAGTTTCCAATTCAAACGTAGTTCTTTCATTTAAACAAACAAAATAAACAGATCTACGCGATAAAAATCTTTCTCAACAACCTACTTCCCCTTTCGCAAAAAGTCGGCTTGCTCCAAACGGCGTATACAAAATTAAAACTGTTCAAAAGCCATTTGTAATCGAACACACGATACTTTAACCGGCAAAATATCGTGAATATATGGAGGGCGTAGTCAGCAGTAAAAAAATGGCTGTCAGGAGTGACTCCGTTCAACAACAAAAAATTTTTTTTCCGCACACCGTTTTTGCAGGCCGAGGTGGTCCAAAGGGATCGGACATTGGAGTGCTAACAATGTATGTTGATTAAAAAATTTTTTTTTAATGACTGGATGACATAATATGATGTTTCCTTTTAGCCACTATCAGTTTCGTTTCTTTTGGTGTTCGTTCAGAAAAGAACATTGTGGTGGTGTATTGTAGTTTACAGCAAGGCTGCAATATCTGCACCTTTCGATCAGAAACATCTGATTTCATAGCAGCATTTCTGAGACGGAGTTTGCCTTCCCTCTTTAATCCCTGTTCTCTTACCCATACTACATAAAGTTAGTATGTTTCCATGGCTGTCACTTGGAGGAGGCAGAATAGGGTCTTGGTCAGCAAGCAGCCAAATATGAGTCACAGGCTGCCATCAGCTCATTCACTGCTGCTATAAATTAGTAACATTGCGATATCTGCATAAATTGGTCAGTCCAGCTAGATCGTACTTATATAACCTTTTGGCAATCACTTATCCACAATTGCATTTAATTTTCTATTTTGAGTTTTATTTGTTGTCATTCATAAGATTTCAGAGTTTACATCATCAACACACACACATAAATTTCACACACTGAATCCATCTCACACAAAGATATTATAGTGAGTCATAAATCATCTACAATATGTTGTGTGCACATTTATTTTGTACTTCATAAATGATACTGGAAAATCCAAAATTATTAAACTATAAAATAAAATATTAAATTTAAAATTAAATAGTTACCAAGCCTGCATGTCAGGACATAAATAGATACAGACTATGTTGGACAGCATAACCTTGTCCCATTGCACATACCATCCAACAACATGTCACGTGGTTAGGCCCAATATCAGCGAAAGAAGAAAACAACCGTCTAGGAATGGGAACAAAAATACCCCAGAATTATTTTAGCATCTACAAAAGGTGGTGAAAATATGCTTTGTTTGCCTTATAGAAAAGACAGTAAAGTAAAGTGTCTGACATGCACAATCTTACAAGTAATTTTGAAACGACTGCACACAAAGACTGTTTAGCTGCGCCAAAAGGCTTTTCTACTCATGGATTCACATTTTGAAGAAAAAAAATTCAACCATGACCATTGGTTCTTCTTCCTTCTTTAGCGATCGTCTTAAAAAGGACTTTGTGTTCTAGTTTCTAGCGAGGCTGGAGTATTTGCAACTTTCTGTCTGACAAATCAATTTTCATCTGGAATTTTTTAGTACCTAGTTTTCCTTCCCACTGGAATCCCTATCCCTTGGTTAGACTACACTAATGACTAGTGCAACCTGTTTCCAGGGCCGCCATGTTGAGACGGAATAAGGTCTTGATCAACTCTGGTTCTCTGATCCTGATGCAATTAGCCAGCTATGGGTCGCCGGCTGCTGTCAGCTCATTCACTGCTTCATTTTGACCTCAACCATTGATTGATATTACAGAAAGTGTGGTGTTATTCTGCCAATTTTCTTACTCACAATAATTTGTCAGCTTCGATTGGTGACCATGTCACTAATTTGGTTGTGCGTATGTTCCCGATAACACCAATTTCAAATGTAAGCACACAAAAAGTACTTCAAATCATCCTTCACTGATCTTGTGATTCAGCATGGAAAAACCACCATTTTCGTTAATTATCAACAAAAACAGTGACAAAAACAAGGTGTGGCAGAGTCCAGGTTTTCACTGAGGTTTTCTATCTAGAATGTTACCATATGCATCCACATCATTCAAGACCACACAAAGCAAATAACATATCAAACGGCAGGTAATAGTCTATGTTTATTTACATCACTAAAACAAACAAAAACAGAACAATCATAAAAGATATTATTACAAATGAACACACACAATATTATTGAAGTGAGTGCAATGAGATTACAAACAACACAAGGAATACATCTTAACTAAATAATCATATCTTTTAATTTTTCTGTATTATTAATAACTTTGCGGCGGTTGTAAGCATAAGCTTTTGAATATTGCCCCGAACTATCCCAACCCAGTTCTAGCTGCACACTCCCCTCCCTTTATCTGCACCCTCAACACACTCTCAAAAACTCGTCTTCACGATCGTATTCTGTGCACTCACTCACACTCAGATCCCCTAAGGCGGGTGATCTTGACATTATACATTCAATCTATTCAATGTATACTCACATGTGATCACACACTCAATCGATCTGTGTATACACATACTCCGGAACATACATCGTTCCCTCAGTGTCCTTCACACACCACACACACATCCAGATCTTTCCTAGTCACAGGGCGTCCAACACACACCTTATAGAGCGACTGGCCAAGACTCAAAGGCGTTTGCTGGTCCCGTCACCATGTACTCCATTCAGGTACCTTTGTTCACAGAGTCACCAACCTTGTCGCCCCTGCCCTAAACGCTCCTGCTCCGGCTCGAACTTTTCCAAAGGTAAAATGATCAGTAATCTTGGTTTTTGAGATAACAACTATGCCCAAGACAAGGACTTTAGATATGCTAATATTGATCGGAGGCACTATATGTGCAGTCTTTGATGTTATTGCTTCTGTGATGAGGTAACTAGAGATTCCATTGAAAAATGTTATTGTATTTTCCAGTGACAACTGTATTGTTATGGTGGTGCATCAGAATTCTGTTTTACCCAGCATTAAAAAAATGAATGGTAACATCTTCAACATTGGATGTGTGTGTCAATTAGCTAGTTTGTATGTAAAAGCAGCAGCCGAAATGTTATCTGTGTCAACTGATGACTTGCTAGTAGATATGTTTTTTTTTAGCCCAGTTCCAAACCAAAGATGAATTACATAGATTTCCTGCTTTTATTTATTGATGTGAACCCACTTAAGATATTGAAAGACTGCCCCATCAGATATTTGTCATTGGAGAAGGTAGTCATCAGGGCATGCTGTTCTATGAGCTATTTGGAAAGTCATTGTGAAGTTCAGAAACTTGGGCAAGTAAAAGCCATGATTATTTGAAGAATCCATTGACAAAATTGATTCTCATTTTTCTGCAACATGTTTTGCCTGTTTTGAACTTTTGAACACATTCTTCTAAACTTATGAGACAAAGATTGGTGCTCTGGTACCATAAATGGATCGATTTCATAAATGAATGGTGAATCCATTCAGATGAAGTACACCAAAGCCATTGAGGATCTCACAAAATTTGAAATTTTTGACAGAAAATGTAAACGCACTGATGGACTGGCTTCTGCTGGCATGGCAGCCAGAGAAAATATGCATGCTGAAGCTCTTATCTCATCTCCAACTGTAGTGATTCAAACATACTGACAAATTTTTCTGTGCTAAAGCTTTTCTGCTTTTCAAGCATTACTTAAACGTTGGGATGCGTGTATAAACGTTGCAGTAGATAATTAAGAAAAATAAATGACATTTTTTTCCCTGGCTTGCCCGGCTGTTCATTGATCTCTTCAGTCTTTCTCTTTTCTCTGCAGCCAGAAAACCTCTACAAGTGTCAGCAGTCACTATGCCCCCTCTAACTGATTGTCTGCAGATAGCTCGAACCTGAGCAATTTCTTCCCAGCCCTCGGGTGGGATGTTGAATGACTTCATGTCCCTCTTACATACGTTCTTGAAACGCAATGTGGAGTTAGAAAAATTGGCCGTCCCACACTGCGTTTCACCAGAAGAGACAGTGGTAAGAAAAGAAATCTGACATAAAGTGGAAACAATGCAATGTATGGTTTATAATGGTAGACAGAATGCAGATCAAGTCAGTGACTTTGGCTCTGAGCTAACAATCATGGACCTCTTTAATGAGAGCCACAATCGTTTCTCACTGTCAATCCTTACATGAGTGAATAGTGGACATAGAGACCTTTAACCCCCAGGAACGTGTGTGGATCTACTGTCATGGCCATACTGGAATTTAAGGGAATGAAAGAGTTGACATCTTGCCCCCAGAATCACCCACAGTGGAGACATTGGCAATGGATAGAGGTGACATTTTAAAATTGTCCAACAATCACCTTTTGGATGAAGACACTGCAGTTGATGATCCATTTTGCAGAATTTTGAAATCATACGCAGATTAAGCAGAGTGGAGTGCCTAAGAGGACGGAGCAGGAGTGTATTCAACCATCAATATCTACACTCTTTGCTATTTGTGCTCAAAGAGACTGAGTACCTATGCGTCTGCACGGAGTGCAGTGACGTAGATTCTAAGTAGAACAGACAGAAAATGAAATGATTTAACCATAGGAGGGGGGGGGGGGAAGGGTTTCATTCACGTATGATGCTACATAACGTTTGTCATTGTATCCATGTTTCCCCATTCCCCCCCCCCTCCCCCCATCCCACAAGATCATTGATGTCATCATCCAAGATATGGTCATTGAAATCATCCAAGAGATGGTCATTGAAATCATCCAAGAGATGGTCATTGATATCATCCAAGAGATGGTCATTGATATCATCATTCAAGAGATGGTCATTGAAATCATCCAAGAGATGGTCATTGATGTCATCATCCAAGAGATGGTCATTGAAATCATCCAAGAGATGGTCATTGAAATCATCCAAGAGATGGTCATTGATATCATCATCCAAGAGATGGTCATTGAAATCATCCAAGAGATGGTCATTGAAATCATCCAAGAGATGGTCATTGAAATCATCCAAGAGATGGTCATTGAAATCATCCAAGATATGGTCATTGAAATCATCCAAGAGATGGTCATTGATATCATCATCCAAGAGATGGTCATTGATATCATCCAAGAGATGGTCATTGAAATCATCCAAGATATGGTCATTGAAATCATCCAAGAGATGGTCATTGATATCATCATCCAAGATATGGTCATTGATATCATCATCCAAGAGATGGTCATTGATGTCATCATCCAAGAGATGGTCATTGAAATCATCCAAGAGATGGTCATTGATATCATCATCCAAGAGATGGTCATTGAAATCATCCAAGAGATGGTCATTGATATCATCATCCAAGAGATGGTCATTGATGTCATCATCCAAGAGATGGTCATTGAAATCATCCAAGAGATGGTCATTGATATCATCATCCAAGAGATGGTCATTGAAATCATCCAAGAGATGGTCATTGATATCATCATCCAAGAGATGGTCATTGAAATCATCCAAGAGATGGTCATTGAAATCATCCAAGAGATGGTCATTGATCGATCTCGGAATGACACCTCCCATCCGTATCCAAAGTTCCCACTATGAGCACCTTTGAGGTGAAGACGTCAGATCATTCATTGCCTTTAGCCCCAGTGTGACTGAGATAGTAGATCCACACTAGCTCCTGAAGGCTTAGTGTTTTTTTGTTCGCTATCTACTCATACAGTAGCTATCTTTTCTGTAGTTAAAGAGGTCTCAAGTCACCACCTGGGTCTTCATTTTCATACTGGAAATTGTTGTTATATGCACTACTCCACTCATTCACAACCGTACAACTCACTCTAGCAGAGAAGTCACATCCTGATTACATCACTTTGCTCATTCACAACTGTACAACACACTCTAGCAGAGAAGTCACATCCTGAATACAGTACTCCGTTCCTTCCCAACCATACAACTCACTCTAGCAGAGAAGTCACATCCTGATTACACCACTCCGCTTATTCACAACCATACAACTCACTCTAGCAGAGAAGCCACATCCTGATTACACTACTCCACTTATTCACAACCATACAACTCACTCTAGCAGAGAAGCCACATCCTGATTACACCACTCCACTTATTCACAACCATACAACTCACTATAACAGAGAAGCCACATCCTGATTTCTCACAACGCAAAACGGATTTGAATTATTTCTGCTAATAGTTCTCATTATTATCCAAAGACAAAGTAAATTCTCTCAATAGACCGAAAGAGATGTCCCTTTACTTACATTGTTTATTTCAATTGATATTCTTACTAACATATATATATATAGTTTTGTTAATGTCAGCAGTCAACTTTGACCCTATTTCTGCCAAACAATTTTCCAGCAAATTTACAATTCTTGAAAATTGTTTTATCTTCTTCATCTAAATTGCTGCTGTAGTTGACAGAGATAGCAAATAGCAGGTACGAAAATTAATAATATGGTAGGCTAGCAATATTTTAAAATAGAAGATGTTCATAATATTGAGGACACCAAAGACCTTGCAAACTATTGTCCGTTCTGATAGCTCTTATACATGTACAAGCTTTTCATGAGAGTGATTATGAACATATAACTTTATGAAAATCAGTCACATCTGAATAGGCCATTCAAACACTGATCACATTTACGCAATCCACTAGTTAATGGAGAGGGCAGGTAAAGTACATGCCTAGTGTTTGCGAGCTATAAAAAAGTTCGATATCAGTGAAATTGTTGCAGTTGTAAACACCCTAAGAAATCCATGACCCGAAGAACAATATATACAGCTGATAGAAGAAATCAATTAGAGGTGCTCAACCAAGATTACCTTTATTTACTTACATGCCATTTCATTGAGACCCGCCTAAGGCTCCTCCGTCCTGGAGGTAAGCAGATCGAGAAAAAAAATAGCATATAGCTCATCAATAAGTCTGACGGCACCATGTGCTCGTCATACGAGGAGGTAGCGAACAGGTGGAAGGAGCACTACACGTACGCTCTTAACCATCCACCAGCAACAGCATGTCCAGATCTATCTACTGAATCTGCGATCCTCCCCCAGATACGAAAACCAACATCGACACCCCCCCCCCCCCCCCCCACTATAGCTGAAGTTCTTGCTGCTATTCGGAAATTCATAGATTGCCGAGCGGCAGGCCCGGATCACATTCCACCGAGCTGTTGAAAAACGCCATCAACCCGATCAGCTCTGCCCTCTATTATTTATTCTTGCAAGTATACAGGACGGTACTGGTTAGCGCGCTGGCTTCGCATCTGAGTGGTCCTGTGTTCATTCCCCAGTTAAGGCGGTAATGTTTTTTTCAGACCGCAATGGCTCCCGGGTCGACCCAGCCTTAAATGGGTACCGGTTCAGTCCGGGAAGTAAAAGCGGCGAGGGAGAGGAGATGGCTTCCGCCCTCATATAGCCGAGCCTTTGAAATGTGAGATCGCTAACACCTCACACCCCTACGGCAGTAATGCTATGGGATACTTTACTTTACTGGTACGATGGAGTCGTCGTCTCCCTGTACAAAGGCAAAGGGAATCGCAAAGACTGCAGTAATTACTGGCCTATAACACTACTCTCGGTGTCGGGGAAGGTGTTTGCCCACGTGCTACTGGCTAGACTCAAGCCTCTCTTCAGCTCAAAACCTCGCCCGCTACAGTCTGGCTTCACCCCGAATCGTTCTACAACCGACGCTATCCTTGCTCTGCGCCTCCTCGTCGAACTGCATCGCGCCTTCAATCGCCCCTTGTACGCTGCATACGTGGATTTAAAGTCTGCCTTCGACTCCGTTGGTCATTCGGCTTTATGGAAAGCTATCCAGGGAATATGCACTTCGGACCCCCGTTTGTTGAACCTGATCAACGAGCTACACAAAGACACCGGCGGCAGAATTCGACTGGGTGGCACTCTCTCTGACAGATTCTCCACGACTTCGGGTACCAAACAGGGATGTGTTCTTCCCCCTCCCCCCCCCCCCCCCCCCCCGACATATTCTGCCGGACAGTCGACTGGCTTCTTGGTCGCCTCAGCGCGCGCCAGGAGGGTATAGCTATTGAACAGTCAAACTTCACAGATCTTGTCCCGCGTGGTCCCAGTCCTGCGAAACCTGAACATCGCTGATACATGACATGTCGAGACTGGAAACTTTCCATCTGCGCAACCAGTGACATTTCCTGGGTATCCTATGACATGACTACATCCACAACGTGGATGTCTCTGCTAAAACAGGTATACCAGAGCCGATCGATTTGATGGAGCTCTGTCACAAACGGTAAAGGGGTCTGCTCTATTCTATTGCACTCTACACTCACGCTAAACAAAATTCAAGGGTCACTAAATATAAACACAATACAACATATTATTTATTCCAGTAACACTGCCAACTTTAAATTTTCTAACAACTTAAAGTCTTTCTCTCACACGCTTATCTAAAACACTCCTACCGCTGCCTAACCTTTATACGTCACGATACCGTATTCTCCTAATCTACTCTCCTGATCTGGTCTGCTGCGATCGAAATTAGTTGCGGATTGCCGCTGATGGTAAAGTTCGTAGGTTTTAAACCCGAGTATGACATCCGTGGTCATGTTTCTCCTTGTCGGCGGTAGATCAAAGTGGTCTCAACATGGTCAGGATAGACTGCATGAAATGGGATCACCACATAACTGCTTCTAGCTGCGACCGACGATTTACATTCACGTGATCAAGGTGATGTCGACGTGATCAGTGGCACTGCGTCAATATGACGAGTGGGATGACTGGAAGACAGCCTCTATAAGCTACTGACGACTTGTAATTACAACCACTACATAATATGAGGGTAGTTACCTTGCTTGTTGCGTGTCTATTTCAACTGCCTCTCTCCTTCGTCGCCTGTCCTCCACTGAGCGTCTCTTTCCAACGTACCTCTTTCTCTGAAGTGAAGAGTTCTCTTTCTGTGGTTCTCAACTCAAATCTGCCTCAGCTGCATATCTTCATCGCCTGCCCTCCATGAAGCGTCTCTTTTGAAAGTGTTCTCCTGTAATGTCGAAGTCAAGTCATTTCTATCCGCCGCCTATTCTCAACTGAACGTCTCTTTCGAATCTCTTCTCAGGTGGTGCCTCTGCCGAGATTTATATTCGATCTGCCTCCTAAGATCACGTGATTTACAAAACGGCCCGCGTTTTTGTCTGTTTGCTTGCCATTAGCCCCATTCTGTTCGCGTGGTTTCCAGACGACGCGGGTTTGTCAACGGCAACAAGTCTACAAAACTATCGTTCCAGGTGTAACTTACGTAAGGTTACGTATGTTTACCAAAACTCCCACATGCGCGGTACGAGACAAAGCGTACGTGCTTCAATTTGGTTACTCAAATTCTGGCGGGATTGTTTTCAGCTGCACTGACTCAAATCCCACGAAGAAGAAAGAAAAAGGCTGGAGGCGCAGAATAGGCTGTCCCCGCAAAGTTATGTCTCCAGCAGATATCAACCTTCTCCTCCACCCTGCACAAGGCCTGGAACTACGCCATAGCAGTGGGTCATGGATGCGGCCGACCGACACAATGGGCCTCAGACGCCTAATGGAACATTATTATTATTATATACAAACTCCCCCAAAATTTTCGCGGCATATCTTGAGTGTCATCTTAGTCTTAGTCGACTTGTATTTCTACAGGGGTAGATGACCCTGTGCAGGTCCTAGCTCTGGTGTGAGCTGGATGTAGCCGGGATGAGGATTTCCTGCTTAGCTGGCTAGGCTTGATCAGCTTATTACTTCGCTGTGTTGGGACAAGTGCCGGAGTGTGGGGATAACTGAAGTGCGAGTCAATTTTAATATTCTCAAGCACTAGAGAAAAAGTAGACCCGCAGCCGGTTAGGCGCCATCTATGTTGCTCCCAATAACCACCTAATCATGGCCGGTACTATGCCATGTCACACAGTTAGTCGTCTCTTATGGCATGTTCTCTGTAAAGAAAGGGTCTATTCGTGTCTGTGTCATACACAAAGACCCCGGCAGACCACGAGAGGATCATTAGAAAACTAAATTGGGAGAAAAGAGAATCAACATAGACAGATGAATGCTCCACCACATAGTGTCAAGGAAGCTTAGAAGTGCTTAGTTAATCGCAGCAAAGCAAGAGTGGTAGTTTGCTTTAAAATATTTTTACTCACAAGAGGAAATGATCTCGTCTAAAAATGATGATTCGTGCATTTACCTCGGTCAAGAAATGACGAACTCACACAGAATAAATCGAGTGGTCTCAAGAAGGATATAGTAACGGGGTGGACCAGGTTCATTCATTTCGAGCCCATACTTTAACAGATAAGAAGAAACGACAAGGCAAGATCTCAAACATTCAACTTCACTGTCATCCCGGATTTGATACAGGGCTGCGAGATAAGGAACCTACGAAAGGCATAGGTAGAGAGTCTTCGAGCTACTCTAAGGGTGATGGTGTGAGGAACAGTATCAATCTCACTACGGAACCACATCTACAGCAAACACGTAATCCGGCACAAAATCACCTTATTTTATGCTACGTCGTAAATACGGCACTGATGAGAAAATATAGAGGTGTCTTACGAGTGGTTTGCATGCCTGATAACAGATAGACACCAAAAGTGACGACCTGGTGGCCCTAGTACTACAAACGTTCACCAGTGGGATAGAAAGATTGCCTAAAAGACGCCCTTATTCTGACATTACACTATAACGAAGAACAGAGATGGGGTTCAACAATATTTTGAAACCTGGTTTCAATTGTGACACAACATGTACCCTACTGAATATCGCGGTTATAGATAACAAATATTGATTATGTGAAGTCACATTTCTTCTACCCTCCTTCCTTACTACGAGACAACAATGTCCCAAAAGTATCACGTCGCGTGAGCCTACAACACCAGACAACGGGACTTTAGATCAAGAAAAGCTAAACAAAAAAATTGATTAGTTTAAAGAAACACTACAAAATCATGGATTTGAATTATGATGGGACGCCCGCACACACATACACACACCCGCACGCATACACACAAACTGCATCCACCTCCCTCCTAGGCTGTCTAGCGACATTAAACAAACAGGAGATCATGTCAAACAATTTTAAAACTAAAATATGACCAACCCGACATAACTGTCGTGGCTCGTATGCCAGAAAAGCGTTTAAAAATAATGATTTCATTAGTGCTATTTAACTACAAAATAGATATTCGCAGTGATTTGACGCAATGAACCACCACCCTCCCCACCCCACACACACTCAAAAATATAATTATAGTTTTACCAATCGTTTACGTTTCGTTATGAAATGTAATTCTTTGCATTAAACAACCCCACAGTATATCTATCTTTTTTTCTAAAAAACAAAAACAAAACAAAAACAACACTGGATAGTATGATGCATACTTCCAAAAAATAAGATATGACTTCATGGAAAATGTTGTGTACTATATTTATTCAGGGTAATACACTATCATCGTTTCAAGATAGAGGTATGTTTAAAACAAATAGCGTAATATGCAAACGATTAATATCTTCTTTTGGCAAATATATACTTTAGGACTATATCTTCTTAGTTCTTAGTCGACTTGTACTTCTACAGCGGCAGATGCCCCCGTGTAGGTCCCAGCTCTGGTATGAGCTGGATGTAGCCAGGGGGAGGATTTCCTGCTTAGCGGGCTAGGCTCGAGAAGTTTATTACTCCGCTACGTTGGGACAAGTGCAGCAGAGTAGAGTTAATCGATGTGTGACTCAACCACTAGAGAAAAGTAGACTTGCAGCCTGTTGGGCGCCATCTATGCTGCTCTAAACAAACCACTTAACCATGGTCGGTGCTATGCCATGTCACACAGTTAGTCGCCTCTTACGACAGGCTCTCTGTCGAGCCGTAGTGCTATTTTTGTTCTTGTCGTACACAGAGACCCCGGCTGACCACTCAAATGAAGTATTCAATTCCCTTTTATCTGGTTAAGTACAACAGCTACAGTCCAGTCATTAATTAAACAATAGGTGGGGGGGGGGGGGGGGGAGGCAAACAAAAAGATTTATATATAATGAAGACATTAACAATATCATTGTGTAAAGAATATGGTTTATAATATAGAATATGTAACACACACACCCACACATACACACGCACGCACACACGCACGAACACACACACACACAGACACACATATATAAATCGTCTTTATACTGGTTTAGAAGACTCTGCAGAGTCTGTATACAACCAGTTCCATTTACATCACCTTCCTCTAGAAGCCGTACGCATCCTTCTTCTTCTTCGTCTTCTTCGTCGTACGCAGTCAGACAGTAACCATTATTTTTTCGAAAAAAGCAGCCGTCATCCTGAGGCTGTCGACACTGCCATAGAGCTTGTCTAGTGTTGCCACTGGTGATGGCCACATCTGCTCTCTCTGATCCTCGTATGTCGGGCAGTTTTGCAGCAAATGCTCAGCCGTCATTTTCCCGGTACCACACGGGCATTCGTCGGTGCCACCTATCTTCAATTTGTTGAATAGGTGGTACCTTAGTCTATTGTGGCCAGTGCGAAGTCTGAAGACACCGACCTGCTCTTTTCTGTTCAACTGGTAATAGGCATCGTTTTTGGTGTAGCCAGTATGTTCGGTTTCCCATTTGGTCCTGTATCTAGCTCAAATAAGCCGTTTTGACTCTTCGTATGTCATGCTAGTATCAGGTTGTGGTAGTTTTGCACCTTCTTTTGCCAGTCTGTCTGCCTCCTCGTTGCCTTGGATGTTGCAGTGAGATGGGACCCACTGCACCACTACTGTTTTTGGTGCGGCCTGCTGGCATAGTTGACAGAGTACTGCTCTTAAATCATTAAGTTCAGTATTTTTCTGGATTTTCAGTGCTGTGACTACGGCCAGTGCATCTGTAAGCAGGACTATGTGGCTTTCATTCCTTTTACCTGTCACCATTTCTTCTACTGCCGCCCTCAGTGCCTCTGCCTCCGCTCTGAAATTGCTTGTGTATTTTCCAGTAGCGAATGACAGTGTTATTTTTTTGCCATTTGGTAGGCTCAGGAATGCTCCTGCCCCTCCGTACTGTGTTGTATTTGTTACGGAACCGTCGGTGTATGCAGGGTCCAGTCCATGCTTGGTACGCATCCAATCTGTTCTTAAATGCATTGACCGTCCCAGCCTGCATCACCTCACTTGGCAATGCATTCCAAGCATTCCCAACTCTCTGGCTAAAGAAATACTTCCTAATATCTAATCTGGACCTCTCCTTAGTCAACTTGTAGCTGTGCCCTCTTGTCCTTGTTGGTGGTTGTACTTTAAAAAAACTTGTTATAGTCTACTTTATCCATTCCTCTGATCCTCTGGTTACAGTGGTTCTCCGCACATCTCTTGGAAAACTTGAGAAGGTGGACCGGAATCCTCCTGACTGTATTGAGTGTGAGTCTCGCCAGTAAGCTCATAACAATGGGGATCATTGTGCCGATCCCTACCTCATTACTCCCCGAAACAGTCCAGGCGGAACTGCTTGGAAGTGAGATGAAGTATTGGTCGAAGCGATGCTAAAGGTCTATAACAG
Source organism: Ariolimax columbianus (assembly GCA_036924085.1). NCBI lineage: Eukaryota > Metazoa > Mollusca > Gastropoda > Stylommatophora > Arionidae > Ariolimax > Ariolimax columbianus. The sequence goes on from JAVGWX010000001.1 coordinate 50,406,734, forward strand.
ACTTGAAGCGCTTTTTAATTCTAGCCACAGAACGCAGAAGACTGCTGGCCGTGTATTATGTATTTATGCCTGGGGAAAACATGTTCTGCTGGAAAAGCTACGGTATGGGTTCGCCGGCAAAGGTTGTGTTGTTAGCGTGTGGGTCTTATAACCCAGTCACGAACATGCACCTCAGAATGTTTGGTAAGTGTTTATGTTATCATTGGCTAAATAGCATAGTGGTAATTTAGTATTTCATCACCACATTGCTGGTACACAACTCAATGACATGACATGATGATGATGGAGTAATGTAATTCATCATGATAACACATTAACAGTGTTCTTCACTATTATTATTAGTATTACTGTGTTGTGTTCTACTATAACTATACTTATTATAACGCGGTAACTATATATTCACATCAAAACATGTCTGAACTTTAATATATTTAGATTAACCAAGTCTTGTTAAGCCTTAAAAGATATGAAATTAAATGGTATCAGTATCTGACCTACATGATTTACAATGTACATCCGTACGGGCCGTACAATAACAAAATGATAAATCATAATAAATTATAATTATCTGAAATAGGTTGTGATAGCGCCCTTGTGGATGTATGGGCCAACTTACTCACTTGTTCTCAATGGAACATAGAGCCGCAAAAGATGCTCTCCATCTGTTCTTATTCTGTGTAATCTTTTTTAGTTCTGTCAGTGTACACTGTGTGTCACTAGACCCATGATTGAACTGACCTTCGCCTCCTCGACCGTTCTTCACTAAGTGTTTTTTAGCATCATCCCCCCACTCGCCTTTTTCCATGTCGATTCCAATCAAGCGCCATTATGGTTAAACATTCCTGCTTCTTTCTGAGCGTGTTTCCTTTTCATCCCTTTTCTCTCTCTGATCTCCTATTCTATTGTTTGTTGTGATGTTCTTTCTCACATATATGTTTGCCTTTCTTTACCTCTGGTCATATAGCACAAATTAATGAAGACAAAGACACATATAGATTAGCAGTTTGAATGGGATACGGGATCAAGATGCTGAGCAGCGCATGAGCTGCAGTGGTCAGCGACCCATAGCTGACTGCTAGCGTCAGGGCCAGCGAACCAGAGCTGCCAAGACCCTTCTACACCTCCACGCGGTGATCCTGGATAACAGGCTGCAGCAAGGCAGACTGGCTAAGGAGAAGGGATCGAAGAGAGAATGCTAACGAGGTACTCAAAAAATGCTTGCTGAAGTCGGATGTGTTGGACCGAGAGGTGCAAATATCGCAGTCAAGCTGTAAACTACGACACAACGCATTCCGTTCTCTGTACTATATTCTGCTACTTAAGCCCTTTCAGGGTTTGGTAGCGGGAGATTGAGAACGAACGCAGAAGAAGAAGAAGAAGAATGTGATACTCTTTGTCACATGTCATGTCTTCAAGCAACATAGCAGGACCGACAACATTAGTGTTAAACAGCCAAATCTATTTTTCACAGAGATTGCTATTGAGTTCTATATTGGATGAATAGAGTTGAAAGCAAATATTACCTTGTCAATCCTGGTGCTAATATCTTGGTTAGTTCCTGTCTTTATCAATGTTCCTTTCCTAGATTTTCCCAGACATTTTGCACTTCATCTTACTGTTGATCTTTATGCTTAATCTTTGCTTGCTATTTCTTATCATTTTCATTGTTTTATCAAATGTTCATTGTATTCCTTTTTCTCTACCATTGGTTATTTGCCAAATTATCCAGTCCTTGACCATGAAAAAGATTTCCTGTCTGACTACAGTTTGAACTGTAAATGGGTCTTACAATTTTAGGATTATTCTAGATATGACCTTTTCATAGAAATTTTGTATAATTCGTATAAATGTATCTGGTACCTCTTAATGCTTCAATAGTTTCCAAATTACTCTTCGGTCTATAATATCAAATACCTTTTCAAAATCTACAAAGTTAAAATATAGAGGTGTTTGCTACTTACTAGATTGCTCTGCGATAATTCTGAGCATTGCTATTTAATTCATGCAAGGTCTTCCTGCTCGAAATCCTGGCTGTTATTTTTTCAATATTCCATCTAAAGCAGCTTTCATACAATCAAGCATTACCCTGATCAGAACTTTTCCACTCACTGTCAGGAGTGTTATTCCTTGCCATTTGCTGCATGAAAGCCGGATTTCTTTTCTTTGGTAATTTGATTTTCACTTTTTAGGAGTCTCCTCATGAAGAGCTAATGTATCATCTATAAAGTGGTTGAGATATCCACTTTCAATCATCTGTTAGGGGAGGGATTATTCATATATATAATATTCGCACCTGTAGATTAGCCATATTGCAAGCTATGTAAAAAAACAAACAATTACTACAACTTCTGTTTTATCTTAACCATATTTGTTCCTGTTTATTGATCGTTTTTGTCTCCTTCTCAAATAGTGGAGAGTGGTGTGCAGAGAGGATGTTTAGGTCCTCTTCTTGGCTCCTTATGAAGCTTTAGGCCCATCACAGCAGATGGCCCCTTATAAATGACTGCCAAATCACATTGTATGCTCTTACAATGGTAGTTTCTATAGTAATTGGTTGGATGTAATAAATTTCTAGCCCCAAACACAACCCTCTTTAGAAATCTTTTATGACACTGGATGCTTGCAGAGGGTGATGTTTAGCTTAGATGAAAATTGTTTTGGTGGAAAGGGGGTTATGTTCTTTTATTTCTAAATGCCAGTCTTGTATATATTATATGTGACTGCATGGCCTAAGCTTGTGACTAGAGTGTAACATTGGATGTAGACTGGGGATAATTTCTTTTGTGTAGCTCATAGTTTCTACAGGATGTCATAGCTGATTCCAAACTCAACCCTCCTTAGTCACTCCTCATCTACCATGAGGTGTAGAGATTATAATTTTTGTGTGTAGCTTGTAGTTTCCACAGGATGAGATAGCTGGCCATATACTCAATGCTGCTGGGTCTGACTTGACTTAGTCTCATCTCTTCTACTAAGAGGTATAGAGGTTTCTTCTTTTTTGTGTAGCTTATAGTTTCTACAGGATAGCGTAGCCGGCCTTAGTAGCCTCTTACACCATGTCATGCAGGTTTCAGTGTTACTATTCTGTGTTTATCCTTCAGGCCCTGGTAACACACTGGAAAGGAACTTCATAACTTGAAATAATCTAAGTAGTAACATTGATCGCTAGGACAAGTATAATTTAAGTAATCAGGAAACAGACACCAGAAAAGAAAGTATTGTGATACAAAATCTGGATTTGAATCATGGACTACCAGGTGATAAATGTGCATTCGTACAAGAAAGATGTCAGTCAGGTGATTTGACTAACTAGACTTCCCCAAAAATGTGTAGTCATTGTCCTTTGCCTTTGTTCTTTTCAACTTATTGCAGCTATAGGATAATGCATTAAAACCTGAAAATATTCCCTTGCTGCTGAATCCAAGTTGAAAAAAGTAATTTTTTTTTTCATCATTCTCCCTATTTGCTCCAGTAGGCACATAGAAGTCACTACCACAGTTGGCGTCATTGCAAGAAGTTTCAGCCTAAGCATATATGTGTCGTTGCAGTAATTGTTTGTATGGCACCTTATTCTACAAGTTTATGTTGTCAGTCTGATGCAAACTCTGGAAAAACATGTAATGTTAGGGTTGGTCATACATAATTGGGGCCCAGATGGAGCATGTTGATGAAGACCAAATAGAGTATATATGTTGGTAGAACCTTATTGGAGCATGTTGACAGGGTCCATTATAGCATGTTGACGGAGTCTGATTTAAGTATGTTTACTGAGCCCAATTTGGACATGTTGGTGGGGTTTGAATGTAGCATGTTGATGGAGCATGTTGGCAGATCCCAATTGGAGCAAGTGTAACAGGTTAACTCTCTTAAACTAAATAGTAAGAACAGTTACTTTGGAATATAAAACAATGAATGGAATTTTTGACATAACAACTTGATATGACTACACCAATACAATTCTAGACTATCATTATCAATTACTGAACTAACATAACTAAGAAGTTTTATGCATTAGCAAGATTTCTCCTCTGTTGTAAATGATGCTCTTGATCAATTCTAGATTCTATTCCTATTAATTTAACACAATCTTAGGGGAGAAAGACTAACGTCTGGTCAGGCAAAATATACTGATCGGACATGTTAGTCAGGGTTAGGCAAAACATACTGGCCAAGACCCTCACCTTGGCTTCCTAGTAGCCCTCCCTGGAAATGGGTTGTTTTCATGCCTGGCAAACGAGCTGAGGGATTGACGTGATCCCCTAGTATTGAGTGACACGCAGATGAAGCCAAACATATCACAACCGCCTGGAGGACCCCGGTTCACCTTCATCAACACGCTCAGGATGTGAGGAAAGCTACTGCAACCTGCCACTTAACGTCCTTTTCAGGGCGCACAAAAGAGTAACGTACTCATTGTGGGTATTCGCAAACAACAACACAATCCTATCTAATTAGTTCTTGTTTCTTTTATCGCTGGCAACGTCTGTGATTTTCTGTTGTTCTTGAAGTCTTGTCTTTTCACATTCTTGTTTCACTGTGGAATAAAAAGGTTTCTTAAATCGGTCTTGCGATCTCAGATAGCAACCTTTTGTGTTTTACACTTTCTCTCACAGCTCTTAAGGAAAGATCGCTAGTGTTTTACCAATACTTTTCTCTCACGGCACTCAGGGAAGGATCTCTACTGTTTTACCAACACTTTTCCCTCACGGCACTCAGAGAAGGATCTCTACTGTTTTACCAACACTTTTCCCTCACGGCACTCAGGGAAGGATCTCTAGAATTTTACCAACACTTTTCCTCACAGGAAAGCGATCCGTAGTGTATTACCAACATTTCTGATCTGAGCTGCCCTTGAGCTATGACAAACCCCTAGACACACTGACTGTCAAACAGATACTTACTATAATCGTGCGATCAGTGTCAGCTAGAGACAATTGGGTGCAGGCCTTAGCTTCACTGATGTTCTGATCTCTCTATAAGTCACCTGTCAGGCTCCCCAATGCCCACTCATAGAGTTAAAAATGTAGGACTCTAGTACTAATTTTAGGTCTGCCTCTGTTGTGAATCTTCTCAATGACCTGATACACACACACACTTTTTATGTGTCTCCTGAGCTCTGCCCTCCTTTTTTGGTTGTTGGGAACAGCTAATCAAGTGATCTAAATTTTTCTACTGCATAGACAATTTATGTCACTGTTTTCATGACCTGTTCACTCATACTACAGAGGCCAGTTTCTGGATTCATGCCTCCCATTCCTAAATCGTTACCATCCACTACCTTTTGCCTATTCCCATTACAGTACTAGTTGATTTGAAACAAGCACTAAGTTGACAGCCTATGCTCACGTGTTATTCGCTAGCTAAAATTTGCTATGACGTGTGATGGTCCTATTGCAGCCCGAGTAACCATCGAGGTCTGGTTTTTCTGTCTCCCACACCATCCCTTCTGGACCACCAAAAAAAAACCTTGCCCATAATTTCAACTAGAAGGCTTAGAATAATTTCCATGCCCATCCATGGCCAGTTCTGTAGGTAGTGACCTATTTAATATATTTAGTTAAAGTTTGATGTGACCTTGACCAGTGGTCTAAAAATTAAACTTCTTAGAAATTTTCAATCTGTAATGCCCTTGAGTCGGAATAAAAAGTTATAATTTTCCATCAATGACCTCTTGGCTTAGAATCCCTGTGACCCTTTCATGCATGTTGACAGAGCCCAGTTGGAGCATATATTGAGGCTGGAAAATGGAATGAAACATATTTAAAATATTTGGACACAAAACAAATCTTATAAAGTAAATTGAGCAGTAAAAATTGACTTTGAAAAAAAGCTTGCTAAAAAGATAAAGACTGATAGCTTTTTTTCTTATGTTCGACATAAACAGAGAACAAAAGACACAGTTGACCCACTTAAAGATAGTACAGAAAAATAAGTGAGAACAGGGATGCTGCTAATCAACTCAATCAGTACTTTGGCACAGTCTATACAAAAGAACACTGCTCCCGGATCCCAGAGCCATTAAATATTTTCCAACGGGACATGCATACAGAAGGATTACTATCATTCTGCATTTTCAAGGAAATGGTTTTACAAAAATTGGATAGGTTGAAGGTGGATATAAATGTCCTCGTCAAGACGGTATTCATCCAAAATTACTGTTCGAACTTCGAGACCAGTTAGCAAAACCATTAGCGATATTTTATTCTCACACTATTGAGAAGGGGATTGTTCCAAGGGATTGGAAAGATGCAGTTGTGATCCCCTTGTTCAAAAAGGGGAAAAAATAAGATCCAGCCAATTATAGACCAGTGAGTTTGTTGAGCATACTCTGAAAAATGTTAAGAGTCAAGGACAACATAGTACTGCACTTGTACAAGTTTAATTTAATCAAAAATAGTCAGCATGGGTTTACTAAAGGAAGATGGTGTTTAACCAATCTATTAGAATTCATGGAAAAGGTTACCAAAATGTTAGATCATGGAGAGCCGGTGGATGTTATCTATCTGGATTTTGCATAGGCCTTTGATAAAGTACCTCATCAACGATTGTTTCAAAAGTTGAAATCACATGGAATAGGTGGTAAAGTTGCCAATTGGATAGAAAACTGGATGATGGGCAGAAGGCAGAGAATGGGCATAAATAGGGAGTACTCTTGACTGGTGTGATGTAATAAGTGGTGTGCCTCAGGGATCGGTATTGGGACCAATTTTGTTCTTAATATATCAATGATTTGGACATTGATATAATATCCATGATTGCAAAGTTCGCGGATGGCACAAAATTATGCAGTAGGGTCTCTTCTCCAGAAGAGGTGGATTTTTTGAGATCGGATTTAGATGCGATTAAAAAAAAATGGTCTGAGAGCTGGCAGATGGGGTTTAATGTAGAAAAATATAATAATCCACATGGGAAGATCCAATAATGAATATAATTACAGGATAGGAGAGAACAATATTAGGACAATAAAAAAGGAAAGAGACCTAGGAGTTATAATAGATCACACAGGAAAGATGTGGGAGCAAGTCCAGGTGGCAGAGAAAAAGGTTAATGTCATGTTAGGTATGATAAAAAGAAACATTTCACATAAGAGCAAAGAAGTTATAGTCAAGTTATATAAATTATTAGTAAGACCTAAATTGGAGTACTGTGTTCAAGTGTGGAGTCCATATAACAGAGTGGATATAAACATGCTGGAAAGGGTACAAAGAAGAGCTACAAAAATGATTGCAGGGTTTCAGAATTATAGCTATGAGGAAAGACTAAAAAAGACAGGTCTTCAATGTCTCGAACAAAGAAGAATTTGAGGAGACTTAATACAAGGGTATAAATTAATAAATGGAAAGGATAAATTAGACTATTACAAGTTTTTTAAAGTACGACCGGCTACAACAACAAGAGGGCACAGCTGCAAATTGATCAAAGACAGGTCTAGATTGGATATTAAGAAGTATTTTTTAGGCCGAGAGTGGTGAATTCTTGGAATGCATTGCCGCAGGATGTAGTGGAAGCAGAGTCAGTTAATGCATTCAAAAATAGATTGGATACTCCCAGTATTTTTGGTATCCATCGAGTGAAATAAACTGGTTGTATACAGACTCTGTAGAGCCTTCTAAACCAGTATAATGAAGTTAAGTTATGTTGGTGGAGCTCAAACGGAGCATTGTTGATGAAGCCTGATTGGAACATGTTGCTGGTCCATAATGTAGCATGTTGGTGGGATCCATATGTTGACAGGGCCTCATGGATACACTTGGCTGAGCTCACCACAGGAAGTAAAATACTCACAAATAAAAAACCTACCACGACTTGCCAAACTCATCTGAAAGACGACACAAAAGGGCATTAGTCAGCACATCTTGGGCTGCAAAATATTAGGGTAGCTTTTGACTATTGAATATGAGGATTCTAGTTACAGCTCTAACCCAAAATTATAGTTTCAAATTTACTGAGATTTATAAAACATTTTCCATCAGCTTTTTTGGCCTAATCATTTCTGTTTGTTGCAGTGGCATATATTTTATCATTTTCAACTAAACTAAAAGATTTATTAGTCTCATCTGGTGGTTCTCTTGCTGATAAAAATAGATTGGTCATAATGTTGATTGTTGTTTTGTATTTGTGCTTACGTAAAGCTAACCTACATTTGTCTCTGCAAATTTACATATAATATCAAAGATACATACATTTTCTTCAGAATTGGATTTTGGAGGTGTTCTATTTGTGTTCCCTCACAAATAATTTCATATTTCATCAATGAAAATGAATTATGGATTAAGATATTGCTAAAAAAACATATTTTTTTTCAAATTAATGAAATAGATTTTTAAAAACATTTCTTTACTTTTAGGTAAAAATCGAGACTCCATTTCTTCTTTACAAATTCATCAATAACCTAGTCACAAAAACTCTCCCTAGATAGCAGTCATTTTTCTATCACCAATAATGCCAAGTGAATTAGTCTCTCATTCGTCATACTATTGCATTTGTGGTCTTTTATTCTTTCTGAAGCTGAAAAATTGCATTCAGAGCTTACTGTTGTGCTTGGCATCGTAAGAATTGATGTACAGAACAGTAGATGTATATTGAAATACATTTTTTACAGCTGATGATACACATGTATCAATAATTTATTAATAGCTTAAATCACATGGCAAAAATACTTGTCGTTGATTGATGAGAAGCAAATTAATTCTTGCTGGTCATGCATCTTTAAAACAACTATACTCCCTCTCTCCTGCGCCGCACTGCCTTATGCCGGCCATAAGCATTTTGTAAGTAGTCTTCTGTGCTTGCCTTGCAGCATCTTTTATTTCACAGTGATGTACAGGGGAAGTCGAGTCAATTGTAAGAAATAGTGACGTATATAAGCTCGTAGAGTAGAAATAACAGAAACACAAATAAGTCTGCCAAAGTGTATTTATTTACAATTTAAAAATCTTCATGAGCTCAAGAAAGGAATAAAAAGTATAGATTTGTTTGCTAGGGAAAGGGTAGCGCTGCTTCTACTGTTTCTTCTGAATGTTAACAAAGATTTATTATAGGCAACACACTTAAAAATAACCGTTTAACTTTTACATTAAAATTGTCACTTTATTAAGATTTCTGTTCCATGTGTTCCCCTTAATGTGATGGTAGGGTTGATATACCTTATTAATCACATGGACCAATGTTGAACTGAGACTTTTACTTCTAGCAGGCTTCTACAGACCACTTATGTAAGGCATGTTCAAGAAAAAAAGTTAATTGCCCATCACAAACAGCGATAGAGGGACTGAGTGGTCTCGAGGTAAGACGTCGGCCTTGGGTATTGGAGGTCTGGGTTCAAATCACGGTGGAGACCGTGATTTTTTTCACGTAGACTTTCTGGTATTTTCCCGGATCTTTGGGTAGAAGAGATTGGATGCCTGTGTGCAGTGTTGCACACGTTAAAATTCCCTCAGCAGTTGGAATAGAGTAGACTTAACAGCCCCTGCCTGAGCAAAATTCAAAATGATGTTAAAAATCTAGCCAATCTATTACGGGATCCTCACTGGTGCTACAGAGTTTGTGCATTGTACTGAGATTCTCCAAAAATCTGGAAAAGAATAGAGCACTTTTGGGTTAAACCGTGATTCTTTGACTAAACTAAACTGAACGACATTAGCGACACCATCAGACAGTTTATTCATGATAATGTAACTTGTGCTGTATTTTTGGTTTATAGTGAGGAAGGAAGAAATACGCTGATCATCAACCTTACTCTCTAGTTGCGAACTACATTTGACCAATGGCAAGATTATCAGTCTCAGGATACAGGCACTCATGCAATCACAAGTCCTGTGTCTTCCAAACTGGACACTGCTTGATTCAAACGCGGGGCCAAGAGATTGTAAATAGTTACACATTTCATATCAAATGGCAACATGTAATAAAAAGAAAAGCAGATTTGTGGAAGAAAAGAAGACCATGGTAAATACAGTGAAAGATTAAGGAGAGAAAGTGTATATGGCTAAGACATCATTCTAATAAGCCACAAGGTATGAGATTAGCAGAAAACACCTTCTGAGCAACCAGATAGCCCAAAATGGGAATAAATGACAAGTTTTCCTAGCATCTAGGAAAAAAAGTAAAAGAAGAAAATGTACATACACTCACACATGCACATTAACTCTCTCTCTGTCTATAGTATTTGTATTGAACATTTCAGAGATTGCAAGAGATGCTTTGTCTAAATCAGGAAGATATCACGTTGCGTCTGGTATAATGTCTCCTGTTGGTGATGGTTACAATAAAAAGGTAAATCTTATCTCCATTAATTATTTCATGACACTCATGCTCACATTATCTTTGTATTACCAAGACTCTTTTTCTTCTTCTTTCATTCTCAATCTCCTGCTACCAAGCCCTGAAAAGGGCTTTGCAAGTAGCAGGATGTAGTTAGGAGAACGGAACGTCTACAGCTTGACTGTGATATTTGCACTTTTCGGTTCAACACATTCAACTTCAGCAGGCAGGCATTATTGAATATCAGTTTAGCCTTCTCTCTTTGATCCTTTCTCCTTAGCCGGTCTGTCCTGTTGCAACCTGTTATCCAGAATCACCATGTGGAGGTGTAAAAGGGTCTTGGCAGCTCTGGTTCGTTGACTGCTGCAACTAATGCAGTGCTCAGCATCTTGATCCGAGTTATAAATTCCACATCAAGTAATTGGAAATTTCTCATGGTTATAATTTTAGTTGCAACTTAGTTTATTGTTTTATTTATTGAAATAAACTAATTACATACTTTAAATACATCTTTTGAAATACCGAAAGATAGACTAATATACACTTAAATATCCATTCAACAAATATACTTTACCAAGACTCAAAAGAGGAGCAAATAATATTAACAGTGAACCAGTCATGCATGTGTAAGAGATAACTAAGGAGACAATTTCAACCACAATTCAGCAGTGTTGTTGTTATCCCATAGCTGCTGAGCAAGCCCGCTCTTGACAGTCCAATGCCATTCATATATATATATAGATCTTCTTTAGTTCTTTCAATGCTCCGTACATTAATTATTGGCAGTGCTTGTAAGAATCTTTTTCTCATGTCTGCAAGCGCCTTGCGTTCAAGGAGTAGATGTCAAACAGTTTCATCAGGATGAGAGCAATACCTGCACAGGGGCAGGCGATCGGGTTTGATGCGGTTTAAGTGGCTATTGACTCTGGTATGTCCTGTTCGGAATTGAAATATGGGACTTTGATCTCATCTATGTAGTTTATTTATGTCATCGTTACTTTTTGGCTGTGATATTTCGCTAAATACACTGCGACCTGTTCTTCTCGTCGCCCAACTGTTCATCCAGATTTCTCAAGTATTATTCTCAATAATTCGTTTTACTGTGTGGTTACTGCAAGGTCTATCCAATTGTTATTTTGAGGCTCCTGTTTTTACCACTTTGTCGGCCTTCTCATTCCTTAGTAGCCCACCATGTCCAGGTATCCATTGCAAGGTGATATTTATCCCGTGGGCAGTGATGATGTTGATCGCCCTCCCCACCAATAATATCTCCTTTTCTTTGTATGGGGTGTTCTTCAGCGCCCCCAGAACCGACCTGGAGTCACTAAAAATTACAAAATCCATCTGCAACAATTCGCCTAAGTCAAGCTGTTGGTACAAAATCTCAACTACAGTTTTTATAGCCTCGACCTCCGCTTCATCATTTGAACGGTTTTTGCCACCTGAATCACAAAACTCGTAAATGAACCCATCCTGGTATTTCATATGGATACCATACCCTGCAACCTCTACACCTTACGGTAGAAGAGGAGCGACTAAGTAAGTAAGTACCATACCCTGCAGAAGAGGTAGATTTGAAGGCTGATTTATCCGTATATACCAGGACTGTCAATTTTGGGTAGCTAGAGACTGTCTCTAAGGCACATGTCTTCAGGATATTAGGTGTAGTCTCCTTGGTGGCTGCCTTTTCTGTCAGGTGTGTTTTTATGACTTGCAGGCAAACATTTTTCCAAGGGGGTGGTCCAAAAAACCAATTTTCCGTTTCTCTCTCCTCTGGTAGATGGTGAATATGGCATTCCTCTTCTGCTACATCCAGTGGGGACAATTGCTTTAGGCCTTCTCTTTTGCTTCCAAGTTTCTATTTGTACTCTTTTCGGATGGTCATTTTCTTGTCTCTTGAATCTCTCTACTGCTTCAGTCAGTGCCCCCTTTCTCCTGATATCTAGCGGTTCTATGTTGGTCTCTATCTCGCACGCTTCGGTAGGTGTTGATCTCATCCCCCTACAAATTAATCTGAGAGCTTGATTCTGCATCCGGTCAATAGATGAGATGTTAATTTGTACTCACGGTGGTCTGTATGGGAAGGCGGTCATAAATAACCAAGGTAAAGTTGCAGAAGAGTTTGTTTATCAGCTCCCCAATTTGTACTAGCAAGTCTTTTAAGTTACGGTTGGTTGCTTTACTTCTGACATTGCCGATGTGGCTGCCAAATTTCAACTGTCTATTCAGCAGTGTAAAGTCAGTCTTATTTTATGGCTCTGAAACATGGAGAACAGTAAAAACAAAAAATGTACATGGTTTCATAAATGGGTGCTTGAACAGAATATAGGGATTGAAATAGTGCGATAAGATCACACTAATGTAAACCTGTTGGAAAAAGCAAAATAAGTAACAATGGAATAGGAAATGAGATGATGATACTGGTGTTTGATAGAAAGCCAATGAGAAAACCATCATTGCCTAACAGTTTTTGTTCTAGAGTCCCCAGGGTAAGAAAAGTAGGAGCCCAGAACACATGAAAAAGAAAGCGCTTGAGGAAAATGAAATTGAATAAAGACATGGCGGATGCTGGACAGAATGGCACAGGACAGGAGGACATGGTGAAGATATATGCTCTTCTGGAAGCTGAAAGGTTGATGGATCTAGGATTTATATGGATTGTAAATCTGACAGTCTCAATTATTCTTATTTATATTATACAAATTCATAACAATATTTCTATGATGAGGGCAATTGCAGAATAACCTTTAACTTTCTACTAATCAAACCAAGTTCAGGCATGAAATTCTACTATTCTCAGTAAGTTGCCATATATTTATCAACTTAGCAATGCAACAAACAGCAAGTGGCAAGAAAACAAGGATACAGTTGTTGTTGTTGAATGCCCACAACGAGTAAGTGTACTCTTTTGTGCGCACTGAAAAGGGCGTTAAGGGGCGGGTTGTAGTAGCTTTTCTTACATTCCGAATGTGATCATGAAAGTGGATCGCGGTCCTCCAGGTAGTTGTGCTATGATTGGCCTCATCTGCGTGACGCTCACTACTATGGGGATCATGTCAATCCACATCTTGTCAGCCAGACTGCTTTGAAAACAGCCTGTTTCCAGGGAAGGCTACAAAGAAGAGAGATAGTGGCCTTGGTCAGTATGTTGTGCCTGACTGGACTTGGGTCTCAGCTCCCCACAAGGATACAGTAAACAGTTGACAAACATCCCTTGATGTTGCTGGAAACCTACGTCTTTGATCATATAAACAATAACATAGATTGAATAATAGTGGAAACATCAAATCTAAGCCTTGAAAGGGGAGAAGCGAAGATGCATCAGGGTCAGCAAACGACAGCTGACAAAAACCATATTCTGCCTCCAAATGGTGACCCTGAAAACAGGCTGCACTAGTTGCTAGTGTAGTCTGGCTAAGGGATAAGGATTACATGGGAAGGCAAACTCAATATCCAAAAAAGCCAGCTGAAATTGGATGTGTTGGGTCAAGAGGCGCAGATATCGCAGCCTTGCTGTAAATTACGACACAGCGTCCTTTTCAGGACGAACACCGAAAGAGATGAATACAAGACAACAGATCGGTGTAAATATAAAGGAAATGTGAAAAATAATAAATTCCATTAATAGTCTGATAATTGTAGAGGTGCACAGTTGTATCTATCTGGGAAGTAGCACTAAGGAAGGACAAATCCAGTTGTCAGTGCTAGAATTATACAAGCCAGATTGTATTTAAACTCTTTGTTCAGTACATTTTCACAGAAAATGGGATCAGGCTGATCAACAGAAATGCAAAAAGATTCCTGAAATTAGGCTTAGAAATATGGTATCTCCAAATCCTGGTATTCAATCAGGCCTGTGTGTCTGATGCCCTGTAGCCAAATATTGAGTAAACTCATTTCGCACTTTTGCCTTGATGTACCATTTTAGGCCCAGGGCCTCCATTATGCCATCTCTCCACCTCATCCTCGATGGCCCGTGAGGGCGGTTAAAGTTGTATGGCCACCACGACGTCACTCTTCGTTTCCATCTGTTATCCGGCATGTTCACCATCGTAAATTACTCCTAATAGTATCACAATAAGACTACAGACCAAAACCCACTGTAATAATTAACACAGAATTATTTGGAAGAATTTTATATATATATATATATATATACTTACTTACTTGATGTGGTGGCCATAACTAAGAGACTGGTCAGAAATGTGTAAATTATTGTTTGCTAATTATGAAAAAGTAGACCAACCAAGAAATGGTGAATATGATTACGCTAATACAACTATATTTCAAAAGTAAGTACCTAAGTTTATAAATAAGCACAAATTTAAATATCTGTAATACATTAGCAATGAGTCTGCCCTCTAACACATACCAATACATGTATACACATGTGGATAGACACATACGTACATGTATTCAAAAGCAAAAACAAATATGTGCACATACAGACACATAGTACATATATAAGGATACAGAAAAAATGTACAAACCCAATAATTGAAAGATATAAAGAAAGAGAGATGGAAGAGGAAAGGGGAAAAAATAGAGGAGAAAAATAGATATGAAAATGCAAGGGAGCCTACGCTGAGGTATGGAATACATTGTTTCCAGACCTCACCCTTGTAGCAGCTGAAATACACCTGTATTACTTTATTAGAGTACTCGATGACATCGGAAGCGACCACAAACCCATGCTTCTTGAGATTACCAATGCCAGGGAGAAATTAAGAAATCACATCATCATCAAGTACCCTGCCGGTTGGCATTGGATATCACAGACCTCCACTTTTCCTTATTACATGTGTCGTCTATCAGTTCCGCTATTGATCACCTCCCATGTCATGCCTTCAAGCTGTCCAATATTTCCTCCAATAACAACACTCCTATAGAACTACACAAAAAAGGCAGACAGTCAGCTTTGATGAGACAAGTACATTAATATTTTGCAGATATCGACATGACGCAGAATATAGATGTCTAATATTAAAACCACTATAGCATTGCTCCAATTTGCAAAGCAAGCCATCCCGCGAGGATACAGGAGAAAGCGCAAACCATACTGGAGTAAAACAATTTGACGCCACTGTCAACGGGGAAAGAAAGCAAATATGATGAATTGAGAAATAGCCTAACCCTGCTAACAAAAACAATCTACAACCAAAGTGAAATTACTTAGCAAACAAGCAAAAATAGAAGCATGGAGCAAGAAATTAAGAGAATTGGACATGGAAAGAAAGCATGGCGCCTCATATAAAGCCTTTCAGGAATTAAAAGAAAGAAAAATCCTACCCACCAACACAAGCAAGGAATTGATTCTAGGAGACACTCAGAAAGTAGAAACCCTTAATAAGCACTTCGCCAATGTTAATAAAAAAAACCAAAATAAAAGAACTTAGACAAGGCTATTTAAACACTCACCAAAACTGAGAAAACTTTGAAAAGGATTTCACCTTTCCAGAACTTAATCTGACCTTAAAAATATGCAAGGAAGGTAAATCCGCTGGACATGACCGACTCACTAATGAGATGCTCTCAAACGACGAACTCCCTATCATCATTGATCTCATTAACAGAACTTTGAGAGACGTAAGCTACCAACAGACTGGAGAAAAGCCAACATCACCCCAGTCCTAAAGAAAGACAAACCATCAAACCTAGTAATAAGTTATTGACCGAGGTCCCTGACATCATATCTAGGCAAGATCACTGAAAGGATGATAAACGAAGGGTTATATTAGTGGCTAGAAAGCTCCAAGGTTCTTAACACCAACCAAACAAGTTTCAGAAGAAGGAAAAAGGCAATGGACCCAAGATTAACCCAAGAGATAGTTTATGCTTTCCAGCTGTAAAGAAATGTGCTGTGATATTTGTTAACCTTAGATAAGCACATAATAGAGTGGAGGACTGACCTTCTATATAAAATACGAGGGGGCTTCAAATGAAAACCGCAAATATATTTTATAAAAATTTATTCTGAAAAAGTGAAACACAATTATCATTTTTCAATATAGTCACCATTACGCTGGATGCAAGTCCCCAAGTGACTATAAAGTGCATGGATACCTGTAGAAAAATTCTTGCTGGGAAACTATCACCTTCTGCTTCAATACAGACATCAGTGTATCGTTGTTTCAATTCTGGAGTAAGCTGCCGTGCACACACATTGCAGACACTTTGTGGTACTGTAGCACGTCATGGATGATATGATGTGCCGATGTGTGGCAGTTTCATTCACAGTAAATTGGTGATTTTCTTTTACGAGGAGGTCAGTGACTGCAATCGACTTTGTGGTCACAACTCGGTGTGACTGACCCAGTCGCGAACAGTCTGTCACAGAACTCACGACATTTTGGAACTTCCTACTCCACTCACACTTGCTTTAGTGAAAGGAATGCATCACTGTACTGGACCTTCATTCGCCAATGATTTTCTGTAGGTTTCACCTCTTTGCTGCTCCTCTTTGGTGCATGTCAATAGTGGGGTGGCCACCTTTTAACTGCATTTATGACATCATGTTGTTTGTCTGCACAGTGATGGGGCATGCAGGACACTCTTGACATCCTTAGCAACCATATTAACAAATTACAATACCAAGGCAAAGTTTTAAATTTTTTTTCATCCCACTTTTAAAGTCTTCATTTGATGCCTCCTCGTACAAAAATGTACAGCTGTATAAAAGATTTCTTCCACAGCAAAACAATCTGAAAAAATTTGGGGGATCAATATCTAAACAAAGGACCCCGTAGGAAGAACTGCCCCAGGGATCTGCACTAAGTTCTACATTATTCTTTATCTACATGATGACCTCCCAGATGCCATCACACACAAAAATGCACTCTCTGTGGATGACCTGATCAATTGGGCAAAAAGAAAATATCTCCAACCCACTACCAAAAATATGAACATGAAGCTGACAACCATCTCTGCATATTACCAGTTCTTGAAATGAATGCAGAGAAAACTGTGTACAGCTTGTTAAACAAAAGAGTTAATGAGAAAAACAGATGCAGATGAAATAAGCACCAGCACCGAACCTCTAAACCTAATGACAATGCTCAGTTTTAGAAACTGCTGAAAGATACTTGAAAATGGACACTACAGAGGAGAATATGAAAAAGAAAGCACATTGGCACCTAAAGAAGAGAATAAAAAAGACATCTTTTCTACAAAATTTTCAAAACATTAGAATTAAACACCACCTAGCTGAGGGTAGAAGGCTTATTGTAGCCATCAACGATGAACCACCTTGCTGGCAGGCGTCTACTCCTGTTATAAGAACTATACTTTGCAACCTCTCTGCAGACACGAATACTTTACCATCTTTACTGAAAATTATCACCATGGAAATTATAGACTCATATACACATAACATCATTCATGGATACACTGTCAACTTCTTTTGGAGTGGAAATAATGCTGCAGTGGATATTTGACCATGTTGGAATCGCAGCAAATAAGAAGGCTGATGAGCTGGCCAGAACCAGAGCAACACAATTGCAACCACTACCTAGTATCACACTGCAGACCTGCATACAGATCCTGTGAAATACATATAGGCAGGAATGGTTGATTCAGCAGGATACATCCCGGACAGATGGAATGAATCTCAGACACCAAACAAAACCAGAACTCCAGGACTCAGTCAAGAAAGTGAAAACAAGATACCAGAGTGATCTTCAAGCTGAGAACAGGCCATGCCCCTCTCAACAAACATCTGGATAAAATAGACCCATTTCATGGACCACATTGCAGATTCTGTCACTACCATGAGGAATCAGTCGGGCACCTCCTGACCCTATGCCCAGTGCTAACTGACCTGCGAAATCAGCTGCTGCCACCGCATCCCACCATACACAACACACTCTAAACATCACCACAACAACTGAGGAAGACAGCTAAACGGATTACATCATCATCATTGTCTGACTGAAAGCAGCCCATGATGGGGATCAATCTATTCTCCAGCTCAAATCAATGGTGATCATCAGAGGAGCAAAATATGATACCTGTGATTATTAGCCATCCGATGATGCCCAGGACTGCTCAGGTGGTTATTGACTAGGGATCCAGAGATGGAGATAACCACTTCAACAGTCCTGGACATGGAGACCTAACATTAGAGTCATAGGTATCTTTTCTTGTTCTTCTGATAATCAATTTGAGCTCTCTTATTGACAGTCTTCAGCAACATAATATCATGACCCATACCTTTATGTAGGTTGACTTGTATATGCATCTTGCTCTCTGGTTGTCCCTTTTCTTTTTCCACCTCTCTTTCTATCTTCCTCTTATTGTGTTCATACATTCATTTCTGTATTCATATATATGTGTCTGTATGTGTACATATTTCTGTTTGCTTTTATATACACATATGTGTCTATTCATATATGTACATATCATATTGACATAACTTGTTTGGCTTACTATTTCATAACCGGCATACAGATATTCACATATTTCTGACCACCGTCTATGTAATATCTGCCGCTTCAAACCACATTGTATTCTGTGCCATGTCCAATATCATTATTTTTATTGTTATTCACTAGTTGCTTTCATTTGTTCTTTGCCTCTGTCAAAGGCCTTGTGGCTGTAACGTGGATTCTGTTTTGTTTCTGACCTTATGTGCTAACTGACCCTTGCCTATTTATTTTGTTTATCAAATAATATAAGTAAATATTTTAATTTAAGGAAAAATAATATGTGAATTAGGAATTTTTTTTAAATTGGCAAATTTGAACGGAAAATCTCAACAATGGAGATAAGATGCTTCAGACAGATCATTGGAATAACAGAATGTTTGTTCATGACAATGATCACAAAGACAAGTATTTATCTGCACTCTGAAAATATATATAATGAGCAACAGAAAAGAAAGTGAAGTAATAGGCAGCCCAGAATTCGAACACCAGACCTCCAGGTGACGGATGCGCATTGCCATGGGAGAGAGGTGAGTTAAGGTGCTAGATCAACGGGACACCCCCAAAAAATGTCACAACTGGCCAAGCCTCTCATCATTCAACACTTGTGACTATGGAATATAGGCCAAGTTTTGTGATCACTTTTCAAAAACAAACATTCTTTGTTTACAACTCGCTGCCTTCTAGTTACTACATATTCTCTTCCTTTCTTCCCTGGAATAACATACAAGAACTGTATCTCAAAAATATTAACTCTAGCAATACAGTTCTGTATCAAAATTACATTGACTGCCCAACATTATTCTCAAAGAAACTGTATCGGGAGCAAGAACGAGATGGAGACCCAGGGTGAACTGGACGGAAAATTTTTAAAAATGGATGGGAAAAACATTGAAAGAAACGAGCAACACTTGTGATGAACAGACGTCGCTGGAAACAAGACCTTTCATAATACAGTGAAATATGATTCCCCAACAATTTCCTAGGTTAACTGAAAGAAAGAGAAGGTTAGAAAATGCAAATAGTGAGATATTATCTTGTTCCCGATTTAGTTCTTCTTTTCATATAATAATTTTATGTTTTGATATTTTGTGCGCAAATTGACACATTTCATAATAATATAACAAATGTTGTTTTAATAACATGTTTCAGGGAGGGGTTTTATTTTCTAATAAATATTAGGCTCCCTAATAAAACTATAGCTAAAAACCATGCTAAGATAATAACATACCTAAGCTTAATTGGCATACTGTCTTGTTGCCTGAAATGTTAAACTATCCTAAAGATTAAGAATGTTCACGACCAAATACGCTTACCAGATTCTATAAGTTTTTATTGTCTGTAAACTAGTGATGCTAACATGTTCTACTTTGTTTCCACATGGGTTCAATTTCATTTTGTAAATATTCCTCAAAAAGGAATTTTATATTTATGAAACATACTTTAACCTTTTCATTCATGAACTTCTTAAACTTTTAATTCTTTTAACTTTTTACTTTAAATGGTAAACATTTTCTTCATGATATTTTTGTGAGACATGTGCCTCATTCATAAATCATAAAATACTCTATAAAATTGACAGATACATACTCTGTTTCTGTCAGCTACATTTAATACTATAATCATTAGTTGTTATTCTGTGCCCCAGATGAAACATAGTGCTACTACTACTACTACTACTACTACTACAAGAAGCCTGTAGTAAACATTGATATGCTCTTGCTGTGCTGCAGTGGTTTCCAGAGTGTTGTTTTGCACAACGGTGCTGCCAGTTCCATACTCAACCCTCCTTTTCCACCTTTTAATGATATTCACAGCAGTGAAGTGTTCTCATAAAGAAGTTCTGGAATCTATACAGCAGATAAGGAACAGAGCATAGCTTTGCAATTTACAACAAAACCCAATATAATACTAAAAACACTTATCCACAAATTCGATGGAACACAAACCAAATGGCTACAGTTGCATACAACACATGTTGCTTGCTTGTTCAACAATTGCTGCATACCTCAACAATTAATTACATCTCATTCTGCACCACACACCAACTACAAAACATATATACATTCTTCAACTTGTCTTTGACTGTGAAATAGCTGATAGCTTGGAAGCACTTATTGGAATGATTACATGTGACCCACATAGTCTTAGAACAGGTGAATGTTGGCATACAATTAGCAGGTAATCTTTTTCCATGTTGATTATAAGTGTTTTCCTTTATATGAGATCTTCACTCCAAAGTTCTTTATTCTGAGGTTTAGTTAAACATTCTTTTTGATGAAATAGGACCTTGAATCAGCAAAACACAGATGTGAGATGTTGAAAGCTGCCCTGAAGAGCTCGGACTGGATTAAGTAAGTACTGACCAGTCTTTGACCATTTGAATTGTTTTACCTTTTGGTTTTGAAAAAAGTGATAGGTAAAAGTAATTTAGAATTGTTGATAACTGCAGCATATAAAAAACTATAAGTAAACAGTAAAACAATATCAGACCTGTAAGATTATGTGAGCTGAAGTGTAAGATTATTTTATGTGAGCTGAAATGTAAGATTATTTTATGTGAACTGAAATGTAAGATTATTTTATGTGAGCTGAAGTGTAAGATTATTTTATGTGAATTGAAGTGTAAGATTATTTTATGTGAGCTGAAGTCAAGTAACGAATGTGAATATTTCTGAATCATTTACCATTGATATATATATATTTCTTCATCTTCATTGTTCGTCCTGAAAAGGACGTTTTGTTAAATTGTGTAGTCCATCTTTTAATTCATAAACAAGGTCCTAAGAAATTTTCTATTAAACTGCATGTCAGATCCAAGTGATTTTTCGCATGATTATATATTATATCTGCGTCTTTCGGTCTGACACCTTCAGTTTCAGCACAACAATTTTTTAAATTGGGTTCTCTTCAATCCATATTTTCT
Organism: Ariolimax columbianus; assembly: GCA_036924085.1. Lineage (NCBI taxonomy): Eukaryota > Metazoa > Mollusca > Gastropoda > Stylommatophora > Arionidae > Ariolimax > Ariolimax columbianus. The sequence continues at coordinate 50,428,343 of JAVGWX010000001.1, forward strand.
TGGCCATACTGCACAGATGCAGCCTGTTTTCATGGCCACCATATTGAAGTGGAATATGTTCTTGGACACTCCTGATTCCCTGACACAAACAGTTAGTTATGAGTCGCTGACTGCTGTCAATCGTGTTCACTTCATCTTCAGCCCCCACATATATAATATATACATTGATTCATATAAGTACATTTGTCTATCCGCTATCATCCTTATTGCTTACATAGATGTTCTCATTTATGTTGTCCATAGTCTGTAATGAAAACCTTTCATTTGTAACATAAGTTGTAATTTTTGAATTTTTCACACGTAAACCAGATACAAATGTATTTAAATTTGATGTTGAGTTATTCAGTGGTCCCTGTGATTTATATACATCAATTGAATATGTATTTCATTACATAAATTGAATATGTTTCTCACCAAATACACACATTTTTATATTGGCCCACAGGGAAAACTTTTTTACATGTGCAATTAGCATATCCTACACCTGTGTGTTAATAAAGGTAGTTGCAGTCCAATAACAGACACTGCTGTTAGGGATGAAGTGTTGAAAACTTCATGATACTAGGCCACAACTTGCTTATAAGGTGAGGTGGTCAGTTCCCTTCCTCATAGTGGTAGTCCCATAGCAGACACTTCTGTCAAGGATGAAGTGTTAAAGACTTAATGATACTAGACCACAGCTTGCTTATAAGGTGGGGTGGCCAGTTTCCTTCCTACTAGTGGTATTCCCATAGCAGACATTGCTGTCAAGGATGAAGTGTTAAAGACTTGATGATACTAGACCACAGCTTGCTTATAAGGTGGCGTGGCCAGTTTCCTTCCTACTAGTGGTATTCCCATAGCAGACATTGTTGTAAAGGATGAAGTGCTAAATACTTCATGATGCTAGGCCACAAGCTTGCTTATACAATGGGATGGCCATTTCACTTCCTCATTGCCTTTCCTTCCATAACAGTAAGCCAGATACCATTTACATCTATGTTGACTAGAGCATGCCTGTTACGGAAGTGAACCCCTTGCTTTGCTGCTAAAAATTAGGGCTCTATAACTAGGCTAATCTGAGTGTTACTGGGGCCCTGAAGAAGGGTAAAGAGTAGTGACACTGTAACCTGTTAGGCATATCCTAAGAGGCGACTAAGGATGGCTGAACATGGGGCTAGGCTGCACATCCTCTAGAAACTATAAACCACAAGAAATTGAAAAGAAAACATATAGACCTCATGGTAGAAGAGGTATAACTGTGTCAAGTCTTTCTTTAACATGTACTGACACATTGACAGCAATGGTTCAAACTAATGGCATACTGTAAGATGTAGTAATTACATATTTGTGATACTGAAACAACCTGCCTTTGGATAACTGTCAAATAATCTGAAATTCAGTCAATAGATGGAAGCTGGATGAATGAGTTTATACAAGTCATTAGTTTATATTTATAATCTAAATTATCTAGTCCATTTTTATTTCCTTTGACAGTTTCAAAATGATGCTGACAGAATGATTGGTATTTTGTGTGCATGGTTCATGTTTTAATGTTGGTGAATGTGGGCCCTCTCATGAAAGCACAAATTGTATTTGCCCAATCCAGATTTATGGGCATTCATTGATTTACTAATCCATTGTGTGGTAATATATCTTTTTTTTCCATGCCCTCAGGGATATGTATCATTGTAGCATAAGTGATTGGAAATCAATGATACCTGAAATGGGCATGCTCATTCATTCACCTTTTGTGTCCAATGTGAAGCAAATGTTTTAACTGCAGCTTGTCCCTTTACATGAAGTTTGTATCAGAGCTTATGTAGTGGCTGATTATAATGCCAAGTTTTCATTTTAACATGATGAGTTTGCCAACCCTAAGCACAACCCTCTTTAGTAATCTTTTATAACATACTTGGAAGGTTTGAAGATAAGGGATAATGGAGGAGTGGGGGGCGAGGGGGAGAAAAGAGAAAATATGTGATGTTTGCTGCCTTTGTTGCCACCGAAGGTTTGATTTGTGCAGAGCTGATTTCTCCCCCCTACACCCCCTCTTCCATTAATATCTTTCATTATTTTGGCTTTCTGATAAGAGCATTGTGTGGTAGTTTCTGATTCTTCTTATTCCTTTTCCACTCCAGCCAGAGTATAGAGACATTACTACATTTGACAAGGCTAATCATCTGTTTGTCTTAAAAAACGATTACAAGTCAAAACATAGAGAAAACCGGACTGATTCTCTTTGGCAAACCTCTACACCTCACGGTAGAAGAGGAGCGACTAAGTAAGTAAGACTACATTTGACCTCCTTTAGGAAGCTGTGCCAAAGCACTTTGCATTATTTTGCAGTTGTTGCTTCTGTATCAGTTTGTTTAGTATTATGGCATTGCTAGCTCCATGCACCACTCTCTTTGGTTACTTTTTGTGAGGCTCAGTGATCCTATTCTATCCTTCCCCTGTAAAGCGCCCCAGGATCTACTTCGGGAGTCAGCATGATTAGCCATTTAAAAAAAGTCGCAATCAGCTGTAAGAATGTGTCAATTTTAAATGAGGTCTGTGAAAAGTACAGATACTAGGATCATAAACAAGTACTGCGATCACTCATACAACATATGAAAAGTGTTGCATGTTTTAATCAACTTTAAACATGTATTATCAACCAATGAAAATCGTTGGAACCAATCGTAAAGAGTTATTGAATTTAGTCAAAAAAACTTAATGAAAACTTTTTGATCATTGCATCAATTATAAGCAAGTATTGAGTTAATGCATACAAATAATGAAAACTGTTTGATAAATAATAAACAGGTATTGTGTTTAGTCATAAAGCTAATGAAAACTGTTGGATCATTGAGTTAATCATAAACAAGTATTGAGATCAATCGCACAAATAATGAAAACGTTTGGATGCTTTTGTCAATCATACACAACTATTGATGTTTAGCAGCGAATTGGTGAAAACTGTTTTTAAAAGTAATGTGACCAGAACTATGAACAAATATGATATTGTCACATTTTTATGAAAACTGTTTTTTAGAGGACATGTGCCTAATGACAACTATGAACAAATATGAAATTCAGTCACATTTTTTAATGAAAACTTTAAGTCATGTGACTAGAGCTTTGAACAAATATGAAATTCAGTCACATTTTTTAATGAAAACTTTAAGTCATGTGACTGGAGCTTTGAACAAATATGAAATTCAGTCACATTATTTTATGAAAACTGTTTTTAGAAGTCCTCTAACTAGAACTATGAACAAATATGAAATTCAGTCAAATATTTTAATGAAAACTGCAGAGTGAGACATACAAAACATCTTACAATACAATACAATAGTGTGCTTAGGTGACAAGGGCCCGTCCCGTCGAATGACCACCATGTCCATGACCACATCTGATGGTCGTGTCCCAGGCGGCCTGTGGTTGTTGGGGAGGTGGCGATCTGTTTTAGCCAGGTGTTGCGAGGGCGGCCCCTAGAAGATCTCCAGGATGAGCACGACTTCTTCCTGTAACTCGCCTTCGCTGGGAGCAGACTCTGCGGAGCGAGTGCATGGATGAAGCCGCTAAGCCCATTCTACGGGTGATGTCGTGACTGCTGTGAGAGTCAGAGGACTGCCTGCTGCTGAGGTAGACGAAGTCCTCGGTGGCTGCTACGGTATTGTCGTTCTCGGTGATGCGCAGCGCAGAAGGGGTCCTGCTGAGGTTTTGGATTTTCGCCTATGTCCAGGGGATGTGCAAGCCTAGGTGGGTAGCCGATCGATCTAGTGCTTCTAGGGGGTCTTCTGGGGCCTGAGAATCGTAGCCCGGTATGATGTCATTATCAGCGTAGACGATATCGGTTACCCAGGGGTCGCAGACAAGGACCCTTGAGTTGTGTGCAGAAGACAGTGTTGAGGATTCAGTCATGCCGCAGCAGAAAAGTGCAAGGGCGAGAACGCAGCCCTGACGGACACCGGATGATGTAGAAAATTCCTCTGTGAGATCCCGTATGACTGTGAAGCTCCTCAATTAGGGCCCACACGGTGCCTGGGATACCCACGCATTGTAGGGCCTTCCACATGGCGTCTGTCCACAGAATCGAAGGCAGCCCATAGGTCAACGCAGGCGATGTGGAGAGCGCAGCTAAACTCGTTCAGTTCCGTGAGGAGGCGGAGGGCGAGAATGGCGTCAACGGTGGAGCGAGAAGCTGTGAACCCTGACTGTTGAAACGACGATGGTGGAGCGAGAAGCTGGGAACCCTGACTGTTGAAACGACGATGGTGGAGCGAGAAGCTGTGAACCCTGACTGTTGAAACGACGATGGTGGAGCGAGAAGCTGTGAACCCTGACTGTTGAAATGACGATGGGGGAGCGAGAAGCTGTGAACCCTGACTGTTGAAACGACGATGGTGGAGCGAGAAGCTGTGAACCCTGACTGTTGAAACGACGATGGTGGAGCGAGAAGCTGTGAACCCTGACTGTTGAAACGACGATGGTAGAGCGAGAAGCTGTGAACCCTGACTGTTGAAACGACGATGGTGGAGCGAGAAGGTGTGAACCCTGAATGTTGAAACGACGATGTCTAGTTAACACGGGCCGCAGTCTGGGGAGGAGCACAGGTGCGAAGACCTTGCCGGGGACGGACAGTAAGGTAATAGGCATGTAATTACCGCATTCCAGACGGGAGCCCTTTTTCCAGACGGGAGCCCTTTTTCCTTGTACATGGACATTATTCCGTCGCGTTATGCCACGGGCACTTGGCCAGTGTTCCACACTGTAGCGAATAGTTGGAGCAGGGTGTTGGTCTTCGGATCCAAGGCACACTTTGAAAGCTCAGTGAGAATATTGTCGAGGTCTGTGACCCTGTCATTTTTCAGTTTTTCTATTGCTGCCTTTACTTCGGCAATGGTAGGGGCGTCATGGCTGGTGTCAGCGTCAAGAGTTGTTGTGAGAGACTCACAGAGTAGATTTGACGAGACGGTGGTTCAAGGCTGTGTCGTATTGTTGACACACCCACCTGCTAGCTATTTCCTCTCTTGAGGTACAGGGGAACCATCAGACTTATTCAGGTGTTTTTTGGTGTGGGTGTGCTGGAGGACCATTGGGAGGGATAAAGCTGAAAGCCTTTATCGCGAGGTATGCCACTCTCATGTCGTTGTGCACTAGACCTTCCGCTGTCGGTTATGGTGTTGTTAAGGTATTCAATGTCCATCTTGGCGGCAGCTTGAATATCATAAATATAAGAAGGGAGATTAAAACAGTTATTTCTGCATTTATTAATCATTGCAGTCATCATGTTAGACCCTCAATCCTTGCTGTAGATGGTATAGATGTATAGCTACGAAATGAGCAGAGAACAAACATCGAGGCCTCAAACCTTCAGGGACTTGTGTGGACCTACTGCTACAGTCATACTGCGGATTGCGGTAAATTTAAAAAAAAAACTGTCATCCTGGTTTCCAACGCACACATGGTGGCGACATTAGATATGGATAACGGAGAAGTGGGGAAATTAATAGATGACTGCTCGTACATTATGGTGCTGCAATAAATGATTGCGCTGCAGTAAATATTGGTGCTGCAATAAATAATGGTGCTGCAATAAATTGTGGTGTTGCAATTGATGAATTAGCAGTCTGTAGGTTGTAGATAGATTATATCAGTTATAGGTTGCCAGGGAAAACTAGAGAAGTGTGTACAACCAGCGACTTATGGAAACAATTAGATGTAAACCTCCAACATTTGCCCATATAGGTCTGCCTGTAGTGCAATGGGTATCTATTCTTTTACATAAGATAATATATTGTTGTTTGTTAATGTTTAAGCCATTGTTTGACAAAGGTGCGCGCCCGTCAATGACATAATCTTTTTTTGGTTATAGCAAATCGTTTGAGACATTAAAAAAAAATTATTTTTTTTACGTTCGCCTTATTTCTTTAATCACCAAAGTGGTGTGCGTTGTACTTTGGTTTTTATTTTGCGCCTGTAGGCCCAGTGCATCAGACTTCAGCATGTATTTTATGCAAGAGCCTGCTTGCTCCTGCATTTTCTAAGGGTTTGCTTCCCCGGGGTAACGGCCGGTGCTGTGATGGGGTTTGAACCCAGCACCTTCGAGTTGTGAGCCGTATCACTTAACCACTAGGCCACGCCGTCTCCACATTTTTAAAAAGTCACCATCCTGGCCAAAACGTTTCTGTAGCACTAAAAGCACTTTGCGCTTTTAATGGCTGCAGGCTTAGAAAACCAAAGGGCTGTCGAGAAGATTGCAAGCATGAGATATTAGCTGGAAGTCGCAATACTTCACATAGAATCATGAACAAATACAGGATAATGGATATAGTAATATGTCGATTTCATGATTGGATTCAAATTTGTTTTTCTTTTTCTAATGTTCGCCTTTAAACTTCTCATGTTTAAAAAACCTTCGATCAGATATCTTTAGAGCCTCTCCGTATCTTTACACACCATCAGTGTCATTATATGAATATTCCTAAAATTTTCTGGGGCTTTGCTCGCAGAGAGTAAGCAAAATTTAACCTTTTAAACCAAAGCTGAAAAATGCTCACTTCTATGCATTCCCTCCTATGATCACCAAATCAGTATGCAAAGGTAATGTAATTACTGTTAAGCTAATACATTGAAATAATAGATCGCTAGACAAACCAAACCACGTCAGTGAGCCCTATATTTGGCTTATCTGTATTTAGGACAGGGTTTCTTTTTCTTCGTACGCTGGTTACAGCGATATACGTTGCACTGTGTTTCTTTGTTAAGCCTGTGGCCCAGTACATCCGATTTCAACAGGCGTTTCTGTAGGGATGCCCTCCTTAGCCTTTGGCTGTCCCCAGCCTATCTGCATGGCAGCAGTTGTTTTTGGTCAGAGTTGTCTATCTTAGGGAAGTTGTCTTGCAGGACTATCGAGTCTTCCCCACTCGTGTCTATAGGGTGTGGCAATGATATGATATGATATAATGGACTGTATGTACTAGTTTTTCAAGTATCTCGGAAGAGAGGCAGTCCAGTGTGTCTGTGTCCTCCCAGGATCGTCACGTCCTGCCAGAAACGTAGCATATGCATGTGAGTGAGGTATCGCCTTGCTCCTTTTATTTTCTCGGCTCATCTGCAGTGATGGTACGCCTAGCATTCCCCACCACCTGGGAGGTTGTCACAATAGGGCAGAGGTGCAATGCCGTATGGGGTGAATATCGAGCAGCTTCCCGCCCGCTTTGATCGGCGGACGGCAGATACCTCTTTCTGCGGCTCGATCGGGTCGGGCTGAGACGCAAGCCCCAGGTCCCAGCCAAATCGTAGCCTCCCATCACAGTGGTGCTGAGATTTGGGGCGGGATTCCGGCTTAAAGGCGTTCGGCCGTAATCCCTCAGATGGTAGCCTCGCACCATTGGCTTATCAGCCAAGCAAGTGGACCAAATGTCTGAGACCTGCGATTCCTCTCGAATTAAGCAGGATTTCCGTAGCAACGCTCGTTCATTAAGAGGGTAAAACTGACCTGTCTTCCGTGGGTCTAATTCCAGCACACGTTCCCTATTAGACCCAGCGAAAATGCTCCTGGCCTGTCAGTCATTACAGTTTTGGCGTTTTGAGTCAAATTAAGTCGCAGGCTCCACTCCTGGTGGTGCCCTTCCGTCAATTCCTTTAATGAACAGTGGGTGCGAGCCAATCGACCCACCGAGAGACTAGCCCCATATTTCCGAGGGTCTAATTCCAGCACACGTTCCCTATTAAACCCAACGAAAGTGCTCTCGGCCTGTCAATCATTTGTGTTGGCATGTTGAGTCAAATTAAGCCGCAGGCTCCACTCCTGGTGGTGCCCTTCCGTCAATTCCTTTGAGTTTCAGATTTGCAACCATACTTCCCCCGGAACCCAAACCCAATTGTTTCCCGGAAGCTGCCCGCAGAGTCAGCGAAGAAACTCCTGCGGATCGCTAGACCGCATCGTTTATGGTCAGAACTACGACGGTATCTGATCGTCTTCGCGCCTCTGACTTTCGTTCTTGATTAATGAAAACATTCTTGACAAATTCTTTCGCAGTAGCTCTTCTTGCAACAATCCAAGAATTTCACCTCTAACGCCGCAATACGAATGCCCCCGTTTGTCCCTGTTAATCCATTATTCCATGCACCATTATTCAGGCACCCGGGACGCTCAGCGAAGAGCACCCGCAGGAGAGAGCCGGCATACGGTAGGGCAGGAGACAACGGGCAGTGAACCGGCGCGAGCCGGACCGCCCGCCTGCGCCTGAGATCCAACTACGAGCTTTTTAAATGCAACAACTTTAATATACGCTATTGGAGCTGTAATTACCGCCGCTGCTGGCACCAGACTTGCCCTCCAATAGATCCTCGTTAAAGGGTTTAAAGTGTACTCATTCCAATTACGGGGCCTCGAAAGAGTCCCGTATTGTTATTTTTCGTCACTACCTCTCCGTGTCGGGAGTGGGTAAGTTGCGCGCCTGCTGCCTTCCTTGGATGTGGTAGCCGTTTCTCATGCTCCCTCTCCGGAATCGAACCCTGATTCCCCGTATTCCGTTACAAACATGGTAGTCATATCACGTACCATCGACATTTGATAGGGCAGACATTTGAAAGATGCGTCGCCGGCACATGAGGCCATGCGATCAGCACAAAGTTATCCAGAGTCACCAGTAGGGACGCCACAACCCCGCAAGGGGAAACGACGATTAGTTTTGAACTAATAAAAGCGCTCTTTCCGCGAGGTTCGGAGCTTGGTAAGCATGTATTAGCTCTAGAATTGCCAGTTATCCAAGTAGGATCGTGTCATCTAAGGAACCTCGACTGATTTAATGAGCCATTCGCGGTTTCACCGTGAGACAGTGTGAACTTAGACATGCATGGCTTAATCTTTGAGACAAGCATATGACTACTGGCAGGATCAACCAGATATCTGTCGGAGACGGACGAACCACACACACCGGTCGGCGATGGATGGATGGATAGATGGTTGTGTAAAAAGCCTCACCAGGATGGCCGCAGGGACCGACTGACGGACGGACGGTTGTTCCTTCCCTCACTCCGTCGACCTAGGACCGCCTGGCAGGGGCCCGAACACACACCAACCGACCGACCGACCGGGCTCGCTCGGGGAGGGATGGCAGCGCTCTGTGCAGAACAGATCCCAACGACCCCGGCGATGATTTTCACTCGGACTGAAGACGATTTTTGCCTGACGGCCTGCCGGCCTGCCCTTCTCCGACCGGTTGGTCGGGCGAGGACAGGGCCTTTAGGCACGATTCCTGCTTTCCATTTGCCGATCCAAAGCTCATTGCGAGAGAAGGACCACAAGCGAGACGAACTGTCGAGATTGGCTATACGCCGCTAGCCTTCGACGAACCACACGGACTGACAAAGCTTTTCGATACGGACAACAGTAAAGCACCGTTACCAGCGGTACGACTCCACTAAATTGGCCCTGCTACAGTGCCGGGGAGAGGCGGGCGAACTTGTTGGGCAAGCCCGCGCTCTCACTGCGCCTGGCGGGACTGAGATCGCTGTACGAACACTGGATGCGAGTCAATCGAGCCACCGAGAGACCAGCCCCAGATGGACAGGGTTTACTATTGCTGTGTTCAGTCTCATGCTTCCAACATTTAATTTCCACAGACAAGATGTGTGAAGAATTTTATAACTGTAGTCTCAAAAATAGGCAATCGTATATTCCAGGGGATAACAGATGCTGGAATTGACCTGGCAAGTCACCAGTGGATTTTCACCTGCCAAAAAAAAAAAAAAATGAAACAGGAGGTCGCACCTCCCCACGACGTCTAACCACATAAGTGGACGGAAGATAGATGGGTAGTAGATAATGATAAAGACCTCCAGAAGGTCTGGTACAGTATCTATGGATAAATATGAAGATTACAAGCCACTTTATTCCTAATATTCAAGACTCGACATGCACTGTCCTAAAAACAGGGGAAGAGAAATAGCATGGTCTTTCTTTTGCATATTACACCATGCCAATCAAACCATACAGTGGGATCAAGCTGCTGAGCAGTGCATGCCCTGCAGCGTTCCGCGACCCAAAACTGATTACTAACGTAAGGGCCAGCGACCCAGAGCTACCAAGACCCTTCTCCGTCTTCACGTGGTGATCCTGAATAACAGGATGCAACAGAGCAGACTGGCTAAAGAAATGGAATCAAAGAGGGAAGGCTAACCCAGTATCCAAAATGTCTGCTGAAGTCGGATGTGTCGTGCCGAAATGTGCAAATATCAGTCAAGCTGGAAACTACAACAGAACGCATTCTGTTCTCAAGACAACATCCTGTTACTTGCAAAGCCCTTTTCAGGGCTTGGTAGCAGGAGTTTGAAAACGAACGATGGGGAAGAAGAAGAAACCATACCTTTACAAGTAAAGTTCTGCAGAACTCATGACTATAACAGCTGTAAACCTGAAGCATAGACTTCATGTCCTCATATACCACCAGTTTGTCTTCTCATTGTTGATTATTGGCTAGTCATTCTCAATACCCTGAACGCACAGCACAGCGCGTTAGAACGGAATATACACAGAATGAAGGACTGCGATTGATCCATGCTTGGACTTCATATTTCTTAATTCCAGATCTCCACTGGTCCAGACTACAGTCTGTATTCCAGTAGTCGCAGATATGAGGCGCCCACTGCTCAATTGCGCTGCGTACATCGAAAAGTGATGTCATATATGGTACAAGCAGAAAGTGCGATTTGTCCGGTGACCATTGTTGAGACGAAAAAAAAGGGAAGATTCTATTCGCACTGGCAATATAATAAACTACCCCGATGCCATCATCATCCTCGACAGAGGATACACAAAAGGGTGCACCAGGAAAGTGGAGCTTGAAGTTAACCAGCTCAGTTATAATACTGGAGATGATCTTCTTCGTTCGTTCTCAATCTCCCGCTACCAAACCGTGAAAGGGCTTAAGTAGCAGAATATAGTCCAGAGAACGGAATGCGTTGTGTCGTAGTTTACAGCTTGACTGCGATATTTGCACCTTTCGGTCCAACACATCCGACTTCAGCAACCATTTTTTGAGTACCGGGTTAGCATTCCCTCTTCGATCCCTTCTCCTTAGCCAGTCTGTCCTGCTGCAGTCTGTTATCCAGGATTACCGCGTGGAGGTGTAGAAGGGTCTTGGCAGCTCTGACGCTAGCAGTCAACTATGGGTCGCTGACCACTGCACCTCATGGGCTGCTCAGCATCTTGATCCCATAATACTGGAGATGATAATACTGTGGTGTATAGGACTTCTCGGATAGAGTGAGACTGAGAGAGAGGGTCGTTGGCCGAGTAGGGCAGGACAACCTCCAGTTTGAGAATGCCGATTATGGCAGCTCTGATGTGGCTGTTGATGACATCTGTAATAAGGACATCAATTGTGTCGGACTCTCAATCCTTACTTACAAAGCACAGGCAGGCTGGTTACATCATTAATAGATAAAGGTACGTGTAACTACTGCTATGTTCAGTTTGGGGCTCATGACAATGAAAGAACACACCCAAGCCTCAAAGGCACCCATAATTGTGACATTCAACGTATTTTATGGGAGGTGAGTGCATACTTGGATCAATCATTTCCAACCTGTCAACCGATGACGTTGCAGCCAGTGAATAGCCAGTCCGCAGAAAGCGTATATATAAATAGATGTGAGTCGAGCAGGAGGCAGTGGGAGTGTGTGCAACCAGTGAGCATCGAGAACAATTATTATCCAAACCTATTCCCATTTTCTGAGTGAGCAACTGATTCTGCAGAGAGTGTTGTGATGTCAGCTGTTCATACCAGTTACTAGTAACGCACCAGATGAAACAAGTTTTAGCAATATTATTGTGCGCGCGTTATGTTTTGGCTCGTGCTCTGTGTTAACGACCTCTTTGTGCGCGCGGCTTACATGCAAGATTGGTCGTCATTTTGTGTATGTCTTAATTTTTTCCTCCTTGATTTTTAGCGTCTTCCTTTTTTTCTTTGCCCTGGGGGTTCCAGGACAAAGATTATCTTGTGATGCCATATAAGGACCTGGATTCAATCTGTAAATCCCAATTTGGCGTATTGATTGTTCTCGCCTTGTCCTGACGGGAACCATATTCTCCTCTACCAATTCTCGTGTTCATCTTCGAGGTCTCTGATCGATATTTGCCCATTCGTTTAGTTTGATGCTTAGAGAAACAATGTGTTAACATAGTTTGCTTAAAGTTGCGTGCCTTTGTTTTTAATCTACCATTTAAAATATAAAAGTCTGATTCTATTTTCTGAGACATAATTTACCTTCAATTCCAGGACCTGCATCCAGGGATTGAAGGTAAATTATGTCTCAAAAGATAGAAAAGAACAAAATGGCCCTTAACAATTTTACTCGATGTAGCCGAAAACAAAAAGGCTCTTAATTTTTACTCAATGTAGCCGAACACAACAAAAAGGCCCTTATTAATTTTTACTCAATGTAGCCGAAAACAAAAAGGCCCTTAATTTTTACTTGATGTAGCCGAAAACAACAAAAAAGGCCCTTAATAATTTTTACTCGATGTAGCAGAAAACAACAAAGAATGCCCTTAACCATTTTTGTACGATATAGCAGAAAACAACAAAAAACACGCTTAACAATTTTTACTCGACGTAAGCAAAAAAAAAACAAAAACAACAGGCCTTAACTATTCTAACTGGATGTAACTGAAAAAAATTGCCTTTCTTACACGATGTAGCCGAAAACATCAACAAATGGCCTGAACAATTCTAACTGGATGTAGCCAACAAAAACACAAAAAACGCCCTTAACAATCCTAACTGGGTGTAGCCGAAAACAACAGTAACACAAAAAACACCCTTAACAATTCCAAATGGATGTAGCTGAAAACTACAAAAAAACGTCCTAAACAATTTTTTTTCTGGACATAGCCAAAAGCAACAAGAAAAAACGCCCTTAACAATTCTAACTGGATGTAGCCGAAAACTACAATAAGAAAACGCCCTTAACAATTCTTACTCGATGTAGCCTAAAACAAACAAGAAACGTCCTTAACAACGTGTACTGGATGTAGCAAAAAACAACAACAAAAAACGCCTTAAACAACTCTAACTATATGTAGCGGACAACAATAACAAAAAACGCCTTAAACAATTCTGACTGGATGTAACGGAAACCAATAACAAAAAACGTCTTTAACAATTGTAACTGGATCTAGCCAAAAAAAACAACAAAAACCGTTGACAGTTGTTTGTCCCATATGGAACCCTTATTTGAACGGAAGGGTAAAACAACACATTCCTCTCATGGCAAGCTCTCCCTGCTAGTGACACACTCCAGTCTCAGAGGCTGTGTATGGGTACCTGCTTTACTGTTATGTAAGGCAAGATAGAAGGAAAACTGGTCAAACCACCGCATAAACAGCTGTGACCTGTTAGAATGAAGTATCAAACACTTCATCCCCGACAACACTGTCTGCTAAGGAATTACTCCGCCCCCCCCCCCTTTATGATGATTGCCGTGAAAAACAGCTAAGGAGTTGTACACAGGATTGGCAGCCTCATCATGTAAAGGAAAGGCCTAAATGTTTTTTGTTGCATTGTTCTTGCTAGGAGGGCTAATTGTGGAAGCGGCCTTATGCTCATGTTTGGGTGAAAAAGGCGGGGATGAGGATGGCGGTTTCATTACAATCCTTTCTCTTGACACTTCTTTATTTTTATTATTCCTTTCTTTGGAAGTTACATTCGACTCTTGAATATGTGGGGCTAGATTCAACGGTTTGCTGTGTAATTTGGGCTCTTAATTATATTTGTTACTGCTAAGCTTCAGACACAGTGAATGCTATACGCTGCTGAGTATGAACTATTATTAGCATAGATTATTCGTACCAAAATATATATTACAATGTTCAAATATCGGCCTGTCTCAGAATCTGGAAAATAATATTTTCTCAGCCTGTGTCCTCTCATCTTTTTTGACAGACAGCTTTCTGCCACACATGCTCTAACAATGCCGCTAAAGCTGCTGCTGCGTCGCCGCTCTCAATCACGTGCATACACACACACAGTTCCGCTCTCTCCATCACTCACTCACTATCTCACAGTCTCACATACTCTTTGTCTCACATTCTCTCTCTCTCTCTCTCTCTCTCTCTCCGAAAACGCAACTTTGTAAGTGGGATTGTTGTTATTGTTATTGGATGCCCACAATGAGTAAGTCTATTCTTTTTTGCGCCCTGCAAAGGGCGTTAAGTGGCGGGTTGCAGTAGTTTTCCTCACGTCCCGACGAAGGTGGACCGGAGTCCTCCATGCGGTTGTACTATGGCTTCATTTGCGTGTCGCTCACTACTACGGGGATCACGTCGGTCCCCCCTCGGTAGCCAGGCTGCCATGAAAACAGTCCGTTTCTAGGGAGAACTGCGAGGAAGCCGAGATATGTGAGAAGTGAGATATGTTCGTATAAGATATAGAATGGTTGAAAATAAGCAGTTCACATTCTATACGTATTGTTTTCGTTTCAATGGTAGGTAGTTATTTTCTTTTTTAAAATGCTAGTTGCTCCTCTTTACTCTATGGTGAAAAACAGGATCAACAAGAGTTAACCATTGTCTCATCACATTCCATCTATTGGTCTCTCAATCTTCACATTTCTTTTCGAGCATTTATAATTCTCTGAGTTTCCTTTCGGTGAAGCCAAGTCTTTCCCTGACTTTCCTATGCTTGTCTGGGCATAATATATTTAGAGGCCTTTTGTGAACCGCTCGTGCTCTCGAAGCTGTCATTTCATCATGCATGGCTGTAATTGAATATGCACGCTCGCTTTTGTCAGCCAGAAAACGGTCCAGTAGAGAAAATCGGAATCGAAAATAGCAAGGTTGTGTTCGCTCCATTTCTGGCATCTGCAACTGTCACGAAACCTCTAAAAATGTGTACATGGAGTGGAATACATAACCCCGAGCCTTGGTGTACGCATAGTTCTGATTCCTTTAATGGATATGTAACTGTTACTTGGCTCTGTATCAATTCTGTATATCAGGACTGACATAACTGACTGTACGCACTACCGATCGGTCTTTTCGGGCGCCCCTCCCCACACAACCTACATTTCACTAGTAATCCTTAGGAATATACTGTTCAAACTACTCCGCTGACGTACAGACACTAATCATTGCTAAAAAGATAATAACAACACAAAAAGATAACTTCAGCGGGTTGTATATCCTACAAGGCTATTATATGGTTAGGCAACTTCGTTCTGAGCCATGGCCGACGGAAATGAACATTCACACAAAGCTATTTGAAAGTCTTGAAGAACTCTATCGCAGCAAGCTTTACCCAGAGAACTTGCCTTCACGTTAAGACATCTTAAAAACACAGCGAACGAGAAGAAGCTGAAGAAGAAGAGGAATAAGAAGAACCTACATTCGACTCATAGCTCAAACAGGCCTATGATGGTTAATCTGCGGCTTGAGGCCTCATTATCTCATTAACGCTCGTCAAGGGACTTTTGTATGTTCCCCTTGTCCACATCTAATGTCTCCATTTTAAATGTGCATTGAAAGCTAGCATATGATATCAGCTCTTACATGACGGTGACCAGGACATTAGATACATTCACGGCCTTAAATCATGTCGTAGCGTCCACATGGGACCTTCTGAAACAGGGACTGAGAGTCTGGCACGATAACTGACCTGGTTGTTGTGGCTCTGAAAGACGTCATAAGTCATGATAGTCCTCGACTATTTTGTTAGGCGTGGCAAAGGAGCTAAGAAGGAAAAAAAATCCAGCGACTATCTTAATCCTCTGACGATGGTTGTCACATAAGCCTATTTTCAATCTATGACGACTTTGGGTATGTCTACGCAAAATAGACCAGATTGCTTCCTCAGACTATGTTTGCAAATTTCAGGAGTTTAATTTCAAGGTCTGCTTCCCATGACATTAATCAACATTCCCCGCCTGTGGTATCGATAATTGTTTTGACAGTTTATCGTTCTGTTGATAGTGTTAAAAGTATTTGTCGCTCTTGATTATGGTCTCATCTGCAGTTGTTATGGTCTCATCTGCAGTTGTTATGGTCTCATCTGCAGTTATCTCTCTAATCGTCTTCACTACCTGCACCATACATGGCAGCGTCCTATTGAATTGTCGATGCTTTGATGTATAAACTGTTTCTGTGAAATTGTTATATGATGTTTCTAGTTACTCACTTAATTCTTTGACCTGGATCCAGTACATGTCTCGATAATACTGAACGAAGTTCATCAGCTACCTCGTCTTTCACAAAGATGATGTCTTTTCAGCAGCGTAGAACTATTGGCATTTCTTCTTTCTGGATATGTTCCAAATGTATACACTACACCGTAAACTTAACAACGTCAAGATGTTAAAACCATAGCCGATCATGCCAGAATCGATATAAGAAGACGAGCAATCTCTGCTCCTAGTTTAACAATGTCTTGAGAGTGGCTTGGCCTCTGTGTGACCTTGACATAGTAGTTATGAGGCAGGCAGCTAGGAAATGTTTCTCCAAGATATTTCACCATGCTGTGTTTTTCAATATTCGGCTAACCAATGTCAATGCTAGCTAGGCCAGTCGTCGTCGTAATGTTGGCCAAGAAGTTCACATCACGCAGCCATTGTAGTATTGGCCTTAAAGCTAGATTCCCAACGCCACCATAGATTGAACGTAACATCGATGTGATGCCCATAATCATCGCACACCGACCACATCACTACATCTACTTCAGCAATTGTCTTTCTACATCCATGGTACTTCTTCATGTTTGTCTACTTTTGTCGTAATACACATTACTAATGTACAAACCTATCTATCTACTTTTATCATTATAATGAATACACATAATATCTACTTTTATTGCTATAATATACACACATATATATTTTAATTGCTGCAATGTATAAACATAACTTTATACTTTTATCGTTATAATGTATAAACATAACTTTCATCGTTTTTATGTAATAATTTATAAACATATCTACTTTTATACCTATAATGTATAAACATAAATGTCCACTTTTATAGTTAATATATATACACATAATATCTTTCTACCTTTATCATTATAATGTGTAAACATAACTTTATGTACTTTTATTGTTTCATTTTAAAATTATTGTTTCCCGTTCACTTTTTTTCATAAGATGGGTCACTTTGTACTATATTTCGTGCCTTAGACCAAGTTCATCCAACTTTAGTCCCCACCTTTTAATGGGTTAACTTTCCATAGTTGCACTATCTTTGCTGAATCCGAACATATGCATCTTTGGGCTGGGAGCTGTGTCACTAACCACTTCGCATCTTTGCGCCGCCAAACCCCCCCCCCCCCCCCCCTTCCCGGTTGTTAAAATGTATAAATATATAATTACAATATGTACGTATGTCGTTATAATGTATAAACATAACTTGTGTATTAAAGTAGACATAATCATATGGCCAATGTTGAAATAATAATTGAAATGGAAGGTACAATAACGTGAGTATGAACGAGCAAGGGCTAGGTTGTGTCCTATTTACCACGTGGGTAATGACAAATATCAATGAAGGTCAGTATAACACAGATCTGTGCTGCAGTAACTGCAAATACCGTGGGCACAAATTATGGTGTCCGAAATTCACCCCTTATCTTCTAACCACCCAGACCCATGACCTATTAAATGGCGGAATCAATAGTTTTCCTCCATCATTGAGAGCCAGACGTCTGTATGTGTGTGCGTGAGTTTGCTGTCCTATTTTTGTCTCTATGTTGTTACGCTCTGTTATTCCGTTAGTAGAGTGGAATTAATTCGACGATCTGTGTAAACTTGTCGCTCGGCATTGCAGAGTCAGAGCGAAGTACATGTTTAACGTGTAGACTATTATAACATATTAATAAAACGGATCTACATCTGGACGTCCAATGGCAGGGGATTAAAATGTCGATCCCCACCTCGTTAGCCAGGTTACGGCAACACATTCTGAGTCTAGGGAGCCAGACGTGATCGTGAGGTTGGGGTCTTGATAAGAATGTTTTACCTGATCTTGTCTTTCTTTGATCCCCAAATTTGCATTTTAAAATTATCGCTTGGAAATCCGCCAACTAACTTCACAAGCAGTTTGAATTTTACAAATTTGCATATCAAGCTCACAGTCCCGTCAGATCTTCAGCGTATAACTCTTTGATCTTTAGTTCTGCCCAATCTGCAAACATTTTTCACGAACGAAAAGCAATAGTAATCCATATTTGAAACGTAACAATAAAACTCAACCGGAGTATTAAAATTTTTTTTTTTATATAAAACAAAATATGTTGTGATTTTGGCAGAATAAAAAAAAACAAAACAAAGAATGCAGGGAACACAATGCATTATTAAAGGCTTGTACAAAAAGAAATAGTTTTGATGCTCTGTGCCGTTTGCGTGAGCATGCCAACATTATGTTTGTCGAGATGAACGATGTAGAGACAAAAGATAAAGATAACAATTAAGTTAATGCAATTGATTTCTATCGTAACTTGAGAATCAAAATTGGTACACACACAAAAAAAAAGTTGTTAATGGTAATAGGCAAATAGTCAAGTATCTTAAAAACAGACAGAGGCTAAAACATAGACATGGGCCTTGCAAACTGCATCGACTTCTTAATGACAAATTAAACGACGAGAGACTAACATCATTCTTCGCCGAACGTGAAAGGGGAAAGTACTCAGCTGGACAAACTGTCACCGGTTGTAATGGGTTAAGATACAGTAGATCCCGTCTCGTTGAAACGTCCCTGGAAATGAAGAGGCTGACAAGATTGCTTCTCGTTGAAACGTCCCTGGAAATGAAGAGGCTGACAAGATTGCTTGTCGTTGAAACGTCCCTGGAAATGAAGAGGCTGACAAGATTGCTTCTCGTTGAAACGTCCCTGGAAATGAAGAGGCTGACAAGATTGCTACGGGAGGGTTGAACGCTGTCTCTACATGATACAGGTATAACTTACCAAAAGGCAAAGAGGCTTGTGATGAGCAGATGCAAGAGCAGGTGGGAAGCAGAACACACATCATCATACAAGTGGTGCATATTAGCAGCTGAAAAGAGAATAAGTGAGATCAAGTCTTCGGCAACCGTCACCACAGATTGACATCCCATCCATTCACTAATTTAGATATTCAGTTCAGTTCATCCCGTGATCTCTTGAGATCATTGGGGCACCCCTGATGTCACCTTCACAATCCTACGCCATCCCTCTCTGTCTGCGGTTACTTTTTTGGGCCCTCTCGAGTCGTAGGTTAGTCCTTTCATGGATATTGTGTTCCCGTCGTTTTCTTGGACATCCTCGCCTTCGCTTGCCCTGTACTGTGCCATTTGTCGCCGCTTTCAATCACGTGCATACACACACACAGTTCCGCTCTCTCCATCACTCACTCGCTATTTCACTGTCTCTCTTACTCTTGTCTCACATTATCTCTCTCTCTCCCCCCCCCCCCCGAAAACGTTACTTTGTAAGCGGGATTGTTATTATTGTTGTTGAATGCCCACAATGAGTAAGTCTGTTCTTTTTTGCGCCCTGCAAAGGGCGTTAAGTGGCGGGTTGCAGTAGTTTTCCTCACATCCCGATTAAGGTGGACCGGAGTCCTCCAGGCGGTTGTACTATGCTTGGCTTCATTTGCGTGTCGCTCACTACTACGGGGATCACGTCGGTCCCCCACCTCGTTAGTCAGGCTTCCAAGAAAACAGTCCGTTTCTAGGGAGAACTACGAGAAAGACGAGATGGGAGTCTTGGCCAGTATATTTTTCCTAACCCTGACTAACAGCTGGTGCTGTATTGCTTTCTGTGGTTGAATAAAAAGTGTGCGGACCAGTTTGTCTTCAGCTGTGCTGGTCGAACATCAGTCAGTAGCCATAAGTTTCATGGCATGCTTTCATTATCCATTGTGTAGCCTCTAACTGGCTGCGTTTATGTGTTTGTGTATTGTTGAAAAATGTGAACGGAGGGAGGAAGCAACAATGAGACACTACCAGAAGGTTATTAAATAGTACGACCAGTAACCATAGCAACCGCGCGTTGGGGATGGGCGATAAGCGGAAGGATTTGTTGGTTCCAATCAATCAAACGACGTATCTTCAGATACAGAGAGGTTGGTTCACATTAGTGACGACGTTCTCACGACAATTAGATAACTTAGCTTTCAGTGTTTCGTGTCTATGTTACGATAGTTTAGTCTTTATCAGTAATATGTTCACGTGATTACACGTTGAATCATGGTAGATGTTATTTTGTAATGCTAAAATACTGGTCATTCATAATACCGGATCGCGAACAGGAAGGGGTTATGGAAGTTCATGTACTGGACCCATAATTATTGTTGTTACATATCCAGCAGCTTTAGTTCTCTCGCCCTTGGGCCTAATGTCATGTAAGGGTATTTGCACGTGTCTTTTAGTTGTTGCATAGTACCCTACGAAGTATTTCAATTTTCTGGTCTCGGAAGAGGATGCATTCTACTAACACTGTTTAGCGCCTGCCACTCAAAGAAACTATGATCAAAAGTGTCGTATACAACTGACACTGCGAAGTGTTGTTTGTGGATTCTGTTCAGGTGCTAGTTACGTAGGATGGGTTGGAATATTATTCCGAAAAGGGTGCGCTGATCCCTGCTTGTAAAAGTTGATTGGAGTTGTCGTACGCCTGTGGACATCCTTCTGCGTGTTTCTTGCGGCTCACAAGGTTCGCGTGGCCTATATGTCTATACACGTTTAATTGTTAACTTTCTTTTGGGCTGTCTGGCTAATTTTAGAGTTGTTGTCTGTGGCTGTTGTCTTGATATTTCTTTGCTAGTCTGATTGCCTTGTCATTGTCGGTGTGTTTGAGTGTCCAGGAAACCACAATATAACTTTTGACGACATGAGTGGTTGTATGTAGTCAATCTCAAGAGCTATTTGGTTAAGATCATGTCTACAATGTTCAGCATCTTCTAAAATTTAAAGGGTGGTTGTCGAGTGTAAAAATAACTGTTCTGGTCTTTGAGAGAAAGGCACCTAAATCCTTCAGCTGGTACAAGGCGGTTTCCAGTGCAGTGATATAATCTTTGTAGCTTTGGAGCTGATCTCTCTGCAAGTATCAAACATCTCATCACATGTTCTCTCTGTGTATTGTATATAGACATGCACTGTACGTGTATTGTATATAGACGACATGTTCTGTCTGTGTATTGTATAAAGACATGTTCTGTCTGTGTATTGTAAATAGACGACATGTTCTGTCTGTGTATTGTATATAGACGACATGCTCTGTATGTGTATTGTATATAGACGCTATGCTATGTCTATGTATTGTATATATACGACATGTTCTGTCTGTGTATTGTATATAGACGACATGTTCTGTATGTGTATTGTATATAGACATGTTTTGTCTGTGTATTGTACATAGACAACCTGCATTGATGGTGGCCTTGAATGTAGATCAATCAGTATATACATATATCCATTCTTCTTGATAAGGCATCATTATTTCTCTGAGCTGACGCATGGCAGTAATTGAATCTGAACGTTTGGTAGTATCATCTTAATTTGGTCGGTATGTCTGGTGTTTTAATGGATGTTTTGTGATGGTACGTTTTTAAAACTGTCTGAGACAAGTTCCATCTTTATGGAAGGTGGTATGTGGAGTTTAATTCTACGTTTTGTTTGCTAATTTTTAACAGGTTGGCTTCCTGTTGGCGTAATCTCGTCTTTTTGCTATTTCGTTCATAAGCTTCCATTACATCTATACACCGCGCCATCCCCCTCTCCCAGCCACCCATAAATAACAACAATGCACATTCCCCCACCCTTGCAATATTAACACTTGCATGTTAACATGTCTCTTGTCGCCGAACATTAATAATAACAACACAATATTAACCAATAACCAATGATGGCAAATTCCTATTAGTGCTTGGAAGACTGGGGACACTAAGCGCGAATTGGAGAAGCCACGCCAATATTTCCCTATTCATAATTCATGGTTGTCGCGGCCCCTTACATCAATGCCCATAGCATATTAACCGTTATATTTTGTGTCGATTGCCCGTGCGCATTCAGATGGCAGTGTAGATTGCATGTCGTTGTGCTTGATTTTATGCATTTAAAGTTTCTAGCAGCCTAGTTTTCACAAGAAAGCATCCACATCTGATATGTTAGGGGGAACTCAGTGTACAATGCGAGCACCTAAGCAATGCTCAGTACCGATACTGGTGAAATATAAACAAGGTTTAAGTGTACTTTGACCTGAAAACATGAACATATATGGGGCCGAACTTTCCACATAAATAAACTGGACAAACAAAAATAACCAATGATGACAACAACGAATTCAGTTAACATTGATATTTCGTTAACTCGTTTCGCTATTTCATTTGCATTGCTTCCATTTGTCCAGCGCCCTGGTGGCCTATTTAGAAAGAACAGCCGGTACATATACGACTTTTATCATGTACTCGTAAAACTGCACTTTAGCAATGCTTGTATCTTAGCCACAGTACGATTGAGAGAAGAATGTACAAAGTTGAAATAAGCTTATACTCATTGTAAAGTAGTTTAATATAGGGGGATACAAAAAGGTACAAAATAGAACAGTTTCTTTCAAGCTGTTTCTTTCTATAGAAAATGTGGAATAAAATTTATAACTTAGAAATATGGAGCTTAAAAATATCGAGTTTTGATATAAGGAGCGTTGAAAGTTGGGCTTACAAAAATATAGCTTGGAAATGGAGAATGGCTCATAGAAATGACGTCATTGCATATGTGCTCAATCTCTTTTATTGATGAAAGTGACGACGATGGTGCTCGGCGACTCCGAAATTCTCCCTGACTTTCTCAGGTATCCATTTATAACTGGGTCGACTGAGAGATACCATGAAATAACCTGACAGGCCCGGTCTATGAAACTGGTACATTGGGATTGTAAACGAAACTCACGAGCCATCGCACACGCGATGGAGTAATTTGTAAATAAATAGCTTATAAATACGCGCGTGTAACATGTAGATAAATAGCTTATAAATATACAAAGTAAAATAAAGTAAAGGCCGCCGTCCATCGCAGACGATGCTGGCATAATTTATTTGCTAGCGCTATTTTTAGTAACGATTAACTGCGTTACTTTTTATCCTCACTCTATCGTCTCGAGCCGCGGCTACGAGATGCAGGGATTCCGCATCAAGTACCCGTGAAAAAAAACGGAGTCCGGAGTCGAACCACCGCCACCTGATCATGAGGTCGAAGGCTTAGCCACTTCGCCACGGAATCCCCAACGTGTAAATACATAGCTTATAAATAGGCGTATCTTGTAAATATTAAACGTATAAATACGTATGTGCAACTTGTAAATATTGAACTTAGAAATATGAAACTTGTAAATAAAGGGCTTAGAAATACGTGAAGGAAACAAATGAACACTAAACTTAGATATCTGAAACTTAGAAATAAAATTGCAGATCTGTCGTTTCTACTGCCATCTTTTTCTATTATTAAGATGGATGATTTTGTTTACTTGCCGAAGGATTTGTTTCGAAAGTTAGTCACTTAGTTACTTTATCCTTCCACTGATGCCGGGAAGCGTGATGTAAAGTTTTAGGACTCGTACTTGGGCCAGATGTGTTTATCCTCCCACTGATGCTGGGAAGCGTAATGTCAAGTTGTAGGACTCGTACTTGAGCCAGATGTGTTTATCCTCCCACTGATGCTGGGAAGCGTAGTGTCAAGTTGTAGGACTCGTACTTGGGCCAGATGTGTTTATCCTCCCACTGATGCTGGGAAGCGTAGTGTCAAGTTGTAGGACTCGTACTTGGGCCAGATGTGTTTATCTTCCCACTGATGCTGGGAAGCGTAATGTCAAGTTTTAGGACTCGTACTTGGGCCAGATGTGTTTATCCTCCCACTGATGCTGGGAAGCGTAGTGTCAAGTTGTAGGACTCGTACTTGGGCCAGATGTGTTTATCCTCCCACTGATGCTGGGAAGCGTAATGTCAAGTTGTAGGACTCGTACTTGGGCCAGATGTGTTTATCCTCCCACTGATGCTGGGAAGCGTAATGTCAAGTTGTAGGACTCGTACTTGGGCCAGATGTGTTTATCCTCCCACTGATGCTGGGAAGCGTAATGTCAAGTTGTAGGACTTGTACTTGGGTCAGATGTGTTTATCCTCCCACTGATGCTGGGAAGCGTAATGTCAAGTTGTAGGACTCGTACTTGGGCCAGATGTGTTTATCCTCCCACTGATGCTGGGAAGCATAGTGTCAAGTTGTAGGACTCGTACTTGGGCCAGATGTGTTTATCCTCCCACTGATGCTGGGAAGCGTAGTGTCAAGTTGTAGGACTCGTACTTGGGCCAGATGTGATTATCCTCCCACTGATGCTGGGAAGCGTAGTGTCAAGTTGTAGGACTCGTACTTGGGCCAGATGTGATTATCCTCCCACTGATGCTGGGAAGCGTAATGTCAAGTTGTAGGACTCGTACTTTTACCAGATGTGTTGCTCTAAGTTGTCGTGAGTCCATGATGGCATAGGATGCCTTTGATGTTATCTATCCATTTGCCGTGCCGTCTTCCCTTGACTATAAACCCCGATCTCCTACTAGTGCATGTTCCAAATGGCAACCGATCTGGTTTTATTCTCATGAGATGACCGAACCACTATACTTTGTCTCAATATAAAAATCCTGGTATTCAATCTGGCATTTGTGTCTGATGACAGGTAGCCATATGTTGAGTAAACTCATTTCTCATTTTTGCCTTGGTGTCCATGTTGGACCCAGGGCCTCAATGATGCCATCTCTCCACCTAATCCTCGGTCGTCCACAAGGGCGGCTAAGGTTGTATGGCCACCACGACGTCACTCGACGTGTTCATCCGTTATTCGACATGCGTACCGCATGGCCATCCCATCTGTATTTTCGTAACAAGCGCATGATCTATAATGTCAGAGAAGGAAGTTCGACGTTCGATCTCTACGTTGTGAATTTGGTCTCGGGTGGAAATCTTCAATGTTTTTCTCTCCATCGCTCTATGGGCAACGCTAAGTTTATCTGCGTCATCTATCTGTATATTCCACACCTGGCAGCCATATACCATGGCTGAAATAACCACACTGTTGAAGGTGTGAGCTCTAGCGTTGACGTTTCGCATCTGTTGCAGTTTGGGTTTAGTACAGTTGAAGCTGAGCCAGCCCGCTGTTATCCTTTGTGAGATCTCCCGATTTATTAAATGGGAATTCGGGATCTCTTGGTCCAAGTAGATATATGAATTTACGTATTCGACGGTATAATATCAAAGGAGCATATATTCGTACAAGTCATAATTCCCACTTCAGCCTCTACGGTTCTCTTAGATTGACCTCTCTTTCACCTTCCCTTTGGAATCCATACCAAGGCAGTTCTGATGATCCTGTCAGGTTCTTTTTTTTAAGGCCATAACATATCCAATTCCAGCATCCACCGATTTTGATGCTCCTCGTGGGCTCTTGATTGCTCCTGATAAGTAGCTCTGGCTGGTGATGATGGTTGGCCAGAAAGTTATATGAATCTTTCTGTAGCAGGTTGAGTTTTTTTTCCTGTTATCAATTGCTCTTGCTAACCTCAGAGTCAGCGTGAACACAGATGAATTGTCAATCAAAATTCCTACTCAGTGGGTTATCACTTCTGACAGATGTGTGCCGCACTTGGTTTATATCTGCAAGAGAGTAACATTGCCAGACGAGGAAACGTAATCACATCTGGATATATTCTGATAGACTTGTTAACGGGTTTCTCCTATATCCTTGAATATGTTAGATACCTGTAGTGTAAATATTTATTATCGGGCAGGAAAGACTGAATAGTCAGATAGCAGAGGTTGAACAACTTTAACAATAAAATTGCTTTCTTGACATCCAAAGGCTAGGCCAAGGATTTCTTTCCTGGAAGGCCGAGGCAGGTAACAATGGAAGGTTGAGATGTGACTGGCATCATCGCTTGCAAAAAAACAATCACCAATAAAACCACACTACAAACACATAGATTTTAGAATTTCTGATAGGCAGATAGGGAACATCCAAATGTAATTTTGGACCTATGCGCTGCCAATAATAATTAAGGCTTGATATGCGACCTCAAACATATACATCCTCAAAGCGGATGCACTGGACCCAAACGCAGACAGAACACAGCAACACAACCTGCCGCAACGTAAACGCATTTGTTAGATTCATTGGTGTGGATGTCTGATGGCGAAAGAGGAAAATGTTGGAGATATAATATGAGTAAGTGATAATACGTCTGTCTGAGAACTGGAGGGATATATAATATGAGTAAGTGATAATACGTATGTCCTAGAACTGGAGGGAGATATACTATGAGTAAGTGATTATACGTTTGTCTGAGAACTGGAGGGATATATAATATGAGTAGGTGATAATACGTATGTCCTAGAACTGGAGGGAGATATACTATGAGTAAGTGATAATACGTCTGTCCTAGAACTGGAGGGAGATATACTATGAGTAAGTGATAATACGTCTGTCCTAGAACTGGAGGGAGATATGCTATGAGTAGGAACGATTAAAATTGTCATAGATACTATGAGTAGGAACTATTAAAACTGTCATAGAACTAGATATTCTTCATCTTTTTCTTGGCCATTCCTCGTCTATTCCTGGGGGTCAAAAGGCCCTTGTTTGTATATACTTGCGGGCCCTATTCTGCCTCAAAGTGCCGCTCTGGAAACAGAAACTTGCAGAGGACTGCTTCTCCTGGCGCGCTACCGTCGCATACGTGTCCACATAACTGAGCTGAACCTAATCACTGAGGCTCAAAGAAAGCGCAGTGCTCGTAAGATGATGCGCAACAGCCCAACTACAGAATCCACCCAGGTATTCCCCACATCTCGTAGAGTCTGTTGTCCCATCCAAATACGATCACATATCACATCTTCGCTTGCGACGGACAGCTATTGTTATTATTAAAGTTAGAATATCAATGCGCAATGTGGAAGATCTCAAGTAATGATTTCTATAAGAACCCTGCCCGCTGGGATTGTTAGATGGTGGTCAAGCTGTCATGTAAATATCGTTCTTCTTCTTCTACTTCCTCCTTCTTGTCCTCCTCCTCCTCCTCCTCGTCTCCGTCTCTTATTTCACTTCAGCCAGAGTATAGGATTCCCACTACAGTTGGCCTCCTTGATGAAGTTAAAAGGTCTGCACTAAAGCACAGCGTGATTTTGCAGTGGTGGTTTCCGTAGAAATTTGTTTTACACGATGAGGTTGCTAGCCCCATACACAGCTCTCTTTTGTCGCCTTTTGCGACATGCATGGGTGTGCAGTGGTTATTTGTTTACCTTCCCATTTCATTCAATGTCACTTTCTCTGACTATGTAGTAGAGTCTACTTTTAGCTGAGTAGTTTACCTATCTTAAGAGTTACAACATAAATGTACACCACGACACGACTTCAACAAAGTAAAACACAGTAAACACTATCCTGACCACAAAACAAAATAATATAATTTATTAACAAGAATAATCGTTACACAATATCAACAAAAAGCAAAGGATTCCTAAACTAAAAAAATCAAAATATATATGAAACTACCACAAAAGATGAAAGCAATTGCTGTTATTACTTCTGTATCTACATAAAAAAGATTCTAAGCTTACATCCGCAACAACAAAACTTCACTACATATAATCAGATCACTTCACGTACTCAGGCGAATCTGTCCGCTCACACACAAATCAGTTCTCGTACTGTTCAGAGGATGTCCATTATAAGCGCCTATTGAGCGTGACTGGCCAAACTCTAGGTGTATGATGGGACGACCACCCTGTAAACTCTCTCACTTCCAGTCTCTCTCATAGACTTCCTGCCAGTTTTCAGAATGTATCTCTACAGTGTCTTTCTATAGACTCAAACAACAACCATGGCTGTCCAATGGTCTTCTCTAGGCCGGCTGATTTAGCCATCACTCCAATTGGGAACTAACCCATCTAAATTGATATTGGTTTTCTATCCACGAGTCACTGTCATTCTAAATGTGGATGCCTGTCGTGTAAGTATCAGATTGTCAACAACCCCCATCCCTGTCAAGTCTGACGCCAGAGTTGTCAGTTATGACACTCACTCCTGTACCAGACAAAGTCTTCTACCTAACGTGTACCTAACCCATCGTTTCCTTGTCGACCTAGTGTCTGACCCTTGCGTGACCTGCGTTCGTCAAACACATTCAGGTAACTTATGTTTCTTAGAGTCGCCAGCCCAATCTCCTCTGCCCTAAACGCCCATATCCAACTGGAACTGTCACAACCATTTATGTGTTGAACTCTCTTTGTCTAATATGGAACTTGGCCGCATTCTTTCAGACAATTCAGACTAGTCTGTTCAACACTAATGTTGAACCAGTTGGTACTATATGCACGGAACAGATGACATGTAATAGAGTATTCCATCCAGGTTATAACCCTTCTATAACATATGACTATGTCGCATACTGTGGCTGAGGTGGCCATGTGTTTACGCTTTCTGTGAATATTAAGTAACAGACCTAGAGATTTTATAAGTTGTCACATCCTTATATGAAAGACGGAGGGTGAAATATAACAATGATGATGTTGTTGGAAGCTGCAAGTACTGAATTAACTCTGTGACGACCTTTGGAAGCTGCAAGTACTGAATTAACTCTTTGACGACCTTTGGAAGCTGCAAGTACTGAATTAACTATTTGACGACCTTTCTTTTGTAGAGGGTTACATCCCGAGGAATACTCGGTTAGGGGAACCAAGCTCCCCCTGGCTTCAGTACACTGCGAGGCTCCCCAGTAAGCTCACCGCTATGGATATTATAGTGTCGATTCTTTCCTCATTGACCAGACTGCTATGCCAGCCTTTTCCCAGGGCGACCGGCGGGGACGTAAGGTTGGGGCTTGTTCAATGTGTTTAACGTGGCTCTGACGTTGGTCATTCCTTTCCAAATCTAACGCGCGTGCGTTTAGATTGGAGCCTACGTCTAAATAGAAAAGATAGGATGCCAAAGTAACACATCGTGAATAAATATGGAAGATATAATCAATAATAATAATAATGTTAGCTTAGGCGTCTGAGGTCCGTTGCGTCGGTCGGCCACACCCATGATCCTCAGCTGTGGCGTGGTTCCAGGCCTTGTCCAGGGCGGAGTAGGAGGTTGCTACTTGCTGGAGTCATACTGTTCGGGGACGGCCTCTTCTGCACCTCCAGCCGGTCGGGGGAAGACTTTTGGCGCCGAGGAACGACTTGTATAGTATCTTGTGGACAGGGGTTTTCTGGTCCAGCCGGACAACATGACCGAACAAAGAAACTCGGCGGCGGTCAAGTGTTTCTGAGTTTGAGTGGAGGCCTGTTTTAGCAGAGACCTACACGTTGCGGATGTAGTCATGCCATCAGGTACACAGGATACGCCGCTGGTTGCGTATGTGAAATGCTTCCAGTCTCGACATGTCATGTTTCAGCAATGTTCTGGTTTCGGAGCCGTTAAGCAAAGTGGGACCACGCAGGACTGGTAGCTGTCAATTTTTGTCCCAAGGAAGATCTTGCCATTACTCCACACACGTCGGAGGTCGTACATCGCAGACGCAGCTATATAATCAAGGCAACCCGGAATTCGTATTGGCGGAAATCCAGAAGACAGCCCTCAATAATATTTATAGTGACATGTCCAGCTCTATATAAGCGATATAAGGCTATATGTTTTTGCGTTGCGGTTTTACAGCTCAGTCTCCTAACCCTCTAGATTCTAACATGCTGAATATAATTTAAGAGACCATAACTACTAGTTTGTTCAAAGTAATTTTTCTCTTTTATTGTTTACTGGAAGAGCATTTCAATCTTATTTGTTAACAAATGCCTGAGTGAGGGGAAAACATCCTACTGCTCTTATAAATATATAGTTCCTGTTTCAAGGCTTAGGGGGTGAAGAGTTAAAGCTGTGTCAGACTCAGCTCGTGATGCTGCTTAAGAACTGATCTGTCAATCATAGAACTGCATATTCATAACGCAGATCTAGGGGAACACTGTTCAAAAACCGACGTGACAAACATCCATGTCTCACCCCTCCCCTCTTTGATCTTATATTTATATAGCTCAGTATCTGGCAACTTCCCATGTAGATAAGGGCTCCTTAACATGCATGGCGCTTCCCTATACGGGAAACGGAGAAGGTGTTACATGGGAATTTAGAGAGGACTACAACAAACACAAATGTCCTCGCCTTTTATTTCTCGTTGGTTTATTGAATACAATTCGGGGACAGAACATGACATTACGATCGCTTTCAAAGGAGGAGTAAGGACAAAACATTTCTGAATCTCTTATCCTAAATGTCCAAAGATGACGGTTAATGATTGCCATACAAATAGAACAGGTGATCAGTATTAGATAGTATATTGGAATAGAAGAATAAATGACGGAATGGTGTCCTCTGCTGTTTGAAGACATTTCTCGTAGTATTTTTATTTTGTAATGTTACAAATTTCTATCCCACCTCGAAAAAAACAAAAAACAATGTGTAGATATATAAATACTTATTTTAAAAAAAACTCGGCGAAGCGTCATACACACAAATCATGCGCTTGAGATTGAAGTACGCCTCGCTGGTGGTAAGTACGCCTCGGTGGTGGTAAGTCCACCGGAGCTGCTCAGGATTGTTTGCTCAACACTCGATATTGCACAACGCTGGATGAATTTACTCCCAATGTGGTCAGGGAAGAGCCAGAATCGTTCCTGGTTTCTGCCCGGGGCGGAAAGGAAAAGCTACAGACTCCTCCGTATTATCTAGACCCCAGAGGGCTAATGGCTGATGGAAGCTGATTAACAATGAGTACTTAGGGGTGGCTAACACTGGTTGAAATAAAGGTCGATTATGGTTGTTTTAGCTGTTGTTGTAATACGATTTTTAAGAACAAACGGCATAATGTAAGGTTACGTTACACGTTACAAGAAACACGCACCCACAATTGGGA
Source organism: Ariolimax columbianus (assembly GCA_036924085.1). Lineage (NCBI taxonomy): Eukaryota > Metazoa > Mollusca > Gastropoda > Stylommatophora > Arionidae > Ariolimax > Ariolimax columbianus. The sequence goes on from JAVGWX010000001.1 coordinate 50,459,272, forward strand.
AATGACACATTTGTGTGGCTTTCAGTATGGATGCTTAAGTGGCGGAGAGTTCAGACTGCTTGTTTATCGCTACAAGCGGACTAGGTTCGATTCTCAGTCTCAACATGCTCCAAGCTGTATATAGATACTAGACTGACAGTTAGGGAAAACAAGAGACGGGGGAAGAAACTTATATAAACAAAAAACAATCATTACGGTGTTTGTTCCCATTGCTGAGGTCTACCTGGATAATCTATAGGATTGTGTCACACCGTCATAACGCACTAAATAGACTGTTTCTATTTTACATCCAACAGAAAAACAAACTATACATTACAGAGGATTTGAATGTATGTCCTTGTAGTCAAAGACTGAGATTCCAAACGGTTCGACCATCCGCTGCTCTAAAAAGTGATTACCCCACCTTAGAAAGAATGATAGGGCCAAGTACAATAAAGGTCATTAACACTTTACCCTTGACAGCAAGGGCTACTACGGGGCTAACTTCACCCTTCACCGTGTACCTACAACATGGCTACAGGCAGACTTAACTGTTGAGAATGTGACGACGGAGGATCCTAGCATTTCACTCTGTCGTCTTCAAGAGTTGGCGGATTGTGCTGCTACTGGTGCTAAAATTGATAAAACCAGGACGCACCTGAACTAATTGGTTCTCCTGGGAAAATTCGTCGTCTGAATCCCCCAATGGTGTTAAAATACAAGCGCACGGAAAGATATGTACTTTTTGTAAGTAAATGTTTAAAAAGTGCAGTACTGCTATAAACAATTTGAATTTAAGAAAATCGTAGGATAATTTTTAAAAAAAATAGGTAAACAAATGAAGATGATTTAATTTTGTATTCATTTGTTTAACACTAACAGGACATCGGGTATCAAAGCTGTCTATTTTTCAATTGTATATGGCGAGATACAGTCTACCATCGAGTTATAATTTCTACAAACTGATAACGAACCCACCAAGAATTCATCTTCTCTGCATAATCACGTACAATTGAAAGTAAGCCCAGCTTTTCTAATCTGGTCCGAATGCCAGTCGAACGAATGAATATCTTTCCCAATTTCAGTGTCGATAAACGCTTGTTCTAGTTGAATAATTGGCAAGCAGGCACTCCAAAATATAATTTTAAGACTGACAAATTAATTTAACAAAATCCCACTTCGCAAAGAAGTCTTAGAAATTAACGCCGTCCATTTCTTTGAATCTTTGAAGCTGATTTTGTCAGCATCCAATAGTCGACCAGATTGTTGGCACATATTTCTTGATCATAGAGTATATCGAATATCAGAGACAGGTTTGCAAACACCTCCCCCCCCCCCCCCCCCCCCATTTTTTGGCTGGCACTAGAGACGGTTCTTCCCTGACCACCTTGTACCTGTGTCCATAACGTGAGAGCAAACATGTAGATACACCTATAAGCAGGTAACATAGGAAACAGCTGATGCCATCGGCTGTTACGGTCTTCCGTGATTGCTGGCTGTTATGTCAGTAAGAGTTACACAGAAACAAATAATATTTAAAAAAATGTCAACGTGGATTTGAAGTTCAAAAACAAAATGCGTTTTTTTAACAAGTCAATTTGTGGTAAGTCAATTTGTGATAACTAGTGGCAAGAAGTAGAGGGGTTTTTGTGTTATGTTGTAGTTGTTGGTGTTGTTGAAGGAATGCCACAGTGGGTAGATGTAACCTTTTGTGCTTCCTGAAAAGGACGTTTAGTGGCAGTCTGTTGTAGTTTTCCTCACATCTCGAGCGTGCTGATGAAGGTGGACCGGGATCCTCCAGGCGGTTGTGATATGCTTGGCTTCATCTTCGTGGCGCTTACTACTACAGGGATCACGTTGATCACTCACTTTTTTACTCAGGCTGCTATGAAAACAGCTCGTTTCCATATAGGACTGCGGGGAAGACAAGGGGAGGCTCTTGGTCAGTATATTGTGCCTGACCTTGACTAACATGTCCGATCAGTATATTGTGCCTGACCCTGACTAACATGTCCGATCAGTATGTTTTGCATGTCCAGACGTTAGTCTGCTTTCCTTATCATGTAAACTAGATTGTTTATAATGCAAAAGAAAGAATTGTAGAATTGTATACTACTTCTGCTGCACAGATCGTATGCGTTTTCATTGGAACGAATAGTTGTCAAACCATGGTGTTTCTCACATTGTGAGGCAAGCTGACTTAAAGAAAATCTATGACAATGAGTGTTTGTGTATTCTTCGCAGTACAATTAATTTATATGATGAGTTTGCTAATCCAAAACAGTCATCGTTACTCGCCTTTTACGACATGGGAGGTAGAGTGGTTCTATTCTTTCCTCCAAAGTAAAGGGTCAATGGATCCACACGAAACTATTTCTCCGCATGGCACTGTCATAAGATCAACAAATAGACCCAGTTAGGTTGGCGTGTTGTGCTTAATTACCAGAGCGAGAGTTGTCTAAGAATTTGTCAACTTAAAATGTATGAATGACAAAATGTCTGTGGATGTTTTGCAATATAATTTTCGTGTGAAACGCACAAATACCGTCACTTTTCAGTCAACACTGACTAGTCGTTCTCACCGCCATCTAGAATATGAGGTCGGTGTGAGTCCATCTCATGAGATCGAGTGTTATCAGAGGACAGGAATCGTGTTATTGTACCAGATAGTGTGGTCAATTTGACAAATACTTCTGACTGACTGTAAATACTGTCTGTATTAGTTTGGTATTACATATGCTCCAGCTAGCATTACATGACTGAATAAGTGTCAACTAAGTAGTTCACTTCTGCCGAGTGTTCAAACCCCCATCTCTCATTACTTTATTTTACAATGGTCTTATTCTAATAGTACATCCAATTGTCTCATACTTTCACTTTTATCACCAATATGATCACGGGATCCTCATTTAGTGAACCCTGCACCAACATTTAAATATGCTCTTGTAGGGGTGGGTTCAGATGATGGAGTATGTGCACAGTCTTGACTTATGTGGGAAGCGACACTGACAAGTTGAAGGAACAAGACATTGATTGATCCAAGCATCGACACTGCCAGTTTGTATTTAAACTCTCGTTGCTCAATAAGGAACTCAACAGCATTTTCTGTGACAAATAAGGTTAAACAAAAAGGAGCCCTAAGATGGTTGTTTCTTTCACCTTAGCGAGGATCTGTTGATGCCACGGATTGACTAGCTTCCTATCAGCCATATATTTATGTACACCAGTGGTAGAACGGTGTATAGCATCAGAAATTCTTAATCGGTCTGTACATCTACTAGGGCGGTTGCCTTTTTGCAGATCTCAACTCTTGTGCGAGTTGGTGGTAGCCGGTAGATGTATTTCTATGATAAGCGGGCTGAGCTCTAGCAGTACTGCGTTGTTTGGTCTTGTGCGGGTCCCAGCTCAGTTTCCAGTCGGTTTTCACCCAGGCACGAGTTGTCCAGTGGATGACTAATTTGGTGTTTCAGTATCGCGAGTGCTGCACAGCTTGAACGTGTGACACTTCCCGGATGTCACTGGTGTGTAGGCCCATCTGACGCTGTTGTCTATACGATAGGCCTACTAGACGGCGTTTAAGGGAGGCATGTGTTGTCCTCAAGCAGGTTCTCCATGACTTTTGTCAGAGACCAGGTTTCACTTCCATAGCATAGCGCTGGTAGGATCATTGAATTGAAGAGCTCTGCTCTAATCTGGTGCCGATCGGGGCGTTAGTGTCTGCCCACTCGTCAGTGTCTGGCATATCGGGCTTCAGGCTATTTTCCATGTTGAAGGGACGGCCAAGGTGTGTGTGTGTATACACCAGAAAGCACGGCTGTAAATACCTTGTTAAAGAGTGTTGGGGCAAGCTCATATGCCTCTTTGACTCAGTTTAAGATTGGGATTGATTCAGACAGTTCTTCATCATTAAGTTCACGTGAAACTGGCGGACATTTGTTATGAATTTTCTGGGGCAGCCGAATTTTGCCATGATTTTTCAGTCTGTCCACGTTGGCAGTATCAAAGGCCTTAGTCAGGTCAACAAAACTAATGTACAAGTCACGATGTTGTTCTTCACATTCTTGATTTGACATGGTACAAATGTTATATCAACTGTTCCGCGACCAGTTCAGAAGCCACACTGACTCACTGTGAGTAACCCCTCTGAAAATTATTTGTTAAGTGGTTGAGGAAAACTTCCATCACAATTTTGGCCAGCGATTGACAGGAGGGAGATTTCCCTATGGTAATCACAAGACTTACAATTGCCCTTGCGCTTGAACATGTAGACAGTGGTTATCATATATGGACAATTGTGTCATCTTTCTGGCCTTCATCCAAAACTGAACGAAATAAATATGCTATCCTGTGGAGCTTTGAATATCTCAGAAGGAGACTATAACTTTACTTAATGCTTGAGACTATAACTTTACTTAGTGGCTGAGACTATAACTTTACTTAGTGATTGAGACTATGACTTTACTTAGTGGTTGAGACTATGACTTTACTTAGTGGTTGAGACTATAACTTTACTAAGTGGCTGAGACTATAACTTTACTTAGTGGTTGAGACTATGACTTTACTTAGTGGTTGAGACTATGACTTTACTCATGGTTGATTCTTCTTCTTTTTCTGCGTTTATTCTCAATCTCCAACTACCAAGCCTTGAACAGGGCTTTGCAAGTAGCAGGATGTAGTCCCGAGAACGGAATGTGTTGTATTGCTAGTTTACAGCTTGGCTGCAATATTTGCACCATTCGGTCCGACACATTCGTGTTATGGTTGAGACTATAACTTTACTTATTGGTTGAGACTATAACCTTACTAAAGGAGATTATACGAAGACACTATCTTGAACCAACATATTCCTTCCATACTTGTCACACATTTGTTGAAAAAGATCTTTCGATTAAAAGGTTGCACCATTATCTCTCTCTCTCCCTCACTCTCTCTATCACTTATTTGTTCCCCCACCCCCCACCTCTGTCTCACACGCTTCTCATTCGATCCCATGTACCATGAGTTAATCACTCTTTTATCCCAGTATCATTTATGTGGTGTTGTTTCTAGATCTGTTTTCCAAACATGTAGGGCTACTCATAACTTAACAGTTTTTGGCCAGTGTGAATGGTGGGATGTGCAACCCCATGACTTAGAGAGTCTTCTACCATACTTTAAGTTGCCGCATGCATCTTTCTCCTCTTGTACCAGTCATCATATAATCACTGCCATACACAGAGATTCCCTCTGTAAACTACACAGGTTAAATACCATTGGTGGACCATACCCTCCAAACCACACCCATCACCATCATCAAATTCATATAATGATTGATAGTTGTGGTTGCTGATCCAGTCACAGGAAGGCTGGCATCATATGACGACACTTAATGTCACAACTAAATTACCGCCGCGAGGCGTTCTCAAGTCTGTTTGCCTCCTCTTATTCTCAGGTCCTTCAAGGTTAGTTCCAGCTTAGAAAACAAAACAAAAAGCTCTTCAGGCTAGAACGAAATGACTTGTATGAGTTAGATATCAAGATGCACACCATCAGAAATGTTTGTTGTTGTTGTTCTTGTTGTTGCTGCTGCTGCACAACATTTTTAACATGTATCAAGGAGAATTCCTTTCATTCCTTTTCTCTCCAATAAGAGAATGTGGTTTCCTTTTAGAAAGTTTGTACCAATGCATAAATGTGTTCATGCAGAGTTGGTTTCTGTGGTACTTTGTCTTTGACATTATGAGATTGCCAGCCCCATACACAACCTTGCTTAGTTGCCATTTATGACCTGTGTTTTTTTTTAAAAGCTACTTGTTTCTAAATTCTTCACTGTAAATGAATGTTTTGTGATAGTTTACAGTGGCTCTTATGTAATCCCAGGGCATACTGAAGAAAGCAGACAAGTCCTCCTCAAGTGGACGGCGTGGCCTAGTGGTTAAGTGGCACGGCTCACAACCAGAAGGTGCTGGGTTCAATCCCCATTACAGCACCAGCCGTTACCCAGGGGAAGCAAACCCTTAGAAAATGCAGGAGGTAGCAGACCCTTACATAAAATGCATGCCGAAGTCGGATGCACTGGGCGCAAAATAAAAACATAGTGCAACACATACTACCTTGGGGAATAGACAAATAAGGCGAACGAAAAAAAGAAAAAAAAAGTCCTTCTCACTGCAGAACAATGCAAGGCTTGTCAGCAGGGTCACCATTATGGGAATCACTCTGTCGATCCCGACCTCATTGATCAGGCTGCTGTAACATAGTGTTTCCAGGTTCCAGGCATTTGGTACGTGACTCTGGAGCGTCTTGGCACAATTATTTGATATGTAGGGTGCAGTGGGTTTTTTCCTTTCCTCTTGAATAAGAGCCCTATGATGGACAGGGAGTATTGGCATACATATTAGACATTTTTGATCAAGTTTGTTTTACTGGGGTCTGAGAGGGAACCAAAAATTAGTAATACTGTAACCTGTCAGGCATGTCATAATAGACGGCCGCAGCAGATTGGGCCTAGGACCCACATACTCCATCCTATAGAAACTAAACCGCCACAAGAAAAAAATAATGCATCCAAGTGAAGTCAAGTCTTCTAGAGTTGAACAGTTATCTAACGACAAGTTGCAATTATCCATGAAAAGAGCTCAACTCTGAGGGTTGCTATAGGTGAGAGGTAAAGACACTCGCCATTACAAGAAATGAACGAAAGTGCGAAATGATGGGTATTTGATACTCACAAGTTTCAAGCATCTCCTAGTCTGAGGACGGGAGATTATTCCTTAGTCCTATCAGAGATGGATAACAAACTTTGAGGTCCCATGTACACTGTGTACGTTAAAGAAAATAGGAAAGATCAGGCTATTAACTGCTGTCCGAGCAAGAATTATAAAGGTAACGAAATTCCTACCCAATAGGGATCTGCATGATGGCCAAAAGGCGGTGGCCCCTCCATCATGCACATACACAACAGGCCAGACACTGACTTGTCTGCACACTCGATTGCAAGTAAATACAAAAATAGGAGCTCTTCAGCCCCAAGGGTAAAAGAGGAGCAGATAAGAGAGATAGAAGAACTGAACTCCTGTAGATCATATGATTGTCAAGCAAGAAACGTCTATCAGAAATGCTGCAATCTAATACCAGCATGCTCTTCTTGACATTTAAAATTGTTAATGAGTTTGAAGCCAGTGCTGGAGATTTATGCTTTATGTTCACACCGGGTAAAAAAAACTACACAATTATTGATTTTATGTGGAATTTGAGAGCTTTGGTAGAGTTGTTTACTGTTAATTGATGTGTTGTTAGAGTAGTCATTGGGGATTCTGTGGCGAAGTGGTTAAGCCGTTGACCTCGTGATCAGGTGGTGTAGGTTCGACTCCGAACTCCGCCGTCTTTTTCACGGGTGCTTGATGCGGAGTCCCTTGCATCTCGTAGTCGCCCCCTAGTAGTCTTGTCCTTGACTTGCCACTGGGGTCGGGTGGTTCAAGACGAGAGAGTGAGGATAAAAAGTAGCGCAGTAAATCCTTGCTAAAAATAACGCTGACAGAATTAATTATGCGATCATCCTCTACGATGGACGGCGGCCTTTGCCTTGAGAGTAGTCATAGTTGTAGACGGATGAATAGATGGACATGGATGTACTGATGGATAGATGGTTAGAGGGATGATTAGACAGACATGAATGGATTGATAGATGGACATGGATGTACTTGCTTGGATTAACGGGTGGATGGATTGGTGATTAGTCGGACATGAATGTAGTGATGGATTAATAGATGGATGGATCTATAGATGGATAAATGAAGTAATAGAAGTACATGGACTTTCTGGTGGATGGAGGGGCAGATACGTGCACATTGGTGGATGGAGGGGCAAACATGGATGTAATGGTAAATGGATTGATGTGTACACATTTGAAGATATGGAAAGAAGGGCAAACAGATTAGTGGATGTGTGTAACTCACACCCAATGGAACATAAGAACTTTACCTCAACAATCCACCATGTGTGTGGCTGTTCTCCACCTGAAATATTCTCACAGTCCATGTTTCTGCTTGAAGACACAAAGATATCACATCAAATTAGCTCACATTACAAAATAAGTGATTCGAAATCAACAGTTCATAGAGATTTCTTCTCCCACACTCACCACCAGACACCCACAACCAATCCCTTCAACAATGTCATGTCTATAGCTGTCTTTGTGAGACACTGCCTTGAGACCCTGTACATACACCTTCAGCATGAATTTTTTTGAGTCTGCTTCCCTAGCCTTTGGCTGTCCCCAGCCTAGCTGCAAGGCAGCAGTTGTTTGTGTGTTGTCTCTCATAGGAACGTTGTTTTGCTAGACTATTAAGTCTCCTTCTAAATAGTAGCAAATTCTTTTACATGATGGTGTTGCTAGCCTCATATGTTTAGTTTGATCATTCGTGTCAATTACTCAATTCTTCTCTGAATCATAACTATACGATAAGTGGTGAAATCAGTTGGTCCACATTTTGATGTTCCTGTGGACATTCAAATATCTGCTGACAAGTTATAATTATTTTCTAATGACTGAAAAGACACAAACAATTAAAATATCATATCATTCTTTTTGGATTGTAAAATCAGGACTTTGTTGTTATTGTGTTTTATATATGGCATTGTGGAATTACTTTTTGATCGTTACCACTTATACTATTAAATTAGCTTAGCTTACTGGTTTCTTCTGTGTTGTTTTTCTTTTGTTAATTCCTTGATAAAGGAAGGTATTGATAGAATTTGCGGTCTTGGTCTTTTCATTTGTATTTTTCAATCTTCATCTGGGATCGTCCTGAAAAGGACACTGTGTCGTAGTTTACAGCAAAGATGCGATATCTGCGCGTTTCGGCCAGGCACATCCAATTTCAGCTAGCTTTTATTTAGCACCGGAGTTTGCCTTGCCACTGCAATCCCTATCCTTTGGCCAGACTACACTAGTGACTAGTGCAGCCTGTCTCCAGGGCTGTCACATGGAGACGAAATAGGGTCTTGATCAGCAATGGTTCATTAACTCTGATGCAAGCATCCAGCTATGAGTTGCTGACTGCTGTCAGCTCATGCACTGCTATAACTTAACCCCTATTTTTCAACCAATGTTGGTTGGTCTCCAGTTTTACAGCAGTCCTTTCCAATATTTATTTATTTCATAGAAAGTTTCAGAGTTGACCATCTTGGAATAAGATGGTGCACGTATTACAAGTTAGATCCATATGGCAGTATTACTCAGCTTGTCTCATGTAGTTCCCAGCTACTTAGTATGGTACCAAGTAATAAAGTCAAGTAATCCGCTTAGGCAACCAGGGCCAATCGCACTGACCATCCATGATCATGGTAGATGACAGAGTTCCAGGCAGCATGCAGGGCAGAGGCAGTGTGTCTCAGCAAGGTGTTCTGCTGGTGATGAGCCTGAGAACAACTCCATGAGGGATGCGGTCTTTTACCGCTCCTGATTTCCAGGACAGGTATAGAAACTATTGAGCCAGAATGTTCTGAAAGAGGCGGGCCACATGGCCAAAGAAAGAGAGGCAGTGCCAATACAGTGTTGAGGAAATGTTTTCCAATTGTGTCCATTGGGAGAAATTGAGAAATCGATGTCTAGTCAATGATTTCCATTGATATGACTAGTTGCACATGTGGAAGACCTTGTGCTGCTTCTGATCTTATAAGATCTGCCAGGTCTCGGGAGCCGTACAAGAGGATTTGAATGACACAGGATCTGTTTAGACAAATTTAGGTTTCCTGGCTCTGTGCAGAGTTCATGACTAATGCTGATCCTCAGAGAGTGATTTCTGGACCACTGTGTACATCAGAAGTCAGTCTGCTGTCCATGTTGATGAAGCCCTTGGCAGGATTGTCATGATTGCTATTGACAGTGATTTCCGCAGCAGGCAGACGACTGCCAAGGCTTTTAATCTTGGCCTTCGCCTAGAAAATATGCAGACCAAATGTAAAGCTGACTGCTTTAAGTTCTCCAGTGGCCTGTCAAGATCTGATAATCTAAACTTGGTATAAGGACATTGTCTGCATAATAGAAGTGTCCAACAGAGACTCCCGGGTTGTGTGTTTCCATATGTGCATGGATCCAATCCATAGCACGGCAAATATCAGATGATGTCGAGAATGTGTCAGTTAGATCCTGGCCCAAGTGAACTCCTGCACTGGTGTTGCGTTGGAGCTCTTCCAATAACCCCATTAAGGTGTTGGAGGCCTCGCACACATCTCAAGGTCTTCAACAGAGCAGATCTATCGACAGAATCAAAGTCAACAGACAATGTGAAGAGAGTAATTGAATTCACAGTATTTCAGCAAGAATGCGAAGTACAAGGATGGCGTCAATAGTGAAGTGACAGTTGTTGTGGGTGTTGATTTCTCCTCACCAGAGTAGGATGCAACATGGAGAGAAGTACATGGGCAAATTCCTGCAATGTAAAAGGCCTATAGCTGCTGAATTTTGTTCGGGGGGGGCCTTCGCATTTCACAGAGTTTAAATATTTGTTGCACCATGCAGAAGGAATCTGTCGCATGATCCAGAATGTTGTAAATAGTTGGTACATTTTTATACACATTGGATCTAATACATATTTTAATAGTTATGGAGTAATGCCATCTGGGCCTGCGGCCCTCCATCTTTCAATTTTTGTAGGGCAGTCCTGACTTTCTTTACAATAGAGGTATCAGAGTCTGTGTCAGGAACAACTGAGATGGAGTCATGGAGTAAGTCCAGTGAGGGTACAGCTGGTAGGCAATTTAAGGTGTTGTAGTGCTCGATCGAAAACAGCAACTAAAAACAGTCTTTATGAGCTGATCCAATTCTAGCTGCTCAGTATTCAATATCCATACAAAACAAGCTTGCAGCCCTAGGCACTCCTCCAGACAAAACTGAACCTGCTTGGTCTGTAGTAGCCCAAGCTGTGCACTGTGTCGCAGTGGAGGCATTAAGTCTCAGAAAGGTCTCCTTGGAACTCTGGCTAACAGCGTCAGCCTTATGTATCCTTGAGGCAAAAACTGGTCTCCAGTTACAGAAACGACTTCTCTGAAATCAGGTAACCCCAGAACAAATTCTGAGGGGCTGCCAAGAATGACCTAGAACAATACTATAATGATGTAGTCGAAACCTGAAGACAGCTAGAGGCACAACAACATGAAGTCAGCGTAACATGCAATCAAGTCTCTAAGATCCAACTCTCCCCCTAATCTACCAGTAGCGCCCAAAGGATAAGTAAATCTGACGATACCTCTTATAACTCAAAAGAATTTGGTACCAGTAGAGTGCTGCTATGCTTGTTATTAAAGGTTACTAAGTAATGTTGTGTATGGTGTTGGCATCCTTAAGTAAAATAAAGTGATACATATCTGCTAGTGCAAGAAAAGATGTGATGGAAACATGTGATAATTATTCAGTCAATCAATCGGCCAAAGCTTTTCCACCCAAAGGAGCACAGGCCTTCAACAAACGCACGCCACGTCTTCTTTTCCCGCACCATCCATTCCAGCTCAAACAATACCTTTCCTGTGGCCTTTATCTTTGCTTCTCCCTCCTCCATGTGTCTGGCTCTACCTCTCTTGCCACTGGGATTTCCAAACATGTACTGTCTTATAATACTATCAACATGTTTCCTTAATGTGTGACCTAGCCATTGTCATTGCCTCCTACACACACACACACACACACACACACACACACACACACACACACACAATTCCACAAACATCTACCTCTTCCTCTCCACCCACATTAGTAACACTTCAATCCCTCAATTCTGTGCAGGCACATACTTACGAAAGTTTATAATTTATTTTACTTTTTGGCTATTTGCTGTTTCAGAGCCATACAGCGGACATGCTTTTTATTTGAGTTAAAGATTCTCAACTTTGCGGTGCAGTTCATATTTTTTAGATTTCCATAAGTTCTCTATAGCAATGACAGCCCTAATAAATAATGGTCATTATTCTATCAACCCGAAAGTGCCATTAACGTTGAATGATTTATTGATATTTAGTTTGCCATAAATTGTTACAACTGAATTCATTAAGGGCAAAACTTCAATTGTATGAAATTACATAAAAAATATCTTTCAATGTAAACAAAATATTATTATAGTGTTGTTGCTTGTCTAGGATGGATACATGGGAATGTATGCAAAGTACATGGTCCACCACTGCTAAAGTTCTCCGCCATCATAAACAGCAGTTAGAGGTTCAGTATAACTTCACTCACAAACCTTCACCATCGAAACGGCGGAGGAGGCAACTCAACTCTGGTAACTTTATATTGTTGTTGTTTAGTTGTAAGGTTAGAAATGTATTTAGAAAAACATGCAAAAGATTTGAGATTGTAATAAAAAAGAATAGTAAGACATATGAATAGTGCCCATGGAGGAAAAAACAGAATCACCAACTTTCCAAGTATGTTTTAAAAAAGGACTAAAAATAGGTGACATGGTTGTGCATATGACTGGCAGCGTCACCATGTAAAATAAATGACAGCAGAAACCACAAAAGCATGAGTATATATAGTAGTAGCCCCTTTCAATCATGACTGACTAGGATGATATGACTTGGAGTGGAAAAAAAAATAATAACAACAAAATGTATACTTAGCTTTTTGTTGTCTTTCTCCTTACGGTGTAGTCTTTTCACCTCTCTGTGTTGCAAGAGTTCACTTCACCAAGCATGAGCTGGCCATACAGGGTAAATCTCCACCTGGATCGGTCTGCAGCTTCATCTTTCCAGGTTGTCAGAATCATGTCCAGGGCCTTCATATCACGCTTGCACACATCTTTGAGCCTCAACTGTGGTTGGCCGACTGTTCTCGCGCCATTCTCCAACTTTCCATAGAGGATATCCTTGGGGAAAGGGACCATCTTCCATATGACGAACATGACCAAGTCATCGTAGTCTTTGCTGCTTAAGTAGAGTGTACATGCTTGGAAGACCAGTTACTCTGTCCTTCCATGTAATTCTAAGAATGGATCGTAAGTGGCCGTAAGTGGAAGATGTTAAGCCTGTACTCTTGTTTGGCATAAGTTGTTCAAGTCTTGCTGCCATATAGAAGTGCGCTTACAACACCTGCATTGTAAACCATGGCCTATGTTTTAATTGTCAGCTTCTGGTTTTTCCAAACACTCATTGTGAGGCGAACAAATGTAGCAGCGGCTTTGTCAATGCGACTGTCTAATTCTGGGTCTAGAGAGAGCTTGTCATTGATTAAGGATCCCAGGTATGTGAATTGATGCACAGCTGCCAGTTCATAATTATTGATGCTAAGATTTGGTGTAGCATCTACTTCCTGTCCCAGAACATTTGTTTTGTTGAGACTTATTGTGAGCCCAAAATCTTTGCAAGACTGGGAGAAGTGATCTAACAATCTCTGAAGTTCTTGCTGACTGTGGGTGACAATTGCAGTATCATCAGCAAAAAGCAAGTCCCTGATGGTGGTCTCCCTTATCTTCGTTTTGACCTTGAGTATTGCAATGTTAAACAGCCTACCATTCGATCTAGTGTGAATGTAGATTCCTTCATTTGCATTACCAAATGCATGTTCCAGTAACAGAGCAAAGAAGATTCCGAACAGTGTCTGGGCCAGATCACAGCCCTGCTTAAATCCACTTAGAATTCCAAATGGTTGTAATATGCTACCATCAAATTGGACTGTTCCTGTCATGGTCTCATTGAACGATATTATTAGTCACAGCAGTTTGTTTGGGCAGCCTATTTTAGAGAGGATTGTTAAGAGGCTATCTCTACTAACAAAATCAAATGCCTTTGTCAGATCAATGAAAGCAACATAAAAGGGCTGGTTCTGCTCACATGACTTTTCCTGAAGTTGTTGAAGAGAGAAAATCATGTCAATCGTTGACCTTCCAGACCTAAATCCACACTGTCACGCCGGATACACACACTCAGCCAATTTCTTTAGTCTTAGTAAGATAACTCTGGTGAAGACTTTGCCTACAACACTACGCAGAGAGACACCTCATTAGCTATTACAGTCACTTCTATCACCTTTGTTTTTGTATAGTGTTACAATCTGTGCATCTCTTATATCTTGAGGTATTGTGAACGCTTTCCAGCATTGACATAACATCATATACAGCATTTGCAAAAGTGTATCTTTACAGCATTTGATCAAATCAGGTGGGATCCTGTTGCTGCGTGGTGCTTTTCCCAGGGCCAAGCTGTCAATAGCTTTATTCAGATCTTCTATAGATGGTTCGTCCATACTGGGATAACTTTTGACAGCTATAAGAGCTGTGGGAATTATTATATTAACACACGAGTAGAGCTCAGAATAGTGCTCGACCCATTGCTCCATCTGCTTTCCTTTATCTGTTATTTTCTCACCAGTAATGGATTTGAGCGCTGCTGGTTTTCCTACTCACAGGGCCAATAGCTTTCTTTATACCATTGTACATTTGTCTTATGTTCCCTATTTGTGCTGCATTATGGATCTTTTTACTAAGCTGTAGCCAATACTCATTTGTATACCGACGAGCTGTTTGTTGCACCTGGTTTCTGGCGACTTGAAGTTATACAGACTACCTGCATTTGGAAGCTGCTTGTATTTAATCAGAGCAGCGTGCTTGGCCTCAATGTGTCATTTCCTCCACTTTCGCTTCAAACCAGTCATCTGATTTAACAGTTCTTCTTCCAAATGTAGCAAGTGCAGTGTTGTGTATGACATTTCAAAGATGCTGCCAGGTCTCTGTAACAGCGGTGTCCCGATGTTAGAAATTGAGTTTCCTGAAAAGGATTCTGAAATCTCTTGATCAGCACAGGGTCCGACATTCTACTTGCGTTAATGCGTGGCTGACGTTTACTTTTGGTGTGATGGAACTTCTTCGGCTGCAAGTTTATTTTACAGAAAACCAAAGAATGAAGAGTGTCACAGTCTGCACTATGGTAAGTGCTTGTCAGGAGCACATACTTAAGGAGAGATCTTCTGACAAGAATAAGATCCAGCTGATGCCAATGCTTTGGTCGTGGGTGCATCCACGATACCTTATGTTGGGGTTTGGTCTGAAAATAAGAGTTGGTCACACAAAGTTCAATGTAGGCTCAAAGCTCTAGGAGCCGCTGGTAATTTTTAATTAATTTGTCCAACTCCAAACTTGCCAAGACATGATGGCCACGTTTCACGTGGTCTTTCTCATTCATTGTCCCAAAGCCCGCTAACCGAGTTTCTTGGAGTACTACGATGTCCACATCCAGTCTTTTCAGTTCGTCATTGATTACGTGTCATTGATTACGCGTGTCTTTTTGGCATCTTTTATATCATGCAGGTTATCAGATATTCCAGTCAGCATGGTACAGACATTCCAACATCTAAGTTTAACTGTTGATGCACTTATGTCGACACTGCAGGATGAAAATGGAAGGCCTATCCAGGTCAAAAGCTTGGGCATTCTTCTATGGAGAACAAGCTGTTGCCCATGCAGCAAGTCCCCCCTCTCTACGTAACTAATTGATCCAGGGGACCAGCATTAACCGATACAGCCTGGAATCAGCTGCGTCACAGGAGTTGCCAGAATAGCAATGGAACCACCACTAGACTGCCTTAGTGACACCAGCTCCATATTTTTTCTTAGGGTTTACTCCTGAAGCCTTTCCTGTGAACAGGTATCCCACAAGGCAGTAGGTGAACAGTTTTTGCGATAACAGATTTTTTTAGACCTGTTCAGCTTTCATGTAAAAATGGTCAATTTACAGGTCGTGTGACCTGTTATTGATTATTTTATGAGACTCTAAGATGAATGATGATGTTTATAACATTTTCGTGGGTAAGTTTGGTAACTACTGTCACAAAAAACTATAATTATATATGTTTTTAATCCAAGTCGAAAGACCAAAGGTAAACACATCCACCATCTTGGTATCTTTATCGCTATCGTATATGTATATGAGTATATGTAAATACTTTGATACAAGCTTCCTGAAAACTGGAGCTACAGTAGTCACCCTGTGTTTCATATGGATCAAAAAGA
Source organism: Ariolimax columbianus (assembly GCA_036924085.1). Taxonomy (NCBI): domain Eukaryota; kingdom Metazoa; phylum Mollusca; class Gastropoda; order Stylommatophora; family Arionidae; genus Ariolimax; species Ariolimax columbianus. The sequence continues at coordinate 50,475,231 of JAVGWX010000001.1, forward strand.
AGTCCAGAATAACAGGGAAAAAACATATGATTAAAAAAGGAACATCTATGAATACTTTCTGTACTTGTCTTCTGCAAATTATCTTTACCCTTCTTTGAATGCATTAATAGATAGCAAATGTAGCACTTCATCATGATGGCAGGAGAGCTTGAAGTTCTATCGATAATATCAATGATGTTTCATTGCCAGTGTCATGTCGGTGTTGCTATATGGAGCAGAGACATGGAGAATGACCAAGGCCATGGAACAAAGACTCCAGTCCTTTGTTAACAGATATCTGCGAAGGATAATGGGCATAAAATGGCAGAACATGGTGAGGAATGAAGACCTAAAGGAAAAGAGCCAACAACATCCACTGGAACAACAAATTAAGGGAAGAAAATGAGACTGGATAGGATATGCGCTGCAGAAGGCACAGTCCAACATAGCCAGACAGACTCTTACATGGAATCCTCAAGGAAAGAGAGAGAGAGGTAGACCCAAAAATATGTGGAGATGAGAGTGTGAGAAAAAAACTAAGATTAAATGATTACACCTGGAGAGAGGCAGAAAGAGCAGTCCAGGAACCTGCATGCTGGCAGTATGTTGTCAATGGCCTATGCACCGCAAGGTACGATAGACTTTGATTGATTGATTGAAATGCATAGTATTGGATCATGAAGGCAAGAGAGCTTGAAGTTCTATGGATAATATCATTGATATGTCACCACCCCTTGATGGCCATTTGGACTATTAGTAGATGTGACTGTTTCAGATTACAGTTCATGTTGTGATTGGGATTGTACTTTTATGTTGGGAGAGTTTGAGATTGAATGCTAATGTTGAGAGTTATTGAGATTTGCATTTCATTGTGTGACAGATTGAGGTCGTAAGTTTATTATGTATGTGTTTAAGATTGAAAGTTTATTCTATTAGAGTTTGAGATTGAAAGTTTCTTGAAAGTTTCTTTTGTGAGAGTTTGAGATTTAAAGTTTTTTTTTGGTGATAAGATTTAAATTGACAGTTTATTCATTAACAGATTGAGATTAAAAGTTTGCTTTGTAAGAGTTTCTTCTTCTTCATCATACACAGTCAGACAGTAACCATTATTTTTTCGAAAAAAGCAGCCGTCATCCTGAGGTTGTCGACACTGCCATAGAGCTTGTCTAGTGTTGCCACTGGTGATGGCCACATCTGCTCTCTCTGATCCTCGTATGTCGGGCAGTTCTGCAGCAAATGCTCAGCGGTCATTTTCCCGGTACCACACGGACATTCGTCGGTGCCACCTACCTTCTGCCTCCTCGTTGCCTTGGATGTTGCAGTGAGATGGAACCCACTGCACCACTACCCTTTTTGGTGCGGCCTGCTGGCATAGTTGACAGAGTACTGCTCTTAAATCATAAAGTTCAGTATTTTTCTGGCTTTTTAGTGCTGTGACTACGGCCATAGCATCTGTAAACAGGACTATGTGGCTTTCATTTCTTTTATCTGTCACCATTTCTTCCACTGCCGCCCTCAGTGCCTCTGCCTCCGCTCTGAAATTGCTTGTGTATTTTCCAGTAGCGAATGACAGTGTTATTTTTCTGCCATTTGGTAGGTTCAGAAATGCTCCTGCCCCTTCGTTCTGTGTTGTATTTGTTACGGAACCGTCGGTGTATGCATGGGTCCAGTCCATGCTTGGGTAGTTTTCCGTTATGTAACTCAGGGTAGTATCTCTTCTTTCTTTTTCAGACTGGCAGTTTTTGTTTCCAATACATGGTATATTTTCTACCACCTCTGGAAGTATATGCTGCCTCCAGGTAGGTTTTCGTTCAGTAGGGATGGGCTTTGGTGTTTAGTGCGTTCATGGGGTCTTCGTGCATCTTTGCTTTGGCTTTTTCTGCAAAGTTTCTCCGCTTTAGTTTCCCATTTCCGAAATTGTTTAGTCTCTGGTGCATTGGATGGTCAGTCAGTCTTCTGAGTTTTTCTGATTGCAGCTGTGCTCTGCAGTCTCTTCTGTCGGTCATGGATTGCAGTTTTGTAATCTTTTCAAGTTCTACAATTGGCGTTGACTTCATGCCTCCTGTTATAACTCTCATGGCTTGGTTTTGGGGTTTGCTAACTTTATCGAAGTTTGCCTTTGCTGCTGTTGTCCATGCCGCAATGCCATACTCGAGAACTGGTCTCACTCTTCCAGTGTAGTTTCTTTAGTATGCTCTCGTCTGCTCCCCAGCTTGTGCCAGCAAGTTTCCTCATGATTGCCATTCTTTCTCTGGTTCTCATTCGGTTTCTCTCGATCTGACTTTTCCATGTCATGCGCCGATCAAATGTGACTCCCAGGTAGTTTGGGTTGTCGTTTGGCTACAGGTATTTGCCGTTTAGACTTAATTTGGTGTTTTGGGGTTTGATTGATAGGGAGAATATTGTACATGTGGTTTTTTCCTCGTTTATTTTGACCAGCCATGAGTTCGCCTACTCTTCCAGCGATGTTAGGGCCTGCTGCATCCGATTTCTTGCTATGGTGAGATTCTTTTCAGAGGTCCACATAGCCAGATCGTCTACAAACATTGAGCTATGGACTCTTCTTGGTATATTCTCTGTAATGTCATTTATATACACCAGGAAGAGTGTGGGTGACAGTACTCTTCCTTGGGGTACTCCCTGCTCAAGTGTCACCTTTTTGCTCATCTGCCCTTGTACTTGAACTCTGGCTGTTCTGTTTTTGAGGTAGTGGCTGATCCATCTGTACATTTTCCCACAAACTTCACTTCTTCTTAGCTTGACTAGGTCCATCTTTCCAGACTTTGTCAAATGCCTTTTCCAGGTCCACCCAAACCGCTACTGTGTGTTTCTGTTCCTGGTAGGCATCTTCTATTTCCTGAGCTATGAGGATGACCTGATCCTCAGTGGATCTGTGCTGTCTAAAGTCTGCTTGCTGTGGAATTAGTATGCGTTTTTCTTCCAGATGCCACATCAGTCTGGTGTTTATCATACGTTCCATCAGTTTGCCGACACAGCTCAGTAGGCTGATAGGCCTGTATCCATTTGGATCTGTTTTGTCTTTTCCTTTCTTTGGTACTGGTACAAGTACTGCGTCTTTCCATGCCTGGGGTACAAACCCCTTTTCCAGCTTTGGTTCAGGACTGATAGCAGTTTCCTCTTTGCTGTTTGGCCCAGCCCCATCAGCATTTCATTTGTTATCCCGTCTTTTCCGGGAGATTTCCTTTTCTTTAATGTTCTCATGGCCTCTTCCATCTCGTTCATTGTTAATTTTGCCATCATATGCTCTTCTGGTGCCATATTGATGTTGTCGTGCCCCTTTTGCTCTTCCTTAATGTCTGTATGCCTATCTGCAGGGACATCTATGTGGTTCGCTCTGGCATAGTGTTCAACAAAGTCGTTTGTGGCTTTTTTTCTAGTGAGCAAGTTTTCGCCCTGCTTGATGGTAATTTGTTTGTTTGACGGAGTTTCATCATTCATGGCTCTGATTAACTTCCATAGTTTGTTCCCTTCTTTATCTAAGTTGAGGCTTTCTGTTTTTGTTTTTCCAGCTTTCTCTTGCTGTTTGGTTTAGAGTGTATTTGTATTTCGCCGTGGCGGCTTTGAGGGCGATGTTTGCCTCCATAGATTGTTCTCGCTCTGCCATGTTCCTAGCATTTGTGACTGCGTCTTCCGCTTTCTGCAACTCATCATTCCAATAGGGCTTATAATTTTTCCTTGGCCCTCTTGGGATGGTTTCAGTGGCAGCTTGCATTATTTTGTAAGAGTTTGAGATATGAAAGTTGATTTATGGTTAAAAGTTTGAGATATGAAAGTTGATTTATGGTTGAAAGTTTGAAATATGAAAGTTGATTTAAGGTTGAAAGCTTATTTTGTGAGAGGTTGAGGATGAAAGTTTTTTGTTGTTGTAGAAAGTTTATGTTATGAGAATTTCGATTGGGAATTTATTATTGAAAATTCTAGTTGAACTCTCTACACGTGATAATAGATATGATAATATTGACCAGGCCTTACACATGTTTTAATCATGTTGTTTGCAACAAGGTCTCATCCAGATCAATTTTTAAAGTGTTTATTATGTTGTTGAAAGTCACTAACCAAAAAAAAAATTGTCAATAAGTAAAATTATTGTCTTGTCTTTTCAAGGGGTTTTATACAATGAAATATAATTTTACAAAATTGTTCAGCTGCTTTTTTAACCTGGTAATCATAGACAGACAGTTCTAGTAACATAAATGACAGAATACAACAGAAAAATTTAAGGGTTTGGACATATTTTTATTACACAGCTATGTTGCAAGTAAGGCAGAATGCTGTCCTCAAGCAATATAGTGAAACATAAGCTATTATTTTCAAATGTGGGGCACTATAATTTGCTGACTGGTGGAGTGTTTTAATTTGTGGTGAAGAGAGATGTACTTTTGTTCTGTTTGTCAGGGAAAATCTAATTTCAGGTTGAAGAAGTATATTTTGTAGTAGAAAATTATATACTAGGTAACTGAGAGTAAGTTTGGAAAAGGTATTGATGGTCTTTGTACAGAATTATTTTTATTTTTTTTTGCGTTCGCCTTATTTATCTATTCCCCAATGCGTGTGTGCGTTACACTGTGGTTTTTGATTTTGCGCCTGTCGACCCAGTGCATCCGACTTCAGCATGCATTTTATGTAAAGGTCTGCTTCCTCCTGCATTTTCTAAAGGTTTGCTTCCCCGGGGTAACGGCCGGTGCTGTGATGGGGATCGAACCCAGCACCTTCTGGTTGTGAGCCGTGCCACTTAACCACTAGGCCACGCCGTTTCCCCCTTTGTACAGAATAACCAGAAGTAGTTTATTAGCAGGTCTTTGTACAAGGGTAGCTAAAAGTAGTTTATTAGCAGGTCTTTGTACAGAATAACCAGAAGAAGTTTATTAGCAGGTCTTTGTACAGGATAACCAGAAGTAGTTTATTAGCAGGTCTTTGTACAGGGTAGCTAAAAGTAGTTTATTAGCAGGTCTTTGTACAGGGTAGCTAAAAGTAGTTTATAAGCAGGTCTTTGTACAGGATAACCAGAAGTAGTTTATTAGCAGGTCTTTGTACAGGGCAGCTAAAAGTAGTTTATTAGCAGGTCTTTGTACAGGATAACCAGAAGTAGTTTATTAGCAGGTCTTTGTACAGGGCAGCTAAAAGTAGTTTATTAGCAGGTCTTTGTACAGAATAACCAGAAGAAGTTTATTAGCAGGTCTTTGTACAGGATAGCTAAAAGTAGTTTATTAGCAGGTCTTTGTACAGGGTAGCTAAAAGTAGTTTATTAGCAGATCTTTGTACAGAACAACCAGAAGTTCATTAGCAGTTTTTTGTACAGGATAGCTAAAAGTAGTTTATTAGCAGGTCTTTGTACAGGGTAGCTAAAAGTAGTTTATTAGCAGGTCTTTGTACAGGATAGCTAAAATTAGTTAAGTAGCAGATATATTTGTTAGGGATGATGTCTTAGAGGTTTTGTTGTATGGTATCTTAGTTTTTGTGAGGTTGCATCAGTTCTCTTCCTTGCTTACTTATCTTCATTAGTTATAAATAGCCAGTCACCAGTTTACAACTGGGTTGGCTGAAGCATGATGGGACTGGATTACGTACCCACTGTTTTTTTTAAATGAATGATAAGAGCTCTAATCTCTTTGCATTTTTTACCATAAACACATTTTAAGGAATTTTTATAAGGATAGAAAATGTTCAATTTATACCACTATGTCAGTGTCAGATATTCTCTCTATTTTTAAAATATCTTAATTAACTAAGAAAAAATGGGATAGATAACATTAAGTCTTCAACTCATAACTGATCACTTGCATCAGGGTCAGCAAACCAGAGCTGTCCAAGTTACTATTCTCCTTCAAGTGGAGACCCTGAAAACATACTGCATCCATGTATTCTGGCTGAGAGAATAGAGATCAAAAAGGGAAGGCGAACCTGGCCCCACACATGGGCTGAGCTGAAACTGGAAGTGTTGGGCAGAGCTGCACAGATTTCACAGCCTTGCTGTAAGCTATGATATAACACAACAAAACATATTTTTCAGGAATAATGTAAGACAAAAAAAAAAGCAAGATAGAGAAACATTGTTTGGTGTTTTTTTTGGCGTTCGCCTCTTTTATCTTTTCCCCAAGGCGGTGTGCATTGCACTGTGGTTTTTATTTTGCGCCTGTCAGCCCAGTGCATCCAACTTCAGCAGGCATTTCATGTACGGATTTGCTTCCTCCTGCATTTTTTAAGGGTTTGCTTCCCCAGGGTAATAGCCAGTTCTGTGATGGGGATTGAACCCAGCACCTTTGGTTGTGAGCCGTGTCACTTAACCACTAGCTCACGCCGTCCCCTTAGATAGAGAACATGATTACCTTCATGTCTTGATCGTGTGATAGTTTGCACAATTCTGAACACCTTAATTTCCTACTTCAGTTCTATGGCAAAGAACATGACAACAAGAAATACAGCTGAAGATTGAGGAGTAAATTTAGATATTGTAAGCACATAACCTCAGATAGAAACTTAACAAGATGAGCAGAAGTGTGCTGGATTCGAATCCACTGGGACAGAGATGATTGGGGAAGCTGAAGAACACCAGACAAAGAACAGTGACAGATAATGGGTTGACAAAAGGACAGTCCTAAAAAGAAGTTCGTCGTAAATAGAAACTAGACCTTAATGGAAGCGGGTACTAAATAGAAACCAGTTTAAAATAGAGACATATCCAAAATATAAATTTGTTCTGAATAGAGATCAGTCTTAAATATAAATCAGTTGTAAATAGAGACCTGTGATAAATAGAGATGTTCTAAATAGAAACCAGTTCTAAATAGAGGTTGGTCCTAAATTAAGACCTATCCCTAATAGAGACTGTTCCTAAATAGAGACCTGTCTTAAATAGAGACCTGTCTTAAATAAAAGTGGTCCTAAATGGAAACCAGTGAAAAGCACCCAATTGCAGACCAATATTTCACAGGGGACCAAGAAGGATTATGTTAAGTAAGTAAGAAATGCTGTGCTTATGGAATTATACAGATGACTAATATAATTTCCTACTTAAACCTAATTTCTATTTTAGACTCTAAATTATACAATTAAAATGCATTTTTAACATTACTTGCCTCAGACAAACTCTAGCACATGCATGGTTACTTTAACAAGTACATGAGAATGGGTTCTAAATAGTCTTGCCATCTGGATAACAATTTTGTGACAAATAGAATATGTCAAAGCTTAAGAGAGGCTCAGTATTGACCGTCTAGCCGAGCAATCATTAGAGCTAATGGATCCAGTGCTCTTGAAGGGTAGGAGCAAACAGATTGAGATTAATGGCCTGTGCTGAGATTTCCGCCAATAATGATTTCAATCAGCTGAAAGATTTAATTAGCTGCAATGAACCAAAGTTAGAACACATTATTTTTGAAAGATCTAGATGCGTATTCCATTTGGCGGCACACTCTTAAATAAAGGCAATGGTATTTGTAAATTGAGTCATTCGCTAGGTGCAGAAATTGCCTGTGGCTGGTTTAGTTGGTTTTCTACAAGTTTTATAACATGTTTGTCAGGTCACATACAATTTGATAATTGGACTACATTTTTAAAAAGGGCTAGATTTAAAAAAAATTGTAATGTAGATAAGAGCCCTTGTCTCTCATTGAACAACTGGCAGCGCGGAGCTTGTTAATGTGGACCCAACTATAAATGGGACCCGACTAAAAATTATGGAAGACACAGCAGCTGGTTACCTAGCCTCACTAAAGTTGATACTTTATACAATCAGTTCTTTACCATTTTATCACCAACTACAGTAACATTCACCTTTGGTTACCCCACCTCACTAAATCTTAGACAGTACAATCAAGTCTCTACATCTTCATCCCCAACTACAGTTTACTAGAGGGAGATCATGCTTAACAAATCTATATTAGAATTCATGGAGGAGGTTACTAAAATGATAGATAAAGGGGAGCCAGTGGACGTTATTTATCTAGATTTTGATAGAGTACCTCATCAAAGATTATTTCGAAAGTTAAAATCACATGGAATAGGATGGGAAGTTGCCAAATGGATTGAAAATTGGTTAACCGGAAGAAGGCAGAGGGTGGGCATAAATAAGGCGTACTCTGAGTGGTGTGAAGTGAAAAGTGGTGTGCCACAGGACTCGGTTTTGGGATCAATTTTGTTCTTGATATATATAAAGGATTTGGACATTGATATGGGATCCATAATTGCAAAATTTGCTGATGACACAAAACTATACAGTAGTGTCTCATCTACAGCAAAAGTGGATATATTGAGGTTGGATTTAGATAAAATTTGAGAATGGTCTGTAAGCTGGCAAATGGAGTTTAATGTAGATAAATGTACAGTCATCCACATGGGTAGATCCAATATGGAACATAATTACAGAATGAGAGAGAACAATATTAGAAAGATGGATAAGGAAAGGGACCTAGGGGTTATAATAGATCATACAGGAAATGTGAGTGAGCAAGTTAAGGTAGCAGTGAAAAAGGCAAATGCAATGTTAGGTATGATAAAAAGAAATATTAAACATAGGACCAAGGAAGTGATAGTCAAACTGTATAAAGCTTTAGTTAGACCTAGATTGGAGTACTGTGTATAGGTGTGGAGTCCTTATCATAGAGGGGATATAAACATGCTGGAAAGAATACAAAAAAGAGCGACAAAGATGATAGTGGGATTCCAGAATTACAGTTATGAGGAAAAACTCAGAAAAACCGGCCTACAGGTTCTAGAAGAGAGAAGAATTCGTGGTGACTTAATACAGGTTTATAAGATGATCAGAGGAATGGATAAATTAGACTATAACAAGTTTTTTAAAATACAACCACCCACAAAAACCAGAGGGCATAGCTACAAGCTGACTAAAGAGAAGTCCAGATTAGATATTAGGAAATATTTTTTAGTCAGAGAGTGGTGTCTGCTTGTAATGCATTGCCAGGGGAGGTAGTGGAGGTAGGGACAGTTAATGCATTTAAGAATAAATTGGATGCGCATAGCTTTTAGAGCAAGGTGATGTAAATGTAACTGGTTGTATACAGACTCTGCAGGGTCTTCTAAACGAGTATAAAGACGTTAAGTTAAGTATGTTAAGTAACTGTAGTGCTACAACCTTCACATTTGGTTACCCCACCTCACTAAATCTGAGACATAGTACAATCAAGTCTCTACATCTTCATCCCTAACTACAGTAGCTGTAGCTGCATCTACCTTCACATTTGGTTACCCCACCTCACTAAATCTGAGACAGTACAATCAAGTCTCTACATCTTCATCCCTAACTACAGTAGCTGTAGCTGCATCTACCTTCACATTTGGTTACCCCACCTCACTAAATCTGAGACAGTACAATCAAGTCTCTACATCTTCATTCCCAACTACAGTAACTGTAGCTGCAACTACCTTCACTTTTGGTTACCCCACCTCACTAAAGTTGATACTTTATACAATCAGTTTTTTACCATTTTATCGCCAACTACAGTAACTGTAGCTGCATCTATCTTCACATTTGGTTACCCCACCTCACTAAATCTGAGACAGTACAATCAAGTCTCTGCTGCTTCATCCCGAGCTACAGTAACTATTGTGGGGCTAACTTTACCTGTTTGTAAGTGGATATGAAGAGTATAAAATCAATATGCCAAATAACATCATTTGCTGCTCTAGCAGGCAGAGACGAATCCGTGGATTCAGCTATTCCTGAATCAATAATCTCCAGTAATGGATTGTATTACACCCATCTTAACTTTTTATGAGATTTTTGTATTGTTTTCTTTTCCTCCCATTAAAAATCCAATTTTTTTTTCAAAATGATCTGTTAGAAAAACAAGAATTAAACAACAGATGCATGTTTTATTTAAAAGATTTTGGTTTTAAACATTGAAGACATGTTGTATTTAAAATGACAACTACCTTTTTCAAGATAAGAAACCTAACAATTTAACCAATGAAACAAGACATACACTGACATTAAACTCACATGAAGCAAGAAGAGTTGGGAAATGGAGAAAAAAAAACTACTTTGTTAACAACAGCGGAAGGGAGGCAAATGTATGAAAGTCTCATGGGCATAGTTCAGGATTTAAGAAGACAGCTCAAAACAGAAATTGATGGAGAGCATCCGTTGCAACTCAATGTTCCACAAGAGGCGGGAAGGGTAAAGTCAAGTGCTTATATAGATCTCATAAACATTGATGTTTGGTTACTTGTATACTGATTACATGGTTTTATTTAGATAATAGTTATGAGTTTTTTATAATATTCTGCACCACAAAATACAGGTTTCAATCCAAATTATCAGGAAAAACACAGCGGGGAAAAAAAAAACACATCCGCCATCTTGGTATCATAATTGACTCCTAGAAAGTTCTAGAAATCCTCCCAGTGGACCTCATCAATGACAATCAACACTGAAGTGATAGATAGGTACAAGGGCTAGTCACTGCATAGGTCACAAATTACTTTAAAGAAAAACCAAAAAAAAAACCAAAACAACTAAATGAGATGTGAACTTGAGAAAACCAGTAATTTGTTTGCAATTACATTATACCTCATTTGTCAGCATCATTTCCACCAACATTGATACATTTATCTCCTCGCCTTATCAGTGCAGTAACACCTGCAGCCATAGAAGTCTTTGGTCTGATAGCTCAGCCATATTTGTTTTTCACGTTCAACCTCTTCATCTTTTGCTAAACATCTCTTGCCATGGTGGGATCATACATTATGTTGCAAGCCAAACCATGCGAGCATCCTATATCATCTGCTACACTGTCTATAGTTTCTCGACTTTCAGCTCGAATCATCTCCCCCATCAGCCACACAGATGCTTCTGTTGCATTCTGAACAGGACGACCAGGTCGGGCTTCAGCACCAGTTTTTTAGTGACCCAGAGCACGCTTTACACATCTCACCGTAAAGAGGAAACGTTTCCTAATGTATATCGATTGCAGAAAGTCTTTTTGCCCTTCCCAAAATTCCCAACAGCACACTATTCTTTGAGTGTACACTCTACGAGTACCAATGCTATTTTGTATCTGAGCTTCCACATGCATGTGTCTGCTATTTGTAGAAATCACAAAGCTGGAAGTTGACCTATTGACACCTTTAGAAATTACCAACTACCTTTTTCAGCTAGCCTATATCAGTTCGTGATCTACTTACTAACTTGTAAGATGAGTTCATAAACTTATAACTATATTTGTTATTGATCACAAAGGAGCATAAGACCTCCTAGCAAGAAATCTGCATTTAAGCCCCATGTATGAACTCTTGAACTGATGGTATCTCTAACATTTTGCTTTACAAGAAGAGATTTTACATCTGCTTTACATGCAGAGGGATTACATCTCATGTCCAGCCACCCCAAATCATAGTTGTCTTTTGCAACAGGTATAATAGGGATTGATGTGGTTCTCCTACTTCCTCATCAGAAAGGATCATCATGATTGACATCAGGAAACTTTAAATAACTATAATCATGATTATTTAGTCAGTCTTTCACATTTTTTACAGTGTGATTACACAGTACCATCAGCCACAATTTTTTTGTTTTCATCAGATTTTGATCTACCAATTATTTATTTTCTACTTGTCCAACCTTTGCTCCCTTCAAAACATTAGGGCACCCACTAATATTAGTGCCCAGCTTGAAGCGTGCCTCAAAGTCCTTTGTGCATTTTTGCAGTTGCGGTTCCTGGAAAAACTACATTGGCTAGGTTAGGCTACTGGCCCCATGCACAATCTTTGTTATTTGCCTTTAGGAATGCTTGAAAGGCAGCTTATTTTTAACTACTCTGTACCCACAGGGAGTCGATACAAACATATACATGTATGGCTCTGTTACCTCAGTGGTTCATTTACTTTCATTATTTGCTTGGCCCTCTTTGCCCTTGGTGGTATACCTTGAATAATACATTCTCTGCCACTCTTTGGTTAATATGGCTACCACATTGTATATTGTACACTGGTTATCTTTGTTCATTTTGTGGTTTTTAAAATGTTTGTTTATTCTTTGTCCCTGACGAAAGCCCTGTGGCCATAACAGAGGTTCTGTTACGTTTTTGTCCTGGTGTCCGGTGCAGTAACTGAGCCATACCTGTTTGTTTTTGTCAAGATTGACCGTCAGTACAGCTGGAGTTTAGCTTTACTTTACCTGGATCCACAAGGATAGCCACATGTAATATATGTGTGAATATTAATGGTAAACCTGTATCATCCATGTTACTAAGGCCTGAAACAGGAGCAAAGAATAGTAACAACATGCCAGGGATGTTAACTAAGGAGGGTTGGGCATGAAACCGGCTGCCCTATCCTTTAGAAACTATAAAAGCACAAGACAAAAAAGAACAAGAATTCTACATTCTATGGTAGAAGGTAAGTGACAGTCAAGTAATGTGAGAGTAGGCTTGAAATAAACCATCTGTTGAATTGTCTTTTGTCTAGTGTCTGACATACCGGAGAATCAAGTGCCACAGATAGAAACAGAAGGGGACCATGTACCAAGTATCAAACTATTATGTGGGGCTGATCTGCTGGAGTCATTTGCTGTCCCTGGACTTTGGGAGGAGGAGGATGTGAGATGCTTCATTTTATTATTTTTCTGTTTGAATATTTTCCTCAGTTAATAGTTTATGTTGGGGAAAGAGCAAGAGTGAGCGACAAATGAGATGATGATGTTATGGATTTGAACTTTTGACATTCTCCACATAAAATGTTTTTTTTTCTCTGATCTCCAGGTTAACTCTTTTATTCTTGTATCAATACTCATAATTCTTGCTGTTTGTCAGTCAGTCAGTCAGTGTGCTAAAACAGAAACCAAAAGTCTGTGTTAGTAAAAAGAGTCATTTAGTACATTTGTCAGCCAGTGTGTCGGGGACGGCGTGGGCTAGTTGTTAAGTGACACGGCTCACAACCGGAAGGTGCTGGGTTCGATCCCCATCACAGCACCGGTCGTTACCCCGGGGAAGCAAACCCTTAGAAAATGCAGGAGGAAACAGACCCTTACCTTACATAAAATGCATGCTGAAGTCGGATGCACTGGGCCGACAGGCACAAAATAAAAACCACAGCCCAACGCACACCACCTTGGAGAATAGAGAAATAAGGCGAACGCAAAAAAAAAAATTATTGATGGGTTAATTACTAGTAGAACGTTATTGATAGATCTTTCTTTTAAACATAGGCGTCTATTCCACATTTTCAGGGCTTTAATGGTAGGTTGGGCAATGCCATTAGTTATCCAACTTCTGCCCTACCTGGGTTAGAATGGTCATATGGCTAGTCACTCCTTATAACCTATTCTCAGGGCTGCATGGTCCTATTATCATCTTCCACCAATCACAGAGCTCTTCTTCTGGAATGGCGAAACTTAGATTTTCAATATTCATGTGTACAACCTACTACAGTACATATCATAACCCTTTCAGTTTGTTCCACAGCCAGCTTTTGAAGTTGAAATGGACCAATAGCCTTCACCTAATGAAACTGAAACCCTACCATAATGAAAAGTCTAGCACTCCATCCCCTGTGGCAGTATTTGGTATTTTCCTCATTCCCACAGTGTTTTACACATTGAACCCAAAGTATGTGCTCTATCATTATTACTCCACGCATCATTACAGTTTATTGTAAGAGATAATGTTACATTTTTTATTATGCTCAACCAGGGACTCTTTAACTTTTTTAGGTACAATCCTCTATGCCTAACTTTACGACAGAGGTCCTCAACCAGTGGAGAAATTTGGGATTTATGGGGAATTTAGTTGTTCAGGGAAGGAATTATTTTGGTTCAGTCTGTTAAGCAATCAGTTATGAATATTAAGAAAACTTCTTTTATCCAAATTTAAAAATTCATCAAAATTGTATATTACTATTCAATTTGAAAAGTGCTATAAAAAATACCACACATAAAATTCAAGAAGTCTGGAGAAATACAACAATAACTCCAATATGGAAAAAGGAAGGTAGCAAAATAGACTGTACAAAATACAGAGGAATATCGCTCCTAAATATTCTGTAAAATCATAGGAAAAAAGATAACGATACATTATTGAAGCACAGCTCATTAATACAAAGATGGGATTTAGAAAGAATAGAAACTGTACTGATACTATTTTACTCTGACAATTGATGGAGAAAACAATTGAATACGATCAGGAACTATATATTTCCTTTGTAGATAAAGCTATATAGATGGACAACTACTATGGAAAATATTGGCTCACTTTGGAGTAAACGATCACCTAATCAACCTATGCAAAAGTCTACATTGATGGCCAGTGCTCAGTTACAACAATAACTGGACTCTCCAAAAAATGTCATATCAAATCTGAAGTGCGGCAAGGATGTGTGGCATCTTCTGTGTTGTTCATCACATATGTAAAACATCCAATCCAAGTGAAGGAAACAACATTCATGTAAACTTTTCTCGAAACCAGTGAGGTCATTGGGGCACACATGAAGACATTCAAACAACCCAACACTACCCTTCTCTGTCAGAGGCCGCTGCCTGTGCATCTTCTGGTCGAAGATTGGTCCTTTCTTTTATGTTGTCCTCCCACCTCTTTTTGGGACGGTCTCTTCGTCGTCTGCCTTGCACCTTTCCGTGCAGGATCGTATTTGCAAGACCATTTGATCTTGATATGTGACCGTACCAAGTCAGTTTCCTTCTTTTGACAGTTGCCAAGAGGTCTTCAAAAGGCTCTATTGCTGTTGTAATCTATCTCATATTTCCTCATTTGTAACTCGGTCTTTGTACAATTGAGGCCGACTAACTCAAAGTTCAACTACGAAAAGGTGGATTACATAAATATCAGAAATGGTGAATGTCACTGTGCACAAGGCACACAGTCAAGTTTATTCCAGAGATCTCATCATAAGCTAACACTAAAAGGCAAATTGGAACAGCGAAAAGAAGAAAATCTGTAACGTGGCAAATGACATTCTGACATATGGGGAAAAAGGTGCATCAGGCAAGCAATATTGAAAAGCACTGCTTTATGAGGCATGACTGGATATTTTCCTCACTGCTTTGAAGTTCTTTACTCAGTCTAGAACCTATCTGGTATCCATACAAGCACATCATTACTCTAATCATTGCATTCTTTATAATTTAAATAATTAATTAGATTTGTTTTGTCCCTGCTGAAGGGCTTTTGGTCTCAATCTAGTCTGTTTTTGTGTCTGTACCTCTCCATAAACATATTCTTATATATTTTGTTATAGTGACAGGAGACCTCTTGGGTTGCTCCAAGACCGGTTTCTGGCAGCTTGAGTTGATGAAGAAACTAAAACTCTATTGTATAAAATTGACTACACTACATTCCATACCCCATTGTCTGTTCCACAGCCAACTTTTTAGCGGTTTCTACATCTTTCTGAGCCCATGTGCTTGGTTGTCCTTTCAGGCCTAGCTGCTTCAGTAGGCTGTGTACAGATGCAGTCAGTATTTCTACAGCTATGCCTTTGGCTATAAACCCCTTTTTACTGAACTCTGTAACAAAGTCACTATATTTGACCAATGTTGAACTTGTCAACATTCATTATTGATAACAGCATAAACAATTATAGCTCAGATGTCTCGCTGGAACAGAAACAAAACACAACCCATGTTAGAATCAAAATGATTTCATAAGAGACAAAAAAACAAAAACAAAGAATAAAAGCATATAACAGATCATTACAACAAAGAAAATATACATTGCATAAAAAAGCTGAGACAACGACCAGAAATGTGAGAAATTTAGTAATGACAGACCAGATAAAACAACATTTATTGAAATGTTATTTGTTAATGATATCTCTACATGACTCTTCTCTCAACAGATTGAGTACATAGTTGGAACTCATGGCCTTGTAGTAATAACTAGATCTGGATCTGACCCACTCAAGTTTATATACGAGTCAGATATTTTAACAAAATTCCAGGTGAGTCAATAGCGTGAGGCTCATTCCCACAAACCTGTTTACATTCACAAATTTACCAGAATCTATGAGTTCTTTAAAAAATGTTAATTTTGAACTCTTTACTAAGAAAGAAATAAAGAAATTTTGTAGAAGTACAAACATTTTGACTTGAATTTTCTTGGACTTCAGCATTACTGACAAGAAGAAGGTGAGCACTGCATTCTACTGTACATGCCATGTACAGAGGGTTGTGGAGGATGCTGACAGACTCATCATGTAAAAGCATCTCCAACTCCTGGCCTTCCACACTATCATTCTCACAGATGAAAATCCTGGTATGGAGTAGCTTTCTAGGTTTGCAAGGAAACTTAAGAAACAGTACCCCTTGTATTCTTCTTCCTGTGACGGCATCATTGATGTTTACACTATTTGATGAACTCGGCTCTTGTTTAAAGCTGCTCATTAGTTCTGTAAAGTTTTGAGTTTAGTATTGAATTGTTGGGCCAGTGTATCTTCCTTAGTTGGCCATAATAGTATTGGAAATAATAAATCCGAAAACTGACAGGCACAACATGCGAGGCACAACCATCATTCTTCGGACATCTGCACTTGCTCTGTGTTTTTCCATAGCTAAATACGCTTTGCCAGTTTGGAAAAACCCTACCCATGCAAAACTAGTTGATACAACAATAAATGAGGTGAGTCGGATAGTTTCAGGTTGCCTAAAATCCACCCCCATTGATAAAATATACCCCATAATTGACAGCACCACCTGAGATTCGAAGAAGCACAGCAGCAGAAATCGAACGAGAAAAACAGGAGCATGACCCAAAACACCCAATGTATGGACATCAGGTACAGAGCACAAGACAAATTCAGACATAGCTTTCTAAAGTCAAAGCAGCCCATACAGACAAACCCTGAAAGTTTCCGTATCGAGAGATGACATGAATTTGGAACTTTGGGAGGAACCTGCCCTCGGACATCATCTACCATACACAATATGGAAGTCGTTGAACAGACTCAGAACTGGTGTATCACTTTGCAAGAGGAATATGAAACGATGGGGATACATAGATGATGACATGTGATTGTGGCACAATACAGGACCCAGACCACCTGATGACCTGCCCTAACCTCCAGGAAATATGCAATAGGTGCGACATCCTGGAGACAAATGATAGGTCAATCCATGTCGCTGAATACTGGATGCATGCTGTAAAACGTGTTGCTTGGACATGGAAAGTAAGTAAGTTGGCCATACAGGAGACAGTCCTGTAATACATGCTCAGCAGTTTGATCATTTAGTCCACATGTACACAGTGGTGAATTGCACAGTCGAAGCGTGTACATGTGTCTGTTCAATCTGTGTGCCCTGTCTTGAGATGAAGAATGGTGATCTTTTCTCAGATGAGCAATGGTGATCTGTTCTGAGATAAAGAATGGTCATCTGTTCTGAGATGAAGAATGGTGATCTTTTCTCAGATGAGCAATGGTGATCTGTTCTGAGATAAAGAATGGTGATCTGTTCTGAAATGAAGAATGGTGATCTGTTCTCAGATGAGCAATGGTGATCTGTTCTGAGATGAGCAATGGTGATGTGTTCTGAGATGAAAAATGGTGATCTTTTCTGAGATGAAGAATGGAAATCTGTCCCTTCCAGTCAAGGGTGTGATTGTTGCCATTTGATTTGTTCTGTTTACTTCTGGCAGTCTGGATAGTTTTCTTTCTTCAAAGAATGTGATTTCAATGTCTTGTTCACAATTTCTACCCCCTCTTGTTAGCCTATCTGCCTTCTCATTCCCTGGTATGTCATAAAAGGATGGTAGCCACTGAAGAATGGTTTGCTTTCTGTCAGCTACCTTAACTTAACTTAACTTAACATCTTTATACTGGTTTAGAAGACCCTGCAGAGTCTGTATACAACCAGTTACATTTACATCACCTTGCTCTAAAATCTATGCGCATCCAGTTTATTCTTAAATGCATTAACTGTCCCTGCCTCCACTACCTCCCCTGGCAATGCATTCCAAGCAGACACCACTCTCTGACTAAAAAAATATTTCCTAATATCCAACCTGGACCTCTCTTTAATCAGCTTGTAGCTATGCCCTCGTGTTATTGTAGGTGGCTGTATTTTAAAAAACTTGTTATAGTCTAATTTATCGATTCCTCTGATCATCTTATAAACCTGTATTAAGTCACCACGAATTCTTCTCTCTTCGAGACACTGTAGGCCGGTTTTTCTGAGTCGTTCCTCATAACTGTAATTCTGGAATCCCACTATCATCTTTGTCGCTCTTTTTTGTATTCTTTCTAGCATGTTTATGTCCCCTCTATGATAAGGACTCCACACCTGTACACAGTACTCCAATCTAGGTCTAACTAAAGCTTTATACAGTTTGACGATCACTTCCTTGCTCCTATGTTTAATATTTCTTTTTATCATACCTTGCTTGGTTCAGTCCTCATGTGCAGGAGTTTGCCATCCTTGAGAACTTGCAGTACAGTTTGTGTGTCTGTGATGAGGACTACCTGGTTGCAGTCAGAACTGTGGTTATAAATCATATTCACAGCTCGTTCATGTACTTGAATCTAAACTCTATAGTTAGAGCAGAATTTGCCAGTGGGAATACTCCTTGTCTCACAACAGTTTTTGAGATATGAGAAAAAGTTACCAGCTCCTCAACTCTTGACAGCATTTGTTGCTGATCCATTAGTGTAAGCATGTATCCAGAATTGTTGCTGATCCATCTGTGTAGGCATGTATCCAGAATTGTTGCTGACCCATCTGTGTAAGCATGTATCCAGAATTGTTGCTGACCCATCTGTGTAAGCATGTATCCAGAATTGTTGCTGATCCATCAGTGTAGGCTTGTTTCCAGAATTGTTGCTGATCCATCAGTGTAGGCTTGTATCCAGAATTGTTGCTGATCCATCAGTGTAGGTATGTATCCAGAATTGTTGCTGACCCATCAGTGGTAAGCATGTATCCAGAATTGTTGCTGACCCATCTGTGTAGGCATGTATCCAGAATTGTTGCTGACCCATCTGTGTAGGCATGTATCCAGAATTGTTGCTGACCCATCTGTGTAGGCATGTATCCAGAATTGTTGCTGACCCATCTGTGTAGGCATGTATCCAGAATTGTTGCTGACCCATCTGTGTAGGCATGTATCCAGAATTGTTGCTGACCCATCTGTGTAGGCATGTATCCAGAATTGTTGCTGACCCATCTGTGTAGGCATGTATCCAGAATTGTTGCTGACCCATCTGTGTAAGCAATAATCCAGAATTGTTGCTGATCCATCTCTGTAGGCATGTATCCATGGTTGTTTTGGGTAGTTTTCTTCGATCATACTCAGTGTAGCAGTTTGCTTTTGCAGATCATTATACTCAAATCTAGTTATTTAAAAAGAAAAATTATTTTTTGCGTTCGTTTTATTTTTTTATTCCCCAAGGCAGAGTGTGTATCAATTTTGCTTTTAAATTTGTGCCTGTCAGCCTAGTGCATCAGAGTTTGACATGCATTTTATGTAAGGGTCTGCTTCCTGCTGCATTTTCTAAGGGTTTGGTTCTCTGGAGAAGCGGGTGGTGCTGCGATTGAGGAGCAAACCTTCAGTTTTTGAGCCGTGTCACTTAACGACTAGCCCACGCCATCCCCTAAATCTAGTTATGATATCACTTATTGATGTTTTAATTTGTAGACCCGTTATATGATACAAAAACGTACAAGTACTTATTTATCCGTGATTAGAAGGAAGAGGAAGAAGATAATGTAGATCCATATTCTTAATAATTGCCCTATTATATAACTTCTTACAGCTGTTTTTATGTACTTTCTTTATCTCCTGATCTCCTAGGAAAACATATTTATAGTGACTGAGTGGATTTACAATGACATCAGCTCAACAAAAGTAAGGTATGTAAACGTTGCCAGAAATATATCAATCTGATTTAAAATGAACATATAATTAGGTGGAGGTAGGAGAGAAAAAGTAACGGAATAAGAATTATGGAAATGTGTGTATGAAAAGACTATCAATCAATCTTCTGATCCATAGGAAAGCAATGTATTCACAATTGTATTCCTATATCACATGTAGAGTATTGTTTCTAGAGCTTTCTTCTATTCCTGTATCACAGATGTAGCGTAGCATACACTGAACCAAATATCAAAGGATGCGAACCAGACGGTCAAAATACCCAACAGAAAGATAGATACAAGTTTTCCATGGTCAGAGAAATTGATGCCAGCTGCCTGATTGTTTGTGTCCTAGATTGTTAGAAAGATGAAGCTCAGTAAGACGATTGGCTGAGAGAATCTTGGGAAAGATAGGATAAATAACATTGTATTGAATTTAGCTAAAATACATTTTGGCCGACCCTCAGGATGGATTGCTGGCTGAATTTGAAATATAAATGTACTGAATATGATGATGGGAGCGCATCATGTTTTTAATACAAAATGAAGTTTCTTCCAGTCATCTGAAAAAGTGCTGCCGTTATAGCAAGTATCTGTCTATTGGCTTCATGTGTACAGGCCCAGAAGATAATAAACTACCTCAGTGTGTGTTATGTTACAAAATATTGTCAAAATTGTGAAGACATAGCAAAATTAGCACAATTGTCAGATATTTTCACTCATTTAAATATGCTCAACTTAAGAAGTAGTAACAGTTTTAAAAGTTGAAGATTAAAAGGTTGAAATTGTGACACCATCGTCTATTGAATGTAAAAATGAAACATTTCCAAACCTCACAAATATTCTTGGTTTCACCAATGAAGAGTTGTCTGAGAAGGACACATCACTTATCACATGACATTTGAAAGATTTGCAACATAGTTTCTTTCCTAGAATATTTTCCTGTTCCTGATGCGACCAAAAACAGGATCATAGATCCATTTTCAATTAATCTGTTTGAAGTATAAGAGGGGCTTACAAAAACAGGTAAAAACAAGCTCATAGGAATATCCATGGATGGTGCTAAAAAATTGCAGTTCAAAAACAGCCGTGCAAATCAATAGGCTTACTTGAAAACAGATTTTCTAAAACTATCAAAGAAGACTTTGAAAGTATTGATACCTTTGGTACATACTTGTGTGAAAAATCAAACTCTGTTCTCGTTTATCTTAAAAAGTATAGAAACCTTTTTTGAACTTTTTTTTTTGAGTCAGAACTAAGAATACAAGTGGAATACGAGTTTACGCTAATCATCCCAATAAAGCAAGGCTTTTAAGTGAATTACAGTGTCAGCCTTCTCATTAAAGGAAGGCAACAGTTCAATTGAATTTACAACCAATTTTAACATTTGAGTCTTCTAATCCTCAGGGGGTTTAAATAAACATAAGGGGTACGGATTGTCAAGTACCAGTAAATCTGATTCAGAAGGATATATATTTTATCCATTTTTAATTTAAAGTGAACATTAGAGGGTATCACCATGCCCTCACAATGTGGACATTAAAAACTTTTATGAAAATGTTCTTTGTGCTTAACAACTAATGATATTTTCCTAGATTGTGTAAATATGGATATATAATGAAACTAAATTAGTAGTATCAGTTGCAGATGTGGAGGATTCATTCAAATTGGATGGTAAGAAAACATTTTATTTTCATTTTGTTATATTTTCTTGTTTGTTACTTACTTACTTAGTCGCTCCTCTTCTACCTTGAGGTGTAGAGGTTTGCCAAAGAGAATGCCACACTGCTCTATCCGCCGTCTTTTTCCTGGCCTCTTTCCAATCCAGCCCTCTATCACTTAGGGACTGTCGTATGTTGTCTTCCCAACGTACTTTGGGACGTCCTCGGGGTCTGCGTCCTTGACTTTTGATCTCCCATGACCGCTTTGGTATCCGATCTTCTTCCATTCTACAGACATGGCCAAACCACTAGTTGGGACTGCTCCACTCGTGTTTGCAGGGGTTGAACTGCAAGATTGCTACGTATTGTCTGGTTACGGATCTTGTCCCTTTTCGTCACCTGAACCGCCTTTCTTAGGTACCTCATTTCTGAAGTTTGTAATTGCCTTTCTTGGGCTGTAGTCATTGCCCATGCCTCACATCCATATGTCAGGACAGGCACATAGGTCGAGTAATATACATCCATTCTTGTTTGTTAACAACACATTTCCATTAGCATTTTCAATTGCAGACATTGTTTACTATTATAAACATACAGGCAATTCATTCCTGAACATTTTCATATATGGAATATTTTAGGAGGTCTGTGGCAACAAAATATATTTAAAGGGGGTCCGCGGTACGAAAATGGTTAAGAACTGCTGGCCTACAGCATAATGCATGATCCCACCTTGGCTGGAGATGTTTCGTAAAGGATGAAGAGGTTGAAAGGGAAGTGCAAATGTGACTGAGGCAGCAGACCAAAGACTTCTATGCTGCAGGTTTTGGTGCACTGATAAAGTGGTGGGATAAGTGTATCGATATTATTGGAAATTATGTTGAGAAATAAGGGACAATGTAAGTGCAATAATAAATGGGTTTCAAGGTCGTATCTCATTTAGTTTTTTATTAAATAACCGTTTGTGTCCTATATGTAGACTTGTCCGCGTACATAGAAATTTCCTAGATAATATTGTTACTATTATCATCTGCATATTCAGTTCAGTTCAGTGCTTTTCAGGACTTTTTCTCTTCTATTTACTCCCTTTCTGTGGTCGTTCACCATCTTTTACTATACTTATACCACACAGACCCCCCGTCCCCCGTCCCCCTTTATTTTAGAGAGAATGGGAAAGTATCTCCGTTTATGTAATAAAAACCAAATCATTCTATGATTACCAACACAAGCCTGTAGGAAAGACTGTCAACATGAAAAATTCAGTTTGAAAGATATGTTTGTTCTTGATTACTCAATATGTTTTGATATGCAGACGAGCCCTACGTCGTGGAGATAGTGTGAAATATGTGCTACAAGATTCTGTGATAGAATACATCCGAGAACATCAGCTCTATGGTGCCCCTGACAAGTAAGGATCTGTGATGGATGTTTGATGTTTCCATACTTCACATGCTTTACTGGTTTATGTATCTCAGACATTCAGGAGTTTACATGCACAGCAAAGCGAACAGGACTGGTTTTAAGACTAGATTTTAAAAACGTTAAGTTGCACCAAGGTAGGCTATTTGTCCTTTTGTTGCATTGTGTATATTTTATGGAGTTTGACCTCTTAAAAATCATTTTGAAATGCAAATATTTGGTTTACTTTCAATATCCTTTATCCTTCTGTTTCCATCTGTATTCATAGCCTCAGTAAGAACAATAATGGGAATGACAACGAAAATTCACATATAAAATTCTAGTGTGCTAAAATGAGGTCTATAGCGTGAAACTCGATTACTGTATCCAGATTTTGCTGTGCATAAAACTCTATTGGTGTATTTGTTGTTTACAATAACGAAATTTGATATTAGATGGCGTCCTTATTTGTTCACTGGCTGTTATTCTTATTTTTATTAAATGTTTTAACTGACTCACTCTGTAGAGCCGATATACGGGCTCCCAAACTTTCTTTCAATGCCATAAAGATGATTGATATATTGACTTGAGCAGTTGCCATACTTATACATAAAAGTTTCTCCATATTAAGTATTCCTAAATGTATAAATATACCTGCACACCCTAGTAGCAGTTTTAGGTGGTTCAGTGGTCCAAAGTATTCCAGAGTGACTGAGTTAAAAAAGAAACTATTTGGTGTTAGTTATCTGTTAGTTTCAGCACAAAACAGTATCAGATTCTATATTATATAAATGTATTTTGTATGCATATTTTGTTTTAGAGAGCTTCCTAGAAGTTCGCAGGTATCTTTTATTTGTTGATTATAGACTGCACAAAAGATTTGAACAAGCACGTTACAAATTTCTTGGCAGTTGAAAATCAAAAAGAGTAGTCTTAACGGCCGCTGCCCGGACAATATTAAAATTTAAAAAAATCTACCCAAGTTATTTGAGCCTTTCCCCAGGTGTTCAGAGCAGCTATTGATGGCACCTAACTGGCTGCAGGTCTACTTAGCTCTAGTGTTTGAGTCTATTAAGATGGACTCGCACATCGATAAAAACCGCCCATCAAGAAACTCGTTGAATGGAGGAAAATAAATGCTAGAAAGTTTAAATATTGATGACAAAGACTTAAGAACATATACTGGCAGTAAACAGTAACTATGAGAATAGCGAACCAAAAAAGCAATTTCCAGCGAAACAGACTTTAGCAATGATGTGTTATGTCACTTTGTGATCTGTTCTCTCACTGAAAACATAATACATTTACCAGGAATGTCAGTCAGTCTGCAGATAAATATTACAATAGAAGCAGTCAAGGTATTGTTGGTTTGTTATGATAAAAGTAAGTTTTATGACATTGTGACCACATGCAATAGGGTTCTAATGAGACATGATGCTAACATAAGAATCATAATACTCTTAGCTTGTCATGCCCAAACTTACCTCACCCAAACCTACCTCACCTATTAGGAGTGGACCCTGTACTTTCCAGTAATCCAGCTAAAGATTGCAGGTTTTAATCCCTATTGGGAAGCTGAATGGAAATGAAGACAAAAGTTCTGGTGAACTCTTTTTTTTTCTATGATTCAATTGGGGCAGAGATAACGCCACTCTCCCGGAGAAAAGGTATTAAAGAGGATGATGCTTGGCCAGAAGCAACACTGGAAACCAGAGCATCACGAAACCCTAGCATTATATGGACTAGTACACTGCTAAAACATGCAACATTGCCAGTGAAAGAAATGGAA
Organism: Ariolimax columbianus; assembly: GCA_036924085.1. Lineage (NCBI taxonomy): Eukaryota > Metazoa > Mollusca > Gastropoda > Stylommatophora > Arionidae > Ariolimax > Ariolimax columbianus. The sequence continues at coordinate 50,499,886 of JAVGWX010000001.1, forward strand.
GCTTGGAGAGAAGATACTGACATCAAGGCATGAAAACAGGTAGTGATAGCCGAGTTGATAAATAGCACTAGGAATGGTAGTTAAGTACAGACATAATGCCTTTGATACTAAGCTAAACATTTGAAGAACAATCTATAAATATATTATAGAATTACTCAGGGAAAAGTTATGTTATAGATATTGTGGGATCAAATGGAAAAAGTCCAATATTTTGTCATTAATTTTATTCACTAGTATTTTCTAATGTATTATTAGAGAAAAACAGGACAGTTGTAGTTGCAAATATTGTCAAGTGTTATTCTGGCTGTCCAAATTCACAGAGAAAACTAAAATGGGAGAGAGAGAGAGAGAGAGAGAGAGAGAGAGAGAGAGAGAGAGAGAGAGAAATAGGTGGGGGTTAGGGGGGAAGAAAGAGCGAGAGAGAATTCACATCTGAACGTAATACAACAAATGCATGATGGTTAATGGTTACTAAAAACTGGTTATTGTGGTGACTAATTTGCCAAGAGAATAATAAACATGTTTATGAACATCGCTCAGTGGTAAACCTCACAGAAGTGTCCATTCGAGGTCCTACCTCTAACTGTACTGAGAGAGAGGCGACCAACATTTGCCAGGTAGATAAGTCACAAGAAATTAGAAGATACAGAAACCTATAGAGGTAATACGAGAAGAACTTGTAACACACATTGTAAGATTACCATCTGTTAGTAGACACAGAAAACACTTACATAACAAAGATAGAGACACTTATATATCAGAGTTATATTATCAGATGATATTGTTGTAGACAACAAAAGAGAAGAGAGACATAAGCGATACCAGTTTTGAAAAAAATTGACATACTTACTATATGTGTGAATTTGTGGGTGGTGTGTGTTTATGTATGTTGATGTACATAATATAGTTTAAATTTTGTGGAGATAATGTTGTGTTCATGTTACACTCAACACAGAAACATTTAAATGGTGACATTGATATAGTTACTGAGGGCCCCATTCATACTGAATGCATAATCAGATCCTTTATTATTAATTCCTCTTGTACTTGATTTTAAAATCAATTTTATGCTTACTATTTGCCTTGTTTTATAATTTTTTTTTAGATCATTTGAATATGATTTGTTACTGTGGCTATTTACATTTGTTATAGATGAATGTAATGTGTAAAAATGTGAAGATAGCTCCACAGCAAACGCATGGAATGAAGTGTTTAAAGACAATTAAATGAGGACTCAGTTTTTATAAGATGGGGTGACCGATTCCTTTCCTTGTCTTCCTAACTGTAAGCCAGGTACCCATTTTCAACAGGGTGGATTGAAGCACTATGTGATTTGGATGCGGACCCAGCACCTTTGCTGTAATAAACAAGCGCTCTATCCAGCTCTGCTACTCAGATACTCAAAACATACTGTCCACCTCAGAATTCCTGGAAAACCAATTTTGATTTTGAAAATCACTTCAGGGGTGTCATTAACTATTTTATTATTAGGTTTAGCTTTCTATTGACAAAACTGCCAAAGCTAATACAAATTGGCTATTATGGATTGGATATAACATTTTATGATATTATTTATCATCAAAAGTATTTATTTGTTGCTGCGTTACATTTCACTTTCTTTTTTGCAAAGGTTTACTCATTCCAACCTCAGACAGACACCTTTTAGTTATATCAATGCACATTAGCCAAACACAATCATCAGCATACAGATCTGAATCCTTGAGCATTGCTGTGTCTCAGATAGTTAGAGTTCACAAGTTGTCAGTTTTCAGCATTAAGCTTTCATCAAACCGGTGATCTTACATCATTTTTCTAATGAAATATATTCAAATAACAGAGGGCATTATTTATTTAAGCAGTATATTTTTTTATAATATAATATTTTGTAATAAACAGCAAATACAATTTCATGTACTCTTGTTTTCATTTATATTCCGCGTACTTTTCATTTGCATGTCTTTGTTATTGTTGTTGTTCAGTGTGATGAATGTTCAGTGTATCTTGTCTAAAATTCTCATCTGATGAAAAATTAAATTGTGATGGATTTTCTTCTGGAAATACACTGTTCTGTAAAGTGCCTTTTTTCTATGTAATACCACTAGACCAAGATCAGAGAATCATTTAGTATTGGTAGCTAATTTGTGCAATGTCATAAGAGTAGTCACATTTTTTATTTATATCATATCAAAAGTAGGGGGAAAATGCGAAACAAAGATCTGTACTACTGACATAACAGACATTTGATAATATATATATATATATATATATATATATATATGTGTATATATATATGTGTATATATATATATATATATGTATGTATCCTATTAAACATATTATTACTCAAGTTGAAAAGAATAGAACCACTGTGATCTTCAAAGCATGTTGTAAAAGGCGACTAAATAGGGCTGTGCATGAGGCTAGCATCATATAAAACCATTGCCATTGAAACCACAGCTGCAAATGCTCAAATCCTGGTTTCCTGTAAAAGGGGCTAGCTGTAGTTGAGCTTCTATGCTTCACTTGGAACAAGCTAGTCTAAATAGTCATCATAGACATTTAATTAAGAACACTTGTAGATGGTAAAATACAACTAACAAGTCCATGAGTTATGCTATTTTTGTGAAATTATAATAGTTTATTCTAGTAATTGTTAAGATCCTTGGGGTAGGGCCGAAGATGCAGCACAGTGAATGAGCCGACAGGGACTCATAGCTGGCGAATTGCATCTGGGTCAGCGAACCAGAGCTGACCATGACCATATTCCGCTTCCAAGCAGCGGTCCTGGACACAGGCTGTACTAGTATAGTCTGGCTAAGAGAATAGGGATCTCAGTAAGGCAAACCTCGTACCCAAAAAAGTTGGATCTGTCAAGCCAAAAGGCACAGATATTGCAGCCTTGTTGCAAACTCACAACATCCTTTTAAATACAAAAGCCGAAGAAGTTAAGATCCATAACTTTTAGGTAAATCAGAAAATTAACAAAGAACATGCATATCTGTTGGGTGAAACTCACAGTTGTATGTAGGTCTGTTGTGAAATAAAAATTAATAAAGTAACAAATGTCACCTTATCTTTTGCATGCATTGCTGCGGAAATCACAGTAAGTATATTAATCACATGATGCCATCTCCTAACCAAGAACCTATTTCAACCGAAGTTGAGGATGATGGTTCAAGCTCAGCCTCAGAGATAAGCGTTGTCCTCAGGTCATCAAATCAGGATGGCTACAGTTCCCTCCACTTGCCATTACATCGCATGTCAACCAACCTGGATAAGAGGTCCCCTGTAACCACCAGGAGCAAGTCAACTCACAGTTCAAGCCGACTGCCCTGTTTCTCTGACATAGGCATGTTGGTGAAAAGAGTGAAAAATGTACGTGTTGGCTTCACACCAGAAACTTGTGTCTAGTGGTTACAAAATGTTGACTGTGTATAGGGAGAGAAGTCAGTCTAACATTGAGTTATAGATGAGCATTAAATAGATTTTTTAAGGACCTATTTCTTGAAAATAAAAAAAAATTTAATTTAACTTTAAAAACAAATACTAGCTGCTGAACATTTTGAAATACCATTGTTTCCATAAGCTGCCATCATTTTATTTCTGTCACCTATTTTTGTGAGATCTTTGCAGTACAGTACAAACGGAGATGGGCTCCGTCAAGAGACAACCGCCCAAGATTCACCCATGAAGACACAACCACAATCAAATCTACCGGCTCTGTTGAATCCCGGGTTAACAATGACCGCGCCTGCCGTCCCACACCAGGTCGGAGGTGATAAATGTGCTACTAGTGAATCATCAAACTGAGGAAAGACAAGCTCACAATAGGAACGTGGAATGTTAGAACACTAAATCCATGTGGCAAACTCAATGAGCTAACGCACGAGATGGAGAACTACCGGTGGAACATCCTTGTCCCAAAGACTTTTAAATGTCACGTACAAAGATCGAGTTACAAATGAGGAAATATGAGATAGAATTATAACAGCAATAGGGCCTTTTGAAGACCTCTTGGCAACTGTCAAAAGAAGGAAACTCGGTACGGTCACATATCGAGATCAAATGGTCTTGCAAATACGATCATCCACTGAAAGGTGCAAGGCAGGCGACAAAGAGGCCGTCCCAAAAAGAGGTGGGAGGACAACATAAAAGAATGGACCAATCTCCGACCAGAAGAGGCACAGGCAGCGGCCGCTACAAGAGAAATGTGGCGTGGTGTTGTGAGGATGTCTTCGTGTGTGCCCCAACAACCTCACCGTTTACAGCATGACCTAACCTGACCTGACAAACACCAAATTAATCACATACAAGAGTTGCACACTTTCTGTGATTGTCTATAATCCGGCATGCTGGAGTTGAACAGACAAAGAAACGTCAAGATTGTCATCTTTCCACACAACCTGTCTAAGAGGGATTGGTAGAATTTTTCTGGCTGAATACAATCAACAACCAAGCACCCTTGCCCAGAGCAACCAAGAAAACATGCATATCATTATAACAAGTTGACACTGAATTTGACTGAGATGAGAACCTGATATGATCACCAGAATCATCATGGCATGGACCCCAGATGGAAGACAAAAATGATTCTGACCTAGGACAAATTGGTGAAGAACTGGAAGTCAAAATTGAAATATGTATCTGAGCTGGGGCACCATAAAAAATATGGTTGCAGACTGGGCGAAATGGAAGGAGACATGATAGTCACTTTGTCAGTCACTAACCAAGGATCTAAGCAGAAAAGAAAGATATAGTATTGGTATCAGTGGGTAAAGAGTTTACTAACTGCATGGATTCAACAAGCACAATTGTGTAAAAAATGCTTTGTGCAGGCTTATTGCATGGAAGTAACTGTAGTGGTAACCATGTGCTCTGTTTTGAGTAAAAAGGGAAAAGGGTGGTGACTTACGTTATCAAAGGTACAGAATTAGAAATGTGTTTTATGAAATTATCATACTATTGCTATCATTATCTTATCTAATTTTCCTATAATGAATGTACAGCATCTAATAGACATTTTAGGCTCATTATGTATGTATTTGATCACATATCTGCTGAGAAGAAATCAAAGACCTGAGCCCTCAAGTCATTATACAAACTGCTGTCTATTTGAACACTGCTAAACTTTGAATCAAAATGCCAAATGTACCTGCTGCTTTTAATCAAAACTTTGACGTAGAGATGTCTTGAGCTGTGTGAACAAAATGAAACAATAAGTATATGAAAATCAAACTCTCTGAACTTTGCAGTACAACAAGGCAAGTATTTAATTACTTAGTCTCTCCTCTGTTCTTAGGTGTCGAGCTTTGTCTGAGCTCTTCAACTCTGAAGTGTAGAGGTCTGCCAGAGAGAACACTTGACTGATCAATTCACTGTCTTCTTCCACGTTCGGTTCCTAAGTCATTCTATTATGTCATCCTAGCAGACTTTGGACTATCCTGGTTGGTGTGGGTCCCTGGCTGTATGATTCCTATGATTGTCGAGGTAGCCGGTCTACTTTCATTCTGCAGACATGTCAAAATCCTTGTAATTGAGATTGCTCCAGTAGAGTCTGAAAGTCCGAACAGTTGCGTAGGTAGAAGAGCATACAGCCATCTTTATTTTCTCGCTCATTTATTATTTGCAGAGGAATTCCCTATTTGATGAGGATTCACCTCTTTGCTACAAGTGAAGCATAGAGCCACCACTACAGCTGACCAATTTACAGGAAACCTTTAACTAATTATTTGCAATGACAATTTACAAAAAATTATTTACATGACGAGGTTGCTATGCTAGAATCGTGCACAACCTTCTTTAGTTACCTTTTATGATGTTTGGAAAGTTACACTGGCCTTATTCCTTTTCACCTTGGTACCACTCTGATGATTTAAGGCATACAAAAATCATATCATTTGCTGGTCTTCGGGTGTCCAACTGTTCTTTGATGCCTCCAGTATGGTCTAACACAAGTTGGCCTTTGATTGAGGCTGTGTTCCCAGAGTAATCTGATGCTTCTTCTCTTTATCGAGGTCACCATGGTGTTTCTTATGGAGCTGATGATGTTTATTATTCTCTTCTTGTCAGACCTGCAGGTTGGGCTGAAGGTGTGCCTCCTCTGATTGGGCCATGAGGCAAGTTCGGACAAAAATATCTGGCCTCACCAGTATTCTTACCAATAGTGATTGGCTGGGTAATGTAAGACACGGCATAGGCAGTAGAAAACATGAACACAGCTTCAATTTGATAAGCGACTGTAGGATCCTGATTTTGGGGTATGACTTATCTATCATGGTTTTGGGAGGACTGAGAATGGGATAGAGATGAGAATTGAATGACTGCCATACTGAGAGAGCATTTCATATGAGGCAGCTAACAATGTAAGTTAACCCCTCAACGATAGAAGAATCTCCAACCCTTGTCTTTGCACACAACACCGGCCAAAATTAAACTCGGTGTGGAGTATCCTTCTGGATGTCAAAGAAAGGAAATAATAGCCCAGCTATGGTACATGAATTAATAACACATTATTCCAGGAGTCTGGACAGAATAATGTAGAAGATGATCACATAAGCAACAAGACATGTAGGATAACAAATGCACTAAAAGACAAAGCAAAGGAAATGATAATAATATACTCAAAAATATTTAGTAAAAATAAATGGTCAGATAATTGAAGCTCACAATTATACATTTTTCAGATGTAACCGACAAAAAAAAATATTTAAAAAAAAACAATTTAAAAGCCAGAATCAACAAAATGAAAACCTCTTCTCCCGGTCAACCTGGCAAAGTCATGGGAACATTTTGTTTATGCAGTCGCTGGCACTTCCAGCAATGAAAGGAACTGAACGTACGTGGAGGCATGCTGGTGCAATCAGTCAGTTTTTAATGAGTCATTTTCCAACCATTATGTAGAAGTCTTTACATACTTTGCATACTATATTCTGAAGTTTCCAGCACGACTTGTGACTAAGATTCAGACAACAACTGGGACAGACGAGTTAAGTTCCCCATGATGCTTAATGGCATAAGTGGAAATGAAACTAACTAACACTGGGGATTAAACAAGTAGTCAATTTTTCTTTGCTCCTCATGAAACATAAGCGTGTCACTGCAGTTGACCCTCTTAGAACAAAGGAGTTGATGTGCCCTTGATGTGATTATTTCTGCAGCCATTAGATTTACATCACCATGTTGCTAGCCTCTTGCACAACTCTTATCAGTTACCTTTTGTGACGTTCTACTCAATAATCTCATCTCGGCTAACTTGTAACCATTGGCAAATGGCTTTGATTCTTCTTCTTCTTCTTCTTCTTCTTCGTACGCTGTCAGACGTATTTTTTCGAAAAAAGCAGTGGTCATCCTGAGGCTGTCGACACTGCCATAGAGCTTGTCTAGTGTTGCCACTGGTGATGGCCACATGTGCTTTCTCTGATCCTCGTATGTCGGGCAGTTTTGCAGCAAATGTTCAGCGGTCATTTTCCTGGTACCACACGAGCATTCGTCAGTGCCACCTATCTTCAATTTATTGAATAGGTGGTACCTCAGTCTATTGTGGCCTGTGCGAAGTATGAAGACCACGACCTACTCTGTTCTGTTCAACTGGTAATAGGTATCGTTTTTTGTGTAGCCAGTATGTTCTGTTTCCCATTTTGTCATGTATCTAGATCTAATAAGCCTTTTTGAGTCTTCGAAGGTCACACTAGGGTCTGGTTGTGGTAGTCTTGCACCTTCTTTTGCCAGTCTGTCTGCCTCCTCGTTGCGTTGGATGTTACAGTGGGATGGAACCCACTCTACCACTACTCTTTTTGGAGCGGACTGCTCGCATAGTTGACAGAGTACTGCTCTTAAATCATTAAGTTCAGTTTTTTTCTGGCTTTTTAGTGCTGTGACTACGGCCAGGGCATCTGTAAACAGGACTATATGGCTTTCATTTCTTTTGCCTGTCACCATTTCTTCTACTGCAGCCCTCAGTGCCTCTGCCTCCGCTCTGGATTTGCTTGAGTATTTTCCAGTTGCCACTGACAGTGTTATTTTTCTACCGTTTGGTAGGCTCAGGAATACCCCTGCCCCTCCGTTCTGTGTTGTGTTTGTTACAGAACCGTCGGTGTATGCATGGGTCCAGTCCATGCTTGGGTAGTTTTTGGTTATGTACCTCAGGGTTATGTCTCTTCTTTATTTTTCAGTCTGGCTGTTCTTTTTTCCAATACCTGGTATATTTTCTACCACCTCTGGAAATATATGCTGCCTCCAGGTAGGTTCTCGTACAGTAGGGATGGGCTTTGGTGTTGTTAATGCGTTCATAGGGTCTTCGTTCATCTTTGCTTTGGCTATTTCTGCAAAGTTTCTCCGCTTTAGTTCCCCATTTGCAAAATTGTTTAGTCTCTGTCAGTCTTCTGAGTTTCTGTTGTCCATGCCGCAATGCCATACTCGAGAACTGGTCTCACTCTTCCAGTGTACAGTTTCTTTAGTATACTTTCGTCTGCTCCCCAGCTTGTGCCAGCAAGTTTCCTCATGATTGCCATTCTTTCTCTGGCTCTCATTCGATTTCTCTCAATCTGACTTTTCCATGTCATGCGCCGATCAAATGTGACTCCCAGGTAGTTTGGGTTGTTGTTTTGCTACAGATATTTGCCGTTAAGACTTATTTTGGTGTTTTGGAGTTTGTTTGAAAGCGAGAATATCGTACGTTGTTTTTTCCTTGTTTATTTTGACCAGCCATGAGTTCTCCCACTCCTCCAACGATGTTAGGGCCTGCTGCATCCGATTACTTGCTATGGTGAGATTTTTTTCAGAGGTCCACATAGCCAGATCGTCTGCAAACATGGAGCTGTGGACTCTTCTTGGTATATTCTCTGAGATGTTGTTTATATACACCAGAAAAAGTGTGGGTGACAGTACCCCCCCCCCCCCCCCCCCTTTCCCCCTTGGGGTACTCCTTGCTTTAATTCAGTAGCAATTTGACAATATCCAATATTTGACATTAGGCCAACAAGCTAACAATGCCAGTATTATTGAACTGCTAAAACTCACAGCATTATTGATATATCTCAGGTGTTATGCTTGGATATGTATTTTATGTAATAAATGAACAATTTATAAGCTGGATATTGAGTGGTAAAGTAGTTTGACTTCCTTGTCAAAACTAACTCTGTATTGTCCCAAGTGGTCTGCCGGAGTCTTTGTGTATAACAAAGAAAAGAATAGCACCACTGCCCCCACAGTGAGAATGTTGTTACAGGCGACGAACTGTATGACATGACATAACACCAGCCATGGTTAGGTGGTTTGTTAAGAGCAGCATAGATGTTGCCTAACAGTCTGCGCGTTTACTTTGCTCTAGTGTTTGAGTCTATTAAGATGGACTTGCACATCAGTTAACCACTCTCCGAAAAACTGGTTCTATACAGACTCTGCAGAGTCTTCTAAAGACGTTAAGTTTAGTATAGTATATAATCAAGTCATTAAAATCAGTTGTCGTTTGTCTATAGTTTCAGATGAGGCCCACATTGTCATCTGTCAATCCTAGAGTGGGTTCGTAGATGGTTGATCAAACCAATCTAAGTCCAAAAGTGTCTGTCACACTAAGGGCAGAGAAGCAATGTCTGACTGTGACATTGGAGGCAACTCTTCTCTTGCCTTTCGTGTCGCTTGTTTCTGTGCAGCTTCCATGATTCTTGTCTGCTCCATATGTGCCGTGACAGAAGAGATTTTACTACGCCAGGCAGAGCGATCAGCAGCAATGTTCTCCTAATTATCAGTGTTAATGTCACAGTTCTTCAGTGATGCAATGAGATGACAATATGACGTTGGGCATGAGTTGGATTTAAGTGAGGGAGAGTTGCACACCGCCAGCCTCACTCTCTTGTCCGGATTCCATTTGTTCCAGTGGCAAGATATGATCAAAATGACTGGAGAAGTAATCCGGATGCAGTGGTGACCAAGGGGATCTTCTGTGTCTAGCCTTGCTTCAAACGCTCCACAGTGAGTTGCTGGTAATTGCCTTGCTGCCCGTTGACCAGCCAGTGGTTCTTCCGTACAGTCCGCCGAATCCAGTCTTCACATGCTTAGGTAGACAAGCCCTATATCACCGTTGGCTTATTAGATCCATCAACTACCTTCACATGGTTTAGCCGGTCATGTCGAGATCGTTGCCTGGGGTGTGGCTACTGCCGCATGCTGGCAGCTACGTGGAGCGACAAGTGAGAGTTGAGTGCCAATAATGGACAAACTACCCAAAATAGGGTACAATATGTCTGCCACTAAAGGTACTACACCTACCTGACAACCCATATACCCCCAAATGAGTAGGTAACTCTTAACATCACAAAAGATATGATAGTGAGCATGACATAAAATACCTGGTCATCACAGAAACCTCTCTTTTAATAAACATGTTGACTATGTGATTCTGAAAACAAAGAGAGGTATCAATGCAAAATAAATCATGTTGGTCACAGACAAGCAACAGTGGGCTCTCTTCCTGTTGATGCAAGTACTGATTATGCCTATCCTGGACTACGGTCTTGGGTTGCTCACGCTATGACACATACAGGTAGATAGATTGGAGAGAATCCAGAATGAGGCCATGCGAGCAGTTCTGGGATACACTAGAGATACTCCCATTGCTGCCATGAGATTCCTGCTTGATTTGCCAAGCATCAAGGTGAGACATCAAGTAGGCGCAGGTAAATGCATACGCCAACGTTGGCAACAACGAAAACCATCCTTTGCACCAAGATTTGGATACACTCAAAGGAAGATGTATTAAGCGAGGAAGGTCATGGATGGCAGAGGCAGAAGACTTCTCGATGAAGGTCTGTACATTGGAAGAAGTGGGAAGAGGTAGTGAATGGGTAGAAGTGGACAACGAGAGCCCCATGAGAAGGGTGGTGATACATCTGAGCAGAGAGTAGGGCGGCAGTAGGACAGATGCTTCAATACAGGAGCTGATCCAGCAACACTCAGGACCAGAAGACCCAATTTTGTACACAGATGGCTGCGCCGGCAGGGATGCAAACTAGTGCGGTTGGAGTTTCATCAGCTACCAAAATGGCAAGGAGGTGGCTGTCTACTCTACTGTCACATCGAGTATGAGGATGGAGATTGAGGTGGAAACTCACTTGGTAGGTAACACACGCAGTGATACCGTCAGACTCGCAGGGCGTACTCCGTAAGATAGAAAGGTGCATGCTAAGAAAGCAGTGGGAATCTCTTCTGAACAACTCTAGTATACAAGGTATCACATGGATCTACTGCCCGGGACATGCAGGCGTCTGGGGCAACGATAGAGCTGATGCAGTAGTGGGATGAACTGTGGTGAACAACGCAGTGATGACGATAGACATGGTTGAGTTAATCAGGGCAGTTTTAGATACTCTACAGAATGATGAAGAGACACAGGGTCGTGAAAATGCATATGTGAAGAGGATGATGGATTTGGGTGGCAACTAGGGGAGATGGAAGAAAGTGTATTCTGTCTGGAAATATACGAAGAACAGGAAATCAACACCTGACTGGGATTTAGAGTTTATATATACTTGGCTGGCTGCTTGGACGGAGAATGGAGCACTTATGGGAATGTCCCTTGTGTAATGATGTTGGTTCCTAGAATCAAGAATCAAGGTAGAATTTACTGATCAAAGGAGAGGAGAGTAATCAGGGGCAGTTAGAACATACTGATCAATGGAGAGAAGATTAATCAGGGACAGGTAAGACATACTGATCAAGCTTCACCTCACATCCTCATTCGTACTCCTGGAAACATGATGAGTAACAGTAGCCAGGCCAATGGTGGTGAGCTGACTGAGGTGGCTTACATTGCACTACAACCAGAAGGACAACAGTCTACCTTAAGTATGCTCCAGGATGTAAGAAGAACCACTGTAACCCTCTACCAAAGAAATATCAAGAGTCAGCTTAACTTAACAGGGGTAGCTTCGTACGACATCAACAATATGAGAATATAGAACTGGTTACAGTAGTTCTATAGCAATTACTGGAACTGTTTGAGATTTCATTGTATGCAGTCTCAGTTTTTGTGATGGGGTGACTAGCTACTTCCTCACTTCCTTGCCTTCTTGAGCTAATTCAGTACCAGGCACCCATGTACAGCTGGGGGGAATGGTATGTGCTTCAAGTGAGAAGCCTATTCTGTCCACTCCCTAATTGTAGGCAAGTAGTCTAACAACTTTGCCACACTTGCTCCTTTATATTCTTCTTCATATATAACATGAACAACCTAATTGAACATATCCAGCCGCAGGCTAATTATGCTATTTGATGTCAATTGTTATAGTTCTTATGTTATTTACAATTTGGCTCTATTGGCATGTGATACAAGCCCATTAACGTAGACACATAGTATCACTGGGCATATATGTTGACATGTGTTTAATCTTGCTAATTATGTTTACGTTATACCTCATTTATAATATCTGCTGATTGTCAGTTTACCCTTCCTGTAAATACACATCAAGTTCAGCCATTACTAATTTTTACAATTATTTGCCAGCTACATCATTTTACATTATTTTACAGCTGTACAGATTCTACCCGTAAACATTGATATATAAAGTAGTGAGGTTTCTGGAATATTCAGATATGTTAGTGAACAGTCTGCAAGGTTTGCATTCTTGTTACATTGAATTGTGATATTGGTATGAAACCTTCCATATGATGATGGCGAGATCTTGAGAAGCAAACAAAATATTGCCGTTACATGTTTGATATGGCCTCATAAAATTTGACATGGGTCAATCCACTATGAAAATTCTAACCACACGGGATAGCCAGGCTCAGAGCAATAAGTTATTGTTATTTATTGAGGAAGAACTTGTCTATTAGAATATTTTTCTTTTTAATAAGACATTGGGTTCATGGCAGGCATTGAATTGAAGGCTTCATATGAGATCTACCAATTTTTAGTATAATAACTTTTAGCATATAACTAAGCTCTCACTTTCTTGTTTTCATTTGATTTCAGTACAATCTGAGAGCATCAATAGCCAGGCAACATCAAAAATAGACATTTTAATCTGAAACAATATCAGCAAGTTTGTCACAAGGCACTAGTTTCGTGCATGTTACTTATGCATACATTACTATCCTGTCTTGTGTAGGATTATCATTGTCAGTTTATAAATGTTATTGTAACTCTGATCATCAAGTGTATAATTTCAACATTCAGCTCAGCCATTTAATTATATATAAATTGATTATCTTGTGAAGTGCAGCCATTCATTAAGTGTTTCTTTTAACGAATTAATTGTTATACTTGGAAGTACCATCTTTGATACAATCATTTTTATTCAATTTAAATTTAACCGAGCTACCCCTTTCATACTTCTCCCTCCATATACAGGATGTATATGCAATGATATAGGGACAGTGGAAGATAAGACGGCACAAGATAACAAATAGTAGTAGCCCACTATATACAATGTTTAAAGTACTGATTAGCCTGTCATCTTCATTTGATGTAGATTTGTTTGAACTTTGCTTTCTAAATTATATTATTCCACTAAAATTGTATTAGGGTATGCTGAATGCATTACCATTTAAATTATCTTAGGTATCTTATTTTTAATCAGTGCTTTGGAGACAATAAATTCTTCTCTCTGGTTAGTTTGGACAGACTTTCTTGTTACTTCTGTGATATTGAGAGAGCAGCTGGGATGTTGATATGGAGAGAGCAACTTGTGTGGTGATATGGAGAGAGCAGCTTGTGTGGTGATATAGACAAGAGTGTGGCGAACGTAAGCTCCGTCGATGGTCCACCCGAATTGCTGCACCAATTTTGACAGTGGCATCTACTGACGCAACAATATGCGCTCAACCTGGTCTCGAAAGATCTTTCGTTATCTCACATCCTTCTTTAAACATTGTTGTTCAGTTCTTCACTGTTGTCTTCGACACACTTTTGTCACCATACACTGTCTGCATTTTGCGATGAATGTCAACTGGTAGACATCCTTCAGCTATTAGAAACGAATCACTGCTTGCTGATCAACTCTGGACGGATTCTGTATCACACCCGCCATCTTTTAAACGGTCTGCTGAGGGGAGTCGGAGGGTAATGAAATTTGGCAAACTTGATGGTTGGTATGTGCTGTTTACATCAGAAGTGATATCATCATGTGCATCGTATGTATGTTCACTTGGTGCAGTTATGTCCAGTTTCATTTGAACATGCCTCGTATGTATGATACAGTTACATAAAATATCATTACAAGAACATGCAAAGTGCTACAGTACAGATTTCCTATAAGAGGCAAAATACAATTGTTAGAGGCAAAAAAAGGAAAATATCTTTTATCATCTCTGTTATTTGGCGAGAGCAATTTATGTTAGCTCTCATCCGAGCAGGGAAGGAACTGGTTCTTCTCCACCCAACTCAAGAAAAACAAATGAAGTGTCTTGTACCTCATTCTTGATGGAAGTGTTTGCTATGAGACAAATTGACCTATTTAGCACTTTGTGACCTATGTAGTTCCCATCCTGTGAACGTTGACCCCTTTTCACCACAAAGAGTCATGCAATAATTCACAACCAAATTCTTAATTTAAAAATTTGGTCTCTATGTTTAGGTTGTTTTTTTTTTCCACATCAAATGATGGATGAGAGTATGGGAACTGTTGCAAATTATCTTTGGCATCAGGGGGTTTATGATCTAGAAAATATTGAAAATCAGTGACTTCAAGTAACTTTATTTATGTATACCTTTTACCTCAATGGGTAAATGCTTTATCTTCATTTATGTTTGTTGTAGTTGACATTAAAATAATTGTGAAACAATACTCAAACTTGCAAGTCCTTGAGTTTTACCAATTTTAGAATGAGCAAGAGAGAAGTGTTCATGATTTTAAATATTTTATAAAATGTGATTACACTTTGTCAAATGAGATGAATATTTTATAAAATGTGATTACACTTTGTGAAATGAGATGACTATTTTAACAGGACTTGGCTTCAATTCAATTCTACCTGTTCATGTTTAGTTTCTGCTAGATACAATCTTACGTGAAGAAAATTTACCTTCGTCAAATACATTATGTCTTAGTCTTAGTCAACCTGTACTTCTACAGGGGCATAAGCCCATGTGCGGGTCCCATCTCTGGTGTGAGCTGGATGTAGCCAGGAGGAGGATTTCCTGCTTAGTGGGCTAGGCTCGAGCAGCTTATTACTCTACTATGGAGGGTAGTTAACTGATGTGTGAGTCTATATTAATAGACTCAAACACTAGAGCAAAGTAGACCCACAGCCTGTTAGGCACCATCTTTGCTGCTCTTAACAAACCAACCATGGCCAGTGTTATGCCATGTCACACAGTCCCCTCTTACGACATGCTGTATGGGGCATTGATGTTATTCTTGTCCATATATAATGTTAGAGGTTTAACACCTATACTCTATTAGCGATATGGAAATCTATGCAGAGAGAACTATGCAACAAGAGGCAATCTGATCATCAGAAGGACTCCCTACTTCGATCGTTGTTCCAACCTTGTATATTTTAGTTCCTGTTATATACATATTTTGGGTGAAAAAACTATAACTTTGAGCAAGTGTTCAGTCATATCTTGACATTTGATGTTGTTGTTGTTTTAACTTTCTCAACTTCAATGATTGAGTGGATAAAGATGTTGCTCACAAGATTTTACAGAAAGAGGGAAGTCACGAACGAATATTGAATCCACTTAGGACTATTTGGGAGGATCGTGGCTGTCAACAAAAAAATGTTAATCTCAGAACAACAATAAAAAGCATTTTAAAAAATGACAAGAAAGTGTTGTAACACAAACATTAATAAAACCTTTGTTACAGAAGGCCTTTATCAGGAACAAACAACTCAAATAAGAAGATATGAAAGCAGTTAATCATGAGAATAACTAGAAGGCCTTTATCAGGAACAAACAACTCAAATAAGAAGATATGAAAGCAGTTAATCATGAGAATAACTAGGTGCAAAGGTGGGGATTGTTTGAAGAGATATGGACACATTCTTGTGTTGGGAGAGACATATGGACACATTCTTGTGTTGAGAGAAATATGTGGACACATTCTTGTGTTGGGAGAGACCTTTAGACACATTCTTGTGTTGGGAGAGATATGTGGACATATTCTTGTGTTGGGAGAGATATGTGAACATATTCTTGTGTTGGGAGAGATATGTGAACATATCCTTGTGTTCAACATTTGTTGTTTAGAATATTATCATGTGGTGGGGAGTGGATAGGTTAGGGTGGGGACAGGTTGGTGTGTGGAAAGGTTGTGATGGGGACAGGTTGGGATGGGGACAGGTTGGAGTGGGGACAGATTAGTGTGTAGACAGATTAGTGTGTGGACATATTAGTGTGTGGTAAGATTGGTGTCTGGTTAAAATGGTTAGTGGTAATGCTGTTGTGTGGACATCTGGCTATGCTAAGGTTTTCGGGAGTGAAAGAACTGCCATTTTGGTCTCAAGAACACTCGCAGTGGAGACATTTGACATGGATAGAGGTGACATTTTGAAGTTGATTAGCAGCCTTCTTTTGGACGAAAACACAGCATTAACGAAACAACAATGCACAGATTGCACAGTTTTGAAATCCGGATCCAGCAGTTAGAGGTGCCTGGATGGACGGAGCAAGAGTGTGTACAGTCAGAGAACTAGAGGGGATATCAGTATCTACAGTCTTAGCCATTTGATGAGAGGTGCCGAGGTCTCTTTGGTCTGCCTGGAGTGCAATGACGTCGATTCTTCTTAACAGAACAGAACATGCGTTATCAGCGCTATGCTATAGGATTATTTCAATAATGAACTTAATGTTTTCTTTCTTGGTAGTAGATTATATTTAAAATGTATTTTGATTTTGATTTCATAACGTGTTCTCCATTTCAATTAGTTCCGTAATAGATTGTTCTCCATTGTCACTTTTGCAACTCTAAATCCAGATTAGATATTAGGAAATATTTGTTTAGTCAGAGAGCGGTGAATGCTTGGAATGCATTGCCACGGAAGGTAGTGGAGGCAGGGACAGTTAATGCATATAAGAATAAATTGGATACGCATAGCTTTTAGAGCAATGGGATGTAAATGAAACTGGTTATATACAGACTCTGCAGAGTCTTCTAAACCAGTATAAAGACGTTAAGTTTAAGTTAAAGGCGAGGCTCCTCAATAAGCGTATCACTATGGGGATTATAGTGTCGATCCCCACCTCGCTGGTCAAACTTCTGTGACGCGGCCTGTTTTCAGGAACCATGGGCAGGAGGTGAGGTGATGATCTCGACCAGGATATTTCACATGTCTCTGACGCGTCTCGGTTCCCACCAATTCTTCGGTAAATACAAGGTTATTACCCTTAATCCCAAGTTTGCCTGGTTTCAATATAATATTAGGTTACTTCCCTTCACACAGTAAAATTAAAGTAAAAAATAAATACACGTGAGGGGAAGGTGGATCTCCTACTAGGCGTGTCAGCTGGGTGATGGGTGGTGGATGGATAGCCGAATGATCTGTATATCATATATGAATACCAATTAAACAGCCGTGAACCGGAAATGAAAGCCATTCACAGACATAGTAGACGAATCACAAGTCAAGCGCACCGATTACAAGTCTACCAAGGAAGAAAACCGGGCAGACATTAAAGATGACGAACTGACACGAATTACAGACTGTGATTTTGGGAACATGGCAAGTTCGATGTATAAGTGGAAAGGAGACAAAACTAATGGAAAGAATGAAGAAATCCAAACTGGAAATCCTAGCTCTCACATAAACTCAGACAAAAAAAGGACAGTGGGTCATAGATCTTGAGGTTAAAATGTTTTTCTGCAGCAGCGCTCCCACTACCGAAATAGCCAAACAGGAATGGGCTGTAAAAATGGACAAAATTAAGGGATGGATATTTGTTTCTAGACACATTATGATACTGGACTTTAAAAAAAGACGACAAGTTAGTCAACAGCGTCATAGTTTATGCACCGGATGAAGGGGAAAGCAGCAGATGTTAAAGACGAGTTCTTTAAACTGCTTGAAACGGCAATTGACGATTGTCATGAGAAATGATCCTTCTTGGAGATTTCAAAACCAGAGGTGGATTATTCTAAATGTGATGGAGTGATTGAAAGATTCGGTAAAGATGTTTTAAATGACAATGGAAGGTGATTCCTAAGATTCTGCAGCGAGCAATATCTGGTCATCACGAACACAGTTTCCGCACAAGCACATAAATCGTGCATACACTCCATGGGAACCAACAAGGAAGGGAAAATTTATCATTGAGTATGCCATCATGAGGACAGATTCATTTAAGTATGTGAGAGATGTCAAAGCTTGGAGGGAACCAGAATCGGAAGTGATCACTACATTGTGACAATATAGAGAACAACTGAAACAGTAACTCCCCCAAAACAACATCCACAATCAAGTAAGAAACCAAACACCAGAGACGGAGGAGCGAAAATGTATTCCTACAAGATAAGTGAGAAAGAAGTTATTTCACAATTGCAACGTTCCAGGTTCGATTCCCACTTGTGTCCTGTTTGGCAGACACTTGGTTTTTTCTCGGGCGAATGCTCCTCCACGTACGGAAAGTAATGGCAACCTACAGTACTGCACACTTGCCAACAAACTTATAACAGCCAAATAGGTGGCGGTTGTAAGAAGCGACGTTCTGTAAAGGACATGCTACTTTCTGTCTGGGATGGGGCCCACTGATCTAGCCATTCCTGTCTATAGTTATATTTCAGGATTTGCTTGTAGGTCTGAAGTGTGATGCTAGGTAGTGGCTTTAGTAGCATTGCTCCGCTTCTAGCCAGCTTATCAGCCTTCTCATTTCCTGGGACTCACTACACGGCCAGGAATCCACTGGTTGAACACAATTGGTTAATCAATTTGTAGATGTTATTAACATCTGGAGACATTCCGATTTCCAGGGCTTCGAGCGCAGGATTTGAGTTTGAGAAAACAACGATCTCCTCAGACTGCATAGTGCCACTTTCAAAATCTGAGATTATTCGGCGCAAAGCTTTTTCTATTGCCATTCTTCCTCTTGTTCTTCGTTCTCAATCTCCCACTACCAAACCCTGAAATGGCTTAAGTAGCAGAATATAGTCCAGAGAACGGAATGCGTTGTGTCGTAGTTTACAGCTTGGCTGTGATATTTGCACCTTTCGGTCCAACACATCCTACTTCAGCAAGCATTTTTTAAGTACCGGGTTAGAATTCCCTCTTCGATCCCTTCTCCTTAGCCAGTTTGCCCTGCTGCAGCCTTTTATCCAGGATCACCGCGTGGAAGTGTAGAAGAATCTTGGCAGCTATGGTTCGCTGGCAGTGACGCTAGCAGTCAGCTATGGGTCGCTGACCACTGCAGCTCATGAGCTGCTCAGCATCTTGATCCCATATGGGGTTACATAGTGAGTCTACGGTCAAGCTAGACTCCGAGGTATCTCGGGGTTTTGTTGTGTGTTAATTTCAGCCCGTTTATTTTGACATCGATATTTTCCTCCTTCCCTTTAAGCTGAACAATCTGAACACAGTTTTCTCTTTATTCATTTCAAGCTTCCAAAACTGGCAATATGTAGAGATGGTTGTCAGATTCATGTTCATATGTCTGGGGATGGGTTTCAGATGTTTTTCTTTTGACCAAATGACCAGGTCATCCGCAAAGAGTGCCTTTTGGCAGGTTATAATATCTGGTAGGTTCTTTATGTACACAAGGAATAATGTACAACTTAGAGCAGATCCCTGGGGCAGTCTTTCTTCCAGGTTCCTTTGTTTTGTATGATGATCCGCTGAATGTTGTTCGGATTGCTCAATTATGGAAGAAACCTTTTAGCCAGCTGTACATTCGCCCTGATATTTCCATTTTTTACATCTTGAAGAAGAGGTCAGTCCTCCAGACTCGATCGTAGGCTTGTCTGAGGTCACTGAATGTTGCTAGCACATTATTTTTTCCATGGAAAGCATCATCTACCTCTTCGGTGAATCTTATCAGCTGGTCCATTGTCTGTTTCTTTCTTCTGAAGCCTGATTGGTTTGTATTAAGAATCTTGGAGCTTTCTAGCCACCAAGATAACCTTTCGTTTATCATCCTTTCAACGACCTTGCCTAGGTTTGAAGTCAGGGAGATCGGACGATAACTTGTTGCTAGGTTTGAAGTCAGGGAGATCGGACGATAACTTGTTGCTAGGTTTGAAGTCAGGGAGATCGGACGATAACTTGTTGCTAGGTTTGAAGTCAGAGAGATCGGACGATAACTTGTTGCTAGGTTTGAAGTCAGAGAGATCGGACGATAACTTGTTGCTAGGTTTGAAGTCAGAGAGATCGGACGATAACTTGTTGCTAGGTTTGAAGTCAGGGAGATCGGACGATAACTTGTTGCTAGGTTTGAAGTCAGGGAGATCGGACGATAACTTGTTGCTAGGTTTGATGGTTTATCTTTCGTTAGGACTGTGCGGATGTTGTCTTTTCTCCAGTCTGTTGGTAGTTTGCCTTCTCTTCAAGTTTTGTTAATGAAGTCAAGGATGGCATGGAGCTCGGTATTTGAAAGATTTAAGAGTATCATGTTAGGGAGCCAGTCTTGTCCAGCGGCTTTACCTTTCTTACATTTTTTAAGGGCCATTTTAAGTTCGGAAAGGGTGAGATTCCTATCAAAGATCTCACAGTTAGCTTATAAGTTGTTTTTCCATCATTTTGGTAAGTGTTTTTATAGCCTTGTCCAGGTTCTTTCGTTTTTGTCTTTTGTTAACATTAGCAAAGTACTTATTAAGGACTTCTGCTTTCTGAGTTTCTCCTGTTATCAATTATGTGTCTGTTATAATGGGTTTGCGATTTTTCTTTCTTTTAATTCCTGTAAAGTTTGATATGAGGCACCATGCTTTCTTTCCATCTTTCCGCGTCCAACTCTTCAAATTTCTTAGCCGACGCTCCTCTTGTTGCTTGTCTGCTCAGCAATTTGACTTTGGCAGTGAGTCTATAACTGGTTTTGTTTGCAGGGGTAGTATTTTTCTCGACTTGCCGTCTTACTTTCTTTCTTTAGTGTGGCCTCTAGTTCTGTGCTTCTGTAAGGCATGAACTTTGTCCTTCATCCTGGGGTGGCTTCATTTGCCAATTGGACCAATGCAGTAGTGGTTTTACTATAGACCTCGTCTATATCTTGCGCCATGCCGATGTCCTCGAAACGTTGGCGTACTTGTCTCCTGAAAAACTGCCTGTCTGCCTTTTTGTAATTCCATGGGAGGGATGTTATTTGGTTTCTTACTTTCTCCCTTGTGTTGGCGATCTCAAAGAGTATTGGTCTGTGGTCACTTCCGATGTAATTGAGGACCGTATTTGAGCAATACGCGTGCATATCGGCTCTTACAGGGGTGAGGTCTGGTCTACTTTTTGTTCAACTGGCTCAATGGAGCAGTGTCGGTGGGGTATTGGCGTTCTGCAACAGGATGATTGTGGTAGTGAGTTCCTCTTTGGTAGTTCCTGCTGGGTTCCTATCTGTGTAGCCCCAAAGCGGGGACTGACCATTCATGTCGCCAGTAATGATCAGTCTTTTTAGATCAGTAGTATGAGGAATCTACTGTGTGTGCTCTTGGTTGGTTGTATAATGTTAAGGTGTGCTCTTGGTTGGCTGTATAATGTTAAGTATTTTCTGCGGTCTTCCCCCTATCCAGACTATCACTTCCTGTAGGCCAGTTTCGTCATTGGTTTCAAGAGCGGAAACCTCTGTCTGGATGTCATTCCAGATAAGTGTCACTAATCTCTGACATTTTATGCACTTGCATTGGTACACTATGAAGCCTGTGATGTGGAAGGGGGTCTCCTTTGGCAACATTGTTTATTGGATGAGTGCCACGTGGATTTCAAGATCCACCAGGAGCTTAGTCAGTTCTAGCTTTTTATTTCTAATTCCTGATATGTTGAGCTGGAGGATGTGTAATGATTGTATATTACTTGGGGTCCTGGTAGCATACTTGTCACTGCTCTCCCCAGTTGTGGAAGAGCAGCGCGTCCTTGCTAAACGAGGCGACGTCCGATCTCGTATAAAGTCTGTTGTTTTAGAGGCATCATGATTGCGAAGGAGGAGGGGTGGGTGGGGTGGGGGGGGGGGAAGGGGGTTATGGATGCATCTTTCGAGTATTCCCGAAAGGAGACAACCCAGTGTGTCGGTGTCCCAGGATCGTCACGTCCTACCAGGGACATGTCATATTCATCTGGGTCGGCTATCTCACCATTCTTCTGTAATTTGTGCGAGCCCGTCTGTAGTGATGGTATATGTGGCATTTCCCGCCACCTGGAAGATCTCACAAAGGGGCAGAGGTGCATCGTCCGCTGATCTACATCTCTTCGTCATCCATGGAGATAAATGAAAGAGGACAAAAAGTAAAGAACGAGAAAAGAATGCATTTCACCCATGAAGTGCGGATGGATTGGTGCAGCCCAGAGCAAGTACCACTCGCCGGTGGGTTCTGCAGCTACACCTATAGGGCCCCACCTGCTCCTTAGCCCTTTTGTCTGGCCCCTCTCCAAGGACCTGTCCGGCGTGGGTGACCCTGCCAGGAGCAAAACTCCCACCGGCATAGCTCCTTTTATCATTGGCGCGCGCAAGCTCTCCAACCTCGGTAAGGTAAGGATTAGGCTGCACCAGAAATTGTTTGAATGCCCTCACTCGTTCTTATCCCAGACACATAATTTGGATGTAAAAATAGCAGAAAGGAAGAGAAAATCCATTGCAAATGCAGAAGAAGACACAGGAGAAGATTTTTATGAAGCAGGTGGCTTTTAGGGATAAGTCAATAATTATCTGTGTCATATTATTGTCGTTTTCTTGCATTTTCTCAGAACTGTAAATTTTGATCCACCGCAGCTCTTTATGTCAAGATATTTCAAAAAGTTCTTGCTTGATTGGCTTGAAATTTTGTAGGAATACTCCTGAATATATATTTACCTAAACAATCTACAATTATGATGTTTTAACTAAAACTGTTGAGGTAAGGTGTAGGAAGCTGTACCCACACCCCTGATGTAAGGTGTAGGAAGCTGTACCCACACCCCTGATTTAAGGTGTAGGAAGCTGTACCCACACCCCTGATTTAAGGTGTAGGAAGCTGTACCCACACCCCTGATGTAAGGTGTAGGAAGCTGTACACACACCCCTTAAAATTTGAAGTTGCAATTATCATCTAGCAAAAGGTGGGCTAAAATGGCTATTATGATAGGCTGAGAGCTGGCTGTAGTCGGTTAAGTTTCATTCTATATATGTAAATTCCGGTGAAATTTTAAAATTAAAATGTTAAATATTAACCAAATAAACTTGTCATTTATTAGACCAACTTTTTACAGATTTTTGGAGCAAAAACTGCAAATTTTCACACATGTGCAGCAAAATACACTCAAACTATGGTATTTTGTACTGGAAACTTCATTCTTAATGATCATTCAATAGTTTGATATGATTCCAGGGCTTGTTTGATCATTTTTCAATTTAGGGGTTCAACCTGCCCTTAAGTATGTCGAGATCGGGAGCTGAAGTTGTCTTTCTTTGATAATATGTTTTGCGTTTGTCATTGTACATCCGTGTTGTTCTAGTAGTTCTGTCATGTTGTCCATGTTGTTCTAGTAGTTCTGTCATGTCATCCATGTTGTTCTAGTAGTTCTGTCATGTCATCCATGTTGTTCTAGTAGTTCTGTCATGTCATCCGTGTTGTTCTAGTAGTTCTGTCATGTCATCCATGTTGTTCTAGTAGTTCTGTCATGTCATCCATGTTGTTCTAGTAGTTCTGTCATGTCATCCATGTTGTTCTAGTAGTTCTGTCATGTCATCCATGTTGTTCTAGTAGTTCTGTCATGTCATCCATGTTGTTCTAGTAGTCATGTCATGTCATCCATGTTGTTCTAGTAGTTCTGTCATGTCATCCGTGTTGTTCTAGTAGTTCTGTCATGTCATCCATGTTGTTCTAGTAGTTCTGTCATGTCATCCATGTTGTTCTAGTAGTTCTGTCATGTCATCCATGTTTTTCTAGTAGTTCTGTCATGTCATCCATGCTGTTCTAGTAGTTCTGTCATGTCATCCATGTTGTTCTAGTAGTTATGTCATGTTATCCATGTTGTTCTAGTAGTTCTGTCATGTCATCCATGTTGTTCTAGTAGTTATGTCATGTCATCCATGTTGTTCTAGTAGTTCTGTCATGTCATCCATGTTGTTCTAGTAGTTCTGTCATATCCTCCATGTTGTTCTAGTAGTTCTGCCATGTCATATGTGTCGTTCTAGTAGTTCTGTCATGTCATCCGTGTTGCTCTAGTAGTTCTGTCATATCCTCCGTGTTGTTCTAGTAGTTCTGTCATGTCATCCGTGTTGTTCTAGTAGTTCTGTCATGTCATCCGTGTTGTTCTAGTAGTTCTGTCATATCCTCCGTGTTGTTCTAGTAGTTCTGTCATGTCATCCATGTTGTTCTAGTAGTTCTGTCATGTCATCCATGTTGTTCTAGTAGTTCTGTCATGTCATCCGTGTTGTTCTAGTAGTTCTGTCATGTCATCCGTGTTGTTCTATTAGTTCTGTCATGTCATCCGTGTTGTTCTAGTAGTTCTGTCGTGTCATCCGTGTTGTTCTAGTAGTTCTGTCATGTCATCCGTGTTGTTCTAGTAGTTCTGTCATGTCTTCCATGTTGTTCTAGTAGTTCTGTCATGTCATCCGTGTTGTTCTAGTAGTTCTGTCATGTCATCCGTGTTCTAGTAGTTCTGTCATGTCATCCATGTTGTTCTAGCAGTTCTGTCATTTCATCCATGTTGTTCTAGTAGTTCTGTCATGTCATCCATGTTGTTCTAGCAGTTCTGGCATGTCATCCGTGTTGTTCTAGTAGTTCTGGCATGTCATCCGTGTTGTTCTAGTAGTTCTGTCATGTCATCCGTGTTGTTCTAGTAGTTCTGTCATGTCATCCATGTTGTTCTAGTAGTTCTGTCATGTCATCCGTGTTGTTCTAGTAGTTCTGTCATGTCATCCATGTTGTTCTAGCAGTTCTGTC
Source organism: Ariolimax columbianus (assembly GCA_036924085.1). Classification (NCBI taxonomy): domain Eukaryota; kingdom Metazoa; phylum Mollusca; class Gastropoda; order Stylommatophora; family Arionidae; genus Ariolimax; species Ariolimax columbianus. The sequence continues at coordinate 50,524,874 of JAVGWX010000001.1, forward strand.
ATGTCATCCATGTTGTTCTAGTAGTTCTGTCATGTCATCCATGTTGTTCTAGCAGTTCTGTCATGTCATCCATGTTGTTATAGTAGTTCTGTCATGTCATCCATGTTGTTCTAGTAGTTCTGCCATATCACCAGCTTTCTGTTACTTTAATGTTTCGTGTGGAAACGATTGTAATAATAAGTAAATATATGGTTTTGGGAAGTAGTTGACGAAAGAGAGAAATGACAGCTGGGCATACAAACACGGTAAAAGAGATAGAGAATGTATATCATCATCATGATCTGACTGATCAGTCCTAACACTTGTTGTAAGGTTGTCTGGGCATGTCTTTAAATTTGACCATATCCTCTGGTTGATGAGTCCTAACACTAGTTGTAAGACTGTTGGGTCATCTCTATCCATCTGACCCTATCCTCTGGTTGATCAGTCCTGAGATTGATTATAAGGTTGTCTGGACGTGTCTTTCAATGTGACCCTATCCTCTGGCTAATCAGTCATGATACTGGTTGTAGGTTTGTCTGAGTGTGTCTCTCAATTTAACCATATCTTCTGGTTGGTGAGTACTAACACTAGTTGTAAGACTGTTGGAGCATGTCTATCCATCTGACCCTATCCTTTGCAGCTCTAACCATATCAACATGAATTCGTACGTTAGTATCTTTGTCTGCCCGAGATGTAAATGTGAGTCTTGGTCGCACCCTTCCTCTTTTCCCTTGAATATGACTTTTTAATATCTTATGTAGAAAACTTTCAATTCTCATATTGTGTTCAAGTCAAATAAATCCTCGTTTCTGTATCATTTTCAATATTTATCTCTGTGCGTCTACTTCAGTGAGAACATTGTCATTGGACCTCCTTTCTGTCCAACTTACTCGTTACATTCTACGGTAGAACCATATTTCAAACGCTTCCAACCTTTCTTGCATCCTTTTTGTTAGAGTCCATGTTTCAACCGAGTACAGTGCAATTGGCCATACATGAGAAGTGATTATTTTTGTTCCATGAGTTCTATCCCGATAATCTTCGGGGCTAGCAAGTTCTGTTTTTCTCAGAAGGCCTTTTCCCCCAGTGCCAGCATTGTCTTCATTTCTTAATGTACGTAGAACATCATTTATTGCAATCAGTGAACGGCATGGTCGACTTCGCCTAGCTGAAGAGCACTTCTTGATGATGATTTAATCCAATGGCAAATGTATGTGTTTGTGTGATTGTGTATGTGTGTGTATATGCATGTATGAGTATAGGTGTGAATGGGGGTGTGGATGTATGTGTGTGTATGTCTTTATGTATGAGGATAGGTGTGTGTGGGTACATACATGTGGCTGTGTCAGTGTGCATTCATGCGTGCGTATTTATACTGTGGTCTGATATTGGAACACGTTCAAGCAAGAGACACAGGAGGCAACCAAAGAGCAGCATGGGTGAGACTGGTAACCTCATCATGTTAATTTATTTGTTATAGAAACCACCACTATAATAACACATCATACATTTTTGCTCAAACTTCCTGCAAGGGCACACAACTGCACTATAAAATAACCATGTAAGTTAATGTCAACGCCAGTTTTCACTAAGTGAGGTCCGACCACTGCGCTGGTGCCTGGAGCGAAGGAAAATGTCATCCCATTATCTCTCATTGTCCCAAAAATACGCGCTTTTTTCTGGTCTGTCGCGAAAGTGGCAGCAAAATTGGTCTTTCCACAGGACATGGCTGGTGATTCACTAGGTCTGGCATCCTATGTCAGGAGGCGTCATTATTGTGTATTGTTTGTTATGTTCTGTTATGTTTTGTTACGGTTTATTACGTTATGTTATGTTATTTAAGGATAAGTTATTGTATGTTCCGTTATGGTATGATATGTTTTACAATGTTATGTTATAACATGATATGATATGATGTCCTATGTTATAAGTTATAATATGTTTTGTTATTTGAATGTTTTGTTATGATATGTTATTGCAAGTCTCTGTTCTGAAATTTCGAATTCGATATAAGTAGACCAGATCAGTCCGCTACGAAGGTCGGCTGCAATAGATCGCTAGTGTATCTCTTGCCGTAATGGTGCAATCTGACATACTTTTTTCAGTCCCTCTCTTGGTGTTATCCAGCAACTTAAAACGTTGTCTGCCTCTTGAACGAATGTCTTCCACTCTACCCACCAGTTATGGTCTTCAACAAGGAGGTATGTCTTGTTACATGACAAAAATAACGCATCTGTCTAACCCTGATTTCGGTCATTAATTCTCTTTTCACCTCCAACTTCTTCAATATTTCCACATTTGTTTTCTTCTCTTTCCAGGAAATGCAACCCAGTTTTCGATATACCAACATTTCGAATGCTTCAATACTCTTTTCCATCTAGTTAATCATTGTCCATGTTTCTGTGCCATAATGTAGTAACTAGTACACATAACACCTGACAATTATCATTTTCAAATAATTATTTATCTGTTTGGATGTCAGCATGTGTCGCATGTTAAATAGATAAGTAGAGATAAGAACAGGCAGACATTAACACTGATGGGGAAGAAATCTTGCGAAAAACATAAAAGTGACAGGGAAGGATATGAAGACTTAGTGAATATTTGTTGAAAATGTATGATGCTCAGGGAACTTTAATGTTTAAAACAAAATTTGATGTCATGTTATTCTATGTTATAACATGATATGTTAGGTTATCTTAGAAAATGTTATGTTGTATGTTTTCTTATGTTTTTCTACGATATTTTATGTCATTAATGGAATATTATTATATGGTTGTTATATTTTGATGTGATATTTCTCTTTTTTGTTATGTTTGTTATGTCATGCTAAAGCATAATAGGATATGTAACGTTAAGCTATGATATGATATGTTATTTTGTGTTATATGTTCTGTTATATTCTGTTATAATACGTTATGATATGCTGTACAAGCACAATGGCAATCGTGTATCTAGTAGCAACAGTAGCGGCACATCCCTCCTATCAATTGCGTGCAAAATACTGTCTCGAGTCTTGCTCAACCGCTTGACTAATCATCTCGAGAAGGACATACACTCAGAAAATCAATGCAGCTTCCGAACCGATCATGATGTATTCCACATGATATTTGCAGCATGTAAAACCCTGGCGACATGCCATAAATAGAATCATGACGTGTACACAACTTTCGTTGTCCTGTTCAATTCCATTGACATTGTCAATAGAGACGAGCTAATGGCTAAATATAATTGTCCCCATAAATTCACCCCAGTTATTCGTCAGCTTCATTATGCTAAAGTGACAGCAACTTCCACATTTGCTCTGACCGAGGCCTTGAACACGCCGCAGCAGTGCGTCGTGAATATGACTGACCTACGCAATGTGTCTCAGTCTCAGATGTCTACGCGAGCATTATTATTATTATTATTATTATTATTATTATTATTTTTCACTATGTCATCTTGACCCGTGTACTGAATGCTGGAGAACTGTCAAAATTCTTCCAGCCAAAAACCAAGTCAAATAGGGTTGCATGCTGGCCCCAAATCCTTTGGCGCGACATTCGTTGTCACTTTTTCTGTTGCTACACATTGTTCTGCCACTGGCTTAGATGTCTGACACAGGACGAAAGGTATTTAATCTCAGGGGCGTGCAGTCCCTCACTAACGTGAAAGAGGTAGCCATCTTAGATTTCTTCTTTGCGGATGACTGCGTCATCAACACTCCATTAATGCGTTTTCAGCTGCGTGCACCAAATGTATGTCTTGCCGTCAACACAGAGACAAACGGAAGTCATGTTTTACCTGTTTCTTGAAAGTCTTACCACGAGCCGATTATCACTGTTACAGGATCAACATCTCAAAGCAGTTGATAGATTTACATAGTTTGCTAGATATGCGAATATTGACTTCGAAGTCCACAAGATTGCCAAGGCAAGTGATGCGTTTGGAAAATTATGAGCAAATGTGTGTGACCGAAAAGGAATCAGGGTTACAACGATGATCAAGGTCTATCGTGCTGTCTTAACCACCCTGTGTTTTAACCACACAGTCTTTTAGTAGACATGTCAGGAAACTCACCATTCCGACATGAGCTTTCCCTGCGTGCTGCTTAGGATCCGTTGGCAATATAGGGTGTCCAACTATGAAGTCCTTAACAGGAAACGGCCCTCGACAATCTATACTCTGCTGTAGAAAACCTAAGTCAAATGAACAGAACGTGCTGTTTGCATGCCATCAACACGCTGCTATACTGTGAGCTCAGGGCAGGCTAACGCTCATGGGCCTCTAATCAGTTTCCTAAATAATTTCACATCCTGGAATTGCTTTGCTCTAAACAGCACAGTCTTGCGCACTGCAATCACACAAGGTGCTCGTATCGTCGAGTAGGAAGTCATCGATGTTGGGCAAAGAAATAAAAAAAAAGGAGCTGTCTGAAGGACATAATATAAGACCAGCCCAATTACCATGCGCCGACCACGAATGGCCCACGTTCGATCACATTTGTCTCGTTAAGATAGAATATGAGATCACAATTTAACTACACACATGTCACCATCTTCGTTTGCAATCGGCAGTTCTATTATTATGTTTTATTATGTTATGGTATGTTTTGTTATGTTACGATATGTTTTGTTCCGTTATGGTGTGTTTTGTTATGTTATGGTATGTTTTGTTATGCTATGGTATGTTTTATAATGTTACGTTTTGTTATGGCATGGGATAAAATTGTATGTCATACTAAAACATGTTTTGTTTTGTTATGATCCAAACAATGTGTCAAGAGCAACGGGTAACGGTCAGAATAACAGGAGAAAATCGGACTCGTTTGAGGGAGTAAGGCAAAAGGGAGTAGGACAAGAATGCTTACTCTTCCCTTTTATTTTTATCATATATACTGAAAAATATGTCTGTCTGTATGTATGTATGTGTGTGTGTGTATGTATGTGTGTGTGTGCGCGTGCGTGCGCGCGTGCGAGTGTTTGTGTGTGTTTGTCTGAGTGTATGTGTATGGGTGGGTTGGGGTGGGTAGGGGTAGGTGGGTTTGTGTGGGTGGGTGTGTGTATGTTTGTGTGTGTGTGTGTGTGTGTGTGTGTGTGCGTACCTGCGTGCGTGTAAAATCATCAACACTGGAAACCGACAAAACACAATGTTTACGGATCAATGTCCACTATTTAGTTAAAGAAACTTTCATTTTCGTTCTTTTTTCAAGAACGACTGAGCCTATAATTGATGTTAACATACGTGATCCTTGAAGTGACGTGTGGCAAGACCTATTCTATAATTGATGTTAACATACGTGATCCTTGAAGTGACGTGTGGCGAGACCTAGCATATATTTGATGTTAACATACGTGATCCTTGAAGTTACGTGTGGCAAGACCTAGCCTATAATTGTTGTTAACATACGTGATCCTTGAAGTGACGTGGGGCAAGACCTAGCATATAATTAGTGTTAACATACGTGATCTTTGAAGTGACGTGTGACAAGACCTAGCCTATAATTGATGTTAACATACGTGATCCTTGAAGTGACGTGTGGCAGGACCTCAGACCACAATGACAGCTTAACGGTTATCATGAACGCCAAAAGCCACAGTGTATGTCCCATATCGCTGGTTATGCTTAGTGTCAACAGGGAGAAGTCTGTGTGTGGACTCATCCAAGCAGCACATTCTCTAAACTAGTAAGACTTAAGACTGAAACCATTCACATACCTACTACTAATAGTTAAATGGTAATCTGAAATGCAAACAAGCGAGGACACGAGACGGCATATTCTATGGACCAAACTGAAGTATTTTCTGAACAAACGGACAATTCGGCTACCTGACGTCAAGCACTTTTCTTCCTGATTGAATTCCAGGATTACAGTGTTCCAGTAACTTAGTGTTATAAGAGAGAATTGAGTTGGGAATGTTAACTTAACAGACGGCCAACATTTAGCTTTACTGTACGCATTCTTGTCACAACATGTCATGCAGATATAATGTATTGATTGAGGGGACGCGTGGGTTAGTGGTTAAGTAGCACGGCTCACAACTCGAAGTTGCTGGGTTCGATCCCCATCACAGCACCGACCGTTACCCTGGGGAAGCAAACCCTTAGTAAATGCAGGAGGAAGCAGACTTTTACATACAATGCATGCTGAAATCGGATGCACTGGGTCGACAGGCGCAAAAATAAAAACCACAATGCAACGCACACCGCCTTGCGGATTAGAGAAATAAGGCGAACGGAACCACACACACAAAAAAAAATTATGTATTGATTGTTGGTCGTTCTTGCTTACTGTTATAGACATGATTACTCTTTGTTGGTTGTTTTCTGTACTCTGATGCTCAACTTGTGTAAGCATAATGTAAATACTCACACTGTGTAACATTGAGGAGAGCCATGTTCTGAATTGAGAAAACTATTAACATACAAACATACAATGAAACATACAAACGGACAAATCGTAAGTATGATTGGCAGACAAGTAAAATCATATTAGACACAGATTTAAAAAGGAAGTTATCAACTTCTGTATACAGTAGGTATAGACAGTTCATGGACCACATTTCAGTGTACAGAAAAAAAGAGAGGCCATAAATTAATGCCGAGATGGAAACTCGTTCCGTCCTGCATACGGAGGTAAAAGACGGCTTGATTGCTGTTTTTCTGATCTGAATGAGTCCGTTTAAGTTCACCAAGTGTTCTAGTACGATTTCAACCACGTTAATAATAAATGCTATGTTTTATGCGGATTGGGATAATGTTATAACAAAGTGCTACAATTCGATGTTTATACCTTCTAACTACGACGCAGAAAGCGTATTCATGACCTAAATGTTTCTGTAAATGTTTATTCTGTTGTATCGTGCTGCAAGATACGGTTCGGGCATATCGCGCACCCAAATGGAGGTCTAGCATCTTGGTCAGACTGCCTTTCCTCAAGTTTTATTTATTACTCGAGCAGTAAGCAGTAATTAAGCTTATTTGTTTCTCTACTTAAAGTTTCGTTTTGCCTGTTTTACAAAGTTAGATGTGCTTGTTGCTGTTAGATCGTGGAGGGCGCGAAAGCTGTGCCAGGGTCTCGTGAAACATATTGACCAAAACCCGACCTTATGTCCACGGTGTACGCCAGGAAATAACCTGCGGTTTGTGAACGATAATGTGATTCCCGTAAGTGTTAGTCTGTTGAGAAGCCTTGCATATATTGAGCTACTCACCTTCTTCAGTACGCACCTGTCGGAATGTAAGAAGAGCCACAGAAAATCCACTACCAGAAAAAGTTCGCCAAGAGAGAAACAATCAGTCACAAGTAGTTTGTTGTTGTTATTGTACCGAATGCTACTCGTACTTGAGTTAGGTATTTTTGCCGACTTTATTTGGTAGCAGTTTACAGTGGCTTTTCTCACATCACGAGGCGTACTTGAAAAAGTGAACATTGATCCTCTTGGCTGTAGAGCAACGCTACTTAGTTAGCTCATTGCGGTGGGATCACACTGCCGATCCCTACATCGTTAGTCAAAAAGCCATGAAACTGTTTCCACGAATAACTGCTTGGAAGTGAGCTAGGGTCTTGATCAGTATGTTTCACCTGACCCTGACTAACATAGTCTGGCCAGTATGTTTTGTCTGACCCTGACTAACATAGTTTGGTCAGAGTGTTTTGTCTGACCCTGACTAGCATAGTCTGATCAGCATGTTTTGCGTGGCTCAGATTAACACAGTCTGATCAGTGTTTTGTCTGACCTTGACTAACATACAAATAGTCTGTGATCAGTAAGCTTTGTCTGGCCCTCACTAACAAAGCCTGATCAGTAAGTTTTGTCTGGCCCCCACTAACATAGTCTGACCAGTAAGTTTTGTCTGGCCCTCACTAACATAGTCTTACCAGTAAGTTTTGTCTGGCCCTCACTAACAAAGCCTGATCAGTAAGCTTTGTCTGGCCCTCACTAACAAAGCCTGATCAGTAAGTTTTGTCTGGCCCTCACTAACATAGACCGATCAGTAAGTTTTGTCTGGCCCTCACTAACATAGACCGATCAGTAAGTTTTGCATGACGGGGCGTTAGTCTCCTCTCCCCCACTTAGCTTAGAATACAACATTGATGGTAGTAGTCCATCCTCACAACATATCGATATTCCTTCCCTATTAGTTCTTTCAATGAACAGCTCATCTTGCACTGCTTTAATAAATTTTTTGAATCGCAACAGACTTATAGTGTCAAGCAATTACGTTTGACATATTTTCCTACAATGTAGTTATGATTACAGAAGGCAGAAAAGCCTTGGATACACCTGAGCCATTTGATATGCAGTTTTACAAATATAATTAAGGTAACGATAATCCTCTAGCAAGCACTGCTGTCGAAGATGATGTATTAGAGGCCACTGGCCAGTATATTTTACATGGCCATGAATAGCATGTCTGTTCAGCTTTACAAAAGCACTAAGAGCGAAGATCGGTGCTTTTGAGACACGGAGCTATAGAAGAGTCCTGAAAATCCCGTGGACAAAGACAGAAACAAACAAATTCACACCGCAAGACCTGAATGTGGAGGAGAATTGACTTATAAATGATGTAATGACCCGAAAACAAAGGTTTATTGCACATGTTAAACGACACGACGGACTGGAAAGAGTGGTTATGGAGAGCATGGTCACTGGAGAGTGAGACAGGGAACGATCTAGAGGAAGATGAACTCATGGCATCAAGGAGACGCTGGAATTGACATTGGAGCAGGCCGGAAGACCCGCGGGACAGAGTTGCATACAAACAAGCTGTCAAGATCGCAACGTTCTGCAAAGGACATGCCACACGAAGATGATGATGATCAGCTTCAACTTTATTATTTTTCCTTCCTCGCTGCTAATCCTTCCCTTATAGAAATATAGAAAGCCAATCAATCATTTACTGATGGGTGGTTTGGAGCGTGTCGATAAAGGTGATAAAGCAAGGTACCTTTGCCGTGAGATGTGAGTGCTCTACCACTCTGCCACTGAGACGTTCACATATATCATTTTCAGAACTATATCGTTGGGGACATAATTGAGAAGATAAAACAGACGAGAAGAGCTTTGGATCAAACCGTTACAGCGATTGTAGTGCGTGGTGAGAAGAGTTTTGGATCAAACCGTTACAGCGATTGTAGTGCGTGGTGAGAAGATCTTTGGATCAAACCGTTACAGCGATTGTAGTGCGTGGTGAGAAGAGCTTTGGATCAAACCGTTACAGCGATTGTAGTGTGTGGTGAGAAGAGCTTTGGATCAAACCGTTACAGCGATTGTAGTGCGTGGTGAGAAGAGCTTTGGATCAAACCGTTACAGCGATTGTAGTGCGTGGTGAGAAGAGCTTTGGATCAAACCGTTACAGCGATTGTAGTGCGTGGTGAGAAGAGTTTTGGATCAAACCGTTACAGCGATTGTAGTTCGTGATATAAACGAACGCTGTCCCGGTGGCTTTCTTCAAATATGTAACCTTTTTTTTTTCCACACTTCACTTACTATTCAGCAATTGAAACATTCACTGTTGGCGTGTTACAAATGTCACGTGTTTCATTAGAGAGAAATTAGCAGGCTATCTTTTGTTATTTCCACGGATAAGTTTCAGGACAACTAATCAGTCCCAGGCTATGATCCACTACATTAATCTACCTTGTTTTTCTTCCACCACCCACGAAGAAACCCGAAAGTTGTTGGATGCATCGCATCTTTCGTGTCACAATAAACATAAACTGTTATGGACCATTTGTTCCCACCTTTACTCGAACAATTAGAGACAGACGTATGCAAACATGCTTACCCAAGGATCGAGATAAAGATAAAGACGAGAAACATTGTGTCTGTTGTGCGGTGAGAAGGGTAGGGGGATAGGAGAGTGAGAGAGAAAGAGAAAGTTATCTTTGTTAAATTGGAAAACTGATAACCCTTATGAGAAATTCTGGAAGCCGCGAAAATGCAGGAAGCCTTACTTCTGGGAGCGAGGAAGAATACTTGCTAATGATGGCTCCAGGGCACTTTCTTTGTGACATAAGCCATCTCATTTTGGTTTCTTCTTTCTTCATTTTATTTTATTTTGTTGTCATTTTTATACTTTTTTTCTCTTCCATTTTCTTGTCTTCCCGTCTCTTACATTTTCTTCTGTTCTATTTTCGTTTCCTTTCTTCTCTCCTCATTTATTTCCTGTTCTACTCTTATCTTATCTTCCCTTATCGTTTCCGTTCTTTCCTTTTCTTATCTTCTCCGATCTTATATTCTGTTTCCTATCTTATTTATTGTTGTACTGTACGAGATTAACCTTCAGGTGGCAAAAGTATATCCAATTCGAGAACATAGTCACGATCAGCGTTAAGAAGCACCATCCCTGAGTTGTCTGCACTCTGAGCAAGCTTCGCGTCTTCTCTCTTACTTTCTGTCTGTCTATCTATCTATCTATCTATCTATCTATCTATCTATCTATCTATCTATCTATCTATCTATCTATCTATCTATCTATCTATCTATCTATCTATCTATCTATCTATCTATCTATCTATCTATCTATCTATCTATCTATCTATCTATCTATCTATCTATCTATCTATCTATCTATCTATCTATCTATCTATCTATCTATCTATCTGTCTGTCTGTCTGTCTGTCTGTCTGTCTGTCTGTCTGTCTGTCTGTCTGTCTGTCTGTCTGTCTGTCTCTCTATCTATCTATCTATCTATCTATCTATCTATCTATCTATCTATACCTCTCTCTGCATGTCTACCTGTCTGCCTGCCTGCCTTTTTGTCAGTCTGCTTGTCTGTTTTATCTATATATACCCGTCTGTCTGTCCGTCCGTCCGTTCGTTCGTCTGTCTGTCTGTTTGTCTGTCTGTCTATCACATTCTTTCACAATTCGCTGTATACTTATGTCGCAGAAACCTATCTCAACAGTGTTGTTACTGATGCGCATGTTACAGTTTTATTTCTGAATTTCGTCATTTTGAACTCCCTCAGGCAGTCAGTTGAAACTTGATTGCACTTATTTTTTTCCAAATCCACATTAGCCCTGTGGGCAGAATACAGACCAAGGCAGATCACTGACTTTGTTGGAGTCAGTCGGTCATTCGTGGGGATATCTGAGTAAGAGCGAAGCAGACAGAGAGAGGCAGAGAGACAACATGGACAGAGACATAGGCTGGGAGAGATAGAGGGACAGGATAAACAGAGAGAGGTAGATACAGAGAGAAGTATACATAACGAGAAAGAATCAGGGGAGATAGAGCGACAGGTAGATATAGAGAAACACACACACAAAGAACGGCAAAGATATGTAAAGGCACAGAGGGACAAAGACAGATATAACGATAGACAGAGAGACAGATACAGCATGTGCAAGAGATCGAGAGGAACAGATAAAGTAAAACAGATATAGGGACAGACAAAGACTTAGACAAAAACAGAAAGAGACAATGTTAGAGTGACAGAGAGTGAGGGACAAAACGAGAGACAGCGAGACGGAAAGAGCGATAAAGAGATGGAGAGAGACATAGAACAACGGAATGAGAGAGAGAGAGAGAGAGAGAGCGAAAGAGAGAGAGAGAAAAAGAGAGAGAGAGAGGGGGGGGGGGCGAAATACAGACCGAGACAGAAGAAGAATAACGTGAAAAACTAGTGGATGATTGGCAATTTTCGAACGCTTTCAAATTCAGTCCAACAGACAGTTTGAAGAACTATTGTGAAAGAAATGTTTCTGTGTTCTTAGATTCGTCACTCATAATTGAGCGAGGACTTCCTGCTGTTCCATTTCCTGGGGACAAATATTTGATTAGCCTGGACACAGACCGAGTCCGATAATGATTCTAAGTCTAAATCGGGTTCTATTCTGAGCCTGCCTCTTCCAGGTCATGGAGCGCTGTAACACTCAGCCATCACTCACACAGTCTGTGTACGATTGAGTGTTGTAATCCACGCTGAAATTACATGTGTGTAAAACAGCATCAACACCCGATCTTTTCATAATTGATTGTTTAAATTTGAGCGGACAAAGCTCTTAATTTAGAAGAAAACTTAGTGGTTACTCATTGCCGACTTCTCAAACAAAGCGGACTCAATATGGCGATACAATATTTTCATACTCCACTTCTACTCCGAGTTATACTAGTCGTCTAGTCAATGAGGTAGGTGTCAGCATTGTGCTACCCATTGTAGTGAGCTTGCTGTGGAGCCTTTCATTGCAAAACAGCTAGGATAACCCAGCCCAACCTTCTCAAGTACAACTCGGGATGTAAAAAGAGTTTTGTCTTAGTCTTAATCTTATTCGACCTGTACTTCTACAGGGACATAAGCTCCAGTGCAGGTCCCATCTCTGGTGTGAGGTGGGTGAAGCCAAGAGGATGATTTCCTGCTTAGCGGACTAGACTCGAGCAGCTTATTACTCCCCTATGGAGGTGGTTAACTGATGTGCGAGTCCATCTTAATAAACTCAAACACTTGAGCAAAGTAGACCCGCAGCCTGGTAGTCGCCATCTATACTGTTCTTAACTAACCACCTAACCATGGCCGATGTTAGTCGCCTCTTACGACATGCTCTCTGTGGGGCAGTGGTACTATTCGTGTCCTTGTCATACACAAAGACTCCCGCAGACCACTCGGAAGAGTTACTGTAATTATTCACCAAAGAAACGTCGCCAAAAAGTTCAATGAACTCGGTAGGAGAAGTTTTCAACAAGAAGAACCCCGACAGCGGCAGAAGCAGAGTGATATCGCTTTAGCGTTTCTCAAAGGAAGTCCCAATCAGATCCCATTATCGATATGCTCCAGTTATCAATCGAAACTAGCGTACTGTTATGGAAGGAGAGACAGAGAAAATCGGAACTGGCCACCCCACCACGTCAAAATCAAAGGCCTAGTACTCGTGATTTAATGTATCGAACACTTCAGCCCCGACAGCAGTGTCTACTGAGGAACTATCTTTAAAAGTTCAACCATGTGTTGATTCCAGACAGCTTTACTGCAGAGGAAAGGATATGTTGACTGCTCTCTACTATACTGATTATAAAATATAGCCAAGGTAGGGACGCACTTTGGGCTGGCAAAAACATCAAACACGACAGTGTACTACAGAATCCACGACTGTAGGAGAAAATACGGGCTTTCGTGCAGCCTTCCAGCATGGATTGCATATGAAGAAGTAAGGTGAGGGTCTTGATCAGTATATTTTACATGACCTTGGCTAACATGTCTGATCAGTATATTTTACCTGACCCTGTCTAACATGTCTGATCAGCATATTTTACCTGACCCTGGCTAACATGTCTGATCAGCATATTTTACCTGACCCTGGCTAACATGTCTGATCAGTATATTTTACCTGACCCTGTCTAACATGTCTGATCAGTATATTTTGCCTGACCCTGGCTAACATGTTTGATCAGCATATTTTACCTGAACCTGGCTAACATGTCTGATCAGTATATTTTACCTGACCCTGGCTAACATGTCTGATCAGTATGTTTTGTCTAACCAGACGTTAGTCTACGCTCCTCGAGGAGGTAAAGATATAGATCCATTGCTGCCAGCATTTCTTGTAGAGGTATGAAATGATATCTTCTGATCTAAATCTTACAGTATCAAAGCAGAAGTAAAATATTAAAAAGAAACACGAAATAGGTTCCCAAAAGTTGTTGACTACAACTTGGAATCAAATGTGAATAAACATATACTGCCGCTGTCGTAGACAGCCAACACGCTCCTTCTTTATTCAAATAAAAGTAGAAATGATCTGGGAATACGTGAAACAAAATCAATCAGGGATGAATCATCGGTCTGAAATCTTGCTCGAAATCCACAAATTCTCGTCTCTGGCTTTTCCTGAATTCCTTGTTAAGAATCCTCTTATATTCAATTATGTCTGACTGTAGCACCTGCCCAGCTTGTTCATCATGTCTCGCAAAGTGTGTGCACTGTCAGGGCCGGACTTCCTCGTTCCCATGATGATGTCGCTCTTCCTGTCCTAGCGACATCATTATGGCTTGGCACTACGGCCGCAGACTTGACAGTACCGTTGGGGTTTCTGTGACGAAAATATGCTGCACTGTTTAATAAGAGAGAGAATGAAATAAAGGAAAAGAGAATCAAAGAAAGAAACGTGTACAAAAAGAATATAGAGAGAAAGAGAGGGGCAGAAAGATAGAGAGAAAGAAAGAGAGAGAAAAAAAGATAGAGAGAAAACAAAATTAGTGGGAATGTTGTGTGTAATCAATGGCCAAGATGACAAATCGCATTGGAATAACGAGTGAATTAATGGCGGAATTACGCTAATAAAAACTAGACTAGTTAATGGAATATAAAGATTTTGAAAAAATGTAAATTCTAGTCGTTGGTTCAGATTTTGTTTCCAATTTGTGTGTGTGTGTGTGTGCGTGCGTGTGTGTGTGCGTGCGTGTGTGTGCGTGGGTGCGCGCGTGTGTGTGTGTGCGTGCGTGCGTGTGCGTGCGTGTGTGTGTGTGTGTGCGTGGGTGCGCGTGTGTGTGTGTGTGTGTGCGTGCGTGTGTGTATGTGTGCGTGCACGCGCGTGCGTGTGTATGTGCGTGCGTGTGTATGTGTGTGTGTGTGCGTTCGTGTGTATGTGTGTGCGTGTGTGTGCGTGTTTGTGTGTGCGTGCGTGTGTGTATGTGTGCGTGCACACGCGCGCGTGTGTATGTGCGTGCGTGTGTATGTGTGTGCGTGCGTGCACGCGCGCGTGTGTGTATGTGCGTGTGCATGTGTGTGTGTGTGTGTGTGTGTGTGCCCGTTAGGATTCATTTTCCGTCTTTGCTATTTTTAGCCTCACGACTACCACCATAACCAACACACTCGTCCTTGAAATCATTAATATGATCAAATCTACATCACAAGCACTTCATTAATAACCTTTAACACTGTCATCTAGTATTATCACCATTATCATTACTTTTGTCAACTAGCCATAAGGCTTTCAGTGTCATTATCATCCACGTCATTATTTCGACAACAGCATCGTAATCTACAGCCATAACCACTGTTACTGCTTCCATATTTTCCTCTTTCTCTTTATTCAGGTGGGCCGTGAGAGATGACATTTTTTTCATCGGAAGCAAAGTTTATTATGTTAAATGGCTGTTTTAGTTTATGTTTTGGTAGAATACATGTTTTATCATCTATGCACGAGGAGAGAAGACTAAAGTCTGGTTATGCAAAACATACTGATCGGACATGTTAGTCAGAGTCAAGTAACATATACTGACCAAGACTTTTACCTCTATTCCACATAGGTCTCCCTGAAGACAGACTCTTTTCATGGCAGCAAGGCTAACGAGGGTGGGGATCGACGTGATCCTCGTAGTAGTGAGCGACGCACATATTAGCCAAGCATAGCAAAACCGTTTGGAGGACTCCGCTCCATCTTCAGCAGCACGCTCGAGATGTGATGAAAGTTACTGCAACCTCCCACTGCACTCTTTTCTTCAAGGCGTATAATAGAGTAATCGTTGTGGGCATTGAACAACAACAACAACAATAGCAACAGGGATAACAACAACAACAGCGATAACAACAACAACAACAGCGATAACAACAACAACAACAGCGATAACAACAACAACAACAACAACAGCGATAACAAGAACAACAACAGTGATAACAACAACAACAACAACAGCGATAACAACAACAACAACAACAGCGATAACAACAACAACAACAACAGCGATAACAACAACAACAACAGCGATAACAACAACAACAACAGCGATAACAACAATAACAACAGCGATAACAACAACAACAGCGATAACAACAACGCAACAACAGCGATAACAACAACAACAACAGCGATAACAACAACAACAACAGCGATAACAACAACAACAACAACAGCGATAACAACAACAGCGATAACAACAACAACAACAGCGATAACAACAACAACAGCGATAACAACAACAACAGCGATAACAACAACAGCGATAACAACAGCAACAAAAACAACAGCGATAACAAAAACAACGCAACAACAGCGATAACAACAACAACAACAGCGATAACAACAACAACAACAGCGATAACAACAACAACAACAGCGATAACAACAACAACAACAGTGATAACAACAACAACGACAACAGCGATAACAACAACAACAACAACAGCGATAACAACAACAACAACAACAGCGATAACAACAACAACAGCGATAACAACAACAACAGCGATAACAACAACAACAGCGATAACAACAACAACAACAGCGATAACAACAACAACAACAGCGATAACAACAACAACAACAACAGCGATAACAACAACAACAACAGCGATAACAACAACAACAACAACGGCGATAACAACAACAACAACAGCGATAACAACAACAACAACAACAGCGATAACAACAACAACAACAGCGATAACAACAATAACAACAGCGATAACAACATCAACAACAGCGATAACAACAACAACAACAACAGCGATAACAACAACAACAACAGCGATAACAACAACAACAACAGCGATAACAACAACAACAACAACAACAGCGATAACAACAACAACAACAACAGCGATTACAACAATAACAACAGCGATAACAACAATAACAGCGATAACAACAACAACAGCGATAACAACAACAACAACAGCGATAACAACAACAACAACAACAGCGATAACAACAACAACAACAGCGATAACAACAACAACAACAGCGATAACAACAACAACAACAGCGATAACAACAACAACAACAGCGATAACAACAACAACAACAGCGATAACAACAACAACAACAACAGCGATAACAACAACAACAGCGATAACAACAACAACAGCGATAACAACAACAACAGCGATAACAACAACGGCGATAACAACAACAACAACAACAGCGATAACAACAATAACAACAACAACAACAGCGATAACAACAACAACAACAGCGAAAACAACAACAACAACAGCGATAACAACAACAACAGCGATAACAACAACAACAACAGCGATAACAACAACAACAGCGATAACAACAATAACAACAGCGATAACAACAACAACAGCGATAACAACAACAACAACAGCGATAACAACAATAACAGCGATAACAACAACAACAACAACAGCGATAACAACAATAACAGCGATAACAACAACAACAACAGCGATAACAACAACAACAACAGCGATAACAACAACAACAACAGCGATAACAACAATAACAACAGCGATAACAACAACAACAACAACAACAGCGATAACAACAATAATAGCGATAACAACAACAACAACAGCGATAACAACAATAACAGCGATAACAACAACAAAACAAGAAGAACAACAACGATCTAAGCACTTGCCTAGCTGTAGTCCTCTTCGTGTCACCTAACAAGATATTACAGTATAGTCAGCGTGCATCAGAAATCCATTTGACACTAGTATTAAGTCGACACTGACATTCTCCTAACATGATTACTACAGCCAATAACACTGAAAGTACCAGAACAATATCCCTTTTCATTATATTTAGCATCGTAAATCGCTATATCGTGCAAGCACGTCCATCGCCTGGGCAAAGATTACATAACCGATTCCAACATCATTACAGCAAAAATCATCACTATTACTTTTATTGTCAACTTCACCCTCATCATCAATCAAGTCTATAAGTATTTGTCCCCATCTCTAAATAAAAATCAACACTACCATTATCACCAGAATCATTGATATTTTCCTCATTTTACCACCAGTCAAAGTCCCTATTATGTTGCGGTAATTCTCCTCAAGCAGCAGGAAATGGAATATCACAAAATGGGTTAAAGAGCCCCAGGCTCGGCAGGGAAGGAGACAAAGACATTCTCCAGAATTTTCATCTTGCCCCAGGGACACGATGGTTGATATCATCAGGGCCCTACATGGCGACATGGTGCGGAGATTTGAAATTGCGTTGGATTTGTTCGTTTTTTATTGTGGCTTTCGGATAGAACATTTTTGAAAACGATACAATTCCCATGTCTTTCCTTCGTTCAATTGTCGTCGTCACTGATAATTATTGTTCTTTCTATCCCATGTTTTCGTCTTTTCGTTCTCTCTATGGTTCTTGTTTAATGAGCATTGATCCTTCACGTACTCTTTTGTACGTGTGTATATAAACATAAATGCCGTGTGAACCCAAACGGCGAATTATTGAGGGACAAAACTGTTGTTCTTGACATTGAAGTTCTCGCAACTTTTCTGTGTAGCCGGAACATTGGGCCGGAACATAGTGCCGGAACATACAGCTGAACACAGAGCGGAACATAGGGCCGGAACATAGAGCGGAACATAGGGCCGGAACATAGAGCAGAACATAGGGCCGGAACATAATGCGGGAACATAGAGCGGAACATAGAGCGGAACATAGGGTCGGAACATAGAGCGGAACATAGAGCTGAACACAGAGCGGAACATAGGGCCGGAACATAGAGCGGAACATAGAGCGGAACATAGAGCGGAACATAGGGCCGGAACATAGAGCAGAACATAGGGCCGGAACATAATGCGGGAACATAGAGCGGAACATAGAGCGGAACATAGGGTCGGAACATAGAGCGGAACATAGAGCCGAAACATAGAGCGGAACATAGAGCGGAACATAGAGCGGAACATAGAGCGGAACATAGGGCCGGAACATAGAGCGGAACATAGGGCCGGAACATAGAGCTGAACACAGAGCGGAACATAGAGCGGAACATAGAGCGGAACATAGTGCCGGAACATAGAGCGGAACACAGAGCGGAACATAGAGCGGAACATAGAGCGGAACATAGGGCCGGAACATAGAGCGGAACATAGAGCGGAACATAGAGCGGAACATAGGGCCGGAACATAGAGCGGAACATTGGGCCGGAACATAGTGCCGGAACATAGAGCTGAACATTAAGCGGAACATAGAGCGGAACATAGAGCGGAACATAGAGCGGAACATAGAGCGGAACATTGGGCCGGAACATAGTGCCGGAACACAGAGCGGAACATAGGGCCGGAACATAGAGCGGAACATAGTGCCGGAACATAGAGCGGAACATAGGGCCGGAACATAGAGCGGAACATTGGGCCGGAACATAGTGCCGGAACATAGAGCTGAACATAGAGCGGAACATAGAGCGGAACATAGAGCGGAACATAGAGCGGAACATAGAGCGGAACATAGAGCGGAACATTGGGCCGGAACATAGTGCTGGAACATAGAGCTGAACACAGAGCGGAACATAGAGCGGAACATAGAGCGGAACATAGGGCCGGAACATAGAGCGGAACATAGGGCCGGAACATAGAGCAGAACATAGGGCCGGAACATAATGCCGGAACATAGAGCGGAACATAGAGCGGAACATAGGGTCGGAACATATAGCGGAACATTGAGCCGGGACGAAAGGCCGGAACATAGGGCCACAACTGCAATTGATCATTCTCTAGAACCCGGCCCTAAAGTACTTTGCGTGCATTAGCAGTGGTGGTTTCTGTGATAATTTCAATTAAATTATATGGTCTCTAGTACCATGCACAACTCTCTGCAGTCGTCCTTTACGACATGCATGTCGGTACAGTTATTATATTCTCTTCTTCCGAGTAACAAGTCCCGCGATCCACTCTGGGAAAGAAACCGGGTTACTGAATATTAATATGTTTGGCATAGTTCAGTCGTGAAAAGGACTGTGTGTGTTTATGTTTATGTGTGTGTGTGTGTGTGAGAGAGAGAGAGAGAGCGTGTGTGTATATGTGTTTGTGTATGTTGTAGCGCTGAGCTTCGTTTTAAGTGGTTCGTTTTAAGAAGACGAGAATTGAAGAAGACGAGAATTGAAGAAGACGAGAATTGAAGAAGACTGTCAGATGAGCCAAATACTGACCATTGCAATGTCACAACTTGAACTAAGGTGTGACAGATTTTGCAAACATCACCAGAGACAAGACAGGGTTGAGAGATATGAGCGCCCACTTAGCCGACACGATGCCATATAGGTAGAAGCGGATTGTTAAAGTGTATCAATTGAACGATACAGAATGTCAGCGAGATGCCTGCATGATATTGCCAAACCGAATGAAGTATTTTTTTTAAAACCTTTTTTCCCACGAGTGGGCTTCAAATGAAAACCTTAAATATATCTTTTAAGTAAATCTATTCGGAAAAAGTGAAAAACAGCTGCATAATTTTTCAACGCATGATTCCTGTAGACAAAAAAATCTTGGTCGAGTATGTAATCCCTTATGCACCACCATCGGACCTGAAAATCTCTTCTCCAAATGCCTGTTTTGGTCGCCGCCCAAAGACGTGGATATCACTTGGATTAGGTCAGGTGAGTACAACGGTTGTGGTAGACAGTGAAAGTGGAGGTCTTCAATGGTTGCCTCTCTTGCACGGGCAGTATCGGGTCGGGCATTGTCATGTTGCAAAAGGACACCTTTACTCAGAAGTCCACGTCGCTTGGGTTTGATTGCGGGTCTAAGATGGTTCATGAAAATATCTGTTTACGTCACACATGTGACAGTGTTCTACCTAGACATATAGTATTCTAAAAAAACGTAACGTTTATCCAAAAAGAGAGTCAGCTTACCCTTCGGTTTCGTCAAGGAGGGATGGTGCCATTCCTTGCTCGTTCTCTTTGTTTTAGGCTCGTGGTAGTGAACCAAGGTTTCAGGCTCGTGGTAGTGAACCCAGGTTTAAGGCTCGTGGTAGTGAACAAAGGTTTCAGGCTCGTGGTAGTGAACCAAGGTTTCAGGCTCGTGGTAGTGAACCAAGGTTTCAGGCTGGTGGTAGTGAACCAAGGTTGCAGGCTCGTGGTAATGAACCCAGGTTTCAGGCTCGAGGTAGTGAACCAAGGTTTCACGCTCGTGATAGTGAACCCAGGTTTAAGGCTCGTGGTAGTGAACCAAGATTCCAGGCTAGTGGTAGTGAACCAAGGTTTCAGGCTCGTGGTAGTGAACCCAGGTTTAAGGCTGGTGGTAGTGAACCAAGGTTGCAGGCTCGTGGTAGTGAACCCAGGTTTCAGGCTCGTGGTAGTGAACCCAGGTTTAAGGCTCGTGGTAGTGAACCAAGGTTTCAGGCTCGTGGTAGTGAACCAAGGTTTCAGGATCGTGGTAGTGAACCCAGGTTTTAGGCTCGAGGTAGTGAACCAAGGTTTCACGCTCGTGATAGTGAACCCAGGTTTAAGGCTCGTGGTAGTGAGCCAAGATTCCAGGCTAGTGGTAGTGAACCAAGGTTTCAGGTTCGTGGTAGTGAGCCCAGGTTTAAGGCTGGTGGTAGTGAACCAAGGTTGCAGGCTCGTGGTAGTGAACCCAGATTTCAGGCTCGTGGTAGTGAACCAAGGTTTCAGGCTCGTGATAGTAAACCCAAGTTTCAGGGTCGTTGTAGTGAACCAATGTAACAATTCTTGCTAGAAATCTACCACTTTCTGTTTTGTAACGTCCTGAAGTTCCTGACAAGTCGTTGTTTCAATTCCGGAGTAAGCTGCCGTGGCACCCGTCTTGCCGACACTTTGTGATACTGAATGACATCATGGATGATGTAGTATGCTGAATTTTGGCTGATGTCCAGATGTGGGGCAGTTTCAGTCGCAGTTAATCGGCGACTTTTCTTTACGAGGCGGTAAATGGCTGCAATCGACTCTGGGCTCACTACTCGGTGTACCTGACCCGGTCGTGAACAGTATATCACAGAACTAACATCATTTTTAAACGTCCTACTTTCCTCACACACTTACTGGAGTGAAATACGTGCATCGCCGTACTGGACCTCCATTTGACAATTAATGTCTATAGGTTTCACTCTTTCGCTGCTAAAAAAAACAGGATAACAGAACACTCTTCTTCTTTTGTACATGTCAATAGTGGGGCGGCCATTTTAAACTGCAATTATGACGCCATGTTGTTAGTCTGCACCGTGATGACACTATTAACATCCTTAGCAACCATATTAACAAATTACGATATAAAGGCATGGTTTATCTAATGTGTAGCACAATTGTAATGTTTTCATTTGAAGCCTCCTCGTACTACCGAAAGAAACACTACCTATATATTTGTATCTATTTAATTCATATCTGGGTCGTCACTGAACCAAATCAAAGAGAAATAACGTTTCAATGGGTGTACTTAAAAGGGGTATTTTGCAAGACTTAACCTTTCCCCGAGTAGGGGAACGGACAATCTGCTTACGCAATGGCCGCGCTGGTGTCGACATCTGGCTTATCTTCTTTGTAATCGGATTGTCTTTTATAAGGTTTTCGGCCAAATTAGACCCCACCTCTCCCTCCCTTCTCTGCCCGCTGGTAATTGCTGACAAATATCAAACCCAGTGTTTAAACCTCATTAAGATACCAGCACAAAGCCCAGCGCGGATATCTGGAACAGTTCTCCGGATCAGCTCGCGTAAAACCAGCAGGGGCCTCTTTAAGGCCTACCACGTGAGCTGTCAATCTACCTTTGAAAATAGAACTGATATGACACCAATTTGTACTCTATTGTCGCTACGTCGTGTTTGTGCTCAGAATCGTTTAAAATCTATTTCTAAAAGATCACTAATAAGGAATGAAAACAGAATGAGTTTTTGAGAACATTACAACTATACACTGTCATTATCACAGCTCACGTTCATTCAGAGAAACTAGAGCAGATCTCTTTTGTATCAAATAATCAATCTTGCGTGACGTTTAGCCGAGGAGACATTGTTGCCACAGTTTTCTTTCCACAATATATCTTGGTAAATATCAGTTAAAAACACTGAGTCCTACTAGCAGGTTATGTTAACATCTAAAATCCGAACATGACAGTTTGTATCAGAGAAGAGGAGATTGGAACGAACATTAAAGTAACCCATTGCATTACTGTCGTAGGAATGTGAGGTGTTAGCGATCTCACATTTCAAAGGCTCGGCTATATGAGGGCGGTAACCATCTCCTCTCCCTCACCGCTTTTACTTCCCGGACTGAACCGGTACCCGTTTAAGGCTGGGTCGAACGGGAGCCATTGCGGTCTGAAAAAACATTACCGCCTCAACTGGGAAATGAACCCAGAACCACTCAGATGCTAAGCCAGCGCGCTAACCACTGCCCACATTAAGTGAATTGTTATAAATTTGAACTGACGACTGCATTTTGACATTTGTAACTGATCGCCAGAGCCACACGAATTGACTGCTGCATCTTTTTATTTCTTTATTCTTCTTCTTCTTCTTTTTCTTTTTTTCTTCTTTTTCTCCATCTTCTACCCTTCTACACCTCCACGCAGTGATCCTTGATAACAGGCTGCACAGAGCAGACTGGCTAAGTATAAGGGATCGAAAAGGGAAGGCTTACCCGGTACTAAAAAAATGCCTGCTGAAGTCGGATGTGTTGGACTGAAAGGTGCAAATATCGCAGTCAAGCTGTAAACCACTACACCACGCATTCCGTTCTCTGAACTACATTCTGCTACTTGCAAAGTCCTTTTCAGTGTTTGGTAGGGAGAGATTGAGAACGAGCGAAGTCAAAGGAAGATACAGATGACATAAAGAGATAGATGACTAATGTCGTACCAATGAATCTCAAACCATCCTCTGTCAGTAATGTCTTCCTCTTTCATTACATATTCATCTCCTCACATTTGATACATAATTATTCGTCAATGTCTGAGATTACGTCATATGCAATTTTCTTTACATCTGATAGTTTGAAGGTTTTGTTGTCGCTTGCTACATGTACCATAGGCTTTGTCCAAACCAATTACATATGAAGTAATTATGAATGGTACGTTGGCTATATATTAAACATTAAAGACTATACACCTAAATTACTACGCCAATGCAAACCGTGTTTGTCCTGTTTGTACTCTTTACAAGGAACAAGAGTTCAGGTTTGAAGCGCATTTCCGTAAAATGAATGTTCTTCTTTGGGGTCAAATATCTGCTGATGTCGGCACCTTGTCTTCTAGTTCCTTTACATTTTGGTAGGAAGCATTGTCCATTTCCAGACAGGAGAATCTGACGAAGAAAATAGGTTAATTAATCGATTCTCTAAATATGTGGCCATACATATCTTCTTCTTCTTCGTACGCAGTCAGACAGTAACCATTATTTTTTCGAAAAAAGCGGCGGTCATCCTGAGGCTGTCGACACTATCATAGACCTTGTCTTGCAGTTCCACTGGTGATGGCCACATCTGCTCTCTCTGATCCTCGTATGTCGGGCAGTTCTGCAGCAGATATTCAGCGGTCATTTTACTGGTACCACACGGGCCTTCGTCAGTGCCACCTATCTTTAATTTGTTGAATAGGTTTTACCTTAGTCTATTGTGGCCAGTGCGAAGTCTGAAGACAACGACCTGCTCTCTTCTGTTCAACTGGTAATAGGCATCGTTTTTGGTGTAACCAGTATGTTCGGTTTCCCATTTGGTCATGTATCTGGCTTTGATAAGCCGTTTTGACTCTTCGTACGTCATACTAGTCCATACATATCTGAATGATAGTCCCGATTATTGGTATATTTGGAAACAAACATGAGTTAACCATTCGTGAACAGTCTATTATGTCTGTTACTTGCATGGGCTATTATCAATCCATTCCTTGACTATTTGGTAAAATTATCTTTATGGTTTCATCTACACATTGCTATTTCTTGTTATTAGTAGGGCTTGAATCTATTTATACACAATAGCATAATTTTATGTACGCATTTCTTTCATGTACTGTAAATATTAACTTCTAATTGCTACTGGATCATGATTTTCTCAAATGATATTTCTTCCGCCTCTATAATCGCAGAATGGGAGGCCAGCATACTTTATTGTCTTCCACAATTTAGTTAAAGAGAAATACATGTCACATTTCCTTCTCAGTGACATTCTAAATTTCCTTAGCGTCAATGCTTCTTAATAATCGAACATTCTATGCATTTCTTGTTTAATAACTTCTTTGCCAAAACTATCAACTATCTTTTTTCTTCGTCGGTCTCTGGTGGTAATTGCAGAAATACTTCCACGTTCTAGTGACCAGCGTGAGAATGACCTTCTGCTTATATTCTGGACATATATTGTTTTTTACTGTGTTTGAAATATGATAATACAAGCACACACGTTTAACACGTATAAGCAACATTTATACCATTTCTTTATATTGCTGGTTTATTTAAGTGTGACGACTTTAACTTTCACAGCCATTCAAATAATAAAAACACAATATATCTCTTTCTTTCACGCCTCTTCAAATTGAGAAGAATTATGATAGCGAGGAAGTGCCCTCATATTGTGACGCATCTCGAAACTTTCAGTTCATTAGCAGTGCGGGTTTACAATTTCCCGGAAATGCAAGTACAATATGTAATTTCGTTATGTTTCCCACATATCGTTAATTGGTTTGTGTAGATCTCTTAAATTAATACTCTGCGAAGGCAAGTATTGTCTTTATATTCATCAAAATAAGTCAAAAGCAACCTATTATTTTTTTTTTATGAAGACAAATGTGATATAACGTATTCTTTTCAATAATTAAAATATAATTTGTCATCTGTGTTTATCTCATAATTTCCGAGATATATTATTTCAAAGAAAGCATGTATTTCTGAACGCTCTAACGTAGTCTTATACGACAT
Source organism: Ariolimax columbianus (assembly GCA_036924085.1). NCBI lineage: Eukaryota > Metazoa > Mollusca > Gastropoda > Stylommatophora > Arionidae > Ariolimax > Ariolimax columbianus. The sequence continues at coordinate 50,550,411 of JAVGWX010000001.1, forward strand.
GATGCCAGCGTCGTCTTTTACGACATGATGCCAGCGTCGTCTTTAACGACATGATGCCAGCGTCGTCTTTTACGACATGATGCCAGCGTCGCAGCTTCACAAACGTTCTGGATGTTGCAGAATGTATGTACGAGTAGCTGTGACGCATTTCTGTTAAGTGAGATTGTTTGTTTATTTGAAGAATGTTTAGCTTACTTACCGCAAAGGTACGCCGTAATCAACCACAGACAATGTCTTTTTGATTATATCAGTGCGGATAAGTCACTGCTTGGATGTGTATGTGTGCGTGTTTATTTGTACTCTGCATTGCATGTTGCGTTAACGATGGTGTAGGTGCGCTGTAAAGTTTGTTTTGTAATTTATATGTTAGTTTTGCCTGATCCAAAGATTGGATAGTATTTGTTTTTATTTTTTGTTGGCACCTTCAGATTGTGAGTCGTGTCACCTAACCACTAGCTCAGGCCGCCCTCTGGTATTTTCATTTATGAATTAGAGGTAAGGTCAAGTATGTCTATAGGAATGCGAAAAACCAGAGGGAGAGAGGGAGGGAGAGAGAGAGATAGATAGAACGAGAGAGAGAAAGAAAGAAATAGAAAGATAGAGAGTGATATAGATATATAGATAAATAGATATAGATAGATAGAGATTGAGAGACAGAGATAAAGAGATAGAGAGAAATATAGAGAGTGATAGAGATACATAAAGATATATATATATATAGAGATAGAGAGCTAGAGATAGAGAGATAGCGATAGAGAACTTTACATATAGATAGAGAGAGCGAGAGAGGGATCAATAATGAGCAGATAGAAATAAACTAGCTTGTGGAATATATGTCCAAACTGGCAGGGTTTGTCCGAGACATGTGCTGTAGAACATTCGTTTGTAACATTTTTAGGAAAACATATATCAATGGATTATCAATGATAATTTGCACCTTTGTTACTTTGGAAATTGTAATCATCGTCAGCCTTATTGTGTACCAGAATAACTTAAAAAGATGTCAACAATTTGGTTTTAATTTACATATGGATAGCAAGAAACAAGGGCAGCTGTAAGAGAACTATACAAAGTGTATATTTATTTATATATAAATGGCAATCACAAAAACATAAGCTAGATTTAGGAACAAAGATCGATTTTCATACCCTCAATATTTGATTTTCATAGCCCAGAGAGGTTTGCATACTCCTGGTTAAAAACCGCTTGCTGAAGAAGGAGATATGAAAGAAGAAAATAGTAGCAACAAACACAATAAATGAACGTTTATTGAAAACAAAGAAATATGGAAATTGCTACTGAATGTATTGTTGTTGTTGTTGTTGTGTAATGTCCAAGTTGAGTATGTTTACTATTTCGCGAGGGAAGGAAGACTAACATCTGGTCACGCAAAACAATTATCATCATGTGAAAGACTGCCTCTGTCTAGCCACTCTTCGTGTTATTTTATTGTGCTAGTTCAGCTGTTTTTGGACTGGGTTTTATTAGCAAAATCTTTCGCTCCATCAGACTTGTCTTGTTGAAAGCATACATGTTAGTCAGATTCAGGCAAAACATATTGGACAAGACCCTCATTTTGGCTTCCTCGTAGTCCTTCCTGGAAACGGGCTGTTTTCATGGCATCCTGACTAACAAGGTATGGGATCGACGTGATCTCCGTAGTAGTGAGCAACACGTAGATGAAGCCAAGCATAGCACAACCACCTGCTGGACCCCGGTCCACCCTCATCAGCACATTCGGGATGGGAGGAAAGCTACGACAACCCGCCACTTAACGTCCTTTTTTAGGACGCAGAAAAGAGTAATCCTACTCATTGTGGGTAGTCAACAACAACAACAACAACAACAATAATAATAACAACAACAACAACTGTTTCGTGAGCCCTGAATAGGGCGTTAAGTGGCGAGTAGTAGTTGTCTTCATATAATTATCAACCAGGCTGTTGTGCTATGCTTGGCCTAATCTGCGTGACGCTCCCTACAACGGGGATCACTTCCATCCCCACCTCGTTAGCCAGACTGTCATTAAACAATCTGTTTCCAGGGATAGCTGCGTGGAAGTGAGGTGGGGTCTTGGTCAGTATGTATCACCTCACCCTGACTATGATTATCTGATCAGTATGTTTTGCCTGACCAAACATTAGTCTTCATTCTCCTACTAAATACCAGATTACTGGTATCAGCGGCGGTTACTTTTCCATGGGCCACGGTGAACTGGTGGTTAATGACTCGCCCATTTGTGGCACCGTGAATGTTGTTGCGGGGTGCAAGGTAGTCGGGCCAACGTGTTGGTGGTCGTTTCTTGTCTGTTGGGTACCATAATGCTGTCGCTGTGCCCCAACGATCGTCCGTTCTTCGCAGTAAGTGCGACACTGTTTTCTCCTACTGAAAGTATTTTATTTTTGTATTTTATTATATCTTTTTTGCGTTAACCTTATTTCTCTATTCCCTATGGCGGTGTGCGTTGCAATGTGGATTTGATTTTGCGCCTGTCAGTCTAGTGCATCCGACTCCGGCATGCATTTTATGTAAGGGTCTGCTTCCGCCTGCATTTTCTAAGGGTTTGCTTCCTCGGGGTGACGGCCGGTGCTGTGATAGGGATCGAGCCCAGTAACTTCGGGTTGTGAGCCGTGTCCCTTAACCACTAGCCACACCGTCCTCACTACTGAAAGTATTAAAATGTGCAATTATTGAAGCTGCCACTTGCACCAGCACATTTCTTCATCGCAGAGGCAAACAATCCTTGAAAATATGAACGACAGATCATAGAACATAGTTGAGACCTGGCCTTCATTGAGCGAGCTAGTGTTAGACAAAATGGAAACAATGTTTTACTTCTAGAAAATGTAACGACTAAAGGGATGGAGAGGAAATGTATAGTACTCATATTAACTAAGAAAACTGGTGAAACTCCAAGACTACTAAATGATAAACTAGGCTAGAAGCAGCAGTGATCAAAGAAACAAATGATTGTATTCGACAAATAGACGTCAAACAACATGAAAGAAAATTAAGGGAAAGACACTTTTTATGGAATACAAGCCCTTCAGGAGACGAAGGTGCCTCGCTATTTCAGAGTAATGAATTTAGGAATTAGGGCAGTTGAACGTTGCCAAAAAGTGTAAACACATAGCGGCTTTCTTAACGCTGAACTTGTAACAGTGAAATATTGACCTAGTTTGAATTAGACATTTGTCTAGACTATTATTTCTGAGCTTTTCTATGACCAATAATGGTTTTGCAATAGCCAGCAAGACCTAATAAAATTGAAGGACTTTGCTGAAAGAGACCCAGAGAATGATGAATCTGAGAGCAATTATTTACGCAACAACAACACAACATAAATGTTGTTCTACTAGTTGCTAGAGTAAACGCTGATTATATTAAATAATTATTTTTATTGATCGTCTGTTAATGCATGTTTTTTATGCAATGTCACATGTTCATTGAAAAGAGAATTCCAAACAACACATTCCGCATTTTAATTCCAGTTTGTTTATTTTCTCATCATGCGTTGTCGTGGTGGTTAGGTTTGATATATATCGGTGCTTGTTTCACAACGCCAGTACCCTGAAACGAATTTGATTAATACCAACACGTGTTTATTTATTAATTTTTAACAGTATATGGGAAATGATTAAGAAAGTGTTTTTTAAAAGGCATAAAGAATTAATTGACCTGCTTCGCCATTCCTGGTGAAAACAAACTGGCATAAGAGCATTCGTTCACATCAGTAGAGTATGTAGAGGGGATTTACAGGGCCGATGAATAAAAGTCATTTGCATGGGCAATCACCACGTTGTGTGTAGTCTAGAATTTAATTTTACTCCAGCATTCAAAAATTATATGCTTACTAGGGTTTTGAACCTTTACCCCTATCGTCAGAGTACGTCTATCGAAGCTGCTGGGCATCCGCTCCTTAATCATGTGAAAACGCATTTTAAATTCACATTGACATGAGTGTTAAGTTTCTACTGGCGCATGTCCCAATAATGTTCCAATAATTCTCATAATTGTCACAATCCAACCAGTTCCCATTTTCACGTCCGGCTGAATGGAGAAACACAAGTTTCTAGATTGACGAGCAAACAAAGAGATTGTTAATGGTTAGACACGGACAAATGCGGGTGTAAAGAAACACTCCAGTAACAGGCGTCAGTACACATTGTCTGTATGCAGGCCCTGGTCTGTCCACACTTGGGGATGTTTCTATTAAGTTCCACGTTACACAGGCCTGGGGCTATTCCACTCGTTACTCTAAGTGAACGCTACTAACAAGGAATATAACTGAATAGTGTCAGCGTGTTTCTGTTCGTCCTATTTTAATATACAAAACTAATTGCAGACAAACATTGGAGTAACACGGGTCGTTTACATACACTGTGTGCACTAAATTGTAGAGCATTTGCCAGAGGGAATGCGCTGGATCAGACAAAAACACGCTGTGTGTCATTCTCTTCGTCGTATTTATAAGAAGAAGCGATTTATTCATACAGAGTTTTCTTCGTGTAATGACAAGTGTCCGCAATTATAGCTTTAGAGTGCTATTGTGAGAGAAGCTTCACGTGATATGAGTCATAGGTACTATCTTTGTTTTCTTTAACAGTTTCCCTTTCTAAAATTAAGACTATAATTAACAACCCAAGGAATATATCAAGTAGTAAGCATTATCGTTTATCATGTTAGAAAATGTTACTTTTTCCAGAGAAACTCATTAAGTTGGATGTACTACTGGCTTGCATTGTGCATAATTGACAATAATTATGTAACTATTATTAGCATACACGTCAATAAAAAACATGCGAAGAAAGATCTCCAAATTGTTATTAGAGTGTATAATACTTTTCCATAGTAGCCGCTTTCAGTCATAGCTGACTATATAGTGATATCCCGTTGGAATGGTAACTCTACTCATTTGGTGTCTCTTTCTTTTCGGCGTTGTCGTTGCACTTATACGTGCTTCATGTGCGTCTTTTCGTCCAGTCTGAGATGACTCTTCATGGATACATCTCTACTTGGATCGGTCTACAGCTTCGCCCTTCTAGGATGCCAGAGCAGATTGTGTGACTCTGTGGAGACAATACGTTGTCTCTTGTACACAAACTTACATACTAATCTTAACCTGCAAACTACTATTATTTTACGATGACGATTTGAAAAGTTTTACCTTGAAGAGATAATTTTATTAGTATGCAAGATTTGCACACGACCTAAACGTTTTCTTCAAGCTTGGAATGTCGTTTAGTAGATGTGTCATTATTTGTCAATGTAGTCCCCACCCAGGCCCACACATACAAGCCAACGTTGGACAAGTTGTTGCATCCCGTCGAGAAAAGAAATCTGTGTCTTCTTCCGAAACCAGTTACGCACATTTGTTTGCACCTCCTCGATAGAAGAATAAGGCACACGCCTTCATATACCCAAGCAGGACTTGGACATAATGTAATGGACTCGCTCAATCGAAATCATAAACATTGTGGCGACATCTTTCTGATTGACGCAGCGATTGGCACGAACCAATTTGTCCACGCGAGATTGGCACGAATAAGTTTGTCCACGCGAGATTGGCACGAATCAGTTTGTCCACGCGAGATTGGCACGAATCAGTTTGTCTACGCGAGATTGGCACGAATCAGTTTGTCCACGCGAGATTGGCACGAATCAGTTTGTCCACGCGAGATTGGCACGAATCAGTTTGTCCACGCGAGATTGTCACGAATCAGTTTGTCCACGCGAGATTGTCACGAATCAGTTTGTCCACGCGAGATTGGCACGAATCAGTTTGTCCACGCGAGATTGGCACGAATCAGTTTGTCCACGCGAGATTGGCACGAATCAGTTTGTCCACGCGAGATTGGCACGAATCAGTTTGTCCACGCGAGATTGTCACGAATCAGTTTGTCCACGCGAGATTGTCACGAATCAGTTTGTCCACGCGAGATTGGCACGAATCAGTTTGTCCACGCGAGATTGGCACGAATCAGTTTGTCCACGCGAGATTGGCGTTGTGCTTCCACAACCGTGATCGGTCGTCCACTGCGAGCTTTGTCATGCAGTTGTCCTTGCTGCAAATTGATACCTACATTACTGATAGGCAAAAGAGTATCAGGTGTAGTACATGGACATCTTTATTTGTGTTTACTATGGGACTACCTTTACTTTTCTGTTTGTTAGTACAACGCCACAGCTTTTCATATATAAATTACGTTACGCGTTTCTTCTATTGCGCTTTAGGTAGAGACCATATCTGACACAGATGCCACAGATCTCGTGCGTGGCAAAGCGGTAAATACTATGCATCACAACATTAACTTGCTGGGTTTGGATTCTTTCAACGGCAAAGTCGTATCCCTATGGGAAGTAAACCAATTTTTAAATGTGTGCTGAATACGGGTGTACTGGGCCACAAAGTACAAAGCACACCGACTTAGGTAAAACATACAATATATATGTATACATCTTTATACAAAAATACATACATACATACATATATAGTCCGATTAAATATGTTATTTCTCACCAACAGCTCTGTTTCCATGGAGACGTTTAGTTAGTTATCTGAGCAGTAGAATCAACCGACATATTCTCTGTTTACTTTACCCCCTCTGCGAGCCTGTTTCCCAGCTTCAACTCTTTGACTTGCTTTAAAAACGGCTTCATTGATTATAGAGAGATCTTGGATTTCTACTGATCTTCATTGCCATTGTTTGAGACGTGCTAATCGCCATTGTATATCTCTGGTATTCTTCTTCTTCTTCTGCGTTTGTTCTCAATCTCCCGCCCTGTACAGGTCTTCGTATGTAGCCGGATGTAGTCCGGAGAACGGAATGCGTTGTGTCGCTAGTTTACAGCTTGGCTGCGGTATTTGCACCTTTCGGTCCGACACATCCGTGTTCGGCGGCCTCTGGTATACTATTATTGTGCTTCCATGTGTTCCTGCAGCTGCTGCTTGACATTATTGTAATATTGGTTTTCTAAGTCTGCAAACAGTTATCGTTTCTGGATTATTTCTCCGGACTTACATTTGATCTTATCAGAGTCATTTCAGTAGTTAAACTACTGTAACAATCTCTGAAGATATTCAATATGTTTCTGACAACGCATATTATTTTTTTTTGCGTTTGTGCTTTTGTCCCTCAAAACTATGATATTATTCAAAAGATGTCCGGGATCAAGATGCTGAACATCGCCTAAGCAGCAGTGGTCAGCGACCCATAGCTGACTGCTAGGATCAGGGCCAGCGAACCATAGCTGCCAAGACCCTTCTACACCTCCACGCGGTGATCCTGGATAACAGGCTGCAGTAGAACAGACTGGCTAAGGAGAAGGGATCGAAGAGGGAATGCTAACCCGGTACTTAAAAAATGCTAGCTGAAAACGGATGTGTTGGACCGAAAGGTGCAAATATCGTAGCCAAGCTGTAAAACTACGACACAACGCATTCCGTTCTCTGGACTACATTCTGCTACTTAAGCCCTTTCAGGGTTTGGTAGCGGGAGACTGAGAACGAACGAAGAAGAAGAAGAAGAAAAGATGTCCATCTTTTTTAAATAAGTCTAACACACCAGATGTCAGGAGTTTTTGAGAATTCTCATTAACATCAACGAAATGAAACTCAAATAAATTATGGGGACATTGTGGGCTAGAGGTTAAATGAAACCACTCACAATCAGAAGGTGCTGGGTTCGATCCCCATCACAGCACCGGCCGTAACCCCTGGGAAACAAACCCTTAGAAAATGCAGGAGGAAGCAGACCCTTACATACAGTGCACGCTGAAGTCGGAAGCACTAGGCCAACAGGCGCAAAATAAAAACCACAGTACAACGCACACCGCCTTGGGGATTAGAGAAATAAGGCAAACGCCAAAAAAAAAAAAAAAAAAAAAAATTGTTAATACTTAAGTCAATACTGAAAAAAATACACACACATGCATACACACACAAAGACACACACACATACACACGCATATATATATATATATATATATATATATATATATATATATATATATATATATGTGTATATATATATATATATATATATATATATATATATATATATATATATATATATATATATATTGCCGTAAACATATCTATTTCAATCATCAACTTGGCGTCCTGTCTAAGACTCTTCTCCTCTCTTTAGTTTGCCGATTAAATAAATCGATCTGTTACCCTAATAAGTTTGGTGTTCTGTCTAGAATTTCTCTCCTCACCAAGTTTGTTCCTCAAATAATCACATCTATTTCCTTTGTCAGATTGACACTTGTACATCTGTCATCCTTCTATGTACCTCATCCACATATAATTCTATCACCAACATGACATTCTGTCTAAGAGAAACTGCACTCCTCACCAAGTTTATCTCTCAAATAGTCACATTGTAACAGATTTTAGCTGTGGATACATATTACATAGAAGGAGCTTAGAAATGATTTAACATTTAACAGAGTTGGCAGGAAGATAGATAGAGCTTTGACAACCATTTTTTTCTCTTTCTTTGGATTTAACACGAGGGACCGAGTCAGTGGAAATAACTCAGTCCCGCCAGAATTTAAGTAACCAAAACGAACTACGTACATTTTTGTCTCAAAGGGAAGTTTAGGTAATCATACGTAACCTGACGTTAAGTTACAGGTAATACCAGCCAAATGTCCACACGTTGGCCGATAGCGGTAGCCTTGTCGTTGACAAACCCGCGCCGTCTCAAAACCACGCGATCGGGATAGGAGATAATGGAAAGCAGGGGACTAGACGTGCGCCGTTTGAAAGTCGCGCGACCTGGGCATGCAGATCCAATATAAGTCTCAGGTTAAACGTCTCAGAGAAAAGTTGACTTCAGAGACCGAGGTAGATTGGGAACAGACATTCAGTTGAGAGCAGGCGACGGAGAGAGAAAGTTGACATAGACAAGCAGCGGAGAGTAGAACACTTCATTTCAGAGACAGACTCAAGAGAAGACCCAGCGAGAGAGGAGGTTAGAGGAGACACACAGAAACAAGCAGTTGAATTTTAGGACTTGAAATAAAAACTTTGAGTTGAGAGACACATCAGTTGAGAGACACATCAGTTGAGAGACACATCAGTTGAGAGACACATTAGTTGAGGGACACATCAGTTGAGAGATACATCAGTTGAGAGACACATCAGTTGAGAGACACATCAGCTGAGACACATCAGTTGAGAGACACATTAGTTGAGACACATCAGTTGAGAGACACATCAGTTGAGACACATCAGTTGAGAGACACATCAGTTGAGAGACATCAGTTGAGAGACACATCAGTTGAGAAAGACATCAGTTGAGAGACACATCAGTTGAGAGACACATCAGTTGAGGGACACATCAGTTGAGAGAAACATCAGTTGAGGGACACGTCAGTTGAGACACATCAGTTGAGACACATCAGTTGAGAGACACATCAGTTGACACACATCAGTTGAGAGACACATCAGTTGAGACACATCAAATGAGAGACACATCAGTTGAGAGACACATCAGTTGAGAGACACATCAATTGAGGGACACATCAGTTCAGAGACACATCAGTCGAGACTGATATTCAGATTTAGCCTAGATCATATGCAGATGAGAACGCCATATTAGAACAGAGCCAAAGAAAGTGGGAGCGAGGAAGAACATTCGAGGTAGGACCTATTCCATTATTAGCCGCAAACAAGGTCACTACCCTCATATTATGTATTGGTCGTAATTACAGTTGCCAGGAGCAGATAGAGTCAGTCGTTGTTGTTGCTTAGATGTTTGCCTCACTAGTTTCTACTGGCGGAGGCGCGCCATTTTCCACCCCAGACCGTAGTCCATTGGGCGATATCAGGACGCATAAACCATTGCTTGGATGAATGCGTGCGTCTGTATGTACCTATGCTAGGTTTGTGCGCCCTCAAAAGCTAGCCCAACCAAAGTGCAACGGAAGGACCTCACCATGAGGGCGCGTGTGAAAGTTGTGCAAGAGTGTGACTGTAGGACAGAGTCAAATGAAACAGAGTGAGGTGAGAAGCGAGAGAAGGGGAAGAGTGACCCCAGGGTGAGCCTCCTCCATGGCTTGCCTCTTCTCAGTCGTGCATTGATCACTTTCATTTTATTGACGCAGTCCCACCGATCATGTAGACGTATCCTTGGTTACGAAAATACAAGTCGTCAGTAGCTTATAGAGGCAGTCTTCAAGTGATGCCATTGATCATAGTTGACATAGTCTATCCTGATTACGTCGATACCATTTTGATCTACCGCTGATGAAGAGAAACAGGAGCACAGACGTCATACCTGGGTATAGAACAAACGAACTTCACTATCAGCGGTAATCCGCAAAAAAATTCGATCGCAGCAGGCCAGATTAGAAGAAGAGAAAGAACCGGGCAATAACAGCAGTATTGATAAGGTTAGGTTTAGCGGTAGGAGTGTTTTAGCAAGCGTGTGAGAGAAGAATTTAAGTTGTTAGAAATTTAATATGTATTATATAATATTATTGTATTGTGTCTTTATTTTGTGTTAATTGAATCTCATTAGAACAAGTGTAGAGTGAAATAGAATAGAGCAGACCCCTTTATCATCTGCGACAACGCTCTAGGAAATCGAGCAGCTCTGTCACAACATCTATTTCTTCAAAGACCTGACACTCCTTCCCATACTTATGTCATCATTCAATGTATCTCTCACACAAACACATATAATGCCATCACCAACTTGACATTCTGTCTAAGAAAAACGTCACTCCTCACCAAGTTTATTCCTCAAATGATCACATCTATTTCCTCCTAGACTTAATATTCTATCTCACAGTTCTGTCGTCACCGTACATATTCATCCCTCATCATTGGTTGTAAAGTTCCATGAACTGCAGGGAATCTGACCTGACCTAAGAATCCCGACAGAGCATAAGATATGGCCAACAGCAAGTCTGCATGGAACGAGTTTCCACCCTCAAACCAGTCTTGAACTTCACCCACATCCCGTCATCTGCTGTTTATGCTCTTGCCACATGCTGATACCTGTTTCAGTCAATTACGCATGGCCAGAGATCGAGTGCCTTCAGTGCTCTAAACGGTTCTGTCGGTGTAACCCAAGTCTTTCTGGCATGTGATTTGATGTGTGTTTCTACAATTACATAGATCATTGGTTCTAAAAGTGTAGCTGTGGTAACACCAATGCGAACTGGCCGCTCAACCAATTGGGCATTGGCATAATGCAAATATTGACGAGGGCTAGAAGAAACATATCTAGTTTCATCTTTTTGATTGAACTTTCTAATTCATTTTGTTAGAGTTAGCTCAATGTTACTACTTGCATATTTAGTATTTTTTAACTCAAAGAGGTGTAACGGTTGGCCGAACGATTTGAATGCAAGTCTACAGGCAAACTGTTTACGGGTTCAAAACCGTTGTATAGCATAGTTGGTTTTTTGTCTCTTGCATATAAATGCCAAATCTTACCATGTATACTGCCCGGCGAATGTAAGCGCATGCGATATCTTCCCCCAGCACTAAAAATCCTTCTAGCAACGGGAGCAAATCAAATCAATTAAAACCCTTTCAGCTCCCTGAGAATTATAGGTATTAAAGAAATACAAGTCAAATCAAATATTGACCTATCTATACTCGTTGACGTTTTTGTGGCTTTAAGTTTCTACATGTTGGATTAGCCAGCCACATGTCCAATCCCCCCTCACACGACCTTTCGCCACCCCCTCCCCTCTCACCACCCCAAATAGTCTTTTACGACATGTCTGGCAGGCTGCAGTGTTATTATTCTTTGCTTGCCGTAATCACCAGACCTCATAAAAATTTCAGTGCTTTTACTATGTAACCTCTAACACTCCATCTCTGATGGCAGTGGACGAAAAGGACCCCCCACCCACTTTGTTTTCCTTATGTTAATGTTTGCGTGTTTCACATGTTTAGATTCAATGAGATTAAACAATCTGGGCAGGTTATAATTGTTGAACTGAAGAAGCTGGGTTAGTCTCAAGGCGTTCGGCAATGTTTTTGATTTCAGCGTAATATATATATATAAATACATGTCTGTGGTACATCCATGCGTAGTCGATTATTTACACTTTCACTCGGGAATCAGAATTTTGAACGTCGGGATATTCCATTACAGTTCTAAACAAATTTTGTCGTTTAGATTTCCTACTTTAACCATAAAACAGAATTCTTTTCTTTAAGAAAAACAAAAAGGTAATTGCAAACAATTACTTAACGACAATATTTCTTCCAGTGTATTTATTAAGTCCGTACTTATTTCGTTAACATGTTTGCTGTACTTCTTGGTTTTTCGCTACCAATCCAAAAATAAACTGTTTATACCTATAAACTTAAAACTTAATGTCTCTGTACTGGTTTAGAAAACTCTGCAGAGTCTGTATACAACTAGTTTCATTTAGTTTTCCTTGCTCCAAAAACTATGCGCGTGCAATCTATTCTTAAATGCATTAATAGTCCCTGCCTCCACTACTTCCTGTGGCAATGCATTCCAAGCATTCACCTCTCTTTGACACAAACATATTTCCTAATATTTAATCTGGACTTTTTTTAGTAAATGTGTAGCTATGCCCTCTTGTTCTTGTATGTGGTTGTATTTTAAAGAAAAAAAAACTTGTTATAGTCTAATGTATTCTGCTACAATCGACCCTGGTGTCACTACTCGATGTGCCTGACACGGTCGAGAACAATCTGTCTTAGAACTAATTCCGTTTCAGAACTTCTTATTTCACTCGTACACTTGCTTTAGGAACAGTCATACATCGCCGCACTGAACGTCCATTCGTTACTTTAAAACACGGATAACAGAACGCTGAACCTCTTTGGCGCATGTCACATCCTTAAACGATTACTATGACGCCATGTGACTAATCTGCCCTATGACGACACCACCTGCAGGACAACACTCTATAAACCCTGAACAATGACACTGGCAACTAACATGACAATGGATTTTTCAGTCCTGTCCCCTGCATACCGATAAAAGAAATAGCATTCGGCAACAGCCAGTGTCCTTCCACGAGACACAGTCCGGAAATGCAAGGAGCCTCCAAGTCAACTACTGCCTTCGTTAGTGTCATTGAAGTCGAGGCCTGAAGATGAACGAGGAAGAAGAAGAAAAAAAAAAAGAAGAAGAAGAACGTGACAATGCACAATGTTTATAATTTACATCGCAATTTTACGTTTTCTTTTGAAGCACCACTAATACTTCTCCCTCGCCTCGGTATCCGGGAGGAAAAGAATAGGATCGGTCACCTATCATTTCGTAAAAGACGACTATAGAGGGTTGTGATTGGAATAGTAATATCATCATGTAAACAAACACTGTCTTTATAATCAACCATTGCAAAGGCTTAGATACAGACTTTCTGTAAAGTGAATAGAAGCTGTAACATTTAGCAGCTGTAACATTTAGCAGCTGTAACATTTAGCAGCTGTAACATTTAGCAAATGTAACAATTAGCAGCTGTAACATTTAGCCGCTGTAACATTTAGCAGCCGTAACATTTAGCAGCTGTAACATTTAGCAGCTGTAACAATTTAGCATCTGTAACAATTTATACTTCTCAATGCAGTGAAACGGGGAATGATTGAAAATGCTTGTAAATATGCACACTGTACATGAGGCAGGACTATTGTGCAAAGTATCATACTCCATTTCTGTTATGTGCACACATGCAGATATACAGAATAATATATCAAGAATAAATGCATAAAAAGTAAGTAGCATGACCTTTGCAGACCGTCGCTTTTTACATCCACCAACCTATTTGGCGGGTATAAGTTTCTTTGCAAGTGTGCAGTACGGTAGGTCGCCATTACTTTTCCTACGATGTCTATCAAACTGGACACGAGCGTGATTCGATCTGAGTGCGTTGAGATTGTGAAACGGACGCTTCACAACTAGGTCACTCAGCCTCCTGCATAAATGCATACATTCATAAAATGAACACGATTTTGTACAAATTATTTAAGACTTCTTGGAAGCGTAGTCTTAGTCCATGACTATGCCTATGTGATTTTCGGAGGGACTCTGTGTGGTGCCTAGGCGAGAATGTATACCTTGCCACACCGAAAGCATATCGCAAGGCTGACTAAAAGTGTAATTTAACTCTTTTGTCTTATAAAATTCTCCAACACATGTATGTGGGGACCTCCCGTTTTCTCAATCCTCCAATTAACACATCCCAGAAGAGCATGCCAAGTGTGGACAATCTTTCTGGTTTTGACGATTGTTCAAGAAACGAAACCATAGAAATGATACAGAAAACAAAGAAGTGACTAACTCATTTTCTAGAGGCCCATAAGAATAATTACGATAAGAAGAAGCCCACTGTGGCATCACAAATGGAACATGCAGTAAAATCAGTACTAAAGATTAGTAATACATGCTCTTGTGAAATCATTTTGAAGGGAGGGATTAAGATGATGAGCAATGCATGATCTTCAGCGGCCAGTGACCCATAGCTGACTGCTAGCGCCAGGGCCTGCGAACTAGTCCTTCCAAGACACTTCTACACCTCCACGTGGGGATCCTGGATAACATGTTGCAACAGAGAAGAGGCTCAGCAGATGGGATCGAAGAGAGAAGACTAACCGGGCACTCAATAATGCCTGTTGAAGTCGAATGTGTCGGACCGGAAGGTGTAAACAACGACACAGCGCATCACGTTCTCCGGATAACATCCTGCTACTTGCAAATTCTTTTCAGGATATGGTAGCGGGAGATTGAGAACGAACGAAAAATACGATTATATATGTGAGAGGAGACTAACGTCTGGTCAAGCAAAACAAATTGATCCGACAATGTTTATCAGGATCAGACGAAATATACTAACCAAACCCCCACCTCACTCTCAATAGTTCTCCCTGGTATTTCATGGCAGTCGGGCCAACTAGGTCGGGGCTCGACATGACCCCCGTTAAAGCGAGCGACAGACAGATGAAGCCAAGCATAACACAACCGCTTGGAGGATCCCAGTCCACCTTCATGAGCACGCATTTAATGTGGGGAAAGTTACTGCAACCGCCAATTAACGCCCTTTTCAGAGCGCACAAAAGACTTAGTCTTATCTTAGTCGACCTGTACTTCTACAGGGGCGAATGTTATTGTGCAGATCACAGCTCTGACGATAGCTGTATGTAGCCATGATGAGGATTTCCTGTTCAGCGGGTTAGGCTCGAGCAGCTTATTACTCTGCTGCGTTGGGACAAGTGCCTGGGAGGATGGATAACAGATGTGCACATCCATAATAATAAACTCAACACTAGAGCAAAGCAAAATTACGCGCCTTCTATGCTGTTCTTAACAAACCACCTAATCATGGCCAGTTGCAGTTAATCGCCTCTTTCGACATTCTCTCTGTGGGCCAGTAGTGCATAAAATAGTAACCATATTCTGAGCTTTCAGCAACAACAGCTCATTAAGTATTGGATATCCTGCACTATCCCAATAATAATTTCGTTTCTAAATTGAGCAGTGCCACTTCAAAAAGGCGTCTGACACAGATTGTTTTTGAAATTGCAGGTTGTGAAAAAAAAGATATCATGGGAACAACAATAACATCAATTACTTGAAGATTTAACCATACCTCACACACTACCTTTACAAGCTTAGACGAGCTTAATGTTAACAAATTTTGGCTCACTACTGTTCTACTTGTTACTAATGACATAAACGAAATGAACGAGTATGTGTCAAGATTACGTGAGCACAAATACAACAGTAATAGATGGTATAACCAAAAGGTATTAACCAGGAACGAGACCAGGCATTTTAAGACAGCAAACGATATTGAAATTTTAATTCTGGATGACAAATGTACGAACCCTGATAAGAAACTAGGGTTTGGTTATATCAAGGATGAACTGAACAACGTAGCCTGCAAGGGACCTTTATTCCTCAGTCCAAAGTGCTCACGGCATATCCTAGATATTGGAGAAACGTTGCATAGATAAAATGATTTCTTACCAACTCTGTGCTATAAGTGTACAACTTGTCCTTTGTCCCAGGCACATGGAAAAAACAAATCAAGATGTGAAATGAGCAGACTAAGAAAAGTCATCAATGTCCACAGAACAGACAGAATGAGGAATGACGACATCAGAAAAATTGTGAACAACATTCTCTGTAGAACACATGTACAAACAGAAAGAAAAGTGTTTTGGCCATCTCCTGAGAATGAAACCAGATCAGCTGCCATTATAAACATCTACCTGTCGGAGATCATGGTTTAGAGCAAGAGGGAGGCCATGAGGCAAATAAATAGATAACATCTAAAACATCCTATACCAGAATGGGCTTACAACAACCATAGCAGCATACCTGGCCCAAATACAAGACCTACAGCTCCCCACTTAGCGTCGTGACATAAGTGGAAGGATAAAGTAAAGTAATAACAATAATAGCCGTCCATCGCAAGTACTGATGCCAACAGCAATCAGACATGTTGTGTTGCACCTCACAAGTGAGTCTGGAGATGGCTGTAAAGTTCAATTCTGGCACGGAAACCCATTCCACATACAAGTGTGTAGTAATTATGGTCAGAATTGGACATTGGCTTGTTGGTTGTTTTGTCTTTTTGCAAAGAACGTTTCTTCTATGCTCTGGAGGCCCGGCGTTTCTCAGGAATGGAGGTTTCTCTAATGGTAGTTCTACGCATGGCCTTGCAGTCCTGTGCCTGACATTCTCATGAGTTTGCATCAATGTGGAAGCGTGTCAGAGATATTTTGAAGGAGTCTTTGAAGCGCTTCTTTTGGCCACCGACAAGACGCAGGCCATCTTTCAGCTCACCATACATTAGTTGCATTGTGATGCGGTTGTTTGGCATGCGCACGACGTGGCCGGCCCACATTATCTGGGTCTTCTACTAGAGTGTGGGGATGCTTGGCATTTTTGCCTTCATGAGGATCTCGGTGTCTGGTATCCTATCCTGCCACTGTATTTTGAACAATCTACGGAGGCAACTTGTACAGACGTGATTTATTTTTGTTTGCTTGCCTGCTGTACACTGCCCGCGTCTCACTGACCTACAGAAAGGTGGGGAGCACTAACTACGGCTTGGTAGACTTTGAATTTCATATCAAGGCTAAGACCGCTCCGATTCCAAACGCTGTTGCGCAGCCTCCCAAAAGGCAGCACTGCCCTTGGAGATTCTGTTACTGACCTCAGAGTCAGTAGTAGATTCCCTGGAAAGAATGCTGCCAAGGTAAGTGATGCTGTCTACTGATTGGAGTCACTCGTTCTTGAAGTAGTAAAGTAAAGTAAAGTAAGCTTGAAATAAATTTACGAACACCACAAAAAAAGAACATTTACACGTTACATAAGAAAGAGTGTAACACAATTAGAAAAAGGATTTCCGATTTTTCTAATCAACAACGAGGACGGTTGGGTTTTAACGTAGAATATTGTTTTTGTTTTGTGGGAAACTGTAAACGGGCCACAATCTCATGTCTGTCAGAGAATACATTGGATTTGCAGTTTGACTACATCCTTTCTTGTTTCTCTCATCTGATTGTACTGCAAATATAAACGTAGTCTCACAATAGAACCCTGCTGTCGGGGATGAAGTCTTAGAGACTTACAGTTCTAGGTCTCGGTATCTTTTGGTGTGGCCTGTCCCATCCTCAGTGCTCTCCTTACCTAACAATTAAGCCATTCACTGAAAAGGGGATTTAACTCGATGTCTTTGCTATGAGAAGGGAGTGCTCTATCACATAGCTACCCAGACGCTTATGCATTATGTATAGCTATTTTTGTGTCAATTATCTTGTACTGATCCAAATTTGTCGTCCATATTGACATTCCTGGGAGAACGTTGCTTCCCGTATTGTTATCGGTTGATTTGCGTGTTCCAAGTGGGCGAGCTGTAACGTGAACATGGACTATAATGAAGCTGCATCTCTCGGGACATCTATACAGATATTGTTAGGAAGACTCGCTGCAGCATCCCTAACCACATCTTCTGCGTTTCCTCTGGTAGAGCCCAGCGGGTGACGTACAAACAATGGTGGCTCCTAACGCTCCAAACACAATCAGCGGAGGTGTATGAACGATCTTAATCTAATTAGACCGTCCCTCAACATTTGAAGAACTCTGTGACCCCATTACTTTTTGTTTTCATTATAAATTTACGGTAAAATAGTTTTGCCCATTATTTTTATTGCATTTCACTATTGGTATTTATTCTGTCCCATATAATATGTTAGAGGATATGCTTGCATGTGTACTGTAATGATGAGGGAAAGGTATATTTATGTATGGATATATCTATATATATATATATATATAATTACTACGATTGTAGATGAGAAGGTTTAGTAGTCTAGTCTAGTCCTACATGTGATGGTAGGGAGTGGTCTAGTCCTACCTGTGGTGGTAGTGTGGTCTATTCTATGTGTAATGGTAGTGTGGCCTATCCTGAATGTTATGGTAGAGAGGACAAATCCTATATGTGATGGTAGAGAGTGGGCTAGTCCTATATGTGATGGAAGTGTGGTCTATTCTATTTGTAATGGTAGAGTGATCTAGTCCCAGTTATTATGGTAGAGTGGTTGTCTAGTCTTACATATGATGGTAGAGAGGGGGTTAAATCTTACATGTAATGGTAGAGAGTGGTTACATTTTACATGCGATGGTAGGGAGTGGTTACATCTTACATGGGATGGCAGGGAGTGGTTACATCTTACATGGAATGGTAGGGAGTGGTTACATCTTACATGGGATGGCAGAGAGTGGTTACATCTTACATGGGATGGCAGAGTCTGATCTTGTCCTACACGTGACGGCAGAGAATTGTTTTTTTCCTACATAACAGTGGTCTCGATATAAGATGTCCGCCTCGTGTGCCCGGTGGTCGCTGGTTCGAATCACGATGGAGACCGGGATTTTTTCACGAGGATCTTCTGACAAAAATTCTCCTGATCTCTTGGTAGTGAGATAGGACTCCCGTTTCCGGAGCATGTGAATAATCCCTTGGCATATTGAAATCGACAAGAATAGACTTAACGGCCGCTGCATGGACAAAATACAAAAAATTATAGTTACAAATCTGCCGACATTATTTGTACCTTCCCCCAGGCCTAGTAAGCGGTAGTAATTTTTGACATATCTACTAAGGATAGACTTTGCCTATCTGACAACAGACATTAACAACATTCCTGTATGAATACCAGGATTCCATGAAAGTAACTAATATTCAAAGTGAACATTTATCTGCACTTTATTATGGGAAGTCGTCATTTACTTGGTATTTTCTATGTTTATCTTTAATTGGATTAACCAATATATACCGAAATGGTCGGATAGGATAGAATACATCACTGGATAACGAGTAACAAGATAACCTACATAGCTGTAAATGGATTCACAGGTCGTGATGAAAGTAGTTGGCCACAACACCTCAGACACAAGCTTAGACTCATTACATTGAAGTATTTAACACTTCATCCCTGGCGGCAGTGCATTCCATCGGTCTGCCATAACCAGAGCTTGACAAATTTTAGGGTGGCTCACTAGTCACAACATCGGACTACAGTCATACAATTTATGTTAACCAATTTAAAGACACTAATTGACCTTCATTTCTATTTAACAATGCGTACAAAACCAACATATATTGTATTACTTACACAGTATTAGCCTAATTGAAAAAAAATGCACTACTGTAAAAGGCATGAAGTATGTACCCTTGAACATGCTTGGTAGTATTAGCACTGAAGTACTATTTATCGATGGCTTTAGTAGGTTTAAATTGTAGTAGTGGAGGTCCATTTAGATTCACAATCATAAACTAACTTATGCACAATCTATTCAAAGAGTAATATCGTTAAAAATCGTGTGAGAGTCGTTATGTAGGAACGTTTAAAAACGTAATCAACGATCAAAAACTGATTTTCTTCACTCGTCAAGCAAAGATTTTTACTCGTCACAGACGAGCGCTTTTGTCAAGCTCTGGCCATAACCTTTCATGTTATAGACTAGAAAGCTACAATTGTAATTTGTACATAGTCAATGCAGCTGGCGCCAACATCGTTGCGTGAGCACTCATTCATAAATATGTCTCTGTAAAACTATTCCTTGCCTTTCACATGTGAATTCACTGTTAAACTCAGAAAAACCGGCCTACAGTGTCTCGAAGAGAGAAGAATTCGTGGTGACTTAATACAGGTTTATAAGATGATCAGAGGGATGGATAAATTAGACTATAACAATTTTTTTAAAATACAGCCACCTACAATAACACGAGGGCATAGCTACAAGCTGACTAAAGAGAGGTGCAGATTAGATATTGGGAAATATTTTTAGTCTGAGAGTGGTGTCTGCTTGGAATGCATTGCCAGGAGAGGTAGTGGAGGCAGGGACAGTTAATGCATTTAAGAATAAACTGGATGAGCATAGCTTTTAGAGCAAGGTGATGTAAATGTAACTGGTTGTATACAGACTCTGCAGGGTCTTCTAAACCAGTATAAAGACGTTAAGTTAAGTTCAGTTAAAGAGTGCGTGCCTTACAGCAATTCTTCGTCGCTTGCTCTCAGATAACACCATCTTTTTCTCGCATACACTTAATGGATTTTCGCAGACTTCTCTCGCCATAATTAAGTTTATGATGCCAGCTTTCAAAGAATAACATGCTTTCCCCATAAACTTGGCGTTATGTCTTAGGCTTCAAGTTTGTTCCTGAAATAATCATATTTATTTCTCTCATCAGCTTGACTGACGGCCCATCTCATAGTTATCTCGTCATCCAATGTATCCCTCACACAAACATACCTATTTCAATCATCAACTTGGCGTCCTGTCTAAGACTCTTCTCCTCTCTTTAGTTTGCCGATTACATAAATCGATCTGTTACCCTAATAAGTTTGGTGTTCTGTCTAGAATTCCTCTCCTCACCAAGTTTGTTCCTCAAATAATCAAATCTATTTCCTTTGTCAGATTGACACTTGTACATCTGTCATCCTTCTATGTACCTCGTCCACATATAATTATATCACCAACATGACATTCTTTCTAAGAGAAACTGCACTCCTCACCAAGTTTATCTCTCAAATAGTCACATTGTAACAAATTTTAGCTGTGGATACATATTACATAGAAGGAGCTTAGAAATGATTTAACACTTAACAGAGTTGGCAGGAAGATAGATAGAGCTTTGACAACCATTTTTTTCTCTTTCTTTGGATTTAACACGAGGGACCGAGTCAGTGGAAATGAACTCAGTCCCGCCAGAATTTAAGTAACCAAAACGAACTACGTACATTTTTGTCTCAAAGGGAAGTTTAGGTAATCATACGTAACCTGACGTTAAGTTACAGGTAAAACCAGCCATATGTCCACACGTTGGCCGATAGCGGTAGCCTTGTCGTCGACAAACCCGCGCCGTCTCAAAACCGCGCGATCGGGATAGGAGATAATGGAAAGCAGGGGACTAGACGTGCACCGTTTGAAAGTCGCGCGACCTGGGGATGCAAATCCAAAATAAGTCTCAGGGTTAAACGTCTCAGAGAAAAGTTGACTTTAGAGACCGAGGTAGATTGGGAACAGACGTTCAGTTGAGAGCAGGCGACGGAGAGAGAAAGTTGAGATAGACAAGCAGCGGAGAGTAGAACACTTCATTTCAGAGACAGACTCAAGAGAAGACCCAGCGAGAGAGGAGGTTAGATGAGACACACAGAAACAAGCAGTTGAATTTTAGGACTTGAAATAAAAACTTTGAGTTGAGAGACACATCAGTTGAGAGACACATCAGTTGAGAGACACATCAGTTGAGACACATTAGCTGAGGGACATATCAGTTGAGAGATACATCAGTTGAGAGACACATCAGTTGAGAGACACATTAGTTGAGGGACACATCAGTTGAGAGACACATCAGTTGAGAGACACATTAGTTGAGGGACACATCAGTTGAGAGATACATCAGTTGAGAGACACATCAGTTGAGAGACACATCAGTTGAGACACATCAGTTGAGAGACACATCAGTTGAGAGACACATCAGTTGAGAGACACATCAGTTGAGTGACACATCATTTGAGACACATCAGTTAAGAGACACATCAGTTGAGACACATCAGTTGAGAGACACATCAGTTGAGAGACATCAGTTGAGAGACACATCAGTTGAGAGAGACATCAGTTGAGAGACACATCAGTTGAGAGACACATCAGTTGAGGGACACATCAGTTGAGGGACACGTCAGTTGAGACACATCAGTTGAGAAACACATCAGTTGAGAGACACATCAGTTGAGACACATCAGATGAGAGACACATCAGTTGAGAGACACATCAGTTGAGAGACACATCAATTGAGGGACACATCAGTTCAGAGACACATCAGTTGAGACTGATATTCAGATTTAGCTGAGATCATATGCAGATGAGAACGCCATATTAGAACAGAGCCAAAGAAAGTGGGAGCGAGGAAGAACATTCGAGGTAGGACCTATTCCATTATTAGCCTCAAACAAGGTCATTACCCTCATATTATGTATTCGTCGTAATTACAGTTGCCAGGAGCAGATAGAGTCCGTCGTTGTTGTTGCTTAGATGTTTGCTTCACTAGTTTCTACTGGTGGAGGCGCGCCATTTTCCAACCCAGACCGTAGTCCATTGGGCGATATCAGGACGCATAAACCAGTGCTTGGATGAATGCGTGCGTCTGTATGTACCTATGCTAGGTTTGTGCGCCCTCAGAAGCTAGCCCAACCAAAGTGCAACGGAAGGACCTCACCATGAGGGCGCGTGTGAAAGTTGTGCAAGAGTGTGACTGTAGGACAGAGTCAAATGAAACAGAGTGAGGTGAGAAGCGAGAGAAGGGGAAGAGTGACCCCAGGGTGAGCCTCCTCCATGGCTTGCCTCTTCTCAGTCGTGCATTGATCACTTTCATTTTATTGACGCAGTCTCACCGATCATGTAGACGTATATTTGGTTACGAAAATACAAGTCGTCAGTTGCTTATAGAGGCAGTCTTCAAGTGATGCCATTGATCATAGTTGACATAGTCTATCCTGATTACGTCGATACCACTTCGATCTACCGCCGGTGAAGAGAAACAGGAGCACAGACGCCATACCTGGGTATAGAACAAACGAACTTCACTATCAGCGGTAATCCGCAAAAAAGTTCTATCGCAGCAGGCCAGATTAGAAGAAGAGAAAGAACCGGGCAATAACAGCAGTATTGATAAGGTTAGGTTTAGCGGTAGGAGTGTTTTAGCAAGCGTGTGAGAGAAGAATTTAAGTTGTTAGAAATTTAATATGTATTATATAATATTATTGTATTGTGTCTTTATTTTGTGTTAATTGAATCTGATTAGAACAAATGTAGAGGGAAATAGAATAGAGCAGACCCCTTTATCATCTGCGACAACGCTCTAGGAAATCGAGCAGCTCTGTCACAACATCTATTTCTTCAAAGACCTGACACTCCTTCCCATACTTATGTCATCATTCAATGTATCTCTCACACAAACACATATAATGCCATCACCAACTTGACATTCTGTTTAAGAAAAACGTCACTCCTCACCAAGTTTATTCCTCAAATGATCACATCTATTTCCTCCTAGACTTAATATTCCATCTCACAGTTCTGTCGTCACCGTACATATTCATCCCTCATCATTGGTTGTAAAGTTCCATGAACTGCAGGGAATCTGACCTGACCTAAGAATCCCGACAGAGCATAAGATATGGCCAACAGCAAGTCTGCATGGAACGAGTTTCCACCCTCAAACCAGTCTTGAACTTCACCCACATCCCGTCATCTGCTGTTTATGCTCTTGACACATGCTGATACCTGTTTCAGTCAATTACGCATGGCCAGAGATCGAGTGCCTTCAGTGCTCTAAACGGTTCTGTCGGTGTAACCCAAGTCTTTCTGGCATGTGATTTGATGTGTGTTTCTACAATTACATAGATCAATGGTTCTAAAAGTGTAGCTGTGGTAACACCAATGCGAACTGGCCGCTCAACCAATTGGGCATTGGCATAATGCAAATATTGACGAGGGCTAGAAGAAACATATCTAGTTTCATTTTTTTGATTGAACTTTCTAATTCATTTTGTTAGAGTTAGCTCAATGTTACTACTTGCATATTTAGTATTTTTTCACTCAAAGAGGAGTAGCGGTTGGCCGAACGATTTGAATGCAAGTCTACAGGCAAACTGTTTACGGGTTCAAAACCGTTGTATAGCATAGTTGGTTTTTTGTCTCTTGCATATAAATGCCAAATCTTACCATGTATACTGCCCGGCGAATGTAAGCGCATGCGATATCTTCCCTCAGCACTAAAAATCCTTCTAGCAACGGGAGCAAATCAATCAAAACCCTTTCAGCTCCCTGAGAATTATAGGTATTAAAAAAATACAAGTCAAATCAAATATTGACCTATCTATACCCGTTGACGTTTTTGTGGCTTTAAGTTTCTACATGTTGGATTAGCCAGCCACATGTCCAATCCCCCCTCACACGACCTTTCGCCACCCCCTCCCCTCTCACCACCCCAAGTAGTCTTTTACGACATGTCTGGCAGGCTGCAGTGTTATTATTCTTTGCTTGCCGTAATCACCAGACCTCATGAAAATTTCAGTGCTTTTACTATGTAACCTCTAACACTTCATCTCTGATGGCAGTGGACGGAAAGGACCCCCCCACCCACTTTGTTTTCCTTATGTTAATGTTTGCGTGTTTCACATGTTTAGATACAATGCGATTAAACAATCTGGGCAGGTTATAATTGTTGAACTGAAGAAGCTGGGTTAGTCTCAAGGCGTTCGGCAATGTTTTTGATTTCAGCGTAATGGTGTTAGAACAGAAATACTGTGAGAACCATTGAACGTGTTATTAACGAGTATTCCTCGTGTAACATTCCTGAATTAATCTGCCATCTGTAGCTATTTACGTTATTGGCTTTACGTGAGGGCAACACAAATATAAAACATTTGACTTGCACTTGGCAGATGATATGTAACGGCTTGCACTCTGGGACGTAATGGTAAGGGGCCGGCACTCTTAGAGTGTATTGATGGGGGCTGGTACTCTGGGGCGTAATGGTGGGGGACCGGCACTCTTAGAGTATATTGATGGGGGCTGGTACTCTGGGGCGTAATGGTGGGGGGGGGGGGGGCCGGCACTCTTAGAGTGTATTGATGGGGGCTGGTACTCTGGGGCGTAATGGTGGGGGGCCGGCACTCTTAGAGTGTATCGATGGGGGCTGGTACTCTGGGGCGTAATGGTGCGGGGGTGGCACTCTTAGAGTGTATTGATGGGGGCCGGTACTCTGGGGCGTAATGGTGGGGGGGGGCGGGGGGTGCTGGCACTCTAGTATGTATTGGTAATAGTTGACACTCTATAATGTAATGCTGTGGCTGGCACACTAAAGTATATTGTTCGGGCTGGAACTCTTTAGAGGAATTGATAGAAGATGGTCCTCTAGAGTGTATTGGTGAAGGCAGGCACTCTAGAATGTAATGGCGGGTCTGGTACTCTAGAGTGTAATGGTTGGACCTGGTCTTCTAGTGAGTATTCTAGGGATTTGTACTCAGCAGTATACGGGTAGGGGCTTGTACACTGGAGTGTATTGGTAGGGGCTTGTACACTGAAGTGTATTGGTAGGAGATTTTGCTCTGGAGTGTATTGATAGGAACTTGTGCTGTTCAGTATAGGGTGGTGGCTTGTACTATAGAGTTTATTGATAGGGGATTGTGCTGTTTAGTGTACAGGTAGGGGCTTGCACTCCGAAGTGTATTGGTAGGAGCTTGTACTCTGTAATATATCTGTAGACAAAATGGAGCAGAATATGTTTTTGTATATATGTATATGTGTGTGCGTGTATGGGTGTTTGTATACGTGTCGTTGTATATTTATGTATATGCGTGCGAGCTATCCCATTCCAAATTTATTTTAACCTATACGATTCTCTTCTGTACATATTGTATTGCTTCGTTCCATCTCCTCTCTTCTCTGTTCCAGCCTTCACATTCTCCGGGCATCGAACCATCTGCACCAACATATTTATCGAGAAACCTTTAACTTCTCCTCTACCTCCGAGCAGACATTTACAGTAACTCTAATAAGATCGTTGCACGCATCAGAGTTTTTCCCTCGTAGATGCCCCAAGGACTCAACTCTGAACATGACAAATCGATGTAGCCTGTAATGAACCATCTTCAATTCTTGATGAGCCTAGGACACGCGAGGTCTCACAGAAGGCCCGAGAAGGTTTGGGGTTGATGTTTGAAGGAAAAAAAATGGCTATCATTCTCTCTTTCTTAGGCTCAATCTGTCAATATTAATTTTTTGTTTTCCGTGCAATATTCATTTAGAGCAATTTTACATGAACTTTTCTTTATCACGTTTGGCGCTAATCCCAGAAAGTGAACGGGGATGGAAAGAGACAGAAGGTACGAGAGAGAGAGAGAGAGAGTAAGAGAGAGAGAAAGAGAGAGAGAGACAGAGAGAGAGAAAGAGAGAGAGAGCGAGAGAGTAAGAAAGAGTGAGCGAGGTGAGGAATGGAGACATTCACAGAAGATAAGGAAAACGTGAACGCGAAGTGTTGAAGGACAGAGTTGTTAATGGAAATTAAATTCTTTTTCTTTCTGAATTTTTAAAGGTAACAAATAATACAATTATTTGTGACCTTACAAAATACTCCAAGCATATATATATATATATATACATTTGTCGGTTACATCGATACAAGTGGTCGACCGGCTCTATGTTTATGACAAAGATAAGAATAGCACCACTGCCCCACACAGAGCATGTCGTAAGAAGCGCCTAACTGTGTGACACGGTATAACACCCACCGACCATGGTTAGAGGGCTTGTAAAGAGCAGCATAGATGGCGCCTAACAGGCTGCGGGTCTACTTTTCTCTAGTGTTTGAGTCCATTAAGATGCTCTCGCATATCGGTTAACCACCCTTCGCGGCACTTGTCCAAATGCAGCGAAGTAATAAGCTGCTCAAGCCTAGTATAAGGCAAGAAATCGTTCTCTACTACAAGGGAATCTACCCCTGTAAAAGTACAGGTAAACTAGAAACTAAATAACACAGTGGCCGTATTGTTTTTATCAAAGGTAGCACTTGAGTTTTATGTATGTATGCATGTATGTATGTATGTATGTATGTATGTATGTATGTATGTATGTATGTATGTATGTATGTATGTATGTATGTATGTATGTATGTATGTATGTATGTATGTATGTACGTACGCACGCACGCATGTATGTATGTATGTATGTATGTATGTATGTATGTATGTATGTATGTATGTATGTATGTATGTATGTATTTATTGTATGTATATGTGTGTGGGTGTATATATGTATGTATGTATAAATGTATGTGCGTGTGTGGATGTATGTGTGTATGGATGTATGAATGTATGGATGAATGTATGTATGGATGTATGAATGTATGGATGAATGTATGGATGTGTGTATGTATAAGCATATGTAAAGAGTGTCCTATACCAGACACGTCGGTTAAGGATGAAGTGTTAGAGACATCATTGGCCGAAGTCTCAACCTTATTATGAGATTAAGCAACCAGTTGTTTGATTTCTCGCTACCATATTTTCACTAAAAAAGTATGAGCTATCAATTTACAGCTGGATGAACCAGCGCGTAGAGAGAAAGGGGATCGAACCCGTCACCTTTGCTCTGCGAAGCAAAAGCTCTAACCACTATACTACAATGGCGCTCCTTTTAGCATTCGCGGAAAAAAGAAATATTTTCTAAAACAATTTCACTGTCCAATCCCAAGTAACACACACTCCACTTGCCTGCACTCTAGGGCAGTTACATATAGGGATCGTGGCTATAGGGCAGTTACATATAGGGATCGTGGCTATAGGGCAGTTACATATAGGGATCGTGGCTATTCTAAATACATTTTTTATTGTGTTTGCATTCTGTTTCCGCGCATCTAATTGATTGTGTTAAATGAACCTCTATTCGGTAATTACACAGCAGATTGCTGTCAGGGATAAAGTGTTAGGAGACTTTTTTTGTACAAGGCAGCAGTGTTTTTGTAAGGTGCGGTGTCCAGTTCCCTTCCTAGCTATCTTTCCTTCCCTATCACTAAGCCTGTGAACCATTAACGGATAAGTGTTACTTGAAAGATGTAGATATATGAATAGATAGATGAATAGATAGATGAATAGATAGATAGATAGATGAATAGATATATAGATTAATCGATATATATATATATATATATATATATATATATATATATATATATATATATATATATATATATATATATAGATAGATATATATCTGGGGTAGTTGTCTCGCCGCAGCGACTCAATTTCAACCAGTGTTCGTAAAGCGATCTCAGTCCCGCCAGGCGGAGCGATAGCGCGGGCTTGCGGAAAACGCTCGCCTGCCTTTCCCCGTAGTGCGAATTGGGTGCGGTTTGTGGTAGTGGCTCCTCCACCGAGGTGCGCTAGTCTGGTCCGTATCAGGAAACGTGGTCCGTCCGTGGTGATTTATCTAAGGCTTATAGCAGAGCTCGACAGTACGTCTCGCTGGTGGTCCGACTCTCGCAAAGAGCTTGTGACCGGCAAATGGAAAGCAGGAATCGTTGCCTCGAGGCCCTGCGTTCTCCCTGCGGAGAAGGGCAGGCCGGCAGGCCAAATTGTCTCTAGTCCCAGTGAAATTCATCGCCGAGGTCGTTGGGATCCGTTCTGCACAGAGCGCTGCCATCCCTCCTCGAGCGAGCCCGGTCGGTCGGTCGTCTGGTGCGTGTGGGAGGCCCCTGTCAGGCGGTCCTAGGTCGACGGACGGAGTGAGGGACGGGTGGAACAAACCGTCCGTCCGTCCCGTCAGTCGGTTGGTCCCTGCGGCCGTCGTCCCAGTGAGGCCTTTTACAAAAACACACCCTTCCTCCGCCGACCGGTGTGTGCTGTACACAGTACGTCTCCGACAGATATCTGGTTGATCCTGCCAGTAGTCATATGCTTGTCTCAAAGATTAAGCCATGCATGTCTAAGTTCACACTGTCTCACGGTGAAACCGCGAATGGCTCATTAAATCAGTCGAGGTTCCTTAGATGACACGATCCTACTTGGATAACTGTGGCAATTCTAGAGCTAATACATGCTTACCAAGCTCCGACCCTCGCGGAAAGAGCGCTTTTATTAGTTCAAAACCAGTCGTCGTTTCCCCTCGCGGGGTTGGGGCCGTCCCCACTGGTGACTCTGGATAACTTTGTGCTGATCGCATGGCCTCATGTGCCGGCGACGCATCTTTCAAATGTCTGCCCTATCAAATGTCGATGGTACGTGACATGCCTACCATGTTTGTAACGGGTAACGGGGAATCAGGGTTCGATTCCGGAGAGGGAGCATGAGAAACGGCTACCACATCCAAGGAAGGCAGCAGGCGCGCAACTTACCCACTCCCGGCACGGGGAGGTAGTGACGAAAAATAACAATACGGGACTCTTTCGAGGCCCCGTAATTGGAATGAGTACACTTTAAACCCTTTAACGAGGATCTATTGGAGGGCAAGTCTGGTGCCAGCAGCCGCGGTAATTCCAGCTCCAATAGCGTATATTAAAGTTGTTGCAGTTAAAAAGCTCATAGTTGGATCTCAGGCGCAGGCGGGCGGTCCGGCTCGCGCCGGTTCACTGCCCGTTGTCTCCTGCCCTACCGTCTGCCGGCTCTCTCCTACGGGTGCTCTTCGCTGAGCGTCCTGGGTGGCCGGCGCGTTTACTTTGAAAAAATTAGAGTGTTCAAAGCAGGCCTCGGCTGCCTGAATAATGGTGCATGGAATAATGGAATAGGACCTCAGTTCTATTTTGTTGGTTTTCGGAACTGGAGGTAATGATTAACAGGGACAAACGGGGGCATTCGTATTGCG
The DNA here is from genome assembly GCA_036924085.1 of Ariolimax columbianus. Lineage (NCBI taxonomy): Eukaryota > Metazoa > Mollusca > Gastropoda > Stylommatophora > Arionidae > Ariolimax > Ariolimax columbianus. The sequence continues at coordinate 50,580,299 of JAVGWX010000001.1, forward strand.
GCGTTAGAGGTGAAATTCTTGGATCGCCGCAAGACGAGCTACTGCGAAAGCATTTGTCAAGAATGTTTTCATTAATCAAGAACGAAAGTCAGAGGCGCAAAGACGATCAGATACCGTCGTAGTTCTGACCATAAACGATGCCGACTAGCGATCCGCAGGAGTTGCTTCGATGACTCTGCGGGCAGCTTCCGGGAAACCAAAGTGTTTGGGTTCCAGGGGAAGTATGGTTGCAAAGCTGAAACTTAAAGGAATTGACGGAAGGGCAACACCAGGAGTAGAGCCTGCGGCTTAATTTGACTCAACACGGCCAACACTGAAATGATTGACATGCCGAGACCACTCTTCTGGGGTCTAATATGGAACTGGTGCTGGATTTAGACCCGCAGAAATCTGGGGTTATGCCCCCTGTGGCCCGGTTTGGTCTGCATCCAGTGCTCTGAAAAAGGAATTGACGGAAGAGCACTACCAGGAGTGGGGCCTGAGACCTAAATTAACTTAACACGCCAATACTGCAGAATGACTATCAAAAAGCACACCCTCGTGGGGTCTAATAGAGAACATGTGCTGGAATTAGACCCCCGAAAATCTGGGGCTACCCTCTAAGAAACTTGATTGTCTCGCTAAGGGAATTGACGGAAGGGCACCACCAGGTGTGGAACCTGCGGCTTAATTTGACTGAACACGCCAATACTGTAGAACAACTGACAAATCGAGAGCACTGCCGTTTGGGTCTAATAATGAACGTACGCTGGTATTAGACTCACGGATGACAAGTCAGCTCTCAAACAATCAAATGAAAGAACGCTACGGAAATCGTGTTTAACTCCGCAGAAACCGCAGATTACAAATACTTGGTCATTTACAAACCTCAGCCCTCTATAAATTCGTCTGACCAAATAGTGAACGGGTGCTGGAAATAGATCATCTGAAGACAGGTCAGTTTTACCCTACAAATGACAGGGCGTTGCTACGGAAAACCAGCTCAAATCGAGAGGAGCCGCAGACACTTTGGCTCACGTACCAGGCTGATAAGCCAAGGGCGCGAGACTACCATGTGGGAGATTACGGCCGAACCCTTGTAAGCCGCAATCCCGCCCAAAATCTCAGCACCACTGCAATGGGAGGCTCCTACATGCTCGGGACCTGGGGCCTGCGGTTCAGCCCTATCAGGTAGAGCCACAGTAAGAGGTCCTTGCCGTCCGCCAATCAAAGCGGGAGGAAAACTGCTTGATACTCACCCTATACGGCGATGGGGTGCGAAAACACCAACATAAGACTTAGTACCTGGTCGGGGTGTCGAAAACAGTAGAGCAGCCACCTCACTGTGAACTGTCAAGACTCAACCACTGACCATGAGAGTTGTCCGCACATCAGGCGAACAACATCTCCGTGACATTACCAGGCTTGTCCTCTGGCTGAATGCACTCCGGCTACGATATCTACCTCTGTACGTTATCAGCCATATAACTATCATACTGGACGCAGAAGAGATGCAGACCAGCGGACATTGCACACCTGCCCCACTGTGTCAAAACCCCAGGTGGCGGGGAATGCTAGGCGTACCATCCCTGCATAGAAGCCAAGAAAATAAAGGGAAAAAGACATACCCCACTCACATGCAAATGCTACGTTTCTGGCAGGACGTGACGATCCTGAGATACAGACACACTGGACTGCCTCTCTTCCGGGTAAACCAGTCCATCTCATATATCATCACATATCATCATTGCACCCTATAGACACGAGTAGTGAAGACTCGATAGTCTGGTAAGACAACTTCCATAAGAGAGAAAACTCTGATCATAAACAACTGCTGCCTTGCAGATAGGCTGGGGGCAGCCAAAGGCTAAGGAGGGCATCCCTACAGAAACGCCTGTTGAAATCGGATGCACGGGGCCGCAAGCCTAACAAAACAGTGCAACGTAAATCACAGTATGATGGCAGTACAACCTATTCGAAAAACGCATGGCGCTCATCCTGCGGAGTCCCGCCAGGCAGCGATAGTGCCGGGTCCCACGCCTCGAAGGGGCCCACCCTTGACTACTGGTGGTCACCCACCCATGTGTCGTGGAGTCAAGGCACATGGCTATGGGGCAACCTCTATTGGCCAAAACCTCAAGACCCTCAAAATACTACAGTGGAATGCGGAGGGAGTCATTAACAAAAAACTTTCCCTAACACACCACCTGCATGAAGGTAAGATTGACGTGGCATGTATCCAGGAAACGCACCTCAACAATAACCATAAATTCTCAATCAGAGGATATCAGACCTTCCGTCTAGATAGAGAAGGCCACAAAGGAGGGGTCCTGATACTGACCAGAAACAGCATACCGAGTAGCGCGGTACCTGTCAATCACACCGGACAAGCAGAAATTGTAGGAGTTGACATAATGGCCCAAGAGACGAAGCTCCGCATTTTCAACCTGTACGGACCACCAAATAGAGACCTATCGCTCTCGAGTATGGAGGTCAGAGACTCCAACTGCATAGTAGTTGGAGATTTTAACAGCCACTCGGAGAGATGGGGATACTCTGACACAGACAGCAGAGGTGACGAAGTGAAAGATTGGGAGATAGATGAAAATCTCTCCCTAATCAATAGGCCGGAGGATACCCCTAGCTTCTATTCAAGAACATGGCATACCACCTCGACTCCAGACTTGGCCTTCTCCACACAGGACATACACCATAAAATAGACCGCCAGGTGCTAAATCAACTGGCAGGTAGCGACCACAGGCCGATCAGGCTAACCATTGACATGGAAGTAGGCCCACAGGAAACAAAACCGCTCCCACGTTGGAATTACAAACGAGCCGACTGGGACAGATTTGCAATCCTGACAGATGGGCTGTGTGAAACCATCAACACACGAAACACCAAAATGAAGCCCATGGTAGAGAGCCTAAGCAAGGCAATAATGCAAGCCGCCACTGAAACCATCCCAAGAGGAGCTAGGAAAAACTATAAGCCCTACTGGAATGATGAGTTGCAGAAAGTGGAAGATGCAGTAACAAATGCTAGGAACATGGCAGAACGAGAAAAATCCATGGAGGCAAACATCGCCCTCAAAGCCGCCGCGGCGAAGTACAAACACACGCTCAAGCAAACAGCAAGAGAAAGCTGGAAAAATAAAACGGAAAGTCTAAACCTGGACAAAGAAGGGAACAAGCTATGGAAGCTAGTCAGTGCCATGAACGACGAAACCCCGTCAAATAAACAAATTACTATCAAGCAGGGCGAGAACTTGATCACAGGTAAGAAAGCCGCAAACGCCTTTGTCGATCACTATGCCACAGCAAACCACATCGAGGTCCCTGCAGAAAAGCATACAGACATTAGCGAAGAGCTAAAGGGACACGAAAACATAAATACGGCTCCCGAAGAGCACATGATGGCCAAACTAACAATGCGCGAAATGGAAGAGGCTATGAGAACACTAAAGAAAAGGAAATCTCCCGGAAAAGACGGGATAACAAACGAAATGCTGATGGGGCTGGGCCAAACAGCGAAGAGGAAACTACTATCAGTCCTGAACCAAAGCTGGAAAAGGGGTATTGTACCCCAGGCATGGAAAGATGCAATACTGGTACCAGTACCAAAAACAGGAAAGGATAAAACAGATCCAAATGGATACAGGCCCATAAGCCTACTGAGCTGTGTCGGCAAGCTGATGGAACGGATGATAAACACCAGACTGATGTGGCATCTGGAAGAAAAACGAATACTAATTCCACAGCAAGCCGGCTTTAGACAGCACAGATCCACTGAGGACCAGGTCATCCTCATAGCCCAGGAGATAGAAGATGCCTACCAGGCACAGAAACACACAGTAGCTGTTTGGGTGGATCTGGAAAAGGCATTTGACAAAGTCTGGAAGGATGGACTTAGAGTCAAGCTAAGAAGAAGTGATGTCTGTGGGAAGATGTACAAGTGGATCAACCACTACCTCAAACAAAGAACGGCCAGAGTCCAAGTACAAGGGCAGATGAGCAAAAAGGTGACACTCGAACAGGGAGTACCCCAAGGGAGAGTTTTGTCACCCACACTCTTCCTGGTATATATAAACGATATTACAGAGAATATACCAAGAAGAGTCCATAGCTCAATGTTTGCAGACGATCTGGCTATGTGGACCTCTGAAAAGAATCTCACCATAGCAAGAAATCGGATGCAGACGGCCCTAACATCGCTGGAAGAGTGGGCGAACTCATGGCTGGTCAAAATAAACGAGGAGAAAACCACGTGCACAATATTCTCGCTCTCATTAAAACCCCAAAGTACCAAATTAAGTCTAAATGGCAAAATCCTGCAGCCAAACGACAACCCAACCTATCTGGGAGTCACATTTGATCGGCGCATGACATGGAAAAGTCAGATCGAGAGAAACCGAATGAAAGCCAGAGAAAGAATGGCAATCATGAGGAAACTTGCTGGCACAAGCTGGGGAGCAGACGAAGGCATACTAAAGAAACTGTACACTGGAAGAGTGAGACCAGTTCTCGAGTATGGCATTGCGGCATGGACAACAGCAGCGAAGGCGAACTTCGATAAAGTTAACAAACTTCAAAACCAAGCCATGAGAATTATAACAGGTGGCATGAAGTCAACGCCAATTGTAGAACTTGAAAAGATTACAAAACTGCAATCCATGACCGATAGAAGAGACTGCAGAGCCCAGCTGCAGTCAGAGAAACTCCGAAAACTGACGGACCATCCAATGTACCAGAGACTAAACAATTTGGGAAATGGGAAACTAAAGCGGAGAAACTTTGCAGAAATAGCCAAAGCAAAGAAGCACGAAGATCCCACAAACGCACAAACAACACCAAAACCCATCACTACTGTACGAAAACCTACCTGGAGGCAGGATATATTTCCAGAGGTGGTAGAAAATATACCAGGTATTGCAAACAAAAACTGCCAGACCGAAAAAGAAAGGAGAGACACTACCCTAAGCTTCATAACGAAAAGCTACCCAAGCATGGACTGGACCCATGCATACACCGACGGTTCTGTAACAAACACTACACAGAACGGAGGGGCGGGAGCATTCCTGAACCTACCAAATGGCAGACAAATAACACTGTCATTCGCTACTGGTAAGTACACAAGCAATTTCAGAGCGGAGGCAGAGGCACTGAGGGCGGCAGTGGAAGAAATGGTGACACACAGTGAAAATGAGAGCCACATAGTCTTGCTGACAGATGCTCTCGAAGTAGTCACAGCGCTAAAAAGCCAGAAAAACACTGAGCTTAATGACCTAAGAGCAGCACTCTGCAAACTGTGCCAGCAGTCCGCACCAAAAAGGGTAGTGGTACAGTGGGTCCCGTCACACTGCAACATCCAAGGCAACGAGGAGGCAGACAGACTGGCAAAAGAAGGTGCAAGACTACCACAAACAGATACCAGTATGACGTACGAAGAGTCAAAACGGCTTATTAAAGCCAGATACATGACCAAATGGGAAACCGAACATACTGGTTACACCAAAAACGATGCCTATTACCAGTTGAACCGAAGAGAGCAGGTCGTTGTCTTCAGACTTCGCACTGGCCACAACAGACTGAGGTACCACCTATTCAACAAATTGAAGATAGGGTGGTACCGACGAATGCCCGTGCGGTACTGGTAAAATGACCACTGAACATCTGCTGCAGAACTGCCCGACATACGAGGATCAGAGAGAGCAGATGTGGCCATTACCAGTGGAACTGCAAGACAAGCTCTATGGCAGTGGCGAGAGCCTCAGGACGACCGACGCTTTTTTCGAAAAAATAATGGTTACTGTCTGACTGTGTACGCAGAAGAAAAAGAAGAAGAAGATATATATATATATATATATATATATATATATATATATATATATATATATATATAGATAGATAGATAGATAGATAGATAGATAGATAGATAGATAGATAGATAGAAAGATATATATATAGATAGATAGATAGATAGATAGGTAGGTAGGTAGGTAGATAGATAGATAGATAGATAGATAGATAGATAGATAGATAGATAGATAGATAGATAGATAGATAGATAGATAGATAGATAGATAGATAGATAGATAGATAGATATATAGATAGATAGATAGATAGATAGATAGATAGATAGATAGATAGATAGATAGATAGATAGATAGATGGATAGATAGATAGATAGATAGATATATAGATATATAGATAGATAGATAAATAGATAAATAGATAGATGGATAGATAAATAAATAGAGAAGAGAGAGAAAGAGAAAGAAAGACAGAGAGAAATACATGCTAAAATTGCCAGAAGCACACCTAATCTAAAAAGAAATGGACAATGATATAAGCGATATATATGCTATTGAGGACTGACACAGAGGCGCAGACGAGTGACGGCAACACACATACACGTACACTCACACTCATACGCCCATACGCATCTGAAGACACACTTACACACACCCATACACACCCACAAACACACCCACAAACATCCACAACCAGACATACATTTATACACAGCCACACACACTTATACACAAACACCCTCATGCATACACTCACACCCACAACCCCAATGACACACAGACACACACATTCTCACACAAATCCACAACCACATCCACACACACACTCACACATACCCACATTTATACATACAATCACTCACACACTCACATACACTTACCCATAATTACTTACACACATTCTTGCATTTCCAACCCACACACAGTCATTTGCACACACACAAACACATACACTGACATCCACAGTTACACATAACTATCCACACAGACACACACACCCACACACACACACACACACACACATGCGCACAATCATCTGCACATACACCCACGCACAATCATTTTTCACTCACATGCATACATACACAATCATCCACACTCCCTCGCACACAATCATCAACGCCAGCTCAATACACACAAAATACAACTATACACACATACACACTCACACAGCAATACCAAATCATTCACATAGATACCAACACACAATCATTAACACACATCACTTACACACTTTAGAAAACTATATAAATCATCCATGCACATCAACACCCACACACTATCATTCACACTCCTAAACACACTCATCGACACACCTACATACACCCACATACAATCATCCACACGTTTACACACACACACACCAACTAACAATCATCGATAGACCTACATACACCCACATACAATCACCCACACGTCTGCACTCATCCACACGTCCACACACAATCATCTACACGTCTAGACACACAATCATCCACACGTCTACACTCGCCTACACACAAACATCCACACATTAACACACACACACCCACACACACACAATCATTCGCAAGTCTACACTCACATACACACAATCATCCACATTAATACGCACACACTTACACAAAATCATTCACAAGTATACACACACCCACACACAATCATCGACATGCCTATATACACCCACATACAATCATCCACGATTCTTCACCCACACTCACATAAAATCACAGACAAGCCTACATACACCTACATACAATCATCCACACGTCTACACATAAAAGTCATCTACACAAAAAATCATCTACACGACTACACAACAACCATCTATACGACTACACAATAATCATCTACACGTCTACACACACATTCATCTAAATGTTTACACACACACAAATATCCACGCGTCTACACACACAATCCTCCATAAGTCTACACACACAATCGCACCCCCCCCCCCCTCTACAGACACAATCATCTACACGTCTGCTCACACAATCATCCACACGTCTACATTCAATCATCCACACATCTGCACACACAATCATCCGCACATATACACACACAATCATCCGCACGTCTACACACACATGCACACACTCATTCCCACACATACACACACACACAATCATACACTCGCCTACATATACAATCATAACACACCTACACACACACGGACACAGTCATACAGAGCCTACACACACACGGACACAATTATCCACACGCCTACACACACAGACAGAACACTGCTGCTGTTTTCTTAGACGATGGTGTTATTGTTATTGGTTTTGTTGTTGTTGCCGTTATTGGTGTTGTTGTTAGTGTTGTTGTTGTTGATATTTTTGGTGTTGTTGCTGTTGTTTATGTAATTAGCGCTGTTGTTGTTGATGTTGTTGCTGATGTTGTTTTTGAATTCCCATAATGAACAACTTTACTCTTGTGTGAACCCTGAAAGGGCGTTGAGTGACGTTTTGCGGTAGCTTTCCTTGCATCCAGAGCGTGCTGATGAATGTTAACCTGGTTCCTCCACCCGGCTGTGTTATGCTCGGCTTCATCTGCGTGTCACTAACCACTACGGGGATCTATTTTCAAAGATACCTATATCTGAGATCATCTGGCACAAACCCGGGCGTATCACCGGTGATGAAAAGAATAGCCCTAATGCCACCTTCTAAACACGCCGTACAAGATGCCAGTTGGGCTTGGGGCTTCCAAGGTCAACATTTTAAAAAGCATTGCCATTAAAATCTGCTACTGTAAAAGCTCGGCTGCATACTTCTGTAAATGCTCCAGGTGCAGTTAAAACATATGCTTCAAATTCAAGTGAAAATGCGTTTAATTGAAAATTTTTTATATATTTTTTTAAAGGTTTGTCTCTCTGTAATGGGGGAAAAAAAATGAAAATAAATTGGTAAAAGTTGATTAAAGTTTAGTTTAATCAAAATTTAAAAATGCGTATGGTCAGATACCGCACCGAGACGAGAACACAAACAAAACCTACGTTACGACCAATAGGCCTTCATCAGGGACAACAACACTGAACTAACAAATCAACACATAAGGAAAACAAATGGTCTCTCTGTAATCTACTGGCGGAGATACGCTCTTACCATCCAAACCGTAGTCCTTTTAGGTGAAATCAGGATTTATTAACCAGTACTTGGATGCATGTGTGTGTCTTTATGTACCTATGCTAGTGCTTTGTAACAACCGTCCTTTAAATTGGGCCAGCTACAGGTGTGGTCCTTGCTAACACTGGTGTTGCGAGGTGAATGATGGATAATAAGGATCAGGGCTGCAACAACATACTGATCAAGACCATACCTCACGTCTTCGTTAGTCTCCATGCAAACAGGCTGTGTCATATCAGTCTGGCCAACGAGGGGTGGATCGACACCGTAATAATCATAATGGTGGCCTAACTGAGGGGCTTCGCATTGTACTACAGCCAGGAGATCCGATGGTCCCGATTCCAAAGTTCCCCCCCCCCCCCCCGGGTTGCAAGAAGAGCCATTGTGACCCTACCAAAGAAACGCCGTGAAGAGTTTACTCAACTAAGCACGAGTAGCTTCTAACGACAACATCAACAATAATAACGGCAACTTAGCTATTCCTTCTTTTACGAATTTACGATCTTAAAGAATATATGTGCCAATTGTTACTTCTGATGGGCTTCCTGAGATGATGGACCTTTCATCCTTGCTTTAGTGCCCGCATGACTGCTGAACATGCTTTCCATTATCAGGATCACAATGTTGCACCCTTCTACCACCCCCGTCCCCACCCCAACCATCAACGAGGCTGCTGTAACACATTCTGTATCTCGGTGCCTGGGGTCAATGCGAGATGGAGTTTTGGTCAACATGTTGCAGTTGATCCTAGCGTCAGCTTGTGAACCCAGCGAGAGAGATATGCAAGGAGTGAGACTAATTTATCGAGATGAAGATGCACTCCAGTGAATGAACTAACAGAAGCTAGCAACTCATAATTGACTTCTTGCATCAGGACCAGCGAACCAGAGCTGACCAAGACCCTATTACACGTCCAAGAGACGGACCTGGAAACAAGCGGAACTAATGTAATCTGGCTAAAAGTACAGGGATCGCAGTGGAAAGACAAACCAAAAGTTAAGGTTCCAAAAAAGCCAACTGAAATCTGAAGTGTCTGACCGAAATGTGCAGATATATGTGCTTCGCTGTCATCTACGGCACAGAGTCACAGCGTCATTTTCAAAGCGAAGGCCGAAGAAGAAGAAGAAGAAGAAGAAGAAGAAGAAGAAGAAAACGAAGAAGAAAACGAAGAAAGAGAAGGATTAGAATAAGAAGAATAATAATAAGAAAAAGATCAAGATAAAGTAGAAGAAGTAGAAGAAGAAGAAGAAGAAGAAGAATAAGAAGAAGAAGAAGAAGAAAAAGAAGAAGAAAACGACGAAAAAGAGGAATACAAATAAGAAGCGAAAAGAAAAAGAAGATCAAGAGGAAGAAGAACAAAAACAAGAAGACGATAAAGACGAAAAAGAAAAGAAGATGAGGAGGAAGAAAAAGCAGAAGAAAAAGAAGAGAAAGACAACTAATTTACGTTTCAGGACCAAAGATTTATAAGTTTGAGATCATGTCCCAAGTTATTGACATTTGATTGCCAGGATAAGGGCCGTCTACTAAAATCACATGGAAAGTGGGGGTATCTAGTTTATTCACTCGTCTCCCTTTAAATGACATGTCCCCTACATAGAAGGGAAATGTGAGATGGGGGTTCGTCTTTCTGAACCAACTGAAGGATAGTGCCACCACTACAACTGTTTCATGTTATAGGAAGCCCGAATCATAGCAATTGCAGTGGTGACTTTAATAGCCATTGTTAAAAACGATGAAGCTTCTATCCAAACGCACAACCCTCTTTAGTCGTATTTTACGGTTTAGTTCGCATGTTACAGTGGTTCTATTTGTTCAACCTGGAATAGCACGGATGAAATATGTGGACAAACCCATTATTTGCCCCATCAGTGCTGCTGTTCGTTAAAGTTGGAGCCTTCATAGGGAGAAAGTACGCTGCTTTCAACCTCACGCTGTATTTGGGTTTATATCAGCATTCATGGGGAGAAAGTACGCTGCTTTCAACCTCACGCTGTATTTGGGTTTATATCAGCATTCATGGGGAGAAAGTACGCTGCTTTCAACCTCACGCTGTATTTGGGTTTATATCAGCATTCATGGGGAGAAAGTACGCTGCTTTCAACCTCACGCTGTATTTGGGTTTATATCAGCATTCATGGGGAGAAAGTACGCTGCTTTCAACCTCACGCTTTATTTGGGTTTATATCAGCATTCATGGGGAGAAAGTACGCTGCTTTCAACCTCACGCTGTATTTGGGTTTATATCAGCATTCATGGGGAGAAAGTACGCTGCTTTCAACCTCACGCTGTATTTGGGTTTATATCAGCATTCATGGGGAGAAAGTACGCTGCTTTCAACCTCACGCTGTATTTGGGTTTATATCAGCATTCATGGGGAGAAAGTACGCTGCTTTCAATTCCACAATGTCTTTTTTGGTATACCAGCATTCATGGGAAGAAAGTACGCTGCTTTCAACCCCACAATGCCGTTTTGGTAAATCAATCTTCATCAGATATTTTGTCTAATGGTCGACATCCAATTGAAACACTCGTGTAGAGTATTGAAATAATTATCCGTGAAAAATCTAGTCAACTATATCATATTGAATGTTCCTGTTGCAAATGGGTTCATATTATGAAATTATCAGTCCATGAACGACCCAACCCAACTTTGTTACATTTTACGACATCATTGTGTTGTGTGAGGTACCGAATAACAGCAATCGGATCACTTGGTTCTCACAGTAAAGGTAGCTAGTTCATTCCCTTAATGCGACCCACTTCGGTAAACTGAACTGTAAAATATGCGTTTGACATAATGTTGGAGAAGGCGGGGATTGGTTTCCCCACTTAACAAACAGCCTAGCTAGTTATGTCAGTGTAGACATAATAAAATAATCTCCTCAACACTTTATCACCAATGGCAGTGGCAGCTGTGAAACTACCTTGATATTTATTACTTGAAATTGTGCAATAGTTATGTTACACACATCCTAGTAAGGAACAGACGAGAACAGAAGGACCCATTAACCCAGACCAAAGATAACAGAGAGGGTTCGAAGATGAAAGCTATGCTTTCATTTTAAATGGATGTACAGTGTTGTTTTAGTCCCAATTCTGTCTTCATATGCTAATCGCAGTGCTTTACCAAGCTTCCAAAAGATTGTAAACATTTTCTCGCGTCTTACTTCACATCCTACTTCTGCATCTTCTTGTTTACAACAACGGAATACGAAATATCCTCTTTTCCAGCACAGCATCATCAGTCAATAATTGTGGTGGCAGGCACCCAATGCTTGCCTTCACTCGTTTCCTAAGAAGATAAAAGCTCGATTTTCTTTCTGGATAATCTTATATCAATAGCCACTCTCACCAACTGGCCGTTCTCCACACTCTTAAGCGAATCGCTCTGATGTTTACAGAATCGATGAAACACAATCACTTCCTATAGCCCGAACAAAATCAAATAGCTCTATTTGAAACTGTGTACACTGGGGAAAGAAAATCGAAATGCACGCTTCTGAAGCAGCTCGAGTGGGTCAAGAGCAAACACGTTGATACAGAACTGAGTTTTGAATGAAAATAAAGTTCTCCCCGGCACCGATGATGCGAATGGTGTGTGTTCAAACGCTAGGACACCATTGATTTGTCTCAAAGGAGGCGCTGAACGATCGAGAAGACAGTTTTGCTAAGAAAGTATGTGAGGTCTGGGAACCGTCTGACGTCGAGTGATCAGAAATGAATGACAGGGCCACCTTTCGAGAGTTTACATTTATCTTTATATTTAGACCAGGAGTGGAATGTGTCCGATTGTAGAATCTCTCCAATGCAGACATAGGCATTTGGGAATGAAGTGTGTGCATCAATCAGCAACGCATTCTTATAATGCACCTATATACGTTCTTGAGAGAAACATAAATCTGGATCAGAACAAGGGATAATTAATGAAGCTCGAGCAGCCAAATATAGTTGAAACTACACCAATCATCTGAAACAAATCAAGTCAAGCTACGAATAAAGCATTTATTATCATTTCTTGGGTTCGTCGGGGGAGGATTTATAATTGCTTAATAAACGTCCGGGGAGGATTTATAGAGTTGCTTAATAAACGTCAGTGGGAGGGTTTATAGAGTTGCTTAATAAAGACCGTATCTCTGCAGTCGTCAAGCAGTGTGAAGGATAGGTTCACTTGAACTTCAAAAAAAGCGGCGTTACCACCGCTGTAAACAATCGCCATCTTGATCAGCAGACTAGCATCCAAACCCCATTTCCCGCACTAGTCACCATCTTATGAGAAGTAAAAAAAATGTAGCCATACAGTTATGAAGTAGAAAACGGATGAGAAAATGGAATTGGGGACAGCATGCATACAATAAAAATATTAATTGCGATAAAGAACAACTAAAACCATGGCTTCAACGTTTTTTCTCCAATTTCAATGGTTCGTCTTGGTATTAGAAGTTGCCAAAGTGTAGATTGATACCATCACATCCAGAAAATATTTGCTACACTTACATGAGCTAGTGTTTCCAGCATCCTATGTCCACTGAACCGCGAAACAACAGTGATAACACATGGACTACATAAAAACACAGGTGTAAATTTACCTGTGCAACATAACTCTCTCCATTCAGGCGTATCTTGACTGCCAATTATTCAGGCAGAAAATTTGTGATATATATCGGTGTACCGTATATCTCTACGAGTAGATCACGAGACCCCTTACTGGGGAGGAAAGACGTTTTATAATCAGATGTGCAAGACAATGAAGCGCGTATTGATAACATATATCACACGTAAACGCACTTATCTAACCTTATGTTGAAATGGATAAAGTATACAAACTGTTATTTGCACTTCACAAGAGATGAGTACTGTGTAAACACACATTTGAACACTACCGATGCCTTTCTCTTACCCCTTCTCTCTTTCCGTGTCCTTGGATAAGAGCTACCATCATGTGACCCTGATTACTCTTCGCGCCTTTCGTCAGTGTGTTTCACCAGACCCTGATGCTACTCTTTTCTCTCTCTCTCTCTCTCTCTCTCTCTCTCTCTCTCTCTCTCTCTCTCTCTCTCTCTCAGTTGATCAGTATGTTTCACCTGACCCTAATGTTGCTCTTCACTCATTTGATCATCATCTCTAACCTAACCCTAATGTTACTCCTCTCTCCGCTGATCAGTAAGTTTCACCTGACATTAATGTTTCTCTTCGCCCCATTGATCATGTTTCACCTGACCTTGATGTTACTCGTGGCTCCCCATACTGTACCGGTGCAATAAGAGTTCATACATCTTTAAGGCAAGTAAACCAAAGACCAGTAGAATTAACGAAAATCAGTACATTGCTTTCATTGATCAAGAAAAAGCGTTTGATAATGTAGACATGCTTAAAATTTGGGCGATAATGGAAGATTATAGTAAACAACTAACTAACTAACTAACTAACTAGCTAATCAACTAACCAGTTAATCAATTAACTAACTAGCTAACCAGTTAACTAACTAGCTAACTAACTCAATAGCTCACTAACTCACTAGCTGACTTATCTCACTAACTAACAAATTAACTAACTAAACTAACTAATAATATACTGCACACAATTGTTTTAAATGTGTGCATCAGCTGATATCCACATTTGGTTATCAGGGTCTTGAATTCTAAAATATGCATGCAAACGATCTTTTCTTGTGGAAATATGGTGAGACGCGAGATTTAAGAATATTTTCTCGTATTTCTGCAAGCCGTTTTTAAAATATGCTTCTTTTGTTGTATCCCACGTTTTAACTATTTCTGACATGTGGTCATAGTTTCAACTCCCGCCTGATCTTGTTTGCACAAATATCAAACCATTTCTGAATCTCCTAGGTGCCATTATGTCGTCTATTTGATTATAAACACTGCTTCCTGGACTTTCCTTCGCCCACAGGCGTCTAGGATGTTGCTTGGACCAGGTGTTTCCTGTAAGCCAATCTGGTGTGTTTCGCAACTCTATCATTGTGTTACGTTCTTCAATTCTCCCACTATGTCCATATTGGCAAACATCTTTGACTTTTCCACATGAAACTGGGAAGGAAAACTAACGTCTGGTGAGGCAAAATATACTGATTAGTGACGTTGGTTAGGGTCATGCAAAATATGCTGTCTAGTCTAAGACCCTCACCTCGGCTTTGTCGTAGCCCTCCCTGGAAGCGGGCTGTTTTCATGGCAGCCTGGCTAACAAGGTGAGGGATCGACGTGATTCCCGTAGTAGTGAGCGACCCTCAGATGAAGCCAAGCATAGCACGACCGCCTGGAGGACCCCGGTCCACCTTCATCAGCACGTTCCTGGTGTGATGAAAGCTAATGCAACCCGTTACTTGACGTCCTTTTCAGAGCGCACACAGGAGTAGACTTACTCATTGTGGGCATTCGAAACAACACCAACACATGAAACTTCAGTTGGAGGGAAGGGGGGGGGGAGGGGAGGGTAGAGGTAAGGCTCAAGTCAGGGTCAGATACAACTTATTGTCCGACCAAGAACCCTCACCTCACGCCACCCCGTATATGTATAAATAGTATGTGTTATAGCAGCCCTATTAACAAGGTGAGGATCAACACTGTGATCACTACAGTAGCGAGGCTGTTGATAAGTCTTGCATTGCACTTCAGCGAGGAGAACCCAGGTTTCCCTTCTGCAGTAGGAACCTGGATATACAAGTAAAAAGAGCCACAACAAACCACCCTATAAAAGAAAATTTGTCAAGAATGAAGAACTCATTAAAGACAGCTTTGAAAACATCACACACTTTACATTTTTGCTGTCTCATAGTAAGACAACCGCCTGGTGAGATCTGTGCTGGGCTGTAGCCATTTCCAGTTGTAATGTGTCTATTTCTGTTCGTTTTTCATGTATAAATATGTGAACAGTTAATAGCTATTGGTCTGTTATTAGAAGCCGTTGGTAGTGCGATTTGGATGGATGTCTTTGACTACGAGGGCATTCGTTCAAATCCTTGTCAGCCCTTTAAATCGTACAGGTGAACATCAGCAATATAGTGACAGGGATAGCGTTATAGGCAAGCCATTCAACCTATTCAATATAAGTTAGTCTGATAAGGTTCAGAACTTCTTCTGTTGTTCCCTTTCTGTATTAATAGTATGTCTACGTGCATAGAGCGTCGCAGTGCCATAGTGATTTCTGTACTTACTTCTCATGTTAAAGATGGGGGATTCGCTCCCCAAGTGACCGCCCGCCCCAGTCTACACAGCTGGAAATGGGTATCTGATTTACTGTTAGAAACGATAAAGCAGTATGGATGGCCCATCTCACTTAAAAATGAATACCTAGTACAATGAAGTTTCTGATACTTCATCACAGTGACTACTATGAAATTACCTTTACGTATATCCATATTCGAGAAGACGAGAACATTGAAAGTTTCGACCCATTTACGATTGGTGGGTACGAGATTTCAGAGTAACGATACGCAAATGACACAGTGATAATATCAAGAAGTGCAGAAGGGCTAGAGCTAATGTCAGTCGTAAATGGACATAGTAAAGATCAAAACCTATTTACAAACATAAAAAAACATAGATAATGACCACAGACAAAACACAATGTCAGTATACATTTACAGTGGGTGGTGAAGAAATAGATCAGGTCACACATTTTGAATATCTTGCTTCCAGAATTGACAAAAATGGCGACTGCTCGAAAGAAATCAGAAAAAGACTAGCCATGGCAATGCAAAGACACAACAGCCTGAAGCAATTTTGGCAGAGTACCAACACAATGAACAAAGTAAAAGTCTTGAGAGTCTGTGTTTTTCCTGTGGCAGCTTATGGCTGCGAATCATGGACGATTCCCAAAACTTCCAGACAAAGAATCGAATCATTGTTACAGAAAGATCCTAAGAATACCCTGGACAGAGAAAAAGACAAATGTGGACGTTCGGCAAGAGTTGAGCATAGAGAAGAATTGGTTTATCAATTCCATTTTGGCTAGAAAATGCAAATACTTTGGTCACATCAAGAGACACAATGGTCTTGAGAGAACAGTGATGGAAGGTACGGTGCCAGGCAAAAGAGGAAGTGGTAGACCAAGAGGACGATGGCACCAAGATATCCAGGAATGCCTTTGTATGACTGTGGCGGAGGCTGGAGTTTTGGCAAGAGAACGAGTTTCTTTCAGACAGACTGTGATGGGAGCGACGTTCTATAAAGGACATGCTACATGATGATCTATATCCATAATCTCCTTTGCTTTATTGCAAGGTTCAGAAAACTATAAAACGTATGCCAAATAAGGCACGCCGTTTGTTTCTCCGGCCCGTGAACTAAGGATGGGTTTTACATTTTCAAATTATTGAAAATTTAAAAATTCACGTTATAAAAGAACGACCGACTTCCGAGTTGAGAAGTTGACAGAAAGACCCATGTAACGCTCATATGGCTTCGCATTCGCACGCTGGTTGGTGGTCTTTGCTGTGACGCTACGCCGATCTTATCTGTGAGTGTTTCTAGTGCTACGTGTATCGCTGGTCTGCAACATTTTGTTCTGGTTTCATTACCAGGACATATCCAACACGTCACTGTCAAAGCCAGAAAAAAAAAGAGAAAAGAAGTATTCGAATGTCGTGCTTTTAAGGTAGCGGGGAGTGTGAATTATTTTGCTTCACCAAAATAGATGACAAGGCTATGTGTTTATTGTGCAATAACACAAAGGCTTAGCAAGCTGATTTCCCAGCCGAGCATTATTGGCTCACCCTTTACTTGGTGCGGGATATTTTCTCGAAAGCAAACGACACGTGGGTCGGTCAAACCATCCTCTAAAATTGTGAAGCGGAACAAGTCTGGAAAGTAAAGGAGGTCGGTGTGATGTTGACCACATCACCCATAGTGTGCCGTTGGTGAAGACAATGAGTCTAAAGCCATTTTCCACGGGTTCCCAACATGTTCCCAACTTGCGACCACATTTTATGAAAGCAAAGTGACCCCGCGACCAAAAACATTTTAAAAAACGTTTTTTTAATAGAGTTAAAGAAAACATATCGAAAATAAATTTTTCAGTAAAATATAATTAAAAATAATTTTAACTTACGACACATTTAATGTGATAATTGAAATTGTAACTCGTTAAGAAGCTACCACATTTTCGGATGAGTGTTCATTAAAAACCTAATGTAATTCTCAATATTTAATCTATTTATTGTTTTGGATTTTAGATGAAGAAGCGTTGAAAATCTACTCTTACAGAGATATGTAGAATCAAAGAGGAGTAAAACTCGAAACGCAATCTTCGTGACATTCGGGAATGACTGATACATAGCACACCAACATTGAGTCAGCAATTTATCATGTTGCGTGCCGATGAATCGTACCGCAGATGAAAGAATTCATCTTGTACTTCATTGGTAATGCTGGCTATTTCAAGGGAAGCAGAAAACAGATTTCGAACCAATAGTGCTTTGTCATCTGACAGCCGAGGGATGTAATGCTGGAGTTCGTTTTACAGGATTTCAGTAATCTCTTTTTTTCTTCAAGTTGCCATTTATTTAATCTTCAGATTCGTCTACCACACTGCAGAGCTTGTCAAATATAGCAAACATGGCCGAGCCCTTGCTTTTACCAGTATAGGTCTCGATCGGACAGAAGAAGGGAAATAACGCAGGTCGTCAGATTCCTGGAAACGAGATCATTGGATTTCTGTCGTGTGCACATTTCATAGAATTGTAATGATGAAATCTAGATCGCATACTTTCGAGATTGCGCAATCGACTCATCTGATTGGTGGTAGAAACATTTCTTATTTATTATATTTCGCCGAATTGGCTTACCAAAACAAATCACTGTGCTGGACGTAATGACGTGTTTTTTTAACACAAATGGGAACACAAAATATACAACTACTCATATTGTTATGGGTTATATTCAATATTTAAAAATGATGATATTATTCAAACTTTAAGACACCAATTAAAAATGAAAATTGCTTTAAAATCAGATATTTTTTTTTGGCTTACTGTTTTTGTCGGCGACTCCACAGAGAACCATATTTGGGCTTGCGGCCAATAGGTTGAGAACCAGTGCCATATCCCCAAGTTCACACGGCCGGTAAACGATATCCAATGTTCTTTTTAAAAAATTTGGTGAATATTTAAAATATCGAGGCAACAGAGGCTAGGGGTGAAACGCACGTTTCACAATTCCAACCGTCCGGGTTCGAATCTCGCCGTGTTCAGTTTGGGTCATTTTTTGTGTGTGATCGCTCCTTTGAGTACGGGACGTAACGGTAACCTACCGTACTGCCAATCTGCTATGAAATTTATAACAGCCAAATAGGTTGTCGATTGTAGGAAGCGACGTCCTGAAATGGACATGCTACTTACATTTATACTTGAGATTAGTAATTTTCTTGTTCACACCTTCACTCAACCGATATCTTAAGTCAGCCAGGATTGTTGTCTACGTTGTGATCATAATAATTCATTCGTTTACCTTATCGCTCCAATGTGAAACAGACCACCATTGCATCTTGATTATTTCAAAAGAAACCCTTTTCCAAGCATCTGCAACCATTCTCTTGTGTGCCCCAATGTGAAACATGTGTGCCTCAATGTGAAACTTGTGAGCTTCAATGTGAAACGTGTGTGCCTCAATGTGAAACTTATGTGCCCCAATGTGAAGCTTGTGTGCCCCAATGTGAAGCTTGTGTGCCCCAATGTGACGCTTGTGTGCCTCAATGTGAAGCTGGTGTGGCCCAATGTGAAGCTTGTGTGCTCCAATATGACGTTTGGGTTTGAACCACAACTGGCCCCATTGCAGGAAGCCTGCATCTAAACTTTTACAGTGCCTGATAATAACGGAAACGTTTTCTTTGAAATGATGAAGTTGCCAGCACAATCCTTTTTTTTTTATATGGTATTTGACGACATGTCTGGAGGGTAGCAATACTGCTACTCTCTTCATCCCAGATACCACAAGTGTCAGTTATAACAACCCGTGAGCGATATTCATTAGTCATTCATACACGACAACAAAGGAGACAATTATGACTTTATAAGAGAGAAATGATGGAGATGGCTGGGGCAAGCCATGCGAATGAGTCCGGACATGCCAGCAAAATAGCACGTATGTGGACGTCCAAGGGTATAAGAAAGTTAGGTAGACCAAGAACTACTTGGAGATGCACAATATAGGATGACCTGTGCTGCGCGTCTCTGACATGGGATACTGCGCGAAATGTTGGCCACGACAAAAAAGGCATGGAAAGTCCTTGTGGAAGGCTTATATGCCACAGGACATAAAACGTATCCATACGCTAGATACGGGAACTTAAACCTTATTTGGGATTCAAGATGCTGAGCAGCGCATGAGCTGCAGTGGTCAGCGACCCATACCTGACTGCTAGCGTCACGGCCAGCGAATCATAGCTGCTAAGACCCTTCTACACCTCCACGCGGTGATCCCGGATAACGGGCTGCAGCAGGGCAGACTGAATAAGTAGAAGAGATTGAAGAGGGAATGCAAACCGGGTACTCAAAAAATTATTTCTGAAGTCGGACGTGCTGAACCGAAAGGTGCAAATATCGCAGTCAAGCTGTAAACTACAACACAGCGCATTCCAACTTCTGGACTTCATTCTGCTACTTAAGCCCTTTCAGTGTTTGGTAGCGAGAGATTGAGAACGAACGAAGCCAAGCCAAGCCAAACCTTGGTAGAACATGGCTGTTACCAACCCCATATCCCCCTCACCCTTCTACTAAAAGTAAGATAGCCCCATTCTAAGTACTGCCGACTTTGATGAAGTGTTCGAGATATCATTGTCTTAGTTCCCAGCTAGCTTTTTGCTGATATCACCAGTTCGCTCCTTCGCTATTTTGTCTTCTCTAACTGTAAGTCATGTACTATTTCACACCTTGGTCAACTGAAGCGTGTCAAGTGTGTAAAAAAACAAGTTCCTCAATCACTATATTGCTCTCACCTGCTCTTTCCATTACCTGCGCGATGCACAGAAAGCAATATTAGCTCCCGTATTGATTGCATTCACTCGATATGTCATAATTTCTGGTATCATATTATCTAATACTTCATTTAAATGGAAATTATTGTAATCTTCATTTCTTGCATGATTACACAGTAACCATCCTTGCGTTTACCAGCCACAGAAAAAAAAATTCTTTCCTTGTTAATTCTTAGCATCCATCTAGATGCTGTCAATTTATTCATATATTTTTGGCGTATTTTTTTTTTACTTGCCTTATTTAAATTACAAATAAGGACTTATCAATGATTTGCTGGCCAGGAAATGGAAGAGAAAACGAGGCAAAGTTAAGGTTGAATAAAACATCGACATTTTTATCGCGATAATGTCTTCCTGAAGTGAAATTCAAGATGACCGCCGTGAACGTTCTGTTGACGTCTGGCATCAGGTGTTAGCCAGAAGAGCCAGAAGGAGCTGCATCATGATGGGTTTTGTTCGTTTATACTGGAATTAGCGGATGTTGTCTCTACCAAACCTTTGTGAATTCTTTGACATGTGGTTATCTCTGACGCCTGGCAGGTAACCGCGTGGCTTCTCTACAGAGGAAAGCTACACGGAGCTTACCGAGTATGGACACTTTGTTAGCGGGATACAGTTGCACGGGGTTGGTTTAAAATCTAGTAGTCATTAGTAATAGCAGCACAACTATTTTAGAGAATTAACGACATTCTACTTATTCGCTGCTCTTCTATCATAAGGTGTAGAAGTCTTTTATTTTCGTTTCCTTGTCGTGTAAAGTTTAAACAAGACAGAGTAGCCGACCCTTTGTCTAATATTCCTTTATTCTCCTCGCTCGACATTTCTAACAGGTTCAGTCAATAAAAGTCCGTCGCTTATCTTGGTGCATAGGCCATTGTCTGCTATTTCTGCCTCTCTCCGGTTGTAATCGTTTAATCTCTGTTTCTTCTCACATTCTTATTTTCATGTATTTTCTTACTACCTCTATTTCTCTTTACTTGAGGATTACACGTAAGAACCTGTCTGGCTATGTTGGACAGGTTTTCCGTAGCGAATATCCTATCTAGTCCCATTTCTTCTCTCAATTTGTTGTTTCAGCGGTATGTTGTTGGCTGCTTTCCCATTATGTGTCTTCATTTCTTATCATGTCTGGCCACTACTGCCCATTATACTTCGTAGGCATCTGTTTCGATTGTAGTTTTTATTGTATGGCTTTGGTCGCTCTCCATGTTTCGGTTCCATACAGCAGCACAGTTTTGACACTGGCGGTGAATATTACAGCTTTGGTGAGAATATTTATTCATCTGGATCTCCATATGTTGTTTAGTGTTAGGAATGCCGCTATTAACTTTCCAATTATGGTACTTACATCTGCATCTGTACTTCCTGACATGTCAATTATGCTGCCCAAATAGGTAAAGGTATTCATTTCTTCCAAAAACGTTCCCTACGATTGGTTCTTTGTAGTGTTAAGTTAAGGAGCCTGGATTTTTTCATGTTGATATCCAGTCCCAGTTTAGCTGATCGTTCTTTCACCCTATCAAGTTGCTCTTGCATTAGGCTATGATTGTGGGACAAACGTACCAGATCATCTGCGCATTCCAGCTCGTTCAATTGTAACGATAGTGTCCACTGAATACCAGTTCTGTTTCTCTTGATTGATGTCTTCATTATCCAATCTATAGCCAACAAGAACAGGAAAGACGAGAGAAGGCATCCTTGCCTCACCACTGTTCACGCGCCGAGTTGTCAACCAGTGCTCCTTCATGTACCACTCAAACTATATGTGTCTTTGTACACATTCCGTATGAGTATTATGTACTTCTCCGGTATCCCATAGTGTTTCAATGGTTGCCATAGAGTACTTTTAACACTTTTTAAAAGTCTATCAAATTGACGTTAGGGATGTTTCTTTTCAATACTCAGTTCTACTATGCTGAGTAGAGTGGCTATTTGATCTGTGAATGCTCTTCCCTGGTGAAATCCTGTTTGTTCTTCTCTGATTGTTGTTGTCTGCTTCCGCTTTTATTCTGCCCAATGTTATTCTTCTCAATCTAGCAGGTTACAGTGTTATTATGCTTTGCTCCATTTCAACCGTCGGTAATACACAGTCATTTAAAACGTGACTTAAATCTGACTTTTTCCGAGACATATTCACTACTAATGATAATGTGACTGTTAAACGGGAAAAAAGATTGAAATGAAACAAATCTATATAATGGCAACCGACGTAAAACGACATGTGAGCTTTAAATGGTTTTTATCAAGAACAGAATACACCAAAGGGACATAGATGAAATCAACAAACTATGTGAAATAAATGTCACCATAGGGCAAGGGTTTCAAACGTTATACCGAGAGCTGCGAAAAGTTCATAGGGGTAGGGGGTACCAGGTGTGCCTTTCCACTGAGATGATTACTCTCTTAGCCAGACTATATTAGCACAGTCTTTTTCCAGAGTTGGCGTTTGGAGGCGAAATAAGGCCTTGGTCGCCTCTTGTTCACCGACACTGAAACAGCCACTCAACTATAAGTCGCTAGATGCTGTCAGCTCTGGTTAGCTGACCCTGATACAAACAGTCAGCTATAAGTCGCTAGATGATGTCAGTTATGGTTAGATGACCCTGATACACCAGCCAACTATAAGTCGTAAACTACTGTCAGTTATGGTTAGCTGACCCTGATACAAACAGTCAACTATAAGTCGCTAGATGCTGTCAGTTATGGTTAGTTGACCCTGATACAGTCAACTATAAGTCGCTAGATGCTGTCAGTTATGGTTAGCTGACCCTGATACAAACAGTCAACTATAAGTCGCTAGATGCTGTCAGTTATGGTTAGATGACCCTGATACAACCAGTCAACTATAAGTCGTAAACTACTGTCAGTTATGGTTAGCTGACCCTGATACAAACAGTCAACTATAAGTCGCTAGATGCTGTCAGTTATGGTTAGTTGACCCTGATACAGTCAACTATAAGTCACTAGATGATGTCAGTTATGGTTAGCTGACCCTGATACAAACAGTCAACTATAAGTCGCTAGATGCTGTCAGTTATGGTTAGATGACCCTGATACACCAGCCAACTATAAGTCGTAAACTGCTGTCAGCTCTAGTTAGCTGACCCTGATACAAACAGTCAACTATAAGTCGTAAGCTGCATATCAGCCACTTTCTGTATTATGAATTGTCTATATTCAATAAGACATGTCGTTGCTTAACAAATGCGGTTTGTGTCAGTTCCATAACAGTTCCCTTTCTCATGCTCTAGTGATACAATAGTCTGGAAGAGCATCCTTTCGTAGAGGAAGTGTAAAGGACAAAATCTCCCATTATCAAGGAAAATATTTGCTTTTACATCAATGATAGCTTTATTAAACAACCTATTTTTCCCAGATTCCTAATATTAAAATACACATGTTCAAATTAGATCTATGAACAAGTTAAAGTTAATCATTATGAATTTCCTTCAAACTGTATGCTTTCAGCAACTGCTAGTAACAATCAATCTAGTAATGTAAAATAAGTGATTTGGATTCAGTAAACATAAAGTGACAGTGAGCGAGTGATGGAAGGATGTCAATCGGGCGCCTGCTTGGTTTGCAATCCCAGCACACAAAGTATGTCAATCGTGCGCCTGCTTGGTTTGCAATCCCAGCACACGAAGTATGTCAATCGAGCGCCTGCTTGGTTTGCAATCCCAGCACACGAAGTATGTCAATCGGGCGCCTGCTTGGTTTGCTATCCCAGCACACGAAGTATGTCAATCGGGCGCCTGCTTGGTTTGCAATCCCAGCACACGAAGTATATCAATCGGGCGCCTGCTTGGATTGCAATCACAGCACATGAAGTATGTCAATCGGGCGCCTGCTTGGTTTGCAATCCCAGCACACAAAGTATGTCAATCGGGCGCCTGCTTGGTTTGCAATCCCAGCACACAAAGTATGTCAATCGAGCGCCTGCTTGGTTTGCAATCCCAGCACACGAAGTATGTCAATCGAGCGCCTGCTTGGTTTGCAATCCCAGCACACGAAGTATGTCAATCGGGCGCCTGCTTGGTTTGCAATCCCAGCACACGAAGTATGTCAATCGGGCGCCTGCTTGGTTTGCAATCCCAGCACACGAAGTATGTCAATCGAGCGCCTGCTTGGTTTGCAATCCCAGCACACCGTGTTCGAAATCATTTCTTGTCCAGGTTGTCGGAGATTTTTCTCGGTATGACCACTTCTTCAAGTACAGCATGAATTGGAAAAACTACTGTGCTGTAAAACTGTCATAGTAGAACCCATTGCACATACAGATGCACACACTGATCAATACGTCCTGATATTGCCCAAAGGACTACGGTCTAGGATGGAAAGTGGCGTTTCTTTTGCAAAGTAGAATCCAGAAATGCAAACCTTTAACCAAATCAAAGAAATATAAATTGATATACTCCCTGAAAGATTAGATCATTTCTGAGTTGGTTCATTTGTCACCAAACAATCAATCAGTTGAATGATCGAGTATGTTGATCATTCATTGAAAAAAATGGCTGGGTTTTTTGGCCAAAGATAAGAGACCTTTATTAATGTTTTGAATAAAATCTGCGGACGTAAATATTACTTGAATAGGATGACACATTTTCTTTGTGTTTTTCGGGCCAATGTTTATTGAGGTCTCTGATATAAAGTCAAACGGCTTTTAAAAAAATGCTTCTTATTCACGCAACAGCCCAAACATGTATTGGATGTTAAGTTATGAAGCCACACCATACTTTAACTCGCCACTTATTTCAGGCAGAAAATGTGACCAATTATATCGCATTGGTTCAGTTATGAAAAGGTAGAGTATAACATTTGGGAAGTGAGACAAAATATAAAATAAAAAGGCAAAGGCAGTCAAGGAATGAGAGTCTGATGCGATGACGACCTCACTTAAAGAGATCTCAGACATCTACCTCAGAGCCAAAGTCACTACGTCAATCTCCATTCTCATATTAGAAACTGTTGAGATGTATACGACCTTGACTTCTCACTAGTATAACAGTATTAACCATATTTCTCTCATCCCTGTACAAATCCATCGTAATATACGAGGTAGCTTAAATTCCTGGAATTAGTGGATCGTATTGAAATAAGTTACAACAGAATTATCTACACTACATGTCCTTCAAAGTAGTCCCCTTCGGCAACTACATACTTTGCCAACGTGCATACAGCTGCTGGAAACATTCGTGGAACCCATTCTTTGGCACCTCTCTCAGCTGTCTTGTCGCATTGATGATAACGTCCTCAGCATCCTTGAATCGATGTCCTTTCAGTGCCGATTTGATTTCAGTCAAGGGAACAAGAAAAAATCTGCCGGTTCCAGGTCGGGAGAATATGGAGGATGTTCCAAGGTAATCACATTGTGCTTTGCGAGGTACTGCTTCACCAGTAGGGATCGATATGCTAGCGCATTGTCATGCAGCATAATCTAACTGTTTGTTCTCCATTTTTCTGATCGTTTTCTTCTGATTGCATCTCTTAGACGACGGAGGATATCAACGTACATTTCCTTGTTAATCGTACGGCCTTCGAGAATGAAATCATGCTATACAATACTCTGGGATTTAAAAAAAAAAACAACTTCTAACTTAACACAACTTCTCAAGCAAACACAGAATTTGACATATGTACTGGTGGTACCAACAAACTGAGGACAGACAAGCTGACAATAGGTAAGTGGAATGTTAGAACACTGAACCCATACGGCAAAATCAATGAGCTAACGCACGAGATGGAGAACTACCGGTGGAACAACCTTGGTATTTGCGAGGCTTGATGGAAAAGCTTCGGAGAGCCACACGTTCTACTTCAACGGCAGGGAAGACAAACATTTACATGGAGTGGAGATACTGGTGCATAAAACACAGCCAGATGCATTTTGGGTTGCCGCCCAATATCTAGTCGTTTTATCATCTTACGGCTAAAGGCAGCACCGTTTAATATTACCACAATACAGTGCTACGCACCCACTGCAGACTACGAAGATGGTGAAATATAGGTATTATATGATCAACTTCAAAGTCTGATATACGAAACGCCAAAAAAAGACAAATTGGTAGTCCAGGGTGACTGGAATGCAAAAATTTGAGAAGATGCAGTCAACGACTGGAGGGTAACTTGTGGCCCATACGGAAATAAAGAAACCAATGACCGGGGCCTTAGACTCATAGAATTTGCAAGATGCAATCAGCTGTTGGTGGCAAATACGTTTGGGTTAAACAAGTTGTCGAGACGCTGGACTTGGCATAACCTAAGCAAGGAAGTGCACAACCAGATTGACTATATACTGGTCCAGAGGAGGTACCGATCGAGTATCAACACCGACAAAACAAGAAGTTTCCCCGGAGCTGATATAGGAAGTGACCACGATCTGGTTATGATGACCATGCGTCTGCGATTGAAGGGAGTCGCAAAGAAGGATGTGACCACGATCTGGTTATGATGACCATGCGTCTGCGATTGAAGGGAGTCGCAAAGAAGGATGTGACCAGGCTAAAGTTTGACCTGGACAAACTAATGGACCCAAAAATCACCGAAGTTTTTCAAGCAAGGGTGGAAGGGAGATTTGCGCCACTGTTGGCTCTCAGAGAGGGACTGGATACAGATAAATTTACAGAGTTTCTTAACGCAGCTGTCATGGATACTGCAACATAGATCCTGGGATGCCACCAAACTAAAAAGAAGTCATGGGTGACCAAAGAAATTCTAGACCTTTGTGATAAAAAAAATCACTGAAAAACTACAATCACCCACCGGAGGATGTCGGCAGATATAAAGAGGTCAAGAAAGTCATTCAACAAAAGATGAGAGAGGCGAAAGAAGCGTGGATATCTGAGCAATGTACAAGCATCGAAGAGAGACTAAACTACCCAAGCATGGACTGGACCCATGCATACACCGACGGTTCTGTAACAAACACAACACAGAACGGAGGGGCAGGAGCATTCCTGAACCTACCAAATGGCAGAAAAATAACACTGTCATTCGCTACTGGTAAGTACACAAGCAATTTCAGAGCGGAGGCAGAGACACTGAGGGCGGCAGTGGAAGAAATGGTGACACACAGTGAAAATAAAAGCCATATAGTCCTGCTTACAGATGCTCTCGCCGTAGTCACAGCGCTAAAAAGCCAGAAAAACACTGAGCTTAATGACTTAAGAGCAGCATTCTGCAAACTGTGCCAGCAGTCCGCACCAAAAAGGGTAGTGGTACAGTGGGTCCCATCACACTGCAACATCCAAGGCAACGAGGAGGCAGACAGACTGGCAAAAGAAGGTGCAAGACTACCACAAACAGATACCAGTATGACGTACGAAGAGTCAAAACGGCTTTTCAAAGCCAGATACATGACCAAATGGGAAACCGAACATACTGGTTACAACAAAAACGATGCCTATTACCAGTTGAACCGAAGAGAGCAGGTCGTTGTCTTCAGACTTCGCACTGGCCACAATAGACTGAGGTACCACCTATTCAACAAATTGAAGATAGGGTGTACCGACGAATGCCCGTGCGGTACTGGTAAAATGACCGCTGAACATCTGCTGCAGAACTGCCCGACATACGAGGATCAGAGAGAGCATATGTGGCCATCACCAGTGGAACTGCAAGACAAGCTCTATGGCAGTGGCGACAGCCTCAGGATGACCGCCGCTTTTTTCGAAAAAATAATGGTTACTGTCTGACTGCGTACGCAGAAGAAGAAGAAGAAGATTGCCAGTGATGAAGGATCAAAATGTGAGGTGTTGGCCAGAATAACACAGACAATAGCGGCGCTTGCACGACTTAACAAAATCTGGCAAGATAAACGGTTAGCACTATGCACGAAAATCAGATTAATGCGTACACTGGTCCTGTCAATATTCCTCTATGCTTGTGAGACATGGACAGTTACAGCTGACCTTCAACGAAGGATACAGGCCTTGGAGATGAGATGTTTTCGAAAACGTTTAAACGTCACGCACAAAGATCGAGTACAAATGAGGAAATACGAGATAGAATTACAACAGCAATAGTGCCTTTCGAAGATCTCTTGGCAACTGTCAAAAGAAGGAAACTCACTTGGTACGGTCACATACCGAGATTAAATGGTCTTGCAAATACAATCCTCCACGGAAAGGTGCAAGGCAGACGACGAAGAGGCTGGCCCAAAAAGAGATGGGAGGACAACATAAAAGAATGGACCAATCTCCGACCAGAAGCGTCACAGGCAGCGGCATCTGACAGAGAAGGGGGGGGGGGGGCGTGGGGTTGTGAGGATGTCTTCATGTGTGCCCGAACGACCTCACCGGTTACGGGATGACCTGACCTAACCCGACCTGATGTTGTTCAATCAAGGACATTTTCAAATCCGAGCACAACACACAAACAAAATATGTAACTTCTGTTCGAGAGTATATGTAAAGGTCACGTCTGTCATGTCATTTAGTCAAGGTCACTACAACTTATAAATATATATTCTCCATAATATCATCTTTTCTTTAAACACGACTCTATTATTCCGGGAACTTTTTGAAGCTACCTCGTATAACAACATCCTTATTCTAAGTATTATCACTTATCGGTTGTTTAATCTCGACGCGCGCTTTCCTGTTGCATCACATTCTGCATTTCCTGCTGCATGTGACTTTGGTTATGTGATAGTGTATCATTTTATATACATTATGGATCTATTCTTCCTTTTTGATTATAGTCTCGACCGTGTTCACCTGACCCACTTGAGTCTACACATGTGTCATTAGTAACAACTCTATTTTAATTCTTGTTCCCTTGATACCTGCAGTGATATTGTGCAGTTTGTGCTTCTATTCTGTAGATACTCGATCGTATGCAGGCTTTGGTCTGGACCATTGCCTATCTGATCATGTATCTACACGGTTGAAAGCAAAAATATCCTGGAATAAATAAAGAAGCAATCTCAAACCGAAAAAAGGAAATAACAGAAACTTTAGACTAGCAGGGAGGAGCTAGCATTTGGTGTGAAGCCTGGTGTGAAGGGAAACAACTGTGGCAATCAGCGCATCTCCAGAGTATTATCTGGCAAAGCATCTAGAAATATCCAGTTTCGAGAAGTCCGTTTTGATTGTTGACGCTAGCCCTGTTTCTGGAAGCCATGTTATGTTAGGGCAACAGCAATCAGTTATGGGAAGATTATGAGGAAGGAAGAAAAAATACACACGAGAAACACGTTGGCGTCCAGCCTCGCTGTTGTGTCAATATTTGGTGTCCAGCACAAATTGAGAACATTCGGAGCAGCAGGCACCATATTTCCGTTGGTGTGAGGCTTTTAGTTTTACTTGTGTGCACACTTGACTCTCAGATACTAATTGCTACTACTACTGATACTACTATTGATACTACTAATGATACTACTACTATTGCTACTATAACTAATACTACTATTGATACTACTATTGCTACTACTACTACTACTATTGCTACTACTACTAATACTAATATTGCTACTACTACTACTACTACTATTGCTACTACTACTACTACTACTTCTTCAACAATAACTACTACTATTACTACTACTACTTCTACTACTACAATTACTACTACTATTGCTACTACTACGACTATTGCTACTACTACTACTACAGCTACCACTTTTACCACTAATACTACTAACACTACTGCCACTATCCACTCCACCACAACGACTACAACAACAATTACTACTATTGCTACTACCACAACAACTGCTACTAAAACTACTACTACTATTACTACAACTCTTGCTATTATTACTATTACTACTACAACTACAACTACTTCTACTATTCCTACAGTTACTACTAGTACGACTATTGCCACAACAACAATACTACTACCACCACTACTACCATCAACCGACATAACAACTACTACTACAGCAACAACTACTACTATTAATACTTTACAACAACAACAACTATAACTACTACTACTACTACTACTACTGCTAAACCACCACCACCGCCACTAGCGCCTACTACAGCTACATCATTTACCCTCCGATTTGTCTTTCTCTTTCCTAGTTCTAAGTGTGATGAACAATGGCTATAAAATCAAGGCTGCTGAATTATCTAACGGACTAGCATTACCTAACAGGGAACTAATCTGTGACTTCAGTGTTTGTTTCCTTCCAAAAATATCCGAACTAGCGATGCATAAAAGATGGAAGATTAGCTCTACTTTATGTAGGCTTATTCGTGATGAGGACCATCGATTCACACTCGCCATTGCCGGTTAAGGCTGCCAACAGCTGAAATAGTTCTCAGTGTTCGGTGTTGTCTTTCAGACAATCCAGCCAAGGCGGCTTATTCTTATTCTTTTTTCTTCTTCGAGGTTTGTCCTGAACAGGATGGTGTGCCGCCAGAGTTTGTAGCGTGGCTGCTGTATATGCGACTTTCGGCTCGATTTCAGCGGACTATTTTGAGTACCGGGTTTGCCTTCCCACCGCGAATCCTACCCTTGGACAGACAACATTAGTGACTAGTGCAGCCTCTCTCCAGGGCCGCCGCTAGGAAGCGGTAAAACGTCTTGGTCAGCTAGTGTTTGCTGACACTCATCCAAACAACCAGTTATGAGTTTCCGGTTGATGCCAGCTAACGCGTTGATGCGTCTTCTACTATGATTCAACGAAATGGAGCAAAGACCCATCAGTTTATTTAAAAAGGGTCGTTATCTCAGCATTGCTATTTGTTGTCTTTTTTACAACATTGGCATCTATTTTTATTTGTGTCATAATATTGTTGTCTAGGATCAAGATGCTGAGCAGCGCATGAGCTGCAGTGGTCAGCGACCCAAAGCTGACTGCTAGCGTCAGGGCCAGCGAACCAGAGCTGCCAAGACCCTTCTACACCTCCACGCGGTGATTCTGGATAACAGGCTGCAGCAGTGTAGACTGTCTAAGGAGAAGGGATCGAAGAGGGAATACTAAATCGGTACTAAAAAAATGCTTGTTAAAGTCGGATGTGTTGGACCGAAAGGTGCAAATATCGCAGTCAAGCTGTAAACTACGACACAACGCATTCCGTTCTCTGGACTACATTCTGCTACTTAAGCCCTTTCATGGTTTGGTAGCGGGAGATTGAGAACGAACGAAGCCAAGAAAAGCGATATTGCTCTCTCTTATTATATGTGTCATTTTATCAACATTGTTCTGCCACATGTCAGACTATGGCTACTTCTGTGTAGGACGTAGTCACATACAACTACATGAAGACATGAACTGACATAGCAAGCAAATACGATATTCGTGTGTTCGTGTT
Organism: Ariolimax columbianus; assembly: GCA_036924085.1. Classification (NCBI taxonomy): domain Eukaryota; kingdom Metazoa; phylum Mollusca; class Gastropoda; order Stylommatophora; family Arionidae; genus Ariolimax; species Ariolimax columbianus. The sequence goes on from JAVGWX010000001.1 coordinate 50,612,457, forward strand.
GTTAAAAGGCGTTGAGCAGATGAATGCTGTATCATTTCGCGGTTCCCATGCGTCTGCTCCTATTGTATTTTGAAAACATAACGTCGTGCAGTTTTGAAGGTCGACAGCCATGCAAGATTCAGCTTGCTAAGTTGCAAAATAGAATTTTGCGCATCAACAGTACCTCTAACTGCATAGATAGATCAAGTTTGCAGATGGCAAAGTCAAGTCAAAACGTCGAAGACATATAGGCCGCTGAAATTACAATATATGCAGTGTTACGTCAGATCAATCTTATATCTTTCATTCAGATCTTTCGATCTACTTTACGTGGCCTGTTCTATGGTTGATGAGACAATCGTGAGATATAGTGGACTGCTTGTGTCTGGAGTCACCACATACGAAAGATTAACTAAATGCAAGAAGTGTTCATGTGTAAGCTGTCTTCGATTTGTATTTGACTGAGCTTCTTGATGTACACTTCTTGCTGACGGGCAGAAAAAAACTCTAACACGGACTACAAACAACTGCTGCCATGCAGGTAGGCTGGGTCTAGCTGAAGATTAAAGAAGAAGCTCACCAACAATATGACTGTATCAAACCGCATGCGTACGACGAAACAGTAGTGCCAGTCCTGCTTACGGCAGTGTCAATCCCCTGTACACCTAGATCAACGGCATGAAACAGCAAAGTGTCGATACACTAGAATCGTACCGGAACATACCAGAAGATAATGACTAACCATCGGGGAAGGGGATATGGCCTCATTTGGGCTATAACAGAATAAACAGCCAAAAACATTTGTAAAGTATCTCTTAGCCCCCTGGTGGACAATCTGTTGTACATATTAACAGAGAGGTGGCAGACCCTCTTGTGAGAAAGGAGATCTATAATCTCGAACGCTTCCGAAAAAAACACGAACAGCTAACGTTCTGCGAAAGGCCACGGAACAGGGAAGGAGGAATCTCAAAATTGTCATCTGGAATGCAAGGGCCTTGAACGGATAAGCAAAGCTGAACAATTTGCTCTTAGAGGCCAGTGATATGTACCATGAACGTTTGGGTGTGACGGAGGCAACACTTAACAGATGCTAGAGACACGAGGAAAGAGCAGGCCAGAGACACGAGGAAAGAGCAGGCCAGAGAAACGAGGAAAGAGCAGGCCAGAGACACGAGGAAAGAGCAGGCCAGAGACACGAGGAAAGAGCAGGCCAGAGACACGAGGAAAGAGCAGACCAGAGACACGAGGAAAGAGCAGGCCAGAGACACGAGGAAAGAGCAGGCCAGAGACACGAGGAAAGAGCAGGCCAGAGACACGAGGAAAGAGCACGCCAGAGACACGAGGAAAGAGCAGACCAGAGACACCAGGAAAGAGCAGGCCAGAGACACGAGGAAAGAGCAGGCCAGAGACACGAGGAAAGAACAGGCCAGAGACACGAGGAAAGAGCAGGCCAGAGACACGAGGAAAGAGCAGTATACACTCATGAGGACAAAATCAAGGAAATGGATTTATAAGTAGAAATATAGGTGTGTGGTTATAGGAGTAGGTGGGGGGGGGGGGGGGAAGCACATAATGACCATTGAATGATGCTGATGAAGTGGAGGGCTAAACCATTCCATATTAACCAGTTCCCTAACGAGTGTACTAACAGATGAGCATGATGAAATGTAAGGATATTACGAGAACTTACAACAGATACTCAAACACATCAAATCTACTATTGTTCTGATAGTAATGGGAGACATAAGCTCTAAAATATGAAAATAAAAATTACAAGAATGCGAAGGTCAATTTGGAGATCACGTATGTGAAAAAGCCCAGGAGATGTAATATGAAACCAGACTGACTTGTAGGGCCGAAGTTGCAGAACAGCGAGTGAGCTGATATCAGTCAGAGACTCATAGCTGGCTACTTTCGTCATTGTCAGCGTACCAGAGCTGACCAAAACCCAATTCCGTCTGCAAGTGACGGCCCTAGAAACATACTGCACTGATGCAGTCTGGTTAAGAGAATAGAGGGAAACCAAACCCGGTGCTCAAAAGAGATAACTGAAATCGAATGTGTTGGGGCTGAAAGATGTAGATATCACAGCCTCGCTGAAAACTGCGACCCAGCCCCCTTTTCAGGACGAACGTCGAATAATAATAAGAAGATTGACTTGTTATGATAAAGGACATATTACAAAAGGACAAAAACGAATGTAGGTGAAGATATAAATGATGATCACTAGACAGAAGTGACTAAAATAACCATACGATTGAAAATATATAGAAAGAAAATATTCACAGAAACCCCAAGTAGATTTATCAGCATTGAAGCAGCCAGAAATTCAACAGAAATGCACTGTGAATGTCAGCAATAAATATGACAATGTACTGATAGAAAGAAAAGAGAAATTTAATTGGGAAAGCCCAGAAAGAATGTAAGCACTACGTGGGCTGTCTTTAAAAAAAAAAAAAAAAAAAAGCATATGAGCAACAAATAAAACTACCGATAAAAGAGTTTAAGAAAAATCAAATATAAAAGACAGACATCTTGACCAACGGAAAAGAGGAAAAGGTTCTTCAGAATAAAGGGTGCCGGACAATGTGATACGTACTATGTGCCAGGGAGCCGCGTAGCGCAGTGGTTAGCACTCTGGCTTCGCATCTGAGTGTTGCTGGGTTCATTCCCCAGTTGAGGTGGTAGTGTTTTTTTCAGACCGCAATGGCCCCCGGGTCGACCCAGCCTTAATGGGTACCGGTCCAGTCCTGGAAGTAAAAGTGGCGAGGGAGAGGAGATGGCTACCGCCCTCATATAGCCGAGCCTTTGAAATGTGAGATCGCTAACACCTCACAGTCCTACGGAAGTAATGCTATGGGTTACTTTACTTTACTTTACTTTTACTTACTATGTGCCGACATGGAAAAAAAGCAACAGTGGACAGAATATGCTGAAATAAAACATCTTTAAAAAAAGACAAGGCTTGCTCATGCAAGAGAATGAATAAAGAACAAATATGGAGCTATCTTGTCTGATGAGAAATATGTATCAAACAAATGGACGGAATATGTAATTGAACTAATCGACAACCGAAGAGGTGACAAGCCATCACCATTTAATAATGATGACATCAGCATTCTCAGATCAGAAGTAGAGGAAGCAATACAGGATATGAGCAAGGGGATAACAACAGATATGGACACAATAAATTTAAATAGGACAGAGGATTTAAAGGATTTAGAGGAATTCATCATCATCATCATCATGTAGCATGTCCTTTATAGAACGTCGTTCCCATCACAGTCTGTTTGAAATAAACTCGTTCTCTTGCCAAAACTCCATCCTCCGCCACAGTCATACAAAGGCATTCCTGGATGTCTTGGTGCTATCGTCTTCTTGGTCTACCCCTTCCTCTTTTTCCCGGCACCATACCTTCCATCACTGTTCTCTCGAGACCATTGTGTCTCTTGATGTGACCAAAGTATTTGCATTTTCTAGCCAAAATGAAATTAATAAACCAGTTTTCCTCTATGCTCAACTCTTGCCGAATGTCTACATTCGTCTTTTTCTCTGTCCAGGGTATTCTGAGGATCTTTCTGTAACATTTTGACTCTTCTTCTTCTTCTGCGTACACAGTCAGACAGTAACCATTATTTTTTCGAAAAAAGCGGCGGTCATCCTGAGACTCTCGCCACTACCATAGAGCTTGTCTTGCAGTTCCACTGGCAATGGCCACATCTGCTCTCTCTGATCCTCGTGTGTCGGGCAGTTCTGCAGCAGATGTTCAGTGGTCATTTTACCAGTACCGCACGGGCATTCGTCGGTACACCCTATCTTCAATTTGTTGAATAGGTGGTACCTCAGTCTGTTGTGGCCAGTGCGAAGTCTGAAGACAACGACCTGCTCTCTTCGGTTCAACTGGTAATAGGCATCGTTTTTGGTGTAACCAGTATGTTCGGTTTCCCATTTGGTCATGTATCTGGCTTTGATAAGCCGTTTTGACTCTTCGTACGTCATATTGGTATCTGTTTGTGGTAGCCTTGCACCTTCTTTTGCCAGTCTGTCTGCCTCCTCGTTGCCTTGGATGTTGCAGTGTGACGGAACCCACTGTACCACTACCCTTTTTTTGTGCGGACTGCTGGCACAGTTTGCAGAGTGCTGCTCTTAAGTCATTAAGCTCAGTGTTTTTCTGGCTTTTTAGCGCTGTGACTACTTCGAGAGCATCTGTCAGCAGGACTATATGGCTCTCATTTTCACTGTGTGTTACCATTTCTTCCACTGCCACCCTCAGTGCCTCTGCCTCTGCTCTGAAATTGCTTGTGTACTTACCAGTAGCGAATGACAGTGTTATTTTTCTGCCATTTGGTAGGTTCAGGAATGCTCCTGCCCCTCCGTTCTGTGTAGTGTTTGTTACAGAACCGTCGGTGTATGCATGGGTCCAGTCCATGCTTGGGTAGCTTTTCGTTATGAAGCTTAGGGTAGTGTCTCTCCTTTCTTTTTCACTCTGGCAGTTTTTGTTTGCAATACCTGGTATATTTTCTACCACCTCTGGAAATATATCCTGCCTCCAAGTAGGTTTTCGTACAGTAGTGATGGGTTTTGGTGTTGTTAGTGCGTTTATGGGATCTTCGTGCATCTTTGCTTTGGCTATTTCTGCAAAGTTTCTCCGCTTTAGTTTCCCATTTCCCAGATTGTTTAGTCTCTGGTACATTGGATGGTCCGTCAGTCTTCGGAGTTTCTCTGACTGCAGCTGGGCTCTGCAGTCTCTTCTATCGGTCATGGATTGCAGTTTTGTAATCTTTTCAAGTTTTACAATTGGCGTTGACTTCATGCCACCTGTTATAATTCTCATGGCTTGGTTTTGAAGTTTGTTAACTTTATCGAAGTTCGCCTTCGCTGCTGTTGTCCATGCCGATATGCCATACTCGAGAACTGGTCTCACTCTTCCAGTGTACAGTTTCTTTAGTATGCCTTCGTCTGCTCCCCAGCTTGTGCCAGCAAGTTTCCTCATGATCGCCATTCTTTCTCTGGCTTTCATTCGGTTTCTCTCAATCTGACTTTTCCATGTCATGCGCCGATCAAATGTGACTCCCAGATAGGTTGGGTTGTCGTTTGGCTGCAGGATTTTGCCATTCAGACTTAATTTGGTACTTTGGGGTTTTAATGAGAGCGAGAATATTGTGCACGTGGTTTTCTCCTCGTTTATTTTGACCAGCCATGAGTTCGCCCACTCTTCCAGCGATGTTAGGGCCGTCTGCATCCGATTTCTTGCTATGGTGAGATTCTTTTCAGAGGTCCACATAGCCAGATCGTCTGCAAACATTGAGCTATGGACTCTTCTTGGTATATTCTCTGTAATATCGTTTATATATACCAGGAAGAGTGTGGGTGACAATACTCCCCCTAGGGGTACTCCCTGCTCGAGTGTCACCTTTTTGCTCATCTGCCCTTGTACTTGGACTCTGGCCGTTCTTTGTTTGAGGTAGTGGTTGATCCACTTGTACATCTTCCCACAGACATCACTTCTTCTTAGCTTGACTCTAAGTCCATCCTTCCAGACTTTGTCAAATGCCTTTTCCAGATCCACCCAAACAGCTACTGTGTGTTTCTGTGCCTGGTAGGCATCTTCTATCTCCTGGGCTATGAGGATGACCTGGTCCTCAGTGGATCTGTGCTGTCTAAAGCCGGCTTGCTGTGGAATTAGTATCCGTTTTTCTTCCAGATGCCACATCAGTCTGGTGTTTATCATCCGTTCCATCAGCTTGCCGACACAGCTCAGTAGGCTTATGGGCCTGTATCCATTTGGATCTGTTTTGTCCTTTCCTGTTTTTGGTACTGGTACCAGTATTGCATCTTTCCATGCCTGGGGTACAATACCCCTTTTCCAGCTTTGGTTCAGGACTGATAATAGTTTCTTCTTCGCTGTTTGGCCCAGCCCCATCAGCATTTCGTTTGTTATCCCGTCTTTTCCGGGAGATTTCCTTTTCTTTAGTGTTCTCATGGCCTCTTCCATTTCGCGCATTGTTAGTTTGGCCATCATGTGCTCTTCAGGAGCCGTATTTATGTTTTCGTGTCCCTTTAGCTCTTCGCTAATGTCTGTATGCTTATCTGCAGGGACCTCGATGTGGTTTGCTCTGGCATAGTGATCGACAAAGGCGTTTGCGGCTTTCTTACCTGTGATCAAGTTCTCGCCCTGCTTGATAGTAATTTGTTTATTTGACGGGGTTTCGTCATTCATGGCTCTGACTAGCTTCCATAGCTTGTTCCCTTCTTTGTCCAGGTTCAGACTCTCCGTTTTATTTTTCCAGCTTTCTCTTGCTGTTTGCTTGAGAGTGTGTTTGTACTTCGCCGCGGCGGCTTTGAGGGCGATGTTTGCCTCCCTGGATTTTTCTCGTTCTGCCATGTTCCTAGCATTTGTTACTGCATCTTCCACTTTCTGTAACTCATCATTCCAGTAGGGCTTATAGTTTTTCCTAGCTCCTCTTGGGATGGTTTCAGTGGCGGCTTGCATTATTGCCTTGCTTAGGCTCTCTACCATGGGCTTCATTTTGGTGTTTCGTGTGTTGATGGTTTCACACAGCCCATCTGTCAGGATTGCAAATCTGTCCCAGTCGGCTCGTTTGTAATTCCAACGTGGGAGCGGTTTGTTTCCTGTGGGCCTACTTCCATGTACATTTTGACTCGAAGGATTCGATTCTTTATCAGGAGGTTTTGGTAATCGTCCATGATTCAATGATAGAGGAATTCAGTGTAGAAATAGTCAATGATTTGTGTAATGACGTCAATGATACAGGATGTGTGGGGCCTGACTTGATTTCATCTGTCTGTATAACCCTGCTCAAGAAACCTTGTTGTGCACTACTTTAACAGCAATCGGCTTGATAAGTAACACCTCTAAGATACTGCTCACAATGATTTAGGACAGAATTCGATATAGAGTAGGCAACCAAGTTCAGGTTGACCAATTTGAATTTGGACAAAAAAGCAGTACAATTGAAGATCCATCGACCGGACCTACAGTCTGAAGATCAATTGACCGGACCTACAATCTGAAGATCAATCGACCGAACCTACAATTTAAAGATCAATTGACCAGACCTACAATCTGAAGATCAATTGACCGAACCTACAATCTGTAGATCAATTGACCGGACCTACAATCTGAAGATCAATTGACCAGACCTACAATCTGAAGATCAATTGACCAGAACTACAATTTGAAGATTAATTGACCGGACCTACAATCTGAAGATCAATTGACCGGACCTACAATCTGAATATCCATTGACCGGACCTACGATCTGAAGATCACAATCCAACTGAACTAAACTTGTGTCATTTTCCCCCAGTTGTTTGTTATCATATGTCATTTGTTTTAAGTTGCTGTTTTTGTCATAGTCACAACACTATTATCTGCGGTCACTCGTATCATATTGTAGGCATTGTTATGTGTTGCTACGTGTGTTATATTGTAGGCATTGTTATGTATTGTTACGTGTGTTATATTGTCACCATTACTATCTATCTATCTATCTATCTATCTATCTATCTATCTATCTATCTATCTATCTATCTATCTATCTATCTATCTATCTATCTGTCTGTCTATCTATCTTTCTGTCTGTCTGTCTGTCTGTCTGCCTGCTGTCTGTCTGTCTATCTGTCTGTTTGTCTTGTCTGTCTGTCCGTCCGTCCATCAGTATGTCTATCTGTCTGTATGTATGTCTGTCTATCTGTCTGTCTATCTATCTATCTGTCGTCTGTCCTTCCGTTTGTCGGTACGTCTGTCTGCCTGTCTGTGTATCATATTTTCTTTTGAATTGTCTGAGCATGAGGACTCTGTACGATAGAAAGTACGATTTTCAGCTGTACACATCTAACAAACAACAACAACATCAACACAAACAACAATCCACTTGCATATTGTCTATTGCCATACTTGGTAAATACTTCCACATCTATTATTCATGTCACGTGTGTCCGTCATACGGAAATACTCTTCCCGAGGCTGCACATAGTCCTTGCAGTATGAAAACGTGTGCATTCGTTTCCATTCTTATCCACTCATTACCAGTTTCATGAACTCCAGAGCTAGAGCACGCCTGCTTTCGTTGTGAAACCCTGGCGTCAAATCTCGGAACCAGAGCGTCTTTCTCACACGGTTGCTGTAAGTCGCTGGTGGATATTGTTTATTGAAGCGCGCGGTGAGCGGGCCAGCTGGTGTGAGTCATGTGAATGTGGAAACATATCTGATCAACGTGTGGATAAAATAGACGCATGTGAACGAAATCAGGCGAATTTATTTATGCAGTATCCTGGTCATTTTTTCTCTCAATAAATATAATTTTAGCAAGGAGACAAAAGGTCATAACACCATGCAGGGCGTTTTCGTTTGTTATGTCTGCTTGCAGTTCAGATCTTGTCATTTAAATTTGTATTTAGATCGTTCATGATATTTTAATTAGCTAGCATCGCAAAATAAGCTTATTTAATTAATATTGCTCTGTATTGTGTAGAATATAAGAGGGCAGATGTGTATTATTCAAAATACTGTAGAAGATATTGTTTTGAATATGTCATAAAGTGCACACGTTTATTGATAACGATCATTTAGTTATTCTTCTTCGTCCTCGTTAGCTTCACAATTTGGTATAAATTATGTGTCGTGAATATCATATGTTGAATATGTGTATTAATTCAGACAATTGAGTTTATGTTCTGCATTGAGTAGATCGTATGTTATACATGGGTGATGATAAAGAATAATTATACAAGTCCCGAATGGTCTGTCTGGCTCTTTGTGTACAAAGAAACGACAAGAAACGGGCTACTGTCCCTCGGAGAGCATGTCGTAAGAGACGATTAACTGTGTGACATGGCATAACACCGTTAATGGTTAGGTCGTTTGTTAAGAGCAGCATAAATGGTGCCTAACAGGTTGATTTGAGTCTATTAAGTTGAACTCGCACATAGGTTAACCACCCTCCGCGGCACGTGTCCCAACGCAGCGAAATAATACGCTGCTCGAGCCTAGCCCACTGAGCAGGAAATCCACCTCCCGGCTACATTCAGCTCACCAGAGCTGGGACCTGCACGTGAGCATTCGCCCCTCTAGAAGTTCAGATCGACTAAGATTAAGACTAGTATATGTTCTGTGTTGAGTACTTCCTATGTTCTATATGTGTATTGATTCAGGTCATTTACTGGGGGTATATGTTCCGTGTTGAGTACTTCCTATGTTCTCCATAGGTATTGATTAAGATCATTTACTCGTGGTATATGTTCCGTGTTGAGTACTCCCTATGTTCTACATATGTATTGATTCAGATCATTTACTCGTGGTATATGTTCCGTGTTGAGTACTTCCTATGTTCTACACGTGTATCTATTGAGATATCATAGTATACGTTCTGTGTTAAGTAAACCATATGATGTACATGCGTATTTAGTAAGACAATTTAGAATGTGTTCCGTCTCAGCAAATGATGGTTTTGCCTGACCAACTCTATAGTGAACACTGACCTACCTGGTGTTACCTTTGATAGATGTGCAATTGATAGGGGGGACAGGTTGACATACAGTACACGTTATATTTTGAGCAAATTATACTGTTTACATGTGTATCGTTTTTATTGTTTGAACGTCCATGTGGTAGGTTGGTTGAAATTCTTGCCCCTCACATAAATTGGACTTGGTTTGCATCATATATCATACCATACATCAATATTTGGTCTAGTAGGAGTATTTGGCCACCAGTGCACATAACCTCCATGTCAGAGGCAGGTTTCAGAGCAAGTATTTCTAGGCACTCTGTTTCTTTAGACGATGTTGATTGCTCCATGCACATTATTACGTCATCTCGTATCACAACATGTTCAGTGTGGTACACGATCCTCAATGTGAGTATTACAGACGATGACCGTAAAGATAATTATTTTTATACTCGAAAAACATTTACACCGAACAAGAGAGAATAATTGAGATATGTGTGTCCTCCTATTAACGGACCCTGGTATCCACACGAGTACATGCTGTAGCCAATCCATCTGCAAATGACATAAGACTAGGACAAACCGTCACGTCTATCATCATCATCATCATCAAGTGCTCTTATCAAGTGTGCCTTTTATCAGTTTCTCCGCTGATCGTCTCACGTGCTACGCCTTCGAGCTGTCCAATATGTTCTCTTTTCCTTCCTTTCCCTATTTTCCGTTAACAACGTGTATTCCAACCCGCCTCTTCTCATAACACGCCTGTGGATGATTGTCGTGTCCTGATTTTTGCCATAGCTGTCTTTGTGTCTGTGCCTTCTTAATAACCACGGCACTAGTTCTGTTAAAACCACATTCTTGTTGCCTTCAATGATCCTTGTACTTGGCTGTTGTTTGTCCATCACTCGCTGACGTATTTCAGTACTGGTTCCACGTATAATTCAAGACCTCTCTTCCTTAAATTCTGCCTTCTTCTTCTTCGTTTATTCGTTCTTAATCTCCAGCTACCAAACCACGAAAAGTGCTTTGCGAGTAGTAGGGTGTTGTCCAGAGAACGGAACGTGTTGTAGGGTGTTGTCCAGAGAACGGAACGTGTTGTGTCGTAGTTTACATCGTGACTGTAATATTTGCACCATTCAGTCCGAAACACCCTAAATATGCAGGCACTTTTGAGTACCGCGTTAGCATTCCCTCTTCGATCCATTCTTCTTCGCCAGTTTGCTCTGTTACATAATGTTATCTAGGATCACCACTTGGAGGTGTAGAAAGGTTTTTGCAGCTTTGGTTCGCTTACCTTGACGCTAGCAGTCAGCTGTGGGTCGCAGTACCGCTGCAGATCATGCACTGCTCAGCATCTTGATCTCTAAAATCCAGTAATAGGGTTTTGTTGCACACGATTCCCCTCATCCTCTGGAAGACTGATTTTGTCTTGGCATTTCTGTTCTTTATTTCTTCTTCTTCTTCTTCTTCGTCGTTCTCAATCTCCCGCTACCAAACCCTGAAAGGGTAAGTAGCAGAATGTAGTCCAGAGAACGGAATGCGTTGTGTTGTAGTTTACAGCTTGGCTGCGATATTTGCACCCTTCGTTCCAACACATCCGACCAGCAAGAATTTTTTGATTACCGGGTTAGCATTCCCTCTTTCATCCCTTCTCCTTAGCCAGTCTGCCCTACTGCAGCCTGTTATCCAGGATCACTGCGTGGAGGTGTAGAAGGGTCTTGGCAGCTCTGGTTCGCTGACCCTGACGCTAGCAGTCAGCTATGGGTCGCTGACCCTGACGCTAGCAGTCAGCTATGGGTTGCTGACCACAGCAGCTCATGCGCTGCTCAGCATCTTGATCCATGTTCTTTATTTCATGTGCATCTCCAATGAGAACTAATGTGGATGAATTTAAATGAGAGTTCTTGTTTTAGTTCTGTCTCGTTCACCTTTATACAACATTTCGGAGAAGTGTGCTTCTTAGTTACTGCAATTACTTCTGATTTCTTTTGATTCAAGCTGATGTTCTTTTTTTCGCTTTAAACAACTACCATCTTGGCGATTTCTTGTAAGTCTGACTCATTCTGCGACCTTCAACATAGTGTTATCAGCCTAACGCAAGTTGTTTATGTTCTGTCCACCAATTGATATTCCAGGCACTGCCTCTATAGATCGCAATGTAAATTCCCTGTACAGAGAGAGATAGATAGATAGAGAGAGAGAGAGAGAGAGAGAGAGAGAGATAGAGAGAGAGCAGGACAGGGGACATCACCCATTCCTGTCTTTCTGCCTTTTTTAGATTTCCTGAAGTTTCCTACGGTGTTATCTGTTTACATAATTGCAGTCTGTCTTCTGTAAATATTCGGAATATTTAAGGTCCATGCCATTGACATGCAACTATTCCAGCATATTTATCATTTCCCCGTGCGTCCCCCTGTCGAATGCATAGGTACAGTCTATGAAGGATAGATATATTTATATGGATAATAAATGTCGATATTCGGAAATGTACGACGTAGGAAAATAATAAACGTAGTTACCCTCTCAATCACAGTCCAACAATCTTCAGCACATGCCACACCCTAGCACGAGACCTGGGAAAAAAACTACAGATACACATAATCGCTTGAAGGTGGCCGTATCTTAACTTTGACAGCGACTGATAATTTAAATTGATAAATAGATCTAGCATATCCAAGAGGCGTTCTGACGTTTGAAAACAAAAATAGCAAAATCATGCCATATATTTTCATTTGTGGGCCTGCCAGATAGGCCACGACGTGAAACAGGGAAACTTGGCAGGTGTGATAAAGTGTAGCAGTAATGCCGGCTTCCAGGTTTAATAAGTGATGCAATCTTTTGAGGTTGACAGTAATCTTTAAACGCAAACCAGTTTTGTCGAAATGCTATCAGTGTTTCTTTGCCATAGCCTTTCTTTCCTTTTAATTCTTGTTTCATGGTACTTTCTTACTTTCAGTTTGCGTCAAACTCACAAAGTATTGAAATAAGTTACCACGGCAAGCTTTTTCATTCGTCGTTATGAGATCAGCCTTGATTTCTGGTAATTGGACAACATCTACAACATATTTTATTAGATTGAGCAGTTATATATATATATGTATATATGTATGTATGTATGTATGTATGTATGTATGTATGTATGTATGTATGTATGTATGTAAGTATGTATGTATGAATGTATGTATGTATGTATGTATGTGTGTGTGTATGTGCGTGTATGTGTGTGTGTGTGTATGTGCGTGTATGTGTGTATGTATGTGTGTGTGTTTACGTGTATGTGTGTATGTATACATGTGCTGAAAAGTGCGTCAAGTGGCAGGTTGTAGTTTCTTTTTTGGGTGGTTGTTTTGCGTTCGCCTTATTTCTCTTTTCCCCAAGGCAGTGTGCATTGCAGTACAGTTTTTATTTTGCGCCTGTCGATCCAGTGCATCCGACGTCTGCATGCACTTTATGTACGGGTCTGCTTCCGCCCGCATTTTCTAACGGTTTGCTTCTCCGGGGTAACGGCCGGTGCTGTGATGGGGATCGAACCCAGCACCTTCGGATTGTGATCCGCGTCACTTAACCACTACCCCACGCCGTTCCCGCAGATGGTAGTAACTTTCCTCACACCCAAGTGTGCGGATGAAGGTCAACCGTGGTCCTCCAGACGGTTTTTCTATGCTTGGTTTCATCTGCGTTACGCTCACGACTACGGGGATCACGTCGATCCACATCTCGTCAGCCAGACTGCCTTGAAAACAACTGTTTCAAGAGAAGGCTACATGGAAGAGAGATAGCGGTCTTAGTCAGTGTGTTGTGCCTGACCCCGACGCGACGCACCGATCAGTATGTCGTGCCTGACCGGAATAGCGTCTTAGTTCCCCATATAAATATATGTCAAACTAATTACAAATGCTGTCTGAAAAACACGCAATTTCAAAATGTAGTTTTGCATAAGAACAGAAATTGATCGTATCAAAAGAACAAGACATTAGACAACAGCAAAAATGTTAAAAAAAACAATATACACTACACGAATGTCAGTATGAAGGGTAATAGCCCGTTGATTTTCCAACCAATTTTTAATTCGCTCTGTTTTCGTGTGTCATGTCCTTAATGAAAGACTATTCAGACTGAAACGTCCTTACACGTCTGTTACTGGACTCATATCAAACTACATTTTCAGTTGACGTATCTTGTAGACCAATTTTCTGTTGACGTATCTTGTAGACCAATTTTCAGTTGACGTATCTTGTAGACAGCATACATTACAAACACCACATCTACTGAACAAAGCAACATGCATGCACACTATTCGCTCTATAATGCAAACGCGCATACATCATTTCGCACTAAAAAACACAATCCACGCTCGTGTTTTACTAGAAGACACCAGACGCCCATAAAACTGCGACAACAGATGTACACTTGGCCTATTGTTGCTATCTTTTATTAAGGGATTACATTTATTATCTAGCTCCAACAACCCGGATGCAGTTATGTATCGAGTTGTTGTTTTAAGTGTAAGCTCCTTGTTGTTTTGGGCACAAGCAGCATGCGGGAAGACGTTTTTAGACAAAATTGGTTGTGTCAAGCTTAATAAATGTATTTGTGTCTACAGCATATGTGAAAAGACGAGCACTTACCGTGTTTCTAGATAACAAAACAAGATTTGTGAGCATTCTATGGGTGTGTCTTACATTACCAGTATCTGAAATATATATGTATATACGCATACGTAAACCTCCACGTTAGTGACACGCGGAATGAAGGGAATAAGGCCGTTGTAACCTTACAAACTTGACATAAAAGATAACTAAAGAGGGTTGTGGATAGGGTTAGTAATCTCATTAAGTAAAACCATTGATACAAAACCGTCACAACAGATGCTCAGATACAGGCTTCCCGTAAATGGACCATTTATAGCGGTTGCCTTATGCTTCGCCGGCAGCACAAAGCAAAACCACAACATGTAAAATCCTGCACAATAATGGTACTGCGATTGGGAGGAGGGGAAAGGAATCACACCACTGAAACCTTGCTAGTACTGTACATTAAAGTTGCAACCTCATTGGGTAAAATGAATTACTATAGCAATCAACCATGCAATAGTGCACGATTGAGTTTTGATTTATACAGGCTTCCTGTTAGAGACCCAGCTCTAGTAGTGACCCTATATTTCTCGCGGAGATTAAATCAGGCGGGAGTTATCAGACAGGCGATGCAGAACTTTCCAAAAGTCACAAAACTTATACAAACAACAAGTCTGCAGATCCATTTGATCACGGCAATGTGTTAGATACTCTAATAATAGCCAAGGTATCCTTCAATACAGTATAGCATGACGCTAATATTAGCGACAAATCATGGCGTTATTAATTACGTTTACAAATGCTATCCGAACTATTATTTAATTTTCAAAGTTATCGATTTTGTCATTCCTTGTTCTGCTTCACAATTATCATTTAAATATTGTCTTTATTCTTGTCACTTAACACCCCCCCCCCCCGCCTCCCAGGATGCCATCACATTGGCGAGGTGCTTGCGTGCCTCAGTGACCCAGTGAGTTATGCCGGCGGGAACGCATGTTCCTGGTAGGGCCACCCATGCCGGAGAGGTCACTGGAGAAAGACCAGACTAAGAATGGTAGCAGCCGGGTCCAAGAAGACAGAACACCTAGGAGAGGAAACTCTACACAAGGTTCGGGCAGATGGAGCTGGCAACCTAGGAGGGCAGGTAACCAAGGACTATCATCTAGCGAGCCCAAATAAGGAAAAGTTCAAAGGGAAAGCCATTCCTAAACCTTAATATCTGACCAAAAATTGTCCCAGTCAATGGGGAAAAATAACCTCAAGTTCACTATTTATCATCGTGCTGAAGGACTGCGTGGCTGCTGAGAAAGCAGTTACGAACGTGGTAGTCTGGTGAGCGAGAGGGGTTGCGCCAGGCTCATGTTCTCCAAATAGGACATCCCTGCGTCTTTCCTGACAAGGGGCAACTGTCAGAGTGACCGTATAACTACTCCATCAAACCACGTATAAACAAAACATAGTATCAATAAATAACCTGCTGCCTTGCAGGTATGGCCGCCAGGCCGGTTGTTGATCTAAACCCCAGGTTTGGCATAAGAGGATATGAAACCCATAGACTGGATAGAGATGGGCATAAGGTAGGGTGGGGGGGGGGGTACTTATCCTTTCCAAAACATCAATCTCATCAAAGATGATCTCGGTGGAAACAAACGGAGAAGCCGAAACAATCTGGGTGAACATAACCTTACTGAATCGGACAGAATTTATAATACGTACTGCCCGCTAATAAATAATCTGGCCCAGAAGCCATGAACATTATGGACCAGACAACCATAGCGGTAGGAGACTTTAACAGCCAGTCTGAGAGGTGGGATTACGCACAGACCAACGCAAAGGGACACGAACTAGAGGAAAGGGAGATTGACAACAACCTCTATTTGACCAACTTCCAAGACAACACTCCCATGTTCTATTCAAGGCGATGGATATCAACGTCATCTCCTGACCTTGCATTTACCACCGGCGACCTAAGCTAACAATCCAAAAGAACAGGGCTCGCACCTCTTGCAGAAAGCGACCACAGACCTATCAAACTTACAACAAACCTGGGAAACATTCCATCAAACCACAAGCCATAGCCCAGGTGGAACTATAAGAGAGCAGACTGGTAGAAGTTTGTCACAAGTATAAATCTGTACTGCCAGTCCATCAACACCCACCACAAGAAAGTAGGCAAAATGGTGGAAATTTCAACCAGTATCTTCTAAAGGCAGCAATGAAGAATATCCCAAGAGGCCCCAGAAGAAATTACAAACCGTATTGGTCACCTGGAGTGCAACAGATGGAACTTCAACTAAAAGAGGCAAGAGAAAAAGTGGAAATTGGCCAACATTAAGAAAGCAGCATCGCACTGAAAGCAGCTGCTGTAAGATATAGGAAAACAGTTAGCCAAGCCTGCAAGAAAAGCTGAAAGGAGCATACAGAAACTTTCAACTTTGATAGAGAGAGCAAGAAACTCTGGAAGCTAGCAAAGGCCTTGAGTGACGAAAACAGTTACAAGCCAACAATTGCAAATGAAAATAAAGGAAAGTACTAACTGAAAAAAAAGCAACAAATGTTCTATTTTAAAATTATGCAGAAACTAGTAGAAATAAAATCCCAGCAGACATGAAAAGGTATATTAAGAAAGAAATAAACGACATGCAGCCTTCACTGCGAGTACCTGAGAAACATCTGATAGTAAATATCACCAAGACAGAACTGGAGTCAGCCATTAGTAAACTCAAGAAGAGAAAAGCCCCAGGAACGGATGGCATCACTAATGAAATGCTCTCTAACATGGGAGAAGTAGCAAAGAACAAACTGCTACATATCTTTAACACAAGCTGGAAACAAGGAACTGTCCCTACAGTGTGAAAGGAAGCAAGGACTATCCCCATTCTTAAAGATGGGAATGACAACATGAAGCCAGGCAGTTACAGACCTATTAGTCTACTCAGCTGTGTGGGGAAACTATTTGAACGAATAGTTAAGACTAGAATATGGAATTTTTTTTTAATGTGAAAGAGCATCACCATAAACAGACCAGGGTCTCACATATAATGAGGCCAAGACCATAATTAAAACCAACTTCATGGGAAAGTGGGCTGATCAACACCTCGACTTCCGAAAAGAAGACAGCAGCTTTAACTTAACCAGAGAAGAGCAAGTCGCCTTCTTCAGACTGAGAACTGGGCATAACAGACTCTCATCTTCAAATGAGGATTGGGATAGATGACAAGTGTCCATGTGGAGAGCATATCATGACCGTGGAACACATCTGACCTTGATCTGAGAATGTAAGAGAAACAGGGACCTTAATCCGAGGATTAAAGAGAAACTGGGACCTTGATCTGAGAAATGAACGAAAAGAAGGAGAAGAACAAGTCACTTAAAACAATTCTTTTTAAGCTTCACTGATAGAGCGAGAGAGAGAGGGAGAGAGAGGGAGAAAGAGAGAGAGAGCGGGGAGAGAGGGGTGACAGAGAGAGTGAGAGAGACAGAGAAAGAGAGGGAGAGCGAGACAGAGAGAAATAGGACACAGGGCACATACCATACTACATACATTGCGGCATTCCGTGCACAATGACACATAACATTTTACATACATTGTGACATTTAGTGCACAATGACACATACCATTCTACATACACTGGGGCACTACGTGCAAAGGACACATAACATTCTACATAATGCGCAAGGGGGCATAATATTCTACCTACATTGCGACATTCGGTGCAGTGCTAAAAAATAAATAAACAAGGGATTAGACCAGTTGGGGAATCGCAAGTTCAAACAACGAACTCATAAATAATTTAGCACACGTACTCGTCAACTGAAAATCTAAGGGACAGAGTAGTGGACTAGTGTAGACGACGCTTCAACCCATGACTGCGCTCCAGTTTACTCATATATAAACGAAAACTGACTTACAGTCAGGAAAAAACAGAAAAACACGGCAGCAAAGGAAGTCCAACATCACAGAAAGATGGTGCCTTGTACAATGGTGTATCCAAGACTTCATCACAAGTGACTTAGCACTGCTACTGGACCACCTTGGTCTTAACATTAACCCAGCATCTAGGAGCGTGTGTCTGTACGGTTAGGTTACCTGGCTTACAGTATGGAGAGACAGGATTGTACCCTGCTTTCAACTAAACACTTTGTCACTCGGGGATACAATAAAATAAACGACTACCAAACTGGGAGACAACTGTCGTGACTAGCAACATTTTATTTCAGTTTTTAAATATCGCATTCCCACCATCACAACATACCCCAGTAATTGGAAAACCTTGTAATAATAGGATTGATTACTCATCTGTGTATTGTAGAAAAGTGTTAAAACGCATCACCACTCCAGAGTGGTTTGTTGAAAGTCTGTGAGGCCCAAAAAGGAGAATAGCGCCACACCCATACTGTCAGAATATCTCCAGACGACCAACAGTGCAGGCTAACCCATCTAAACTAGAGGACTATTTACCAGACGGCCAACAGTGCCGGCTAACCCATCTAAGCTAGAGGACTATTTACCAGACGACCAACAGTGCAGGTTAACCCATCTAAGCTAGAAAACTATTTACCAGATGACCAACAGTGCAGGCTTACCCATCTAAGCTAGAGGACTATTTACCAGACGAGCAACAGTGCAGGCTAACCCATCTAAGCTAGAGGACTATTTACTAGACGACCAACAGTGCAGGCTAACCCATCTAAGCTAGAGGACTATTTACCAGTTGACCAACAGTGCAGGCTAACCCATCTAAGCTAGAGGACTATTTACCAGACGACCAACAGTGGAGGCTAACCCATCTAAGCTAGAGGACTATTTACTAGACGACCAACAGTGCAGGCTAACCCATCTAAGCTAGAGGACTATTTACCAGATGACCAACAGTGCAGGTTAACCCATCTAAGCTAGAGGACTATTTACCAGATGACAAACAGTGCAGGTTAACCCATCTAAGCTAGAGGACTATTCACCAGATGACCAACAGTGCAGGCTAACCCATCTAAGCTAGAGGACTATTCATCAGATGACCAACAGTGCAGGCTAACCCATCTAAACTAGAGGACTATTTACCAGATGACCAACAGTGCAGGTTAACCCATCTAAACTAGAGGACTATTTACCAGACGACCAACAGTGCAGGTTAACCCATCTAAGCTAGAAAACTATTTACCAGATGACCACCAGTGCAGGCTTACCCATCTAAGCTAGAGGACTATTTACCAGACGACCAACAGTGCAGGCTCACTAAACTAAGCTAGAGGACTATTTACTAGACGACCAACAGTGCAGGCTAACCCATCTAAGCTAGAGGACTATTTACCAGATGACAAACAGTGCAGGTTAACCCATCTAAGCTAGATGACTATTCACCAGATGACCAACAGTACAGGCTAACCCATCTAAGCTAGAGGACTATTCATCAGATGACCAACAGTGCAGGCTAACCAATCTAAGCTAGAGGACTATTTACTAGACGACCAACAGTGCAGGCTAACCCATCTAAGCTAGAGGACTATTTACCAGACGACCAACAGTGCAGGCTAACCCATCTAAACTAGATGACTATTTACCAGATGACCAACAGTGCAGGTTAACCCATCTAAGCTAGATGACTATTTACCAGACGACCAACAGTGCAGGCTAACCAATCTAACCTAGAGGACTATTTACCAGACGACCAACAGTGCAGGCTAACCCATCTAAGCCAGAGGACTATTTACCAGACGACCAACAGTGCAGGTTAACCTATCTAAGCTAGAGGACTATTTACCAGATGACCAACAGTGCAGGTTAACCCATCTAAGCTAGAGGACTATTTACCAGATGACCAACAGTGCAGGTTAACCCATCTAAGCTAGAGGACTATTTACCAGACGACCAACAGTGCAGGTTAACCCATCTAAGCTAGAGGACTATTTACCAGACGACCAACAGTGCAGGCCAACCCATCTAGGCTAGAACATTATTCTCCAGGCAACTAACAGTGCAGGCTAACCCATCTAAGCTAGAGGACTATTCTCCAGACGACTAACAGTGCAGACATAACCCCGCTGTTTAGAGAATTATCCAAAACATGATTTCAGACAGTCATTCATTCACTTTGCTCAAAAACCTTTTAATATTGATTAGCCACGTTGTTGTGGCAGAAAGGTCTAGACCGTACGCACACTTTATTAGACAATAATAAAAGAGTCCGGCTGTGTGTTATCGGGACCCATTAGTGGAGCAAAACAGTAACTGTGTTAAATACCAGGCATATTGAAAGAGACAATGCGGTTTGAGCAAGGTGCAGTCTACCACTAGAAACCATGTCCTTTACAGAACGTCGCCTTTACAACCGCCTATTTTGTTGTTAAAGGTTTCTTGACAGGTATGCAGTACGGAAGATTGCAATTACTTTAAGTACGTATAGAAGAGGTCGTACCAAAAATTTAAAAAAACAACCCAGTGTCTACCAAACTGGTCACCGCGGAATTAATCTTCCACCAGATTCCATTTTAAAAAAACAAACTATAAGACAACTGGACAAAAAAGAAGACCTCTAAGCATTGTGAAGGACGAAGAGTAAGTAATTCTAATGAAGTCAAGAAAGGACTAAATAAAACGTTTTTTAGGAATCGGAAGATGAAGAAGAAGAAGAAGGTGAAGAACTCTTCTAATCCTCAACTACTGTCTGTGGAGCTGGGTCTAATTATGTACAACCAATACAGACAGTGATGATGGTGGGCTGTGTGTATGTAAGGGGCGGGTGGGGGATGTAACGGTGCCAGACTATTGTAATTTGACAGCCGCCAGCGTAATCTTATACTATGTATATGTGAGCGTCTAATTAGCAGAGCGGTAGAGCAGTTGATCCTCATAGCAAAGGTACCAAGTTCGAACCCCGTTATCAACAATCTCCGGTCTTTAGATTTGTAATTTGGTAGCTATCTCTTAATAAAGTAAAGAGAGCAAAGAAAAGGTGCTGTCTACCCAACCTCTTAAAAAGCTGAGGCCTAGTCAAATATGATACATTTCTGTTCTCCCAGGTAAAGATTCATGGTATCCATGCAAGCAGGATTATGGTCTGAAGTCACATCTGTTGACCTTCACACCAAACACTTCTACTTTCTCATCCGGAACTGGAATCTTTACCTGAGAGAGAGAGAGAGAGAGAGAGAGAGAGAGAGAGAGAGAGATAGAGAGAGAGACACACACACCACGCACACACACACCACACACACACACATACACACCCACCCATACACCCACCCACTCACCATCACCCACACACCCAACCGTACACGCACACACACACGCACACACACACGCACGCGCACACACACACGCACAGGCACACACACACACGCACACATACACACACGCACACACACACATACACACCCCACACACACCACAAACACACACACCACACACACACACACGCACACACAACACACACACACACACGCACACACACACGCACACACACACGCACACACATGCACACACATACACGCACACACACACACACTCACACATACACACCCACCCACACACACACCGCCCAGTCACACCCACACACACGCACATCCACCCACCCATTAACCCACCCACACACACACACACAAACACACACACACACATATACACACATATATATATATATATACATATATACGGTATGTGTACGTGCTTGTGTGTGTGTGTGTGGGAGGAGAGGAGGGGGGGGGGGGGTGGTGCGCGTCACAACAATAAAAATAGCACTTCTAAAAAAAATAAACGAATGTATTGTTTTAGGCAAAGCAAAGCAATGAAAACATGACACGATGACGATACAAGGACCACATAATGACAGCAACGACGTCACGATGACGACCCAATGATGAGTATAGCCAAAAGACCTGCAGCTTTGTGAACGTGGTTCGAGCAGGAAAGAGCGTATGCGCAAACGGAACAGGACTGTGTAAAACCATCGTACAATAGAAACCATAAGTACCCGAGCTTTGCGCAGAGGTGGTCTTCTACCCTGGGGGCAACTCTTCTCTCTCACCTCACTCTGTTTCATTTGACTCTGTCCTACAGTCACACCCTTTCACAACTTTCACACGCGCCCTCGTGGTAAAGCCCTTCCATTGCACTTTGGTTGGGCTAGCTTCTGAGGGCGCACAAACCTAGCATAGGTACATACAGATGCACACATGCATCCAAGCACTGGTTTATGCGTCCTGATATCGCCCAATGGACTACGGTCTGGGGTGGAAAATGGCGCGCCTCCGCCAGTAGAAACTAGTGAGGCAAACATTTAAGCAAAAACAAAAAACAAAAAACCATAAGTACCCATATTTTACTCAATTTGTTAAAAACGACTGAGTACCTGGCGATCTACCTGGAGTAGTGCTGAGCCGGTGCTTAGCATAACAAATCTTGTTTCTAGTGACGATGAAAGGTATTTTTGCTCTCGGAAAACAAACACATCGAGAAGAATGAAAAAAGTTGAGAAATGTGCATACCGGAATCGAACTTCGGACTTCCAGGTGACGAAAACGTGTGGCTACAGGAAAGAGTTGAGCTCAGGTATAGGATCAGCTGAACACACTCCCCACATAAACCCCCTCCCCTCTCTGTCCTAGCTTTTCTTCATACACTACCTGAGGCTATAGAATATAAGCCCAACTCGACCCAGACATGTTAAACATAACATATTCAGTTACAAAACAAGAGAACACCAAACCGTATCAGTATCAACGCTATTATTAGTCAGGAGCCGTGTACTTGTATGTTAGACACAACTATCTATCAAGATGTGAAATTCAGAATCTAAATTATTTACAAGGAAACAAAGAAAATAATATACGTAAGCGCCACAACGGCAAGAATGATACATGCACACACTAATCACAATAATGGTATAAACTGGCTCTCCATATTAACATTCATATTTTCTCTAATTTTAAGAGCGATTCAATTAATGTTGATAATCAGCTTGAGGTCATGAACAATTACACGATGACAATAGTTTTTTGGGACTCAATCAAACGTCAAACCAGCAGACAAGATCGGATGAAGCACCCTTCTTCAGACACTGTGACTGCGACCGGTCGACCCGTCTTGACAGATAGTCGACCCTTATCGAAACGACACCCAGAGTACTTCACCCTACCTCCTCCCTCCCTGCTTGGTACAATAAACGTTTTATTACAGTAGCTCAAAACTGTAGATAATTACTGTATGCCCTCTGTTACATTGGTCTTTGCCAAGTATTCGATCCGCCATATATATATATATATATATATATATATATATATATATATATATAAAGGTGTGTTCAAAAACTATCCGACCTTTGGGCTGGAAAATACAGCTACTTGACTGGAAGTTTGAAACCCTAATCTCCTTCAAAGTACTCTCCTTGGGACTCCACATTTCTCACAGCTGTCCCGCCATTGTTAAAAACATTTCAGGAAGGCGTCTTTTGGCACACACCCAGCTCTGCTCCTTAGTCATCAAACTATTACTTGGCTTCCGCTATATTTTCTGTCAGTCGGATGTCTGAGTTAAGTTCGGAGCTCAAGCTGCTACTCCTCCAGGCCAAGTGCAATGCTGGATACTCAGTGTGCCACACCACAAGGGAAATGGTCCGGTGGCTGTCGCTAGCCTACCTGCAAGTCAGCAGATGGTTTTGAAATCAAAGTTTTTCCTTCCCTAAACGAATCGCCACGTAAGGCTTACGGGCTTCTTCGATCCTGAGCAGTCTGGTTTTAGGGCGCCAGAGACTCGCACCTCGACCCTACACCTGTTAGTAAGAGCATCGAGTCCGCCACCTAAAGGCCAGTAGTTGGGCTTTTGCTGTCAGAGGCTTTGTGTTCGCGTGCCATTGGAGCATTTGAACAGAAATAAGGGCTCATCCTTAATTCCTCTCCAGGCTATGACATCATTTTGGGACCGAAAAGTGAAGTAGATATTAGACAGCCCACACAACACGTCAACGAATAGTGGTAACATCATACTTATGTGTAACAGCAAATAGTATATTCATCCTCATCATCATCATCATCATCATCATCATCATCATCATCATCATCATCAGTCCCGTATTCTGAAAGGTCATTGGGGAGTCGATACTGCAGATTGTTGGACTAGTTCACGCCACTCCACTCGGTTTTGTGCTAGGATATTCCGTCCACTCTCTGATGTTGTCTTCCGATCTCTTGTTCTGCGTCCCTCTCTTACGCTTCCCAGGCACAGTACCTAGCAGGACCGTCTTGGTCAACCCAGACAATCTTGAAACATGCTCATACCATGTGAGCTTGCGTGTTTTTACCATACTCAATAGGTCTTTATATTATATGTATAGCATACTCGATAGGTCTTTATATTATATGTATAGCATACTCAATAGGTCTTTATATTATATGTATAGCATACTCAATAGGACTTTATATTATATGTATAGCATACTCAATAGGTCTTTATATTATATGTATAGCATACTCAATAGGTCTTTATATTATATGTATAGCATACTCAATAGGTCTTTATATTATATGTATAGCATACTCAATAGGTCTTTATATTATATGTATAGCATACTCAATAGGTCTTTATATTATATGTATAGCATACTCAATAGGTCTTTATATTATATGTATAGCATACTCAATAGGTCTTTATATTATATGTATAGCATACTCAATAGGTCTTTATATTATATGTATAGCATACTCAATAGGTCTTTATATTATATGTATAGCATACTCAATAGGTCTTTATATTATATGTATAGCATACTCAATAGGTCTTTATATTATATGTATAGCATACTCAATATGTCTTTATATTATATGCATACTCAATAGGTCTTTATATTATATGTATAGGTCTTTATATTATATGTATAGCATACTCAATAGATCTTTATATTATATGTATAGCATACTCAATAGGTCTTTATATTATATGTATAGCATACTCAATAGGTCTTTATATTATATGTATAGCATACTCAATAGGTCTTTATATTATATGTATAGCATACTCAATAGGTCTTTATATTATATGTATAGCATACTCAATAGGACTTTATATTATATGTATAGCATACATTAAACTCTGGATTTCAGGTTGATGCTTTTGTCCCTCCATATCGGCCTCAATTTGGTCAGAGCAGCTGTGGGCATCGCTATTCGTGCATAAATCTCAGTTCTGGAACCGTACAGATCTATCAGCGCTCCCAGGTATTGAAATAGTAAATTAAAAAAATATAGTAATAATATTTAAATAGTACATAATAGTATATTGCATAATTAAATAGAGTGTTTGTACTATTCGTTTATTGTATGTAGCCATCATATGTTTGAGTACGTTTTAATTTCGCCAACAAGTTTTCTTCGAACAATTTGAGAAGCAACTGACGGTTTGTTTGACAAGTCGCATGTTAGAGACATGTTGACCAGCTATTCGGGGTGACTCAGGATGGCTTCCATAGCTACCGTATCTGACCAATGGCATGAGGCACACTTCTTCGTCCTATCGATATACCTCCCCACGACGTTGTGGCTAGATGAAATGTAACTGTATGGATACACACACACACATACACACACACACACACACACACACACGCACACACACGCACACACACACATACACACACCATATTCCCAAATACCTTTGAACTTCACTGACATATGATTTCGTCATCAAGAATGTATACTGATCGAGTATTTCACATTGTCCTTTTGAATATAAACAAATAGAGAAACAAATTATTTCCTCCTCCCCCCCCCCCCCCTTGTTTTTTCAAGCAATAATTGTTATTCTCAAATGCAGATGAGATATTTAAGAAAGACAAATAACTCACATATTTGTTTGCAGATGATTGAAATATTATCCGAGTTTTACAGCCATTCTCATTAGCGCGTAATCTCTTCTTTATCTTCCAATTCCCCAATCCCCACTTCACGGAAACAAAAAACCCGACCATGGGCTTCCGAGATCTGAATTCTAGTTTCTAGTTCGTGAGAACAGAAATTGGTGATATTCACGACTAGATAAGCTAGTTATATCCCACTGTGGAAATTGGGTTAAAGTTGTGTTGTTCTTTGTTTCAACTCTGTGTAATGACGGCTATTTAGCTTGTCTGATCTTTTGATTATTCACCTACGATGTGGCCTTGATTAAACGACTGACTTATTTTTTCGTCTAGGACATAATCTTTTAATTAATATTATTCTTCGTTCTTTTCGCTTATTCTGTAATGCCTTTCAGCGTTAGGTTATGAAGCGATCTCTAGAACGAGCCCATCTGTTATGCCTTTCAGCGTCAGGTTATGAAGCGATCTCTAGAACGAGCCTGTCTGTTATGCCTTTTAGCGTCAGGCTATGACGAGATCTCTAGAACGAGCCTGTCTGTTCTGCCTTTCATCGTCAAGTTATGAAGCGATCTCTAGAACGAGCCTGTCTGTTATGCCTTTCAACGTCAGGTTATGAAGCGATCTCTAGAACGAGCCCGTCTGTGTGCCTTTCATCGCCAGGTTATGAAGCGATCTCTAGAACGAGCTTGTCTGTGTGCCTCATGCACAGCAGCATTTACTGCCTCATATATTTCTGTAAGCCCCCTTTCTCGTCATCTTCCTTTGACTTTGAATAGGCTTTACCTAATTAGCATTGCTTTGTTTGGGGGGGGGGGGGGGGGGGGGTGCTGTGTAGTGGTAGACTTGTTACGTGGCCAAACCATTTTAGTTGCTGTATTTTAATGTAGTCCAATACTGGTATTGCTCTCACTAGTCTCCTGATGTCATAGTTCCTGATCATGTCTCTCCTGGTCCCGCTCAATATTGTCCGCAGGCATTTCATTTCTATTGTTACGACGTAGCGTTTTTCATTTGATGTTAGTGTCCAGTTTTGACATTGATAGCTCAGTGTCGGGACTAAAATCGTGTTATATAAAGCTCTGTTGGTAGTTATTGGCATGTGCTTACAATTAAGTATTAGAGTCAATTATCCAATTATCTGATTTGCCTTATTGCATCTTTGTTGGATTTCCGCTGTAGTTCTTCCGCCTGCTGATAACGTGCTTCCCAACAATATGAAATCTTTCACATGTTTGATGTACTTTTTTAATGACGATATTGATGTCTTTTGCTGTTCTAGATATTTTCATGACCTCAGTTTTTTTCTACATTGATATTCATGCTGTATTCTTTACATGTTGAATTCAGTTTATCAATATTCTGCTGCAATTGAACCTCTGAAGTTGCTATGACTGCTTGATCGTCAGTAAAAAGAAGTTCATTTGGCTTGGCTTCGTTCACATTCTCAATCTCCCACTACCAAACACTGAAAGGGCTTAAGTAGCAGAATGTAGTCCAGAGAACGAAATGCGTTGTGTCGTAGTTTACAGCTTGACTGCGATATTTGCACCTTTCGGTCCAACACATCCGACTTCAGCAAGCTTTTTTTTAGTACCGGGTTAGCATTCCCTCTTTGATCCCTTCTCCTTAGCCAGTCTGCCCTGCTGCAGCTTGTTATCCAGGATCACCGCGTGGAGGTGTAGAAGGGTCTTGGCAGCTTTGGTTCGCTGGCCCTGACGCTAGCAGTCAGATATGGGTCGCTGACCACTGCAGCTCATGCGCTGCTCAGCATCTTGATCCCAGAAGTTCATTTAAAAGTTCACCGATGTTGCAATCTTCATTTGGATTGACTGATTGAAATATGTGGTCTACGTATGTTATCAGCAACAAAGTTGATAACACACACCCTTGTCGTACTCCAGATTTGATATATAATTTTGCTGAAAGTCTGGTTATTGTTGGAATAGAGCACTGGCTATTAATGTAAAGACTTTTGCACATGTTAATTATGTGATCGGTCAATCAATAGTGTGCTAATATTTTCCATTATCTACACTGTCAAAATCTTGTTCTTGATCTACAAACGCAGCATACAGATCCTGATCGGATTCAATTGTTTTTCCATCAATTGTCGCAGTGTAAAAATGGAATCCGTGCAGATTCTGTTCTTTCGAAATCCTATCTGAGTATCGTTGAGCTGAGGTTCGATAATGTAGCTTATTCTTTTTTTCCAAGATTTGACAACACATTTTGTCAGTGTGGCCCAGGAGCGATATTCCTCTATATTTTGTGCATTTGTTGAATGGAGCAGCTTGTAAAAGCATATCTTATTTCTGAAAGTGTGATGTTTGGCTCTAGCTCCATGCATACGTCAACGTGCTTATCTATTTTATCATTGATCCCAGTTGTTGGTAAATCATTCTTTTTCTTCTTCTTCTGCCTTTGTTCTCAATCTCCCGCTACCAAGTCCTGATTAGGGTTTTGCAAGTAGCAGAACATAGTCCGGAGAACGGAATGCGTTGTGTTGCTAGTTTACAGATTGACTGCGATATTTGTACCTTTCGGTCCAACACATCCGTCTTCGGCGGTGTTGTTAAATTAAAAAGTTATTTGCTCCATCTGTTCAGGACTAGGTGAGGATAATTTATTGGGACTCCATTGTTGTGGTTAATAATTTCTTTTGGACTGTAACAATCATCTCTGCCTCTCATACTTTTGATTTTCATGTAGAAATTTCTTGTTACATTTTTAAAATCCGAATTAAGAAGTTCCCCATACTCTTTCAAAGATTTAGATTTATTCTCTTTAATTACCAACTTTGCGTGCCTTCTTGCTTCCTGATAGTCGACATAGTCTTGCTCCTTTTTGTTTATAGTCTATGCTTCGTATATATTTTTCTTCCGTTTTGTAGCTGTTTTGACATTCGTCGCTCCACCGCTCTGTTTTTAAAGGTTTCGAGCCTCTTGACTTTATAGTAGCACATGTTTCTTTATCGGCTTTTATTAAATTACTTTTAAACGTTGCCCATTCTTTTTCATGAACAGTCTAGCAAAGCTCTTATCAATTGATTTAGCATATGCTATGTGGGTGACCATTTCTTTAAATTTGTTTATATTGATTGATTCTTTTCTTAACATGCCTTTTCGTTTTGGGTGCTTTTTGTCTTGAAATTTCATAACCAACATTACGGCTTTGTGATCAGTATCTACACATAAATTTGGTTTGGTCCTTGAATCTATTACTGCTCTTTTCTTGTTACTCTTGAAGTATACAGTCTATGTGACTTTTACAATGCAGGTCATGCCATCTATGCCATGTACATACTTGTGACTGTCTATGTTGGAAAAAGTGTTAGTTATGAAAAAAACGTTCAGACTACATAATTCAATTAGTCTGCAACCATTTCTGTTTTTCTGTTTATGTTTGTCTCCAAAGTTCCCTAGGTAGTCTTCAATACCTTTTCTGTCTAATCCTGGTCTGCCATTGAAAACACCCCACCCATTACAATGACGTTTTCAGCATATTGGATGTTATTTATTGTGTCGTTGATGGTGTCAAACCAATCATCTCATTCGTCTTCATTATT
The DNA here is from genome assembly GCA_036924085.1 of Ariolimax columbianus. Taxonomy (NCBI): domain Eukaryota; kingdom Metazoa; phylum Mollusca; class Gastropoda; order Stylommatophora; family Arionidae; genus Ariolimax; species Ariolimax columbianus. The sequence continues at coordinate 50,641,894 of JAVGWX010000001.1, forward strand.
AGCTGCATTTCAGGGAGCATATACTTGAATATATGTGGTATTATCACCATTCTCTTGGATTTTAACTGCTAAAATTCGCTCAGAAACGTATTTTACATTCAGGATACTCTTTTGTGCTTTGGGGGGATTTTTAATGAATTCTACTCCAAGTTTTGAATTTAGGTTTTTGTCAATTCCTGAGTATAGAAATGTGAAATCTTGACGAATTTGTGTGCACCCTCTACCTTTAATCCTACTATCTGCTACACCCATTATTGTAATATTCCTAATCTTAATTTGTTCTTTTATATATTCCACCTTTTTGTGTATGCCGCAGATATTGATCGTGCAAATCTTAACTTTAGCAACAATAAAGTGAAATAGACATGTTTACTGCGGCTGAAATACAAGCAAGATACCGAAAGGGAGGTCATGCAGCAGAACCGGTGCACCAGATGAAGGATGACTTCCAGACCCCCTGACGTGACGGGAGTTTGTTGCTACCTGTAAAGACAGCATCAGGCGTGGTGGCATATGCCCACTTTTGCAAGTCAGTGTTCAAGGGTCTAAAGAAAAGACATATGCAAGATTAAAGAATACTTTTTGCGCATAACATAAAAAAGAAGCAGTTGTTTTTAAAACCTTGCTTGCGCTTCAGTCATGAGTATTATTAAGTTTGATTCAATATCATGTTCATTTCAAACAGTATGGAGACAAAAGAAATGTGGGATTGAGCATTCGTTCATCTTGAAGCTGCGTGTTTTTATTTATGTGTTGGTGGTTGCAGAAACAGTCAACACGTTTGAGAAAATGTATGTGGGGTTGTTAGCTTCGTCTGAGTTTGTGTGTGTTTGCATATAGTTAACGAATTGGTGATCACATTAATGAAACATGTATGTAGTTGCTATGTCCACGTCTAAACACACACACGTAGAAAGCCACACGTAAATATATATTAGAATAATTGAAATGTGTGTGGGTATGTGTCTGTATGTGTGTTTAAAGTTAGCGAAACGATTAGCGTACTTCAAAAACACGTATGTGTGGCTATTAGTTGTACTATGTGAATGAATGTGTGTTAGTTTTCCGAACTGAGAGCAACATAGGGAACTCGCGCTGTCAAAATTTGGTCGGCAAGAGAGACATGAAGATAACTGGTTGCTACGTTTCAGACGTTGACTTTAGGTTGTTTCAAAACTGCTCTCGGCAGCAGGTCAGCTTCTCATCAATTTTCTATTCGCTCGATCATAGAACATCGATCTCTTTGTTCACTGACAGGATTTCTCACTTCTCTTATTATCATTCCACCATAGAACATTGACCACAGTGTACACTGATCGCACTTCTAATCTCTTTTATCATCAATCCACCGTAGAACATCGACTTCTTTGTTCCACCATAGAACATCGACCTCTTTGTTCACTGACCGCCCTTCTCATTTCTCACTTCTCTTATCATCATTCTTATCATAGGGCATCGCATGAGCTGCAGCGGAATGCGACCCAGCGAAGAGGGAATGCTAACTCGGTTGGATGTGTTGGACCGAAAGGCGCAAATATCGCAGTCAAGCTGTAAACTACGACACAGCGCATTCCGTTCTCTGTACTACATTCTGCTTCTTAAGCCCTTTTCAGGGTCTGGTAGCGGGAGAATGAGAACGAACGAGCCAAGCCAAGCCAAGCCATTCTACCATAGAACATCGACCTCTTTGTATCACCATAGAACATCGACCTCTTTGTTCACTGACCGCACTTCTCCTTACTTTTATCATCATTCCATCCAAGAACATCTACCACTTTGTTTCCCCATAGAACATCAACCCCTTTATTCCACCATAGAAAATCGACCTCTTTGTTCCCTTTCCGTTTTCTCACTAGCGTTCTCATCACTCGATCATTTTACATAAATATCTTGGTGCACATATCATAAACACCAGACATAGCTCGTGCTTTGTGGCAGCAGACGTATCTCGTGCTTTGTGCTCGTCAGTGTCATGAAGATTTGTCCGTCTTTTACAATATGCGACGTAGCTTCAAGAAGTTCCTGGAATTAGGGGATTGCATAGAAATAAGTTATAATAGAATTATCCACACTACATTTCTGTCAAAGTAGTTCTCTTCGGCAACTACACATTTTTGCCAACGTGAAAAGAGCTGCTGGAAAGATTCGTGAAACCCATACTCAGACACCTCTCTCAGTTGTCTTGTCGTATTGGTCATGTCCTTATCTTCCTTGAATCGCTGTCCTGTCAGGGCCGATTTCAGTCGAGGGAACAAGAAAAAATCAGCCGGTGCTAGCTCGGGAGAATATGAAGGATGTTCCAAGGTTTAGTCCGTCTTTTAATTCATAAACAAGGTCCGAATCAATTTTCTACAAAACTGCATGTATATCAAAATGATTTTTCGCATGCAGCCTTAGAATATCCATGACGTTCAGTAAATAATTTTTTCTCTAAGAAATGTGATGTATTTTGAAAGATATATTCGTTAGGCTATATTAAAAGCAACCTCAATGAATGGGATATGATTTTAACATAATTACGGTACACAGTCGTGCTGTTTTAAAAATATTTTGTTTTCCATTCAAATATGCTTAGTTAAAAACAAATTCCTGCTTATCCCGTGCACAAATTAGAAACTGTATCGACTGCGGAAAACAACCAAGGTCATTCATGCTAAACCGTCGTTCAGTTAATTAAAGGTGTATCCCGATATTATGGTTCGTCGAGTTGATATTGTGACATACAGTTGCTTTTACAAAACTGACATTGATATCAATTTTAAAATGAGTTTGAAGTGTACATTTATAGCAATGCAGATGGTAACCGTTTTACTATACATATGTTTTGTTTTTTCCGCAGGGAATCTAAGATGGATCATTTATATTGCGATATTCATGACTCAGAGAAACGAACACATTTGGCGATCGATCTGGATAGATCATCCTTTTACCGTTGCATTGAATAGGGCTCACTGTGCACTCATATAAAGCAAAGTCTAAAGGGACGGTGTGAGCTAGTGGTTAAGTGACACGGCTCCCCACCGAAGGTACTGGGTTCACCCCTAATCACATAACTGGCTGTTACCCCGTGAAAGTAAACCCTTAGAAAATGCAAGAGGAAGCAGACTCTTACATACAATGCATGCAGAAGTTGCATGCACTGAGCTAACAGACGCCAAAAAACCCAATATAGTGCAACGCACATCGCCTTGTGGAATAGAGAAATTGGGTGAGCGCAAAAAATATATATATATATATATCAAGCAATGTACTAAAAGGAAATTTAGGAAATATTCGACAAAGATGTAATAAAACAGGAGATTTTGAAACTGTTGACGAAAAATAACTTGTAACTCTCCGGAAACTAAAATTAACATTGCAATCCGACTGCAGTTTTAAATTTCCATAAGTACTCTCTAGAAAATTGTAAGAGCCGCTGGCTTTACATTCAGGAAAACTTCAGGCGGCAGAAATATTATATGTGAAAAGCCACATTTGATTGCTGCCAGAAGCAAATACCTGAGACAGATAAGGGAACGGCGTATGCAATGCACTGCTATTGTATACTTAGACGAATCCTGGATCAATGCTTACCACCACACCTATGGTAAAAAATGGCAATCAGTTGATGGTGAACAGAAAAGACGAATTCAAAACAGCGAAGGGCAGCGCATTATACAAAGATTTACTGGAAGCAGTGAAAATTGGCTTTTACATGACGCTGAACTTATTGTCCAATCAAAAATTACCGACGGTAGAGACTGCCACACTGAAATGAATGGACACATTTTCAGGCACTGGGTCACGAATGATCTGCTTCCAATTCTGGATAGACCGTCATGCCTAGTAATGGATAATGCATCTGATCACAATGCAGTATCAGAGGAAGACAAGGTACCAAATGCATCAAATACAAAAGCTCAAATTGTGAAATGGCTAGATAAGAAAAACGTGAATTTTGACGAGTACGGTCTGCGACTACCTGCATATCATTTGCATTTAAACCATATATGGGCTATGTGGGCTAAAGGCAAAAAGACAAGTTGCCAACAAAAAAAACAGGACATTTAAAATGTGTGATGTTGAAGTGCTGACACGTGAGTACTTTTCAAAAATAGACATTCAGTTCTGGAAGAAGTGTGTTGAACATGTGCTCCGGGAAGAAAAAATCAATACTGACAACGATATGAATTACAATTTGACAAGCCAGTAACAATTATCAACCTCTTTGAATCGACAGAAAAATAAAATTTTTGTGTGGACATACGATTAGCAGACTTGGATGAATAGGCGTTTGCTTATCAAAACAAATAAGTGTACACACAATGACAGCAAATGAATTTCAAAATGTAATTGCATTAAGCAACATAAAATTAGCTGCGCATTTCATACACCGTTAAGCTCTAATGGTGACCGAATGGCTGTACTAACTGTTGCATATTGGTGTCATTTTTACGATTGTACATACAGGGCAACACAAACAATCAATTGATCTATCAAGCCATTAAGGAGATACGCATATGAACAAAATACGACCAGAAATTGAGCTGCGTACTTAAAATGTTAAATATAATTCCATTTCTTTGCAATGGTCCTAGAAGAACAAAGGAATTTGCCGATATGCAAAATTATTAACATCTATTATGGACTAAATAGTATCAATGATTCAACATCTTTTATATTACAAAGCTACATGCGAAAAATCATTTGGATATGACATACAGTTTTGTAGAAAATTGCTTCGGATCTTGTTCACGAATTAAAAGACGGATTATAATCACATTTTTCTTGCGAGGTACTTCTTCCCCAGTAGGGATCCATTTGCTGGTGCATTGTCATGCAGTATAATCCAACTGTTTGTTCTCCATTTTTCTGGTCGTTTTCTTCTCATTGCATCTCTTAGACGACGGAGGATATCAACGTACATTTCCTTGTTAACCGTTCGGCCTTCAGGAATGAAATCATGGAAGACAGTACTCTGGGAATTTTAAAAAAAACTTCCCACATAACATGTCTTCTCAAACAAAACACAGAATTTGGGATGGTATATATATATATATATATATATATATATATATATATATATATATATATATATATATATATATATATATATATATATATATAACGATTATGTATATATGCGAGTGTATATGTATGCTTGCATGTGTATGGGTTGTGTGCCTGCACAATGACTGTGCGTAGGAACATGAATGCGTGTGAGCATGTTAATGTGCACCTGTGGGCCTGTATGACTGTGAGTGAATCTATGTGTTTGTCTATCACTTAGTGCGTGTATGTGCGTGTGTGCCAGTGTGAGTGCTCGTCTACATGTATGAATGGGTAAGTCATGTCTGTTTGTAGAAGTGTGCGTGTTTCTGCGTTTATACGAGTGTACGTGTATTTGTGCTGATTCATTAACTAGTGCGTGTGTCGGTTTGTGAGTGTTACTGCATGTAAGTCTGAATGTATCGTTGTGTGTGCGTATGATTGCGTGTATGAGTGCGTATGCTCCCATGAGAGTTCTTATATATGTCCGTGCGTGTTTGTGTGTAATTCTTTGCTCTTGTCAGCTCACAACCGCTAGTGGCGCCGGACGAGCTGCACAAAATTGGATTTTAATTGTTTACACATAGGATAGCAATGCTTTTAGTTCTGTGGCTTTACAGCATCGAATAAAAGGCTTAATTCAATAGCATACACATAGGGATATGAAACATCAGTTCCAGATGTCGATTGGCAGCACAGGTTGACAAAGTAAATAAACAAAAAACAGCTATACATAAGTGTCAATCAACAATAACATCATCATCATGTACTATTCTTTTCAGAACATAGTCTCCATTACGACAGCATTGAACTCATCCTTGTTTCCGTCACAACGGCTTGAAACAGGCAATGACATCTTCAAGTTGTCTGTAATATCTTGATACCTGTTTTTTTTCTGTATCGCCTTCTTCCAATCGTCCTTGACGTTCATATCTGTCCTTATCAACTTCTCCTGCAGAGATATCTGAACCTTTTCCTTGTTATGCTGTTTATCAGAGCATTTATTTTAATACTCAGGGGTTGCAGAATTTATCTATTTGTCTTCTTCTCTGTCGACGATATTTTTAGCATACTTGGGTATCACTTCCTTACGTAAGATTTTTTTTGCAGTTGTTTTGTTTATTAATGTTCATGTCTCGCAATACTTTTGTTACAGCAGAGAAAATACATGATCTGATCAGCTAGATCTTCGATTTCACGTTCATTCGTACAGCAATTTCAAGTCTTTGATTAATTTCTATTGATCAGTCTAGACAATTGTTTATAGTACCTCCCAAACACTCAGCTCTTTTACATGAGCTATGTCTACATTATCTATCCGTAAGAATAAAGTAACTGAACCCTTCCATGTAAATTCTAACACATGACTAAAGAGGGGTATGCGTAGAGATAAGAAAAGCAACATGTAAACAATTTAAATTTAAAAAAGCATTCCACGTAGACCGTATTGCTTTTTCACAGATTTTATAAGAGGCCATCCGTTGCTGTGTGTCTGTGCTTCGTATGGAGCTCTACAGTGTGAAGTAGAATAGGAATAGCCTTCTGCAAGTAGGGGTCAGTAGTAGTTTTCTAAATGGTGAGGAAAAACAATAGCCTTCTACAAGTAGGGGTCAGCAGTAGTTTTTTAAATGATGGGATCACCAATAGCAATTTATAACTGTGGCCCAACAAAAGCCTTCAAGAACTGGGACCTAAAATATGCATCTATAACTAAAACAGAATAATAGCCTTATATAATCTAGTGTATACGAAGGGCGATACAACAGGAATGCCTCCTATTCTATTATGATTGTCATACGACGTCAGAAGTGAATTGTGGTAGTATGTCCGTAAAGTGTTAACCTTTCTGCCAATATCAGTAAAATTTTGGTTTCGTCCGACAGGTGACAGTGTAGCAGGAGTCTGACGAAATGGCGTCTGTCATGGAAGTGGGCTTTAAACAGATGCGTTGTTGAAATATCAAAATGTCCAACGACATGGGAAATGATACAAGTATATGAAAATACACACAAACAGTCCAACTTCACGGTGGAAGCGGAAATACCAGGTATCGATAAAAAGGTGAAAGAATCAGACCATGCATTGAGAGAAAAAACCCAAAAGCATATTGGAGACGCCTATCCTCAACCCATGTGGACGCACGTCTACACAGATGGATCATCAGAGGAAGCATTGAGGAAAGGAGGGGCGGAACGTCATATTTCTACAGGATGGAACCGTTATAGAAAAAGCAAGTGCTGCCGGGGAGCCCTCGACAAATCTAAGAACAGAGCAACAGGCAGTAATTGAAGCAGTCAAACTATTGGATGAAAAGGCGTTAAGGGATAACAAAATAGTGTTTTTGTGCGACTGCATGGAAATTTTGCAGGCCACACAAAGAGAACCAAGAAATAGTATGGAAAGGGAACTGATATGCCAGCTAATTAAACTCACAGACCACAATAAAATCACCCTCCAGTGGATTCCAGCTCACTGCGGCATACCTGGGAATGAATGGGCGGACAGGCTAGCCAGGGAGGGAAGACAGAGAGAACAATTCCCCCACCCAGTGTCACTGCCAGAAGTCAAGGCAAACATCCTCAAAAAATATAAACAACAGTGGATAGAGAGAACAAACAGTAAACACCCACAGGACCCAATCAATAGACTGAATAAGAAACAGTATACCACAATTTTTCGTCTCAGAACAGGACTAAATGCACACATGCATAAAATGAAAGCAGCACAGAGTGCACAATGTACATGTCAGAGAGGACCGCATACTCCAGAACACATCCTGCAAACATGTCTCCTGGCCCAAGGAGAGAAACATACAAGACAAACTGTGGGGAACCATTGAGGACCTGCAACTGACGTGTCACTTCATGGATGCAGCCCATTTAGTAACATAAAACGAGCATACGAAACCGAATGCAAAGAAGAAGAAGAAGAATAACTACTTGCACAAATTGACATTCATTGACAATTGGTGAACTTTACGGACACGAAACAGTGGTTGTTAACACAGTGAGACGGTTGGTTGTGAGTTTCAGCAGTGGCGAAAATGACACGAAAGACATGTCATGTTCCGGACAGCCATGCACAACTGTCACACCGTGAGGAGAAGAACGTCTCGGCATCGCATCCGTACAAATCAGGAGATTACGATCACGGAACTGTCTATCCAGCTGGATATCGGCTTCCATGCGCTTGAAACGACTGTGAAAACGTTGGAATATCACAAAGTCTGCGCCAGGTAGGCCCCACGAATGCTCACATGCAATTTTGTCATGACCTCTTGAACCATTTCAAAGATGAAGGTGACAGTTTCATGGATCACGGAGGTGATACGTGTTGCCACCACTGCGATTCTGAGGCCCCCCAAAAAATGATAGTCCATGCAGTGACGACGTGTGAATTCCCCATTGAGGAAAAAGTTCAAGACTCAGCCGTCATCGGGTAAAGTGATGTGCACTGGCTTGTGGGGGAAGAAAAGGGGGGGGGGGGGGGCAGGGTAGTTCTTCTTGATTTCTTGGAATCTGTACAAACCATCAACTCTGACAGCTACATTGCGACGCTGACTAAACGGAAGTCTCGAATTTCCAAGGTCAGGCCAGAGAAGAAAACATCCCATCTTATGCAACAGGACAACGTCAGGACCCCATACGAATGTAAAGACAGTTGTCTTAGCTGGAGTATTCTACTTTTCCCACCGTACAATGAGGATTTTGCACATTCTGATTTCCATCTGTTCTGGCCAATGAAACATGGACAGGGTCGGAAAAATGTTCATAGCAACGACACCGTCACAGCAAATATGACACTGTCACCTCCGTTGGTGCCAACAATTTAACGATGATGATGTTCATCGCTGGAAAAAATGTATAGCGAAAAGGGTGACCATGTTGAAAAATAGTTTTTTTGAAGGCAAGACATTGCTCTATTAAATAGTGGTTTTTTGTGTTTATTCTTAAATGCATTAACTGTCCCTGCCTCCACTACCTCCCCTGGCAATGAATTCCAAGCAGACACCACTCTCTGACTAAAAAAATATTTCCTAATATCTAATCTGGACCTCTCTTTAGTCAGCTTGTAGCTATGCCCTCGTGTTATTGTGGGTGGCTGTATTTTAAAAAACTTGTTATAGTCTAATTTATCCATTCCTCTGATCATCTTATAAACCTGTATTAAGTCACCACGAATTCTTCTCTCTTCGAGACACTGTAGGCCGGTTTTTCTGAGTCGTTCCTCATAACTGTAATTCTGGAATCCCACTATCATCTTTGTCGCTCTTTTTTGTATTCTATCCAGCATGTTTATATCCCCTCTTTGATAAGGACTCCACATCTGTACACAGTACTCCAATCTAGGTCTAACTAAAGCTTTATACAGTTTGACGATCACTTCCTTGCTCCTATGTTTAATATTTCTTTTTATCATACCTAACATTCCATTTGCCTTTTTCACTGCTACCTTAACTTGTTCACTCACCTTTCCTGTATGATCTATTATAAGCCCTAGGTCCCTTTCCTTATCTATCTTTCTAATATTGTTTTCTCCCATTCTGTAATTATGTTCCAAATTGGATCTACCCATGTGGATGACTGTACATTTATCTACATTAAACTCCATTTGCCAGCTTACAGACCATTCTCGAATTTCATCTAAATCCGAAATCAATATATCCACTTCCGCTTTAGATGAGACACTACTGCATAGTTTTGTGTCATCAGCAAATTTTGCAATCATGGATCCCATATCAATGTCCAAATCATTTATATATATAAAGAACAAAATTGGTCCCAAAACAAAGCCCTGTGGTACACCACTTTTCACTTCACACCACTCAGAGTACTCCTAATTTATGCCCACCCTCTGCCTTCTTCCCGTTAACCAATTTTCAATCCATTTGGCAACTTCCCCACCTATTCCATGTGATTTTAACTTTCGAAATAATCTTTGATGAGGTAGGCTTTTGCAAAGTCTAGATAAATAAAGTCCACTGGCTCCTCTTTATCTATGATTTTAGTAACCTCCTCCATGAATTCTAATAGATTTGTTAAGCCTGATCATCCTCTAGTAAACCCATGCTGACTATTTCTAATTATATTAAATTTGTCTAAATGCATTACAATGTTTTCTTTGATTATTGACTAACAATTTACAGACTATGCTCGTTAAATTCACCGGTCTATAATTTGCTGGATCTGATTTTTTGCCTTTTTGAAAAAGGGGTTCACTCCTGCATCTTTCCAATCCCGTGGAACAATCCCTTTTGTAAGTGATTGAGAACATAATATAGCCATAATATAAATTGGGGATGTTTCTCTAGAAAAACATATTTTGGTGTGACCAGTTTTGTACAGTCTCCATTGACTCTCTATCAGCAATTATCGGATAGATCTGCTACCCTTGTCCTATAACCAAGGCGATCGTGGACAATTTGTGTGCGCAGCGCAGTAACATGTTGAAATGCAAGTCCATTTCATCAATAGGGACTCGTGTTGCCAAAGGACTAGCTGGTCGATCTGCTGTTTCACTGTGTCAGTTCCAAGCTTGCAGGTCTCCCACGGCGCGGATCATCAATGACTTTTTATTTTCCATTTAAAAATCTTTCTATGCATCCATACACTCTGCTATGAATCAAATAACTGTCTCCGTACTGAAACTTCATTCAGTAGATTTCAGAAGGTTTCATACTCTCTGACCACAAAAAACGAATAACGCCTCTTTGTTCTTACTCGGTGATTTTCAGTTGTAAATACTTTCCATGCACTTTATAATACAATTGCTGTTACTTAATTTACTGCTTCTCTGTCTCTCTCTCGCTCTCTCTCTCTCTCTCTATCTATCTATCTATCTCTCTTTCTCTCTCTCTCACACGTTTGTGTATGTGTGTGTGTGTGCGTGTGTGTATGCGCGTGTGTGTATTAAAATTTATATAAAGTAAATAGCAAGTCCTTTGCAGAACATCACTCTTACAACTGCAAACCTAGTTGAATGTTATAAGTTTCCTTGTATGTAGATAGTACGGAAGGATGCCATTACTTTCCGTACTCTTACAAGCGACCGAATCAAGAAAACACTCCTGATCCACCACAATGGATACGGCGGAATTCGTACTTGGTACTTTGGAATTGTGAAACCGAGCGAGTTGCGAGTTTCACACCTAGGCCACCCTGCCACCATATTGTATGAGCGTCTCTGAGTAGTCGAGTAAGAAAGTGGTAGCTTTTCACGAAAACAATACTGGATTCGATCCCTATTTTTTGGTCTAACAACGCAGCTGCTGCTTCCATCAGGGTCAGCGAACCATAGCTGATTAAAACCATATTCCGCCAACAAGTGGCGGACCTGGTAAAAGGCTGCATTCGTGCAGTCTAACTAAGAGAATAGAGATCAAAGAGGAAAGGCAAGCCCAAAAATGCTGTGCTGAGGTAAGATTTGTCGGGTTTTGTTGGAATTTACACCACAACGTAACAAAATCTTCTTCTCAGCACAGACGCCGAAGAAAAAGTTGACGAAAAAGGTCACGAAAAAAATGTAGAAGAAGTAAAAGAAGATGAAAATGTAGTAGAAGGAAAAGTAGAAAAAGAAAAATATTCCACCCAGCTGTATTTGAGTCCCTGGCTTACTGTTAGTCAAAACGGTAACTAGCATCGCCGTATTATAACAAGATGATTTATAGTACACTAAAGTTTCTGCAACTTCATCCCCAACATCAGTGTCTGCTATGAGACTACCTTTAAGGATACACGAACCGTCTCGTGTGCTCTACATTGAAGTAGTGAGGCGGCTTGCGATTCTGTAAGATCCAGAAAGAAATGGATCCGTGTGCTCCGAACAGGCCATTTTGAGAAGAGAACATAATAATTGAGCACGTCCTTTCTCAGTGTTTGAGGTTTGAGATAGAGCTAACAACCCTAACCAGACAACAACAAAAATAAAAGAAAAAAGAAAGATACAGACAGTTCATCAGCTGACGATATTATTAGTTCGACTCTAGAGGTCACCTTACAGCAAAGTCGCAAGACGCGACCTGATGAAAGCCAGTTAATTAAGGTCAGGTATGGACAGATGACAAGTGAGGTCAAGTGTGGAAATATTGCAAGTAAGATAAAGTAAGGTCAGATTATAAGGACATAAAACAAGTTAGGCTTGGTTTGGACATTTAAGAATGTTTCCAAAGTTACCAACGGCTCGATCTTATCCCACCAGACACCAGGGCTTTAGATCAAGGAGAAAGCAAGAAAACAATGAACTGACCGTATCAATGAAGCACCACAGATTGATGGATTAAAATAACAGCGGTCATATCTTTGACTCAGAAAAGAAGATTACACCTAACAGTGTCTAAGAACCTAAATTGAACATGTGATTATTGTGAGATGCTGAAGATATTGCTGACAAACCTTCCACCGCTGGAGTTTCATGGCTGAGATTCAAAAGAAGGCAAAGGGACGACATGGGCTAGTGGCTAAGTGACATGGCTCACAATCCGAAGGTGCTGGGTTCGATCCCCATCACAGCACCTGCCGTTACCCATGGGAAGCAAACCCTTAGAAAATGCAGGAGGAAGCAGACCCTTACAAAAAAATGAAAGCTGAAGTCGGATGCACTGGGCCGACAGGCGTAAAATAAAAACCACAGTGCAATGCACACCGCCTTGGGGAATACAGAAATGAGGCGAACGTATCAAGAAAAAAAAAAAAAAAAAGGCAGGAAATATAAATGAAAGGGAGATCATGCGTGGCAGCACTGTGGTCCGAATCGGGCCAGGTGTGTCCATTAAAATTATGTTAATAGATGCGTCCATGAAAGTATCGTAAGAAAGTTTTAAGAAAAGATCATCAACGATGTTCGTCCATCACCGCGACGAAGACCAATATCTCTGTTATTACATTTGCATCCAGTCAATCGATAAGTTCAAAGGTAAATGATTAGCCCGTTGCTGGTCTGGGAAGACATCAGGCAGTGTGAGTAGGAAATGCCTGATATGAAGGCCTCATTTCACAGACTTGTCTAACCTGTCCTTGTTACTCAGCTGTTATTTTAATTATTGCCTTGCCTCACGTTGCTCCTTCACGAAGAATTGTGAGTAGAGCGGTTCTGTCTTGTACAGCAGCTTCCTAGGCATCTGATATTTTGACTAAGGCGTTTAATGAAGTCTGAAACGTGTCTTTGAAGCACTTCTGTTTGGCCAACAGGGAACCGTTTGTCCTACAGCATCTCCATACAATTGTTTTGTTGACAGCCGATGACCTAGCATGCGGACTACATGGTCAGCTCAGTGGAACTGGGACAGCATCAGAATAGTCAGAAATAATATACATTTGTAATTTGATTTATAATCTCTGCCAGGTGTCTCGTGCCACTTTACCTGAGATTTTTTCGCGAAATAACTGAAATAAGATATCCAGAACATCGAATGTGCAGCATGCCTGGCCATCACTTTGGAACTTCAGCAGTAAGGCTCACACGTCTAGAGAATGTTCTTTGAGCACTTACCAAGCTGCCTCTGTCCAAAACCGGACAAGTATGAAAGAAGGAATGCGTCAATTGAGACATACCTTGTACTCTTTCTGTAGAAATGGAAGCGAGTACGGAACACGGAATGTGTCATATCTGGCCCACGCCAAAGCATTGTTGGTTTCGGGTATAAGAATCCGATACAGGTGGAATTCCAGACACAAGCTAACAGGACCACAAATGCTATTTATTTACTTCACGTGCATAGAGGCGACGGTCCCCGTCATTTGGCTGTAACCAGATCTTGATCTATTAATGGTTAAAAGAAAAATTCCTTGCACATTGTCCGAGACATATTTCTCATTGTCTGTGTCTATGTACTTTCCTAACCTCAGGGCTGTATGTGAGACGGCGATATTTCTGGAAGATAAATATTTTCAGCAACAACTCTCAGCAGATCTTGTTACTTCCCTGGAAAAATGCCGGAAACTACACAATCTCCGATTGTTAGTGTGTTGTATACTTTACGTTATTGTTGTTGGTGTTCTTCTTTTACTTTTCTTCATCTCCTATTTCTTCTTTTCTTCTTCTTTTTCTTCTTCTTCTTCTTCCTCTTCTGTTACATTCGTTTCATATATGAGATTTCATTTCGTTCAGGCTATATTGATCTGGCTTGGCTTAGCTTCGTTCGTTCTCAATCTCTCAGTACCAAACACTGAAAGGGCTTAAATAGGAGAATGTAGTCCACAGAACGGAATGCGCTGTGTCGTAGTTTACAGCTTGACTGAAATATTCAGCGGACAGAGCAGCTAGAAAAGATTTTCCACGTGGTTGAACAGAGAGAGTGGTCATCATCATACGTGATGGACGAACATCATCTAAGAACATATGACGGAAACATAACATGACAGGCGAACACATATACTGTTGTATTGCAATCCCTGTAGAACTTGAAAAGATTACAAAACTGCAATCCATGACCGATAGAAGAGACTGCAGAGCCGAGCTGCAATCAGAGAAACTCAGAAGACTGACTGACCATCCAATGCACCAGAGACTAAACAATTTCGGAAATGGGAAACTAAAGCAGAGAAACTTTGCAGAAATAGCCAAAGCAAAGATGCACGAAAACCTCATGAACGCACTAACAACACTAAAGCCCATCCCTACTGTACGAAAACCTACCTGGGGGCAGCATATATTTTCAGAGGTGGTAGAAAATATACCAGGTATTAGAAACAAAAACTGCCAGTCCGAAAAAGAAAGAAGAGATACTACCCTGAGTTACATTACGGAAAACTACCCAAGCATGGACTGGACCCATGCATACACCGACGGTTCCGTAACAAATACAACACAGTACGGAGGGGCAGGAGCATTCCTGAGCTTACCAAATTGCAGAAAAATAACACTTTCTTTCGCTACTGGAAAATACACAAGCAATTTCAGAGCGGAGGCAGAGGCACTGAGGGCGGCAGTGGAAGAAATGGTGACAGGTAAAAGGAATGAAAGCCATATAGTCCTGCTTACAGATGCACTGGCCGTAGTCACAGCACTGAAAATCCAGAAAAATACTGAACTTAATGATTTAGGAGCAGTACTCTGTCAACTATGCCAGCAGGCCGCACCAAAAAGGGTAGTGGTGCAGTGGGTTCCATCTCACTGCAACATCCAAGGCAACGAGGAGGCAGATAGACTGGCAAAAGAAGATGCAAAACTACCACAACCTGATACTAGTATGACATACGAAGAGTCAAAACGGCTCATTAGAGCTAGATACATGACCAAATGGGAAACCGAACATACTGGCTACACCAAAAACGATGCCTATTACCAGTTTAACAGAAGAGAGCAGGTCGTGGTCTTCAGACTTCGCACTGGCCACAATAGACTCAGGTACCACCTATTCAACAAATTGAAGATAGGTGGCACCGACGAATGCCCGTGTGGTACCGGGAAAATGACCGCTGAGCATTTGCTGGAAAACTGCCCGACATACGAGGATCAGAGAGAGCAGATGTGGCCATCACCAGTGGCAACACTAGACAAGCTCTATGGCAGTGTCGACAGCCTCAGGATGACGGCTGCTTTTTTCTAAAAAATAAGGGTTACTGTCTGACTGCGTACGAAGAAGAAGAAGATGAAGAAGATTAGTAAGATCATGTCATAGTCCTTGACAATCACATTTTTGGTCGATAAGTAAATTGCTGTTTTTGTCGTTGCGCTAATGTAAATAAATTTAGACATACTTATTTGTATCTTTGTCTCTATGTGATATTATGTTGCTTATTATAGTAAACAAAAAGGCAAAGGGCGATAGCAATTTTGATAAATAGACCACGTTTTCCATTTGTATTTATAATTGGTAAAATACATAGCAGAATGGGAAGCTGTGTAACATAAAAACAGTGACTGTTGTCACACTGATATTTGCCGAGTTTGTATTTCAGTCCTAATCGGGAATGGGTTCTTTATGCTGTCTCTGACGAATTTGTGTATGTATATAAATATTAAGTTTGATGTTCTCTGTACTTTTATTGATTACATTATTTTGTTTTGTTAGGAGGGAGAGGGGAGATTTTAAAAAAAACAACGGGTGGGGTGAAAGGGGGGGGGGGGGGGTTAAAAGAGTTTTTAACATATTTAGAAACTCCATAAATACACCCTGTTGCAAATATGTATGTCCAGTACTTATGTCAATTATCACGAAACAATATATTCTCTTTAGACATATACTATTCATACACCGCGAACACTAACTCTGTGATCAAGTCTCATGACGTCAGCACATGTTGTTTTCTGTCAAATATCTGTACCGTACTTGTGTTTACCAAGTTGCACATTGACACGTGATTTACTGTTTTGGAACGCTTTGCAGAGACGAATGAAACGGCTGACCTAATTTCACAAGCAGCTGAGCTCTGGGGTAATGAAGTCTAACACTTGTGGTGGCATTGTCTGCTGTTGGGCTACAATTAACTTGTTGAACGCGTAGAACAATCACCAGTAAGCTGACTTCCTAAACTAGGATTGCAGCGTGCCAGGGTTCAATTTCACAACGGACAGAAAGAAAATCCGGGCGGGGTTCGTGTCTGATACAACCGCTTCTTCAACATATCCAGCTGTAAATAGTTTCCTGACTTATGCGTTGGAGAAGGTGAAAACAGCAAGGAAGGGAGCTGGTCACTCCATCTCTGATAGGCTGCGGCTTAGTACAAGAAGAGTAATTTTCATCCCTGAAGGCAATTGTTGCCGTGGACTGGCCTTTACCTTTATCATTAGCTTGACCAGATATGAAATCAAGTTAAAATGGATATACAGTGTAATACCTTCACACATTCACTGGCGTAACGACCACCTACCAGGAAGTATAAAACATCAACACACAGTGCCTATTTCGGGGTCTCATCGTTTCTGCGCTACTCTAATCCCTACTTGTGATCTAACCATTGACGAGTCCACTCGCGATTATACCAATCACGAGTCCACATGCGATATCCAACTAAGTAATGTTTCATACCCACTGATATGTTTATATCTCCATATATTTTTTAAACTCTTTCTCTATATATTAGCTCAGTGTTGTTGTTTCTTGTCTGTATCTCCATTTATGTTTTCATAACTTTCTCTATGATGTGTTAGCTCACAGTTTTGTTGTTTCTTGTCCCTGATAAAGGCTTTAAGGTCGTCAGATACGTGTCGTTTCTTTTTTTCGTCATATAGAGGTATCTAACTATACGCATTTATGTTTTTTTACACTTTTATTTCCTCCTCTTATTCTTCTTCTTCTTTTTTTCTTCTTCTTCTTCTTCTTGTTATTATCTTTGTTCTCCTCCTTCTTTACCATCAGTATTTGTCCTAAAAAAAGACGTTTGTGACATTGCCATAGATTACATATAGACTGCGATATATGCACCTTTCGGCCCGACACATCCAATTCCAGCACTGCATTTTAAGACCGGGTTTACCTTCCCTCTTTAAGCCATGATCGTGTAGTCAGGCTGCATGGCTGCAGTCTGCTTATAGGTCCGCCACTTGAAGGCGGATTAGGGCCGTGGCCAGTTATAGGTCACTGACCTTGATGCAAACAGCCAGCTATATGAGTCGCTGGCTGCTGTCAGCCCGTACCCTGCTGCATCTTCTTTATTTTAATCCACAGTACCGCTGAAGCCTCACCTGATTTGTAATTCTAATCTCCCGCTAATCTCTCCTTTCTTAGCAATGACACTCCAGCATCTTTGTGTCGCTAACCTGACACTTATCATTAATTCTTGTCAGTGTCACAGATGACGCCTTTCGTGAAAAGAAAGAACGACTACCCTTCTCATGAGGTGAAATATATTTAGGTCCCTTGCTTGAGTTGAATAAGAAAATTGTTTTCGCTCGGTCGCTGCTATGATAAAGTAAGCTGTTAGAAAGATGATGTTCTCGTAAGAAATGGACATATATTGTGACCGTGTTGCAATAGTTTGGCTTCTGAAAAACCTGGATTTTTTTCTGAGCTGATGTTTTTAAAACAGTCATGAACTCCTCTCTTGTAAAGTGATGACATTATTAGAACCATGTGAAAAATGCCAGATACCGATGGGCAGATATAAGATGTTGTTGCTGTTATCCCATAGTCGCTGAGCATGCCTGCTCTTGGCAGCCCAATGCCATTTTTATATAGATGCAGATCTTCTTAAGATGTTTTACTGCTCCGTACAGTGTGTTGGCAATTGTGGGCAGTGCTTTAAGAGGCATTCCCTTGTGTCCGCAATTGCCTTGCACTCGATGAGTAAGTGTATAACTGTTTCCTTAAGGTGAAAACAATGGTTGCACAAGGGCAGGTGCTGGAGATTGATGCGGTTCAAGTAGCTATTACCTCTGGTGTGTCCTGTTCGGAACTGAACAATGAGACTTACATATCCTCTATGTATTCAGACATACGATAAACATCAGCTGTTGCATGGTTAACAAATATACTGAAAATTATGATAAATAAAAACAAATGATATTCTGACAATTTAGGTTTTAAAAAGGGGAATGTAACAACAAACTACAGAAACGGTTAATATAATGTATATGAGGAAAGAAAAAAAACAAGTTTTAGCCTAAATTTAAAAACAGAGGAGGTAAATTGCCATTTCTCAGAAACAGGATCAGATTCATAGGTAAATGGGAACATTCGTGAAATAAGTTCCTACATTAAAATGTTAACGGTAGTACCATAGTAACAACTGCTGTGAGGACAACGTGAACTACACAAGACGTGTTCTTTACCTGCAGTGACGACATAAGGAGATCAGTAAAGGAAGGATAGGCCATGAATATAATTTATGGGGTCGAAGATGCGGCACACTGATTGAGCTATCAGCAGCAAGCAACTCATAGCTGCCTGTTTGCATCAGGCATAGCGAACTAGAGCTGATCAAACCCTTTTCCACTTCCAAGTAGAATAGAGACAGCAGGGTGAAAACAAATAACGGATGTGTCTGGCCGAAAGGGGCATATATCGCAGTCTAGCTATAAACTACGGCTTTAACCCTGCAGCGTCTTTCCTGACGAGCGCCGAAGAAGAACTTACAAAAGTGAAAGGCGACCAATTTGCTGGGAAAAGATGCTGTTAGTTTCTTGATTGCGGTTTTATTTAGGGTCACCTTTTCTTAATTTCTGACGCACTACTAATGGTTTCAGTTTCCCTAGATCCTCATTTTGGACACGTTCCAGTGGCTAGCTTTCTGTTAGGAATCAAAAGACATCTAGTAAGGGAACACCTAACCCAAAAATCATCTGGCTTAGTCTTATACGCCATTCCTACTATTCGTCTGGCCTTTGGTATCCTCAACACCTGTAACCAGCTTATGAAGACGTTCTGCACCTTTTCATCTTAATCAAAGTGCGCTGATGTCGATTCTGCTAAACAAAGAACCAAAAAGTAGGTAACAAAATGTACACATGATAGGCAGCATCTGTTGGATCATAGTGACAGCATGTTGCCAAGACGTCAACCTACATCGTTTTAGTAACAACACTGGACCTGGAAGAAAGGAATCTATTTGTAAACTTCCTAAGTGCCTTTTTAGACACCTCTACTATACAGACGTGTTGTGTTATTTGTAACGGAAACAGATTTACTAAAACGTGTTTTAATTTTAAGACAAAGAAATGGTTGGTACAGAAGATAAGAAAGTTACAAAGAGAGAATCGGACAGCGGAAGAGAGTGAGTGAACGCAAATATCAGACTCGTTGTTGTTTTAAGACAAGGAGGTCGAGAAGCAAGGTATGTTCCACTGTGAAATATTTGTTATATTTTGTCCATGAAAGATGTTTGCTAGTGTGTGCGTATGCGATGGTAACCTGGGAAGATGAAGCTGCAGACTGATGCAAGTGAGATGTACCCTGAAGAGAAACCTCAGATACGGTGAATAGAAACGCTTGCAACATAAAAAAGTGAAACGACAAGGCCGCAAGGAAAAATAAAACCCAGTAGAGAGTAGTGACTCTAAGGTCGTTTCATCCCAATGTCGGTCATGATTGAGAGGGACAGTTACTACTAGTACTACTAACACTACTACTACTACTACTACTACTACTACTACTACTACTACTACGACTGCTACTGATACTACTACTACTACTACTACTACTACTGTTACAACTACTGCTACTACTACTACTACTACCGCTACTACCACTGCTACTGATACTACTACTACTACTACTACTACTACTGTTACTACTACTCTTACTACTACTACTGCTTCTGCTACTACTACTACTACTACTACTACAAATACTACTACTGCTACTACTACTGTTACTACTACCGCTACTACTACTACTACTACTGCTGCTTCTGCTACTACCACTACTACTACTACTACTACAAATACTACTACTGCTACTGCTACTGCTGCTACTACTACTACTACTACTACTACTACAACTGCTACTGCTACTATTACTACTACTACTGCTACTATAATTAGTACTACTACTGCTACTGCTACCACTGTTAACTGTTACTTGTACTACTACTACTACTGCTACTACTACTCTTCTACTACTACTACTACTACTGCTACTACTACTACTGCAATTGATACTAATACTACTGCTACTGTTAATCTTGCTACTAATACTATTACTACTGATACTGCAACTACTACTACTACTACAGCTAATACTTCTACGACTTCTGCTATTTCTACTACTACTACTGCTGCTACTTCTACTACTACTGCTATTGCGACTACTACTATTATCACTACTTCTACAACTACCACTACTATTACTACTGCCACTACTACTACAACTACTCCTACGACAACAAAAACTACTACTACTATTACTACTCCTTCTACAAAAACCAAAAACTACTAATACTACAACTACTGCAGCTACTACTACTCCTACGACAACAACAACAACTACTACTACTACTACAACTGCTGCCACTGGTACTGATACTACAACTACTACTACTACTACTAACACTACGATTACTATTACTACCACTACTACTACTACTAGTACTACTACTACGGCTAATACTTCTACTGCTACTGCTACTACTACTATTATCACTACTACTACAAATACTGCTACTGCTACTGATGCTACCACTACTGCTACTATTACTACTAACACTGCTACTACTGCTGCTACTACTAGTACTAATACTACTGCTACTACTACTACTACTGCTACTACCACTTGTAACTATTACTGCTACTACTATTACTACTACTACTACTCTACTACTACTACTACTACTACTACTACTACTACTACTACTACTACTACTGCTGCTACTACTACTACTGCAATTGATACTACTACTGCTGCTACTGCTAATATTGCTACTAATACTATTACTACTGATTCTGCTACTACTACTACTACTACTACTACTACTACTACTACTATTACTTCTACTGCTAATACTTCAACTACTACTGCTATTGACACTATTACTACTGCTACTACTTCTACTACTTCTGCTATTGCTACTACTACTATTATCACTACTACTACAACTACCACTACTATTACTACTACTACAAATACTGCTACTGCTACTGCTGATACCACTACTACTACTACTACTACTATTATTGCTACTACTACTGCTACTACTAACACTACTACTACTGCTACTACCATTTTTAACTGTTACTGCTACTACTACTACTACTACTACTACTCTACTACTACTACTACTACTACTAATACTACTACTGCTACTACTACTACTGCAATTGATACTACTACTACTGCTAATATTGTTACTGATACTATTACTACTGATACTGCTACTACTACTACTACTACTACTACTACTACTACTACTACTGCTAATACTTCTACTACTACTGCTATTGCTACTATTACTACTACTACTACTACTGCTATTGCTACTACTACTATTATAACTACTACTACAACTATCACTACTATTACTACTGCCACTACTACTAGACAGGAAGAACTTCTCCTACGACAACAACTACTACTGCAACTACTCCTACGACAACAAAAACTACTACTATTACTACTCCTTCGACAACAACTACTACTACTACAACTACTGCAACTACTACTATTACTATTGCTACTACCACTTTTAACTGCTACTGCTACTACTACTACTATTACTACTACTACTACTCTACTACTACTACTACTACTACTACTACTACTACTACTACTACTACTGCTGCTGCTACTACAACTACTGCAACTACTACTACTACTACGACAACGACTACTACAACTACAACCACTACTACTCCTACGAACGACAACAACAACTACTACTACAGCAACTACTGCTACTACAACTACTACTGCTACTAGAACTACTATTACTACTACTACTACTACTACTACTACTACTACTACTACGACACCTGCTACAACTACAACAACTACTACTTCAACTACTTCTATTACTACAGCAACTACTACTACTACTACTACTACTATTACAACTACCACTTCTATTACTGCTACTACAACTATTAGTACAACAAATACTATAACCACTACTACTACCATAACGTCTACTACTATTAAGTCGTAATGATCTAGCCCCAGTGACAGATTTGTTCATTTGACACTGCCAACAATCACAGAAATTTATTTTAAAAATTAAAATTAGATTACACTAAATTAAACCCCCAAAAATGTAAGGGTATGCGAGTTAAGGCTATCCGAATATAATACACTGAGTGATAGCTTCCCTTCCCCTCAATTGCTCCTTTCCCTTTCTGACTAGTAACTAGGTAGGGACGCTCCCACCGCTTTGTCTATAGTACAGTATTGTGTACATGCGTGTCTTATGGATGCATGGACGTATTGTTGTTAAATGCCCACAATGAGTAAGTTTACTCTTTAATGCGCCATGAAAAGGGCGTTGAGTGGCAGGTAGTAGTAGCTTTCCTCGCATCCCGAGCGTGCTGATGAAGGTGGACCGAGGCCCTCCATGCGATTGTCGATCCACATCTCGTCAGCCAAACTGTCTTGAAAACAGCTGTTTCCGGGGAACATTACATGGAAGAGAGGTAGTTGTCTTGGTCAGTATATTGTGTCTGACCCTGACGTGACGTCCTGGTCAGTATGTTTTGCCTCACCGGACTAGCGTCTCAGTTCCCCGCATGGAAATAACATCGCATGTATGTATGTTGTGGAGATGTACATGCGTGTTTTTTTTTATTTCGCGTGTGTACGTGTTTATATGCATGTGAATGTATGCTTGAGTCCCAAATACAATATTTTTCGTTCTAAAACAGGCCACATAGATTTAAGGTATGGATAAATGGGGGAAATATGCAGTCATAACAATAACTATTTAGGTTTCACCTTTTATCGGTGTCTGACGTTAACAACACAGATACAGTAACCGAATGCGCACAGGGCAAGGAATGTCACTCATGACAAAAAAACATGCCGAAACAATTGGGGTGCGGGGGAGGGGGGTGGTGGAAAAGCAGAAAATGTATTAAAGAAGATTTACACTGAATGTGTGAGATCAGTGCATGAATACGGCACGGCAGTATGGGCAGTTGCAGTAAAATCACAATAAATACTGTCCAAAACCGGGCATGACAACCATAGAATGCGGCATGAGGACTGCATCCATTGAAGAACTAGAAAGAATAACGAACCTCCAACTTATGGCTAACAGGAGGGACAGTAGAGCCTAGCAATAAGATGAGCAATAAGAAGACTGATAGATCAGCCAATGAGAATAAATGGTATTGGAAGGGGAGGCCTGAAGCGGAACAATTTGGAAACTTCAGAGAAAACAAAGTAGAGAACAGATGCTTTATAAAAAAATGTCACAAATAAATCGTATGCATACTGCACGCATGCTCTTCATCTAGAACAAATAAGGCTTCACAGAGCTGATAGAAAACATTCCTGGCAATGGGGAAATAAGAACAGTCACGCAGAAACAGAAATAGAAACCATAATTGTAAAACTCATAGAGAAACAATACCAAAATATCGGCTTTACATATATATATATATATATATATATATATATATATATATATATATATATATATATATATATATATATATATATATATGGTGAATCAACATCTAAAGTAAAAGAGAATGCAGGTGAAGTGAACTTTCTAAAACTAAAAAACAGTACACACACAAAAAAACAGCTATCCGTGGCGACCGAAAATTGACAAGTAACCAGAGCACAGACAGAGGCTTTGAAAACTGCAGCAGAAACTCAAATGACAGATGACATAGAGTCTAGGGGTACTATTCACTGACACGCTGTAAATGGTGGAAGCTTCCTCTAACGGATAAAGGCACTTACCTTTATTAATTCTCAAAAGTCCATCTGTTTGTAATTTCACCACCTACAGGAGATATTTCATTGACTGATCGAATCACGAGAAAGTTTCTAAGTGGGTGAAAATGATCATTATGAAATTATGTCGCTCGAAAAATGAGACAGTTCTGAGTTTGAAAGAAGCATTGATGAGTTAACATTTGGGGTGGGGGTTGGGGAGAAGAGAAGGGCGACTTGTTGGGGGGTAGGAGAGATAACGGTAGAGGGTGATGAGTGGGGGATAGGTTGTAACATGGTTTTCTTTTCTCGGGACACTACTGCAATACTGGGCGATGCATGGGAAACTTATGTAAGTATGGACTATTTGGAAGTGTACGTTTGAGGTTTGGAAGAGATAAAGGCACGTTGGCGGTTAGTGGAAGTTCAATGGTGACATGGGAAAAGGTAAAGGCGCGTTGGAGGTTAGTGGAAGTTCAATGGTGATGTGGGAGAGGTTTATCAGAAGGAGATACAAACTTTAATTGTTAAGTTGCTGTTATTTATTTTATAACGTAGAGTCTACTGACGGACAGATAATCTGTATACGTCTGCTAGTAATATGAAGCCAGACAGACGCAAGCGTGTGCTAGTAACTTATGAAGAGGGACAGACAATCTGCAGACGTCTGCTAGTAACTTATGAAGAGGCGGAATGTTGACCAGGTGTAGATGCATGCGATGCAGAGTACACAGGTCAACAACCAAATGATGCATATTACCAGCTAACAGAGGGTACCACGTAGTAATCTTTAGACTTCGCAAATCATGAGACACCATCTGCTTAGTAAACTAAGTATAGAAAATACCGGTGAATTTATCTGCTGCACTGATAAAATGACTGCTGAATATGTGCTATATGCAAAGGTATCCAACATACGAGGAACAAAACCAAAAAAAGTAATTAAAATGCTATTTATTTTTCTATATAATCTATTTTAGCGTTTAAGTAATTCTTGAAAAGCTTCAGCGTAAAAAGTTTTGTCAGTATGTTTGAACCAATCCAGGTCAGCCTATTTCAATTGGTCATCAGTGATGAAATCCCAGAAATTCTTTTAGAGGTTCAAACAGGTAGAAATCGCTCGGAGCGAGGTCTAGGCTGTAATGTCGAGCAATCCAAATAGCCATGCCCTTCTATGTAGAAAAGTTCCTTCAATTAAGAGCAGGCTTGAACTCGTATCTGCCAATCAAAATTGGAAGGATGTCTTAGCACCCAGCGACGTTCACTAATCTTCCGAAAATGCAAATGTTCATGAGTAGTAGTGTATACCGCATCCAGAGAAAGATTTGCCTCTTGTGCAATTTCTCGGGAGGTTATGCGTTGATTTTACAGGATAAGACGTCCCATTGGATATTACCAGGAATGACTGCGGAGGTTTGAAAGCCACCACAGCCGGGATCATTACTTACGGATGTACGGTCTTCTCTAAAACGTTTACATAATTCAAAAGTCTTACTGCAGCTGAGTGTCTCAACATCGTATTTTGATTGCAGTCTTCTGTAGATTTCCGAAAGTTTAACGTCTTCTTTCACAAGAAACGTCGTCACAACACTCTGCTCCATACAAGCACCAGCAGCATTTCCGCCATTTTTATGTATTTATCACGTGATTGGCCCATGACAAGTAGTTCCAGCACGCTATACCCCATTTCGGTAGAACTAAAACAAAAATTCCCGGTTAAATTTGAACTTCCCTCGTGTATGTATATATATATATATATATATATATATATATATATATATATATATATATATATATATGAGATGAGTAATTATGTTGGTTGAGTCATTACACAACTTCTTAACGCACTACTGTATCCTCTCGAAACGTTTGTCCTCCGAGATTAAAATCACTCGTTTGTAACGATGTGCTGCAGAATATCATCATCTTCACGTTCCTTCTGACCAAGCAGTTCTCGAAAAACCTCTGCTTTTGCCACTTTTTGGTCTAAATTATGTTCTTTCGGCACATATCAACAGGAAACTTTACGAAAATTGAGGTGTTCCACGATGATAAGGCCAACAGAACCTTTTGCTTATACCAGCAGCCATTGCAACTTTGCGTAACTCGTCGATTGTTCAACATAACTTTTTCTAGGCTGTGAATGGTTTGTCTCGCAATGACACTTTTCGGTCGACAGTCACGGGCCGGGACTCACCCTCGGTGGATTCACGACCTTCACGAAATGGTTTACACCATTCAAACACAAAACTGCTACAGTCTGTTCTCCAAATACACTTAGCAGTCAGCGATGATTTGTAGCGGGCTTTGAACCTTCTTTCACAAGAAATGTTTATCACAACACGCTATTATTGTACTGGAGTGAACTGGTCTGAAGCCATTTTGAAAACTATGTGCGGAAAAACAACAGATACTTGCTCATTCCACCACCAGCTGTCAGACAAATACTGTTGACTTTGAAATTGTTACTATACTTAATCAATTTAAAATTCTGAGAAAGTCTGGATATTTACTATACGCCCCTCGTTTACATATATATATATATATAACGACACAATGTTTTTTAATGTAAAAATTTTTTAATTTGCAAATATTTTGTTTCAAGTAAGATATGTTAATTTCGTCATTGTTTTCAGATAGTTTGAAGGTTGCATCAGCGCTAATTCTGTTATTCCTTTGATCTCAAACAGTCATATTTCATTGCCAAAAGACATTTATGATTGCCTGCATAGTAAATATATATATTCTGTGCATCCATTAGTATCTTTTCTCTCATTCTTTAATTATCTCATTTACTCTCACTTTATATCTCACTATTTCACTTTCTCTCAACCTCTGTGAGTGTGTATATCTGTCTTCTCTTGAAATTGCCTGGCAAGCGACACCAGTCACGTGACCGTTGGTAAGGATGACAATTACTGTCATATAAAATCTTATACAAAAAACCACACATGACTACTAGAGGTCAAATCATAGTTCGCAAGCGCGGAAGTCAAGTTAATGAAATCTAAATATGTGCTTCTTCGACTTCGTTCAAATGAATTAGCGTCTTGGACACCGCTGAAATGGGTGACGTCGAATGTGTCGTCCGCAGTGCTTCTTGTTTGTTATCATTATAAGATTGTTGGGACACGATTCAATCGTCAAGTTCTGATTTCCTTACTTGAGCTTCGCCGGTCAACAAAGACTTTGGAAAACACGACATTTGGGTTGGAAGTCTCAGCCGAAATGTCCAGTGACACTGAAAGACTCTGGGGCTGACCGATGCCCTCTTAATCCATTTAAAGTCTTGTGGATATCATCACCGGTCGCCTGTGTGAAGTTTGACATGTGGCTCACTCAGAACAAATACATGGGACAGATTATAGTTGTGTTTTGTTGTTAACCCGGGGGGATGTCTAAGCCTTGTGTCCTTTGAACCTGGAAGGCGAAGTATCGTGCTTGTGAATTTGCTGAAGATAATTGATGTTAAGTGTTCCCTGCTAATGGTCTAGAAAACGTCAGTTTGCAAGGACATTATCCATTTCGGAAAGAATAAATATGTTAATAAACTATCCATGGCTGTTAATATTAAAACAAGTCTACAATTCAGTTTTAAATGAGTAAACTAACATACTTGAACCAGAGTTTACCTGAATACATCTTTATCAGTGACCTGACAATCGAGAACACAAATGAAATCAGCGAACTAGTCTTAAATTAATCTGATTTTCCTTTGTCAATGATAGCAGAAATGACGTGCCCAAGATTCATGTCGTTGAAAGAACCAAAATGTTTTAAAGTTTATGATTTTAAAACTCTATAATTAACTTCCATAGATACCGAATAACATTATATTTAATAACATTAGATTTAACAACAGTATATTTAGCAACAATATATTTCATCTTTTTATATTTACGAACGTTATATTTAACAACCATATTCAGTAATATTATAGTTCATCATCATCATCATGTAGCATGTCCTTTGTAGAATGTCGCTCGCATTATAGCAAGCCGATATGAATCCTGGTCTGCAGTCAAGCTTTCCGCCTGCTCCATGTTTAGATTTAGAGTTAACAATATTATATTTAACAACATTACATTCAGTAACATTATATCTATTAACATTATATTGAATAACATTATATATAACCCGCAGTAGACATTATATTCTTTTTCGGCATTCGTCCAGAAAAGGACGTTGAAACGTTTTATTGTAGTTTACATCGAGGCTGCGATGTGTGTGTCTTTCATTCTGACGTATTAGGTTTCAGCTTGCTTTTTTGGGTGCAGGATATGCCTTCCCATTGCGATTCTTATCCTCCTAGTTTCCAAGGCCTCCGCTTGGGGGTGGAATAGGGTCTTTATCAGCTGACTGTGATGCAACCAGCAAGGTGTGAGCCGCTGTGTGCTGTCAGCACATTCAATGTACAGCATCTTCAGTCCTACATTATATATAATGTCGTTAGATATAACAACATTATATTTAATAACATTATATGTAATAACATTGCATTTAATAACGTTATGTTTAATAAAATTACAATTAATAACATCATATATAACATTACATTTAATAACATTATATGTAAAATTACACATCAAATAACGTTAAATGTAATAACATAGGGGACGGCCGGGCTAAGGGTTATGTGTCATGGTTCACAAACCGCAGGTACTGGGTTCGCTTCCCCCCCCCCCCTCCCCCCCAATCAGAGCACCGACTGTTACCCCGGGGAAGCAAGCCCTTAAAACATAAAGGAAGAAGGAGACCCTTACATAAAATTGCGGAATAGAGAAAAAGGCAAATGCACACAC
The DNA here is from genome assembly GCA_036924085.1 of Ariolimax columbianus. NCBI lineage: Eukaryota > Metazoa > Mollusca > Gastropoda > Stylommatophora > Arionidae > Ariolimax > Ariolimax columbianus. The sequence goes on from JAVGWX010000001.1 coordinate 50,670,970, forward strand.
ACATTAAAAAAACACACATTTAATAACGCTATTTTTAATAACAAAAGGGACGGCGTATGCTAGTGGTTAAGTGATACGGCTCACAACGCAGAGGTGCTCGGTTCGATTCCCATCACAGCACGGGCAGAAGCGAACCCTTAGAAAATGCAGGATGAAGGAGACCCTTACATAAAATGTATGCCGAAATCTTATGCAGTGGGCTAACAGGCCCAAAATAAAAACCGTAGTGCAATGCACACCTCCTTGTGGAATGTAGAAGTAAGGCGAACGAAAAAAAAATTAACGATAACGCTATATTTAATAATGCTGTATTTAATAACACTATATTTAATACCATTACATAATTAAAATGTTTTCAATTACCCATCTGGTGAAGTGTGAGGTCAGAACTGCAGTTTACTCCTTCTAGAAGCCTGCACTAAATTCGCTTGTGTGTTATTGCAGAAATAAATTATTTTACATGACGAGGTTATCCAATCCATGCACAATCCCCTTTAGTTGTCTTTCCCGAAATGTTTGGGGGTACAGTGGGCCTATTCTTTCCTCCCAAATAAGGGGGAGTCCCTGGATCTCCAATGGGGGATAATTAACTTAACGGTTGGATATTTGAGTAAATCTAACATGTGCATGTAAAGCTACGTTTATCGGTTTCGTGAAAGTCGATTTAGAATTGAATTCACTTGTGAGTGTGTACACATGCACAATCTATTGTAATTGTACATTTTAGATCGTGGATTCTAATAAATACTAATAATTGTTTTCCCATTTGACACTGTGTCGTCAGTTATGGGACTTTTCAGTAAAGTAGCTTCACTGTATCGATTACCGAGAGATTGTTTTATGTAAATAGTAAATTCAATACCGCTGAAGATAAATTAGTAAATGCTTCATTGCTCTTGTTTTGTTCCAACTTTTTCCAGAAACATCCAGCCACTACAGATGTAAACTATACCTAAAACATCTAGCTACAACAGTTGCAAACTGTACAAAAAACATCCAGCTACAGCAGTCGTAAACTGTACCAAAACAACCAGCTACAGAAGATGTAAGCTGTACCAAAAACATCCAGCCACAACAGTTGTAAGCAGTGTACCAGAGCCGAGCCATTTGATGGAGCTCTGTCGCAGGCGGTAAAGGGATCTGCTTTATTCTATTTGGCTCTACACTGGCACTAAACAAATTCAAGTAAGACTAAATATAAACACAATACAACATATTCTTTATTCGAGTAACACTACCAACTATAAACTTCTAACAACCTAATTTCTTCTCTCAAACGCTTGAAACACTCCTACCGCTTAACCTAACCTTATCGATACTGTTATTGCCCAGTTCTGTCTTCGCTCATACTCTAGTCTGCTGCGATCGAACTTAGTTGCGGATTGCGGCTGATGGTGAAGTTCATAGGTTCTAAACCAAAGTAGGACGTCCGTGGTCTTGTTCCTCTTTGTCGGCGGTAGATCAAAGTGGTCTCGACGTGATCATGATATACTGCGTCAAATATGATCTACGAGATCACTGGAAAACTGCCTCTAGCTGCGACTGGCGACTTACATTCACATGATCAAGGTGATGTCAACGTGATCGGCGAGACTGCGTCAATATGATGAATGGGATGGCTGGAAGACTGTATCTATAAGCTACTGACGACTTTTAATCACGACTAATACATAATATGAGTTACCTTGCTTGTTGCGTGTCTATCTCAAATGCATATCTCCGTCCCCTGCTCTCCCCTGAGCGTCTCTCTACAAAGTGTTATGGCTTGGCTTCGTTCGTTCTCAATCTCCCGCTACCAAACTCTAAAAGGGCTTAAGTAGCAGAATGTAGTCCAGAGAACGGAATGCGTTGCGTCGTAGTTTGCAGCTTTACTGCGATATTTGCACATTTCGGTCCAACAAATCCGACTTCATATCTCATTTTTTGAGTACCAGGTTAGCATTCCCTCTTCGATCCCTTCTCCTTAGCCAGTCTGCTCTGTTGCAGCCTGTTATCCAGGATCACCGCATGGAGATGTAGAAGAGTCTTGGCAGCTCTGGTTCGCTGGCCCTGACGCTAGCAGTCAGCTATGGGGCACTGACCGTTGCAGCTCATGCGCTGCCAAAGTGTTATAATGCTCTCTCCCTGTGGTTCTCAAGTAAAATCTGCCTCAACTGCATATCTCCGTCGCCTGCCCTCCAGTGACCGTCTCTCTCTAAGGTGTTGTAATGTTCTCTGTCTGTCTCTGCAGTGAAATGTTCTCTCTTTGTGGTTCTCAACTCAAAACTGCCTCAAATAATATCTCATCCGCCTGACCTCCACTGGGCGTTTCTTTCCAAAGTGTAAAACAATGTGCCTCGCCTCTCTCTACCTGGATTTATTTTCGATCTACATCACCAAATCACGTGATTTCCAAAATTGCGCGCGTTATTTACCGTTTGCTTGTCATTATCCCCATCCTTTTCGTGCGGTTTCCAGACGACACGAGTTTGTCCGCGGCAACAAGTCTACCTGGCCACCACCGCTATCGTCTCACGTGTAGACACATGGCTGGTGTTACATCAGGTTACGTATGTTTACCTAAATTACCCCCTGCGCACTTTGTGACAAAGACGTACGTGGTTCGTTTTGGTTACTTAAATTCTGGCGAGACTGATTTCAGCTACTTTGACTTAGCCCTTAAAATCCCAATAAAGAGAAAGAAAAAATGGTTGTCTAAGCTCTTCCTATTTTCCTCCCAACCCTGTTAGAAGTTAAAACATGTCTAAGCCCTTTCTATGTGTTGTCTCTACAGCTATGATCTGTTACAGCTGTACCAAAAAGATGTAGTCCCAGCGGTTGTAAGCTGTACCAAAAACATACAGCCACAACATATGTAAGATGTTCCAAAAAACATCCAGCTACAGAAGATGTAAGATGTTTCAAAAACATCCAGCTACAGAAGATGTAAGATGTTCCAAAAACATACAGCCACAACGGTTGTAAGCTGTATCAAAACATCTTTCCACAGCAGATGTAATTTATACCACGCCAATCCACAATAGTTGTAGTACCAAAAATAACCACAACAGTTGTAAGCTGGACCAAAAACAGCCAGTTACAGTAGCTATAAGCTGTACCAATAACAACCACAACAGTTGTAAACTGTACCAAAAACAGCCAGTTACAGCATCTGTAAGCCGTATCAAGAACAGCCACAACAGCTGTCAGCCGTACCAAGAAGAGCCACAACAGCTGTAAGCCGTACCAAAAACAGCCAGTTACAACAGCTGTAAGCCGTATCAAGAACAGCCCACAACAGCTGTAAGCCGTACCAAGAACAGCCACAACAGTTGTAAGCTGTACCAAAAACAGCCGGTTACAGCAGCTGTAAGCCGTATCAAGAACAGCCACAGCAGCTGTACCGTGAACAGCTACAACAGTTATAAGCTGTACCAAAAACAGCCAACCACAACAATTGTTAACTATATTATAAACAGCTACAACGGTTGTAAGCTGTCTTGAAAACAGACAAAGCTGTTGTAAAAGTTATTTACATCGCGTACTCCAGCCCATTGGTCCATTCGTCTGTTCTATCTCAACGGGTAGCGCCTTTTCTCCATCGCTAGCGTCATCGTGAAGGAATTTGTATGGCTGACGAACATAGGTATGTTGTCGTCAAGCAATGTTGAAGCTAGATATATATTTTGAGTCCTAGAAAATAAAGCTACGTCCTTACATGGCTTGGAACCAACTACGCTCTGATTAGAAGAGATACAGCGCAGCTGTTCGGCTAAACGATCCTCAATCTCTGACTCTTAATATTCTCAAACATGGCGTTAATGGCATGTCCTATAGATGCCATTCTTCATCCTAAAAGATGATTATGTTGAAAAGAATGCAGACACTGTAACCTCCGAAGCTGTGCCTGACACAGGCTTCGGGAGGTCGTAAACTATATAAAGCAAAACATTTTACGAACATCTTTCTTAAATAGAGAGCTGAAAGCCATCACTATCAGGAGTTCTAATTTTGTAGATTTTGTGAACCTTGGAATTGTAAAATACCATTTTTAAAGGCCCTCAAATAAATTCTGAATATTTTTGCTGATTGTCAGACCTTAAACTGTAGCGTGTTTAGCTTATGCATAAATCCAGCAATGGTTCCAGTAATGTGATCAGGTAAAGTCACCCATAGCATTATTGCCGTAGCGGTGTGAGATGTTACCTTTGTTAGATGTTTAAAGACTCGGCTATATGAAGGCAGTAGCCTTCTCCTCTCCCTCGTTACTTTTACTTCCGGACTGAACCAATACCCATTTAAGGCTGCGTCGACCAGGCAGCCCTTGCGGTATGAAAAGAAGGCTAAATATGTATGTTGCGTGGAACTAGCAACCTTACAATGCAAACCAATTGCTGTAAACCGCTACTACAAACGCTCAGATACATGCTTCCTTTTAAAGGATTACGGTTTAGAGGCCGGCTGAAGTGGTGGATCTTTTCTTGAGTAATAAAGTGAAAAGACGGATCAAGGAATCATCAACTAGAACATGGCATGTTCTTTCAATTCGGCGAGCTCGGCAGACTGGAAACTAAAGGCTGAGTTCATTAAATAATGCGGACACTCCCCTGCCCTCAGGCCAGCTCACCCCTACAATTACGTGCGTGTCCTTTGGGGGCAACTAGCTCACACTTGCTCGGACGTGACAGGACGAGCAAGCACGTGCAGCTTTCCACAAATTTGCTCAGTGCTTGAGTGCGCATACATTGTGTTCATTTCCGGGGGACTTTCCCTGGTTTCACTGAAGGCTGAGAGAGGAGATTCCCACTAATCGTGGTTACATAGTGGTTTTCATAAAATACTGGAAAGACTGATGGAAGAGAAGAATGGGGAGGTGGAGGCGTGAAACTTGGGAATAGGATGTTTTGAGAACAGGGAGTTAGAAAGGGCAGAAGTGTCATCTGTCATTTTCACGTAAATACAACTGGAGTTAGAAGTTCCCAGGTTAAAAATATGTTATGTGTACACACAGAAAATGTGTATGTTTTGTACACGAATGTATGTGTAATTGCACATACAAGATGTTGACCCCACTAGAGAAAACGACTCTCCATATCACGGGATTGTATGCACTCTACAATGTACTTAAAATTACTGCTGAATATTGCAGATGACTGTGAATTTCAAAGAAAACTCTAGACAAATGTCACATATACTCGTATGGTACAGCAATACAATGGTGATTAAATCGTACGGTACAAGAATGCAAGTGTGATTAACTGGTATGGCACAGTAATATATGTGTGATTAACTAGTATGGTGAAGAAATACAAGTGTGATTAACTGGCATGGCACAACACTACAAGTATGATTAACTGGTTTGGTACAGCAATACAAGTGTGATTATCTAGTTAGGTATATGTATACAAGTGTGATTAACTGGTTTGGTACAGCAATACAAGGGTGATTAACTCGTATGGTACATGTATACAAGTGTAATTATCTGGTTTGGTACAACAATACAAGTGTGATTAACTCGTCTAGTACATGTATACACGTGTGATTAACTGGTTTGGTACAGGAATACAAGTATTATTAACTCGTATGGTACATATATGCAAGTGTGATTAACTGGAATGGTACATGTATGCAAATATGATTAACTGGTATAGTACAGGAATACAAGTGTGATTACTGGTTTGGTACAGAAATACAACTGTCATTAACTGGTATGGTACAGCAATACCGTGTGATTAACTCGTCTGATACCGCAATACAAGTGGGATTAACTCGTAAAGTACAGAAATTCAAGTGCGATTAACTTGTATGGTACAGCAATACAAGTGTGACTAACTCGTATAATACAGGGATTCAAGCGTAATCAATTCGTATTGTTCAGGAATATAAGTGCCATTAACTAGTTTGGTACAGCAATACAAGTGTGATTACTTGTATGATACAGGAATACAAGCGTGATCAACTCGCATGGTTCAGGAATACATACAAACACACACATACACACAGCACACACATTCACACAGCCCACACCACAAGCTTACACACAGCACACACATTCACACAGCCCACACCACACACTTACACACAGCACACACATTCACACAGCCCACACCACACACTTACACACAGCACACACATTCACACAGCCCACACCACACACTTACACACAGCACACACATTCACACAGCCCACACCACACACTTACACACATCACACACATTCACACAGCACACACCACACGCAGGCATACATACATCCATACATACATCCATAGATACATACACACACACACACGAAAACGCACGCACACGCGCACACACACACACAGACACACACACATAGACATACATACATACATACATACATACATACATACATACATACATACATACATACATACATACGTACGTACACACACATCCCCCCAAGCAACCCACCCAGCCAATCCCACCCAACCACCCAAACCCACCCAACCACCCACACACACACACACACACCCCCCCCCCCACCCACCTACCCACCCACACACACACACACACACCCACCCACCCACACACACACACACACACACGCGTCCCCTTACCCACCAACCCTTACCCATCCCACCCACCCACCCAATAACCCACGCACCCACACACACACACACACACATCCCACCCACGCACGCACGCACGCACACACACACATACACACATACATACATACATACATACATACATACATACATACATACATACATACATACATACATACATACATACATACATACATACATAATAGCCAAAACTAAATGCGGTTATAGTTTATCCGTTTCGCACACATTTGAAATTCATGATGTTTGTTTATTGTGTTTTCTTTGTTTGTGTAAGTGTTGTTTAAATTATCCATTACTTCTTTTCCCTTTCCTCAATACCTACGATAATCAAAAGTGAAATTGTGTGAAACACAGAAACATTGATGCTGAATAGCAAGTTTGTAAACACTATTGCAGCCTTCGAAATGTGGGTATATAGAAGATTGGATCACATTTCTTGGAGAGAAGAAAAGAAATGTGGAGGTATTGAAAACGTTGGAGTGAAAAGAGAATTAATGACCGAAAGCAACGGTTAGACAGTAAAGTTATTTTGTCCACATAACAAGGTATACATAGCTGTTGAAGACCATACTGGAGGGTATGGTGGAAGACAGTCGTTCAAGAGACAGACAACGTTATTAAGTAGGTGGATAACATCAGGAGATGGATTGAAGAATGCATGACTGATTTTCGAGCATGATCGGTCCTCCGAGCCAGAATAGAATGCTTCTATTTGGTCTGCATAGGGGGGGGGGGGAGTTCTGCAAAGATACGTTCTGATATTTGCTTGGGTGCTCCGCAATCGCATGTGACTGTGTACATAAGGTGGGCATTGAGTCTGGAGGGGCCCATTCTGAGTCTGAAAATCTTTAACTGTCCATCTCTGCCAAGTTTATCTGTTATCATTTTCTGGTTTGTATTCTATGTGCTGGTCTCTCCTTTTCGTCCTCTTGGATCATTTTATGGATGTCTTTGCTTCTTTATAGCTTTGTGAAAGACGACTCTGTGTGCCACACATCGACAGGAATTCACAAATATGGAAAAGAGGACGCAAATATACAAAGAGAGCATATACAAACATGATAGGTTCACCTGACAGATGTTGCCATTTCAGACGGTTGGTTGGTTGGTTGGTTGGTTGCTTATTGATCCAACAGTCTATGCATTGGTCCTTCTTCTTCTTCTTCTGCGTACGCAGTCAGACAGTAACCATCCTGAGGCTGTCGCCACTGCCATAGAGCTTGTCTTGCAGTTCCACTGGTGATGGCCACATCTGCTCTCTCTGATCCTCGTATGTCGGGCAGTTCTGCAGCAGATGTTCAGCGGTCATTTTACCAGTACCGCACGGGCATTCGTCGGTACACCCTATCTTCAATTTGTTGAATAGGTGGTACCTCAGTCTATTGTGGCCAGTGCGAAGTCTGAAGACAACGACCTGCTCTCTTCGGTTCAACTGGTAATAGGCATCGTTTTTGGTGTAACCAGTATGTTCGGTTTCCCATTTGGTCATGTTTCTGACTCTTCGTACGTCATACTGGTATCTGTTTGTGGTAGTCTTGCACCTTCTTTTGCCAGTCTGTCTGCCTCCTCGTTGCCTTGGATGTTGCAGTGTGATGGGACCCACTGTACTACTACCCTTTTTGGTGCGGACTGCTGGCACAGTTTGCAGAGTGCTGCTCCTAAGTCATTAAGCTCAGTGTTTTTCTGGCTTTTTAGCGCTGTGACTACGGCGAGAGCATCTGTAAGCAGGACTATATGGCTTTCCTTTTCACTGTGTGTCACCATTTCTTCCACTGTCGCCCTCAGTGCCTCTGCCTCCGCTCTGAAATTGCTTGTGTACTTACCAGTAGCGAATGACAGTGTTATTTTTCTGCCATTTGGTAGGTTCAGGAATGCTCCTGCCCCTCCGTTCTGTGTTGTGTTTGTTACAGAACCGTCGGTGTATGCATGGGTCCAGTCCATGCTTGGGTAGCTTTTCGTTATGAAGCTTAGGGTAGTATCTCTCCTTTCTTTTTCAGTCTGGCAGTTTTTGTTTGCAATACCTGGTTTATTTTCTACCACCTCTAGAAATATATCCTGCCTCCAAGTAGGTTTTCGTGCAGTAGTGATGGGTTTTGGTGTTGTTAGTGCGTTTATGGGATCTTCGTGCATCTTTGCTTTGGCTATTTCTGCAAAGTTTCTCCGCTTTAGTTTCCCATTTCCCAAATTGTTTAGTCTCTGGTGCATTGGATGGTCGGTCAGTCTTCGGAGCTTCTCTGACTGCAGCTGGGCTCTGCAGTCTCTTCTATCGGTCATGGATTGCAGTTTTGTAATCTTTTCAAGTTCTACAATTGGCGTTGACTTCATGCCACCTGTTATAATTCTCATGGCTTGGTTTTGAATTTTGCTAACTTTATCGAAGTTCGCCTTCGCTGCTGTTGTCCATGCCGCAATGCCATATTCGAGAACTGGTCTCACTCTTCCAGTGTACAGTTTCTTTAGTATGCCTTCGTCTGCTCCCCAGCTTGTGCCAGCAAGTTTCCTCATGATTGCCATTCTTTCTCTGGCTCTCATTCGGTTTCTCTCGTTTATTTTGACCAGCCATGAGTTCGCCCACTCTTCCAGCGATGTTAGGGCCGTCTGCATCCGATTTCTTGCTATGGTGAGATTCTTTTCAGAGGTCCACATAGCCAGATCGTCTGCAAACATTGAGCTATGGACTCTTCTTGGTATATTCTCTGTAATATCGTTTATATATACCAGGAAGAGTGTGGGTGACAGTACTCCCCCTTGGGGTACTCCCTGCTCGAGTGTTACCTTTTTGCTCATCTGCCCTTGTACTTGGACTCTGGCCGTTCTTTGTTTGAGGTAGTGGTTGATCCACTTGTACATTTTCCCACAAACATCACTTCTTCTTAGCTTGACTCTAAGTCCATCTTTCCAGACTCTGACAAATGCCTTTTCCAGATCCACCCAAACAGCTACTGTGTGTTTCTGTGCCTGGTAGGCATCTTCTAACTCCTGGGCTATGAGGAGAACCTGGTCCTCAGTGGATCTGTGCTGTCTAAAGCCGGCTTGCTGTGGAACTAGTATTCGTTTTTCTTCCAGATGCCACATCAGTCTGGTGTTTATCATCCGTTCCATCAACTTGCCGACACAGCTCAGTAGGCTTATGGGCCTGTATCCATTTGGATCTGTTTTGTCCTTTCCGGTTTTTGGTACTGGTACCAGTACTGCGTCTTTCCATGCCTGTGGTACAATTCCCCTTTTCCAGCTTTGGTTCAGGACCGATAGCAGTTTCCTCTTCGCTGTTTGCCCAGCCCCATTAGCATTTCGTTTGTTATCCCGTCTTTTTCGGGAGATTTCCTTTTCTTTAGTGTTCTCATAGCCTCTTCCATTTCGCGCATTGTTAATTTGGCCATCATGTGCTCTTCAGGTGCCGTATTCATGTTTTCGTGCCCCTTTAGCTCTTCGCTAATGTCTGTATGCTTATCTGCAGGGACCTCGATGTGGTTTGCTCTGGCATAGTGATCGACAAAGGCGTTTGCGGCTTTCTTACCTGTGATCAAGTTCTCGCCATGCTTGATAGTAATTTGTTTATTTGACGGGGTTTCGTCGTTCATGGCTCTGACTAGCTTCCATAGTTTGTTCCCGTCTTTGTCCAGGTTTAGACTTTCCGTTTTATTTTTCCAGCTTTCTCCTGCTGTTTGCTTGAGAGTGTGTTTGTACTTCGCCGTGGCGGCTTTGAGGGCGATGTTTGCCTCCATGGATTTTTCTCTCTCTGCCATGTTCCTAGCATTTGTTACTGCATCTTCCACTTTCTGCAACTCATCATTCCAGTAGGGCTTATAGTTTTTCCTAGCTCCTCTTGGGATGGTTTCAGTGGCGGCTTGCATTATTGCCTTGCTTAGGCTCTCCGCCATGGGCTTCATTTTGGTGTTTCGTGTGTTGACGGTTTCACACAGCCCATCTGTCAGGATTGCAAATCTGTCCCAGTCGGCTCGTTTGTAATTCCAACGTGGGAGCGGTTTTGTTTCCTGTGGGCCTTCTTCCATGTCAATGGTTAGCCTGATCGGCCTGTGGTCACTACCTGCCAGTTGGTTTAGCACCTGGCGGTCTATTTTATGGTGTATGTCCTGTGTGGAGAAGGCCAAATCTGGAGTCGAGGTGGTATGCCATGTTCTTGAATAGAAGCTAGGGCTATCCTCCGGCCTATTGATTAGGGAGAGATTTGCATCTATCTCCCAATCTTCCACTTCGTCACCTCTGCTGTCTGTGTCAGAGTATCCCCATCTCTCCGAGTGGCTGTTGAAATCTCCAACTACTATGCAGTTGGAGTCTCTGACCTCCATACTCGAGAGCGATAGGTCTCTATTTGGTGGTCCGTACAGATTTAAAATGCGGAGCTTCGTCTCTTGAGCTATTATGTCAACTCCTACAATTTCTGCTTGTCCGGTGTGATTGACAGATACCGCGCTACTCGGTATGCAGTTTCTGGTCAGTATCAGGACCCCTCCTTTGTGGCCTTCTCTATCTAGACGGAAGGTCTGGTATCCTCTGATTGAGAATTTATGATTATTGTTGAGGTGCGTTTCCTGGATACATGCCACGTCAATCTTACCTTCATGCAGGTGATGTGTTAGGGAAAGTTTTTTGTTAATGACTCCCTCCGCATTCCACTGTAGTATTTTGAGGGTCTTGAGGTTTTGGTCAATAGAAGTTGCCCCATAGCCATGTGCCTTGACTCCACGACACATGGGTGGGTGACCACCAGTAGTCAAGGGTGGGCCCCCTCAAGGCGTGAGGCCCGGCACTATCGCTGCCTGGCGGGACTCCGCAGGATGAGCGCCATGCGTTTTTCTAATCGGTTGTACTGTCATCATGCTGCGATTTACGTTGCACTGTTTTGTTAGGCTTGCGGCCCCGTGCATCCGATTTCAACAGGCGTTTCTGTAGGGATGCCCTCCTTAGCCTTTGGCTGTCCCCAGCCTATCTGCAAGGCAGCAGTTGTTTATGATCAGAGTTGTCTCTCTTATGGAAGTTGTCTTACCAGACTATCGAGTCTTCACTACTCGTGTCTATAGGGTGCAATGATGATATGTGAGATGATATATGAGATGGACTGGTTTACCCAGAAGAGAGGCAGTCCAGTGTGTCTGTATCCCAGGATCGTCACGTCCTGCCAGAAACGTAGCATTTGCATGTGAGTGGGGTATCTCTTTCTCCCTTTATTTTCTTGGCTTCTATGCAGAGATGGTACGCCTAGCATTCCCCGCCACCTGGGGTGTTGACACAGTGGGGCAGGTGTGCAATGTCCGCTGGTCTGCATCTCCTCTGCGTCCAGCATGATAGTTATATGGCTGATAACGTACAGAGGTAGATATCGTAGCCGAAGTGCATTTAGCCAGAGGACAAGCCTGGTAATGTCACGGAGATGTTGTTCGCCTGGTGTGCGGACAGCTCTCATGGTCATTGGTTGAGTCTCGACAGTTCACAGTGAGGTGGCTGCTCTACTGTTTTTGACACCCCGACCAGGTACTAAGTCTTGTGTTGGTGGTTTCGCACCCCATCGCCGTATAAAGTGAGTATCAAGCAGTTGTCCGCCCGCTTTGATCGGCGGACGGCAAGGACCTCTTTCTGCGGCTCTACCGGATAGGGCTGGGGCGCAAGCCTCAGGTCCCGATCATGTAGGAGCCTCCCATTGCAGTGCTGCTGAGATTTTGGGCGGGATTGCGGCTTACAAGGGTTCGGCCGTAATCCCCCACATGGTAGCCTCACGCCATTGGCTTATCAGCCTGGTACGTGAACCAAAGTGTCTGCGGCTCCTCTCGTTAAGAGCTGGTTTTCCGTAGCAACGCCCTGTCATTAGTAGGGTAAAACTGACCTGTCTTCAGATGGTCTATTTCCAGCACCAGTTCACTATTTGGCCAGACGAATTTATTGAGGGCTTTTGTTTGTCAATGACCAGGTATTTGAAATCTGCGGTTTCTGCGGAGTTAAACACGATTTCCGTAGCGTTCTTTCATTAGAGTGTTAGAGAGCTGACTTGTCTTCCGTGAGTCTAATACCAGCGTACGTTCTTTTTTAGACCCAACGGTAGTGCTCTCGATTTTCCAGTCGTTCTACAGTATTGGCGTGTGCAGTCAAATTAAGCCACAGGTTCCACTCCTGGTGGTGCCCTTCCGTCAATTCCTTTAGCGAGACAATCAAGTTACTTAGATGGTAGCCCCCAGATTTTCGAGGGTCTAATTCCAGCACATGTTCACTATTAGACCCCACGAAGGTGCTCTCTTTTTGACAGTCATTCTACAGTATTGGCGTGTTAAGTTGATTTAAGCCTCAGGCTCCACTCCTGATAGTGCTCTTCCGTCAATTCCTTTGTCAGAACACTGGATGCAGACCAAACGAGCCACATGGGGCATAACCCCAGATTTCTGAGGGTCTAAATCCAGCACCAGTTCCATATTAGACCCCAGAAAAGTGGTCTCGGCATGTCAATCATTTCAGTGTTGGCCGTGTTGAGTCAAATTAAGCCGCAGGCTCCACTCCTGGTGGTGCCCTTCCGTCAATTCCTTTAAGTTTCAGCTTTGCAACCATACTTCCCCCGGAACCCAAACACTTTGGTTTCCCGGAAGCTGCCCGCAGAGTCATCGAAGCAACTCCTGCGGATCGCTAGTCGGCATCGTTTATGGTCAGAACTAAAAAGCATGTATTAGCTCTAGAATTGCCACAGTTATCCAAGTAGGATCGTGTCATCTAAGGAACCTCGACTGATTTAATGAGCCTTTCGCGGTTTCACCGTGAGACAGTGTGAACTTAGATATGCATGGCTTAATCTTTGAGACAAGCATATGACTACTGGCAGGATCAACCAGATATCTGTCGGAGACGTACATACAGCACACACCGGTCGGCGGAGGAAGGGTGTGTGAAAAGCCTCACTGGGACTGCCGCAGGGACCGACTGACGGGACGGACGGACGGTTGTTCCACCCGTCCTTCACTCCGTCGACCTAGGACCGCCTGACAGGGGCCTCCCACACGCACCAGACGACCGACCGACCGGGCTCGCTCGAGGAGGGATGGCAGCGCTCTTTGCAGAACGGATCCCAACGACCTCGGCGATGAATTTCACTGGGACTAGATACAATTTGGCCTGCCGGCCTGCCCTTCTCCGGAGGAGAACGCAGGGCCTTGAGGCACGGTTCCTGCTTTCTATTTGCCGGTCACAAGCTCTTTGCGAGAGTCGGACCACCAGCGAGACGTACTGTCGAGCTCTGCTATAAGCCTTAGATAAATCACCACGGACGGACCCCGTTTCCTGATACGGACCAGAGGAGCGCACCTCGGTGGAGGAGACGCCACAACAAACCGCACCCAATTCGCTCTACGGGGAAAGGCAGGCGAGCGTTTTCCGCAAGCCCGCGCTATCGCTCCGCCTGGCGGGACTGAGATCGCTTTACGAACACTGGTTGTAATTGAGTCGCGGCGGCGAGACAACTACCCCAGATATGCATTGGTCCAATGCCATATAGTCATAGCTGCAAGTGTTTGTAAGCTGTTGTTTAGTTCCGTACAGTGTGTTCTATTTGTCTGGATTTGGAAGCAGACGCTCCTCCCTAACACCGCAAGCGCAGTCATCCAAAAAGATGTTGTTCAACATAGGGATATGTGCACAGCCGGCACTAATGGAGTATGTTCTGGTTGGATTCTTATCAAGTGACTGTTAAAGTTGTACATGTTGAGTTCGAAGTCAGAAAATGGTGCCTTTGTCGCTCCTTTTCAGAAGGTTGATGTTGTCTTTAGAATTTGGGATGGCCATGTGTTTGTAGATTTCGCTCCCATTATTTCACATTGCCGATCTGTTCAGCCAGGCCTCTTTGTTCGCAGTCTTCAGTAGTTGTTTGACTGTATGTAGGGTTGTTGGTGTGTATTGTTGTTCTTGACTTGATCCCTTCTTAGCAAGTCTGTATGCCTTGTCATTGCCAGGTGTATTTAAGTGACCAGGGATCCATTGTATAATTATTCTGATTTCATGAGGGAAGTTTGCTGGCATCTAGGGATATTTGAGTAAGTTCAGGCTTACAATGGCCACTCTTTCAGGGCTTGAAGGGCTGATAATGAGTCTGTAAATGCTTACAATGCTTGATTCTAGATAATTGTTATGAATCGGGGAAGTACGGTAAACCAATAATTTACATACAACCAAGTTTTGGTTCACAGCTTAAGTCCAGCACTGAATAGAGTCTGACAAGAAGGAGCACGAATATGTACAACCAGCAAGCCACTGGAACTATCAGCATACATATGCTTAGATATTTAATGAAAGTGATGGACCACGTGTGAATCTGTCCGGAGTGCAGTAATGTCGGTACCTTTTGCCGCAAGCTAAATAGTTTAATACATCACGTAGAAAAGAGTTTTATAAAACATATAGTTCCAGAAATATCACGACAGATATGGATGTAGAGCTAGAGATAGCTTGAGTGTAATGAGTTTCATATATTAAAAAAAGACGCCTTGCACTCTATAACTGTAAGTTAAGTATCCATTTATAGCAGAGTAGACTGAAGCGTATCGAAACTTTTAGAATAATCACTTAAGGCAAAATAAATGTAGTCCCAGAATATAAAATATATTCCTATCAGGGATGAAGTGTTACAGATTCCTTTGTACTAGAACTCAGCATTTTATGTAGAGAGCTGATGTCCAGTTCAAAAATGGTTCTGCTTCCCGGAATCACAACAACAACAAACCCATTTACCTATTTACAGCTGAGTTCTCTGGAACGTTCCAGTTACGAGGATCGAACCAGGTGCCTTCGAGCATTCTGCCAGGCTGCTGCTAATTAACACTAGGAACAGTAAATGGAGAGCCATGATAGTATAAGTCAGTTGACATGTCATATACAGAAGAGCAGACGACCGAACACTGGTGTGTCACGAAGGCTGTGGTGACTCATCAAGAATCAAGCATCGCCAGGGGCGCGATCAAAGTATCGGGTGACGAGATGTCGAGTCGGTACTTTCTGTCACTGGACACGATAATTGTAACGTTCTGTAGCTCACGTTTCGCTTCATAGTACCCTGGGGTGCGATATTAGAAAACAAAGAAAAGAACCACTGAAGTCCCACCAAGCGTTTCAGAATAGGCAACACAAGTGGATCGGCTAGCTACTACGTCATGAAACCCAGTGGTTCTCAACCTTCATCTGATAATTTGTTACTGTCGGTCGCTATAACAAATAGGTATGATGACGCCAATAATGAAACCAAAACGCGACATCGAGGGTATTCGAATCTGGCAAGCGTCACACGTCCCCTGGTCTCAAGAGATGTGGGATCGTCGTCTAGTCCAACGGGTGTCCCGTGGACATGCTTTGCGCATAAAAAAACCCTTGACAGTTTAAAATCGGAAAGAGCATGATGTTAACCCCTGTCTGGGCACAAATTCTAAAGGTAATACAACTCCAACCCAATATAGGTTAAAAAAAGGCGGCAGCCCTTCCATCAGGAAAGGACACAACAGGACAATCACTTGTTTGTCAGTACTTTCGATTGCAAGTAGATACAAAAGACATGAGTACCAACAGGGTAGAAGAGGAGGGATGAAGTGAAGTGAGATAGTTCGTTCACAAAACTTTTTGCAGACACCGACTAGACTCTTTGTATGACAAGTCAAGCACCTCCAAGTGATCAACGGGCCCTAGGTTGGGAACCACAATGAAAACGAATTGCTTAAAGAATCTGTTGATGTAAAAGCACACAATATGCGTTGATGTAGTGTTCCTACAAGAGGACCAACTGCAGTGTTAATTTGTGCTCGCTTTGGAGCGAAAAAGGAACAAGATAAAGAAATAAAACATCTGAAGTTTAGCCTCCCCGCGTGTGTCATTCCCGGATGTATTTAACATTAAAGGAACTTAATCCTTATAAAATAGAAACATGGATGAAGAGCAGACAAGCGGCTTTGAAATCTGATATTCAGAACTGATCTTGGTTGCGGGCTTAGCTACTTCACTAAAGCTCTTTTTGCTACAAAGATGTTCATGAGAGACGAAGATGACGATATCCTATCATAACGCGTCTCACAAGAAATCTGCAGACATTGTATGATGTGAGAAAACCTAGAAGGAAGATGAGAATAAGCAAGTACTATGTATGTTCCCTGCTCTTTTGCAAAAAAATAGTATTTACGACGTATCCAGAAAATGATGCATCTGATCAGTGAAGGTGCATAACAGACGCTTTTCGAGGCATAGGTACGGGTTCAACTTTCGCTATTGGCACAGTTTAGATTACCCAGCTGTATAGGGGGTTCATTTGTAAATGGATAACTAATCTACGGTTGGATATAGAAAGGCAGCGAGGAAGGGAACTGGCCACTCCACCTCACACACGTTGAGATTAGTCGTCTTCTTATTCGTTTTCTTATTATTATTATTTTTCGTCCACTTCTTCTCGTTCACCATGTTTTTTCCTGTTTTTTCCTTCTCGTGAAGTCCAGTTCTCTTGCTCAAGGTTGCTGTCGTGGATGGTTCTTCGGGGCTTCCAAACAGCTGTGTGTGGGGATTCTTCTCCCTGGGCCAGAGCTCAGTACGCAATTAACTCAGCATGTAACAATCTTGCAGGATAAGTTTGTATGTCTGAACATGATCACTAATTCCGCTCGATCAAAGCAGTGATAGTTGTCTCCCGTTTGGTCGACTTTCCTTATGTCTTGGATAAAGGTCTTCTTTTCTTGATTTGTTCTTGTGTTTCTACTTCCTTTGCCAACCTGGCTGCTGTCATTTCATTGTATTTCACAATGTAATGGTATCCACTGTAGCACTACCTTTCTCTTGAATTTTAATTCGTTCAAGGCTTTCGTAAGCTCTGTCGGTTTATCATTCTTGAAGACTTGGTGCTGTGTTTAGTGCAATGAAGTCTCTAAAAGGACAGTCTCCAAGAAATTGTCTCTGCTTTGGACTTTTTCTTTTATTCGATAAATTGAGCAAAATACCTTTTTTTATTTTTTTTGTTAATAATTTTTCATAGCAGACAATATAGAAGTGCAAGTGAAGTTTATTTAATTGATGATTGGTTAATTGATTAATTAATTTATTTATATGTTCTTTCTCTCCAAATGATTGGCTGATTGATTTTTTATTTCGTGGCCAAATGGCTCCTATGCCTGCCTGCTGACAAGAAGAACTGCAGATCGAATCCCCGGTAAGGCATCTGTTGTTTTTATTTTTGGAAGTGAAATAAACAATCACAGCAAGCACACAACGCGGGGAAGCGGCCTTTAATCCTCTGCTTAAAAACACATTGACTACACCGACAATCGAGATAAGGTCGTCGACAGTTTGCTTTTTTTGTTCTCATCTGTAACATGGGCACTACACTACATTGTACTCTTTGCCGTAACATTTGTAAAGAGAATGCAGTATCCAATTAACTGTATGGAGGTTTCGAATCAAGGTGTTTGCATGATGAGGTTGCCAGCTCCATGCAGAACTTTCTCTAGTCGCGTTTACGACACGTTCGGAAAGTGTTAGTGGCCCTATTATTTGCATTGTGGGTGCAAACTACTCCGGTGTTCAATACGTCACAGTACGATATGTGGTTTGTTGAGAGCAGGATAGCTGGATCCTAACAGGCTGCGGGTCTACTTTGCTATTAAGGCTGAATCGCAAATCAGGTTAACCACCACTCCTGGCACTTGTCCCAAAGCAGAGTAGTAATAAATTGGTCTAGCCTAGCCCGATAAGCAGGAAATTCTTCTCCTAGCTACACACAGCTGATACTAGAGCTGGGACTTGCACAGGGGCATCTGGACCTAAAGAAGTACTGGTCGACTAAGAACTAAAATCGTCTCAGATTTGTTTGTCGTGTGAAGGTTGACAAGTTAGTTTCCATTCGTGACGGTGCCTGGGCTTCCATTTCTTGTTCTTTTGGTGTACCTTACTTATGGCAATGGTGAGTTCTTTTTACAGTTTTGTTGTTGTTGGTTATATCAGGACAAAAAGAGCTAGTGTGGAAATTGTGAGCGCGTCTGTTTGTGATGAAAATGTATTTAATAGCTGTCCATCGTTGTCGATGAGGACCGCCGACATCACCCTTGTCACAGATTTCCCTGTTGGGTGTGGGTGCGCATGTGGCTGAACAGGCCAATGCGAGCACGAAAACATCTGCTACATCTCGGGCACACGAGGTTTGTAGAAGGTGATGGTGTTCCCTCTGTTCGGGACTTCCGGGTCTCGCATCTGCTCTGGGCTTTCACAACACGGTGTCTTCTTAGCTACACCCGATTTGACTGCGCTTCTCCAGTCAGATCTGTTTTGCGCAAGACATTCTTAGGTGTCGATGTCTATCTGGCAACTTTTCAGTGAGTCCTTCAGACCGTCTTTAAAACGTGTCTTTTGGCGCCCTCTCTCGCGCCATCCCTCTCTCAGCTCGCCGTAGAGAAGCTTCTTTGGGAGCCGCTCGTCTGACATACGGACGAGGTGTCCGGCCCCTCCTAGTCTTTCATTGATGCTGGGCATGTTAGCCCTCGAGAGAACCTCGATGTCAGTGACACGATCTTGCCATTGGATGTGGAATATTCGCCTCAGGCAACCTGTGTGGAAGTGGTTTAACCGCATTGCATGTCCAGAGTATACAGTCCAGCTTTCGCAAGCGTATAGTAGGGTTGGAATGATGGTTGCACGGTAGTCTTTGAGTTTGGTCTTGACGCTGATGCCACGACGTGCCCAGACCATCGAGCGCATTCTACCAAAGGCTGTGCTGGCCTTTGCTATTCTGCTTGCCACCTCATCGTCTAGGCTGACAGATTTCGACAGCGTTCTGCCCAGCTATGTGAATTTGTCTACGGCATTCAGTGTCTGCCAGCTGACTGTAGTCTCTGGTTTTGTGTACGGCATGCCTGGTGCTGGTTGGTACATGACCTCTGTTTTTTTTGGCATTTATGGTCAGGCCAAAATTTTCGCATGTGGCAGAGAACTGGTCCATTCCAACCTGCTTGTTCAGTTCTGAGTTGCTCATTAGAGTGCAGTCGTCAGCAAATACAAGTTCCCTGATTATGTCGTCAGCCACTTTAGTTTTGGCCTTCATTCTTCTGTGATTGAGTAATTTGCCATCTGTGCGGTACTTTATGGGTATTTCAAGCTCCAGTGATCTGAAGGCGTCTGTCATCGTGGCCGCGAACATCATGCTGAACAAAGTCGGGGCGAGTACACATCCTTGTTTTACTCCGTTTGATACTAGAAACGTTTTAGAGATTCCACCGCTGTCCAGTACACGAGCACACATGCCTTCGTGTAGCTGTTTCACCATGGTTTTAAACTTGTTGGGGCAGCCAAACTTAGACTATCATCCACAGCCCTTCTCTGTTTACTGTATCAAATGCCTTTGTCAAATCAATAAATGTGGTGTACAAGGCCTGACTTTGTTCTCGACACTTCTCTTGTACTTGGCGAAGGGCAAAAATCATGTCCACTGTTCCTCTTCTAGCTCTGAATCCACATTGGCTTTCTGGGAGGTGGTGGCTTTGTTCAAGGTGTTTGTTGATCCTGTTTAGCAGTAAGCGCGCTAGGATCTTGCCTGCTACGGAGAGTAGCGATATTCCATGATGATTGTCGCATTCCTGACTGTTGCCTTTTCTTTTGTACAGGTGAACGATTGAGGCGTCTTTTAGCTCCTGCGGAATTTTTTCTTCAGCCCACGTGTGACCGAAGAGTTCAGTGATCCTTCTGGTGAGGAATGGGCCAGCTGTCTTATATACCTCTGCTGGTATTGCATCAGCTCCTGGAGCTTTTCCTATAGATAGTGAACTGATTGCCCTGTCGACTTCCTCCTCAGTGATGATATCATCCAACGCCAGGTTCAGTTCCACCTGCGGCATTCGCCGGATGACCTCTTTATTTATGGACGATGGGTGGTTTAGTATTTTGCAGAAGTGGTCTGCCCATCTGTCCAGAATCTGAACCTTATCTGTTAGCAGTACCCCATCCGCACTGCGAACCGTAGTATTACTAGAGGGCTGCGGGCCATAGAATGTATTTATGTAGGTATATAAGTGTGCATGTTCTAATGAATGTATATATGTATGTATGTGTGTGTGTGCATGTATTTGTATGTATGTATGCATGCCCTACTTAGTTTCCTCATACTATATGCTTGGCAGATTCAGAGTGTTACTATTGTTTTCTCTTCTTTCGGGTTCATGAATCATTCGAACGATAATGTAGAAGATAGCTTAGATCTTCCTTAATAGTAGACTAAACATATAAATCTATAATTAAGATCATATTCTCTATAACTAAGTTCGTGTGTTGTCGGGCCCAAACAGGAGAAACCAATATTATCATTATATGCTCTAGTAGTAGAAGAGCACATCGCAAATGATGATTTACGTCAACAGCAGATGTGTCTGGGCAGCCGTTGCCGCTTAGGAGCCTGCATGTGGATGCACAGTCTTCTCATGGGTTTCCATACTTTACCACACGAGGAACACGTGGGGACGTTGGTAGCCGGAACGTCATGCGTCGGGGACTTTTCGGGTAGTTCGATTCTCCTGCTCTTCATTGGGTTTTTCTTATCAACCAGGCGAGCACAATATGTGACTGCAGAGCCCCCGGGAGAGCAGTCCAACGACAGCGGCACCCAAGAGGCAACTTCAAAATGTAGGCCTTTCTATTGAGGCATTTAGCGAACACTTGTATCTTTTCTTTTGCCAGTTCGATGAACGCTTGCATGCTTTGAATGCATCATGCTTATATAGGTGGTGGTGCAAACAATATGCCAAACTAGGCTCTCTGTAACATAGTGTGGGTGCTAGAGAGTTTTATATTTTGAAGCACTTTATAGTTAGGTAACCTGTCCTGCCAGTGGATCTTGAGCAGCCCGCCCGACATCCCATGTAGAAGTGGTTACATGACTGGCATGGCTGATGAGCACCGTCCAGGTTTCGCAAGCTTCTATGCAAGATGTAAGAATCAACTAAGGATAGTTTAGCATAGAACTGGCTTCTTCTTCTTCTTCGTTCGTTTTCAAACTCCCACTACCAATCCTTGGAAAGGGCTTTACAATGCGCAGTGTCGTAGTTTACAACTTGCCTGCGATATTTGCATCATTCAGTACCACATATTCGACTTTAGCAGTCATCATTTGTTAGAATCGTGTTAGCCTTTCCTCTTCGATCACTTCTCCTTAGCCAGTCTGTCCTGTTGCCGCATGTTATCCAGGATCACCACGTGAAGGTGTAGAATGGTCTTGACAGCTCTGATTCACTTGACCTGACGCTATCATTCAGATCCGGATCTCTGATCACTGCGGTTCATACTGGAACAGGCTTTTCGATCCTATAGAAAATATAAACTTCTAGATCAAGCAAAGAAGATCTCTATACCCTATGATAGACGAATTGTGCAAGGTCAAGCCAAGTCGTCCAAGTTAAAGAAAGCAGTATTACCAACTCTTAGATTAATGTATGTACCTCCAAGCGGTTCCAGAACAAACAGCGTTGGCCTTATGCAACCAAAAAACCATATAACGTGCACTCATGTCATTCGTTGGCAATTGAACTTGTACTAATGGCATCCGTGGACAACTGAACTTGCGCTCATGTCATGCTCGGACAACTGAACTTGTACTCATGACATGCTCGAACAACTGAACTTGTGCTCGTGTCATTCTTGGCAAACTATATTTGCACTCTTGTAGTCTTTAGACCACTGACCCAGTATTCATGCTGTCCTAGAACCATTGAATCTGTAACCAAGTATTCCTTGGACCACTCAATCTATAAACATGTCACACATGGACTGTTAAAACCTGTAATCATGCCATTTTTCAACAACTAAACCTTTCTTGGACACTTGTACGTGCACTATGTTCTTGAACAATAAAACCTATTCTCATCTTGACCCTAGATCATAAATTTTACCATTTTGTCGCCTTTAGATCATCGTTCTTGTCATTTGAAGCTCCTGAACGAAACAAACATGAAAGAACGTTTACCTCTATTACTGCACGAGACCTGTTTTATCCCCCAGGTGGCCTCTTCTTACTATCTTAATTTACTCATGTAAGACATTCTACTTTGAGCTTCACACTTCAGGTACTTCCGGATGCTTTATCTGTCCATCTGCAAAAATATCTCAAGTTATAACGTGAAGGGGGCTTACAATGTCACAGAAATGGCACAAAAGTGGCGATTAGACACCTATTTGGTTTGCAAACTTAAAGCTGAATAAAGGAATTAGAATGCACAGTTCATCTAGGGTAAAGGTAACGCTGACAAAATGGGAGATTATCGACTTTTGACAAGACGCCTCTTCTGCATGCTTATTTGAGCAGCATGTCGTGGTGAGTGATAATCAGCTGGGATTATAAGAGTTTGTTCTTAGGTTCTACAATGTGGGAAATGGAAGTAACCCATAATTGCACCAGAATTGTTTGATAAAGAGCATTCTCGAATATAATTATAATTGGGAAACAAAATGTGTACTCGCAACTTTGTGTTTTGTTAACAAGCTAAAGAGATGACAGCACTCTGAATTCAAGGAACACAAATTAAAAAAAGCGAGCGTTTTCTAAGACTAACTAAAATTACTTTGCACTAGAAAAATGTTCTTTTAATGAAAGCTGAAAAATATCCAATTCATTCTTTAAACTCAATCATCCAATCAGTGCAGCCATCTCAGAAAGATATGTTTACAGTTAACAGTTTTGAACTGTCTGCCCAGTCAAGTGGACGTTGAAGGCGAAATGTTGTTAAAGCATATTGCATTTCCCCTATGCTCGTCCAACCATGAAGGAAAAATTTTCCACTCCGCGTGCTCACTAATTCTCTTGCTGTTGTGCTTCGGAAGACGATCTAGGATGGTGAGTTTGATACGACTGGAGAGTCAGTGAAAATAAATGAACTCATTCCGACAGACAGCGCATCTTGGACGCGCAATTGGAATATCCAATGTAAAGCTAACGTTGTTTCTAGTTTCTTGAGTTTCTATTTTCTGAATATACGCCGTGCCCTATAATCAGATGTTCGCTTCAGTGGCTTTCTCAAAGAATCAGATCCCGTGAGCCGGAGTATCTTATCTAAGTCTAACGTCTTATTAACCAGGAAGAAGCCGGTATGAGCCAGCTGGTTCAGACAGAACAGACAGAAAACAGATGGAAATGTCGAGTTGGTTTCAGTTAAAGATTCATTCTTATTATTAGAGGAGCGTCTGCTGCTAAACAAAGCACTGTTTTCGTTGAAGAGATAACAGAAAAGTGCCCCATAAATAGTCAGTAAGCAATAAATTAATTGTTTTTATTGGTGTGACATCGGGTAAGTTCATGGAACTGACATGAGCGAATGGCGATAGATGAGTCATTCGAATGATATTTCTGAAGCGCAGTCTATGATCCGATTGTATGACTGCTGGAGATATTAAAATAATGTAGTGCACATCCATACATACGTACATACATACACACACTTACATACATACATACACATACACGCTTACATACATACATACATACACACAGAGACGCACAAAGATACGCAGACACACACATATATACATAGACACACACATAAACACATATAGATACATACACACAAAGACGCCCACAGAGACGCACACACAGACCGACACGAGACTAGACACATGCTCCTCACATGTTTACAGATAAAGATAGAAATGTACTTGTACACATCGGTTTTGAACCCCAGAGTCAGTGCATCAATTAAATAGCCTCTTATTACCAATATAAAAAAGTGAAGTAAGAACTCCTTTATACTCCTGATACAGAAATGTAAAATAATTAAGTGTCAACAGGGGCAGATAATCACTTTGCGGGTATAGGACAACCGGGCGTCAGTTAGCGATAACTATTAAAGGATGTCTCTGTTACCTACAACTGCTAATGAATGCCTACATTTCATCTAGAGAGCTTGTTTCCCGGCCTAGCCCTCCGAGATTAGAAAACCTTTCGCGGTTGAGCATACATTAGCAAGCAGTGTTTACTGTTACTTGTAAACAAATAATTAAAATCCTGGCATAGAACGAAGCGTCACCAACACGTTCAGACTTCTTCATCCATAGCTTCACCTTTTACCGACAAGAGCTTCATGCCACGGCTTACTTGGTAAGTGCATCTGTAAAGCTGGGCTTCCTGGATTCGTAGAAGTCTTGTTTTAGTTCTTGTTTGACAAGTTTCCATGAGAAACGTTTAGAAAGTTTTTCTTGTGAACACGAGCATGTTTGTGAGTGCACTTGAATATTAAAATGTCTTTTCTTCTTTGTCGTTCTTTACTATAACAAATCGTATATCCATTTCCTTTAAGAACTAGGCGCTGGTCTGTTTGAGGCTTTTTTCCTCACTTTGACCCTCTCGCGTTTTTGTAAAATTTGTAAAATAAATGCGGCTGTGGGTCTGTGATATGGCAGATCAGCTGAAATAAAAACTTAGCGTGCAAAAGTCGTTATTACAGCACTTTGTAGCATCATCATCGGGTAGCATTTCTCTTGCAGAACGTTGCTCCAATGATATACAGTTAGAAGGGAACTCGATCTTCTACCAAATCTCAAGCCTGCTCCAGAGTCAAGCCCAAGCATTCCTTTACGTCTCTGTGTCATCGCTTCCTTGGTCAGCCTCTCTCTCTCGCTCTCTCTCTCTCTCTCTCTCTCTCTCTCTTTCTTTCTCACCCTGCACGATACCTTCCCATACCGTTCTCTCAAGACCGTTGTGTATTTTGATGCGGCCAAAGTATTTCAATTTTCTATTCCTTGTACAATTTATGAACCAGTTCTCCTCTTTGCCAAACTCTGGTCAAATAGCTGCATTCTTCATTTTTGTGTGGATCAAAAGCCTCTTCTTCTTCTTCTTCTTCTTCTTCTTCTTCTTCTTCTTCTTCTTCTTCTTCTTCTTCTTCTTCTGCGTTCCTTCTCATTCTCCCATTACCAAGCCCTGAACGGGGCCTTACAAGTAGCAAGATATAGTCCAAAGAACGGAATGCGTTGTGTCGTTAGTTTACAGCCTAACTGCCATATTTGCACCTTTCGATCCGACGCATAGGTCTTCGGCAGAATTAATTTTTGAATACCGGGTTAGCCTTCCCTCTTAGTTCCCTTCTCCTTAGCCAGCCTGCTCAGTTGCAGCCTGTAATCCAGGATCACGCAGTGGAGGTGTAGAACGGTCTTGAAAGCTCTGGTTCGCAGTACCTGGCGCTAGCAGTCAGCTATGGGTTACTGATCGCTACAGCTCATGCGCTTCTCAGCATTTTGATCCCCGATTCTCTTCTTTGAGGTTTTGGTAACTTTCCATGTTTGCTGATATTCTGTCATACTTTTACCATATTGTGTAACCTCTGCTTTGCCGTTGCCAATTTCCGTATAATCACTTTGCAAGCGACCCTTATTTCTCAGCCGTATAAATATTTCTCGGTGGATCCCTCTTATTAAAGAAGGTTGAAATGTTATATTTGTGTATGTACAATGTTCTAGATACCTCATGTTCTGCTGCTACCCCTGGTACGGATACTACATCTGGGATTTCATGAACTGAAATCAAATGCCCCCTATCACGTTTGCTTCTCTCGTTTCGGCCTCCTGTTGAGCTTCATATGACGGGCTATCGTTTGGATGTTGCCTCCGAGAGATTTGAAGCCCCCGACAGATAAGATTTTGTTTCAAAGGCTAGGCGTTGGGTTGACAGAATTTACAGCTTTGTCAGATAATGCCGCGGCACCATTTACCGTTCACGATGATATCACGTTGAGGTATCGTATAAATAATGTAATTCTTGGCGTTGATGAAAGTGTCTTTAGGTACGCTTAGCTGGGTGAATACTGTCATTGCTTTATCCGCGCTTTAATTAAAAGTTTACCAAAGTGTTGCAAACACAAACACTCCGCAATTTTGAATGCTACAAAACGTGTGTAATACGTCAAATATCCTACTATCGTTACGGTATTTATTCATTTTGCAGAGATAAGCCGAGAGGATTATAGGGCGAGGTATAAAGACCGCTTGTCCTTGTAGTAGCCACACAGTTTGCAAGAATGGTCTCCATTATCACAGAATTAAGGATGTTAGCCGCCACACTGGGGTATTGAACCCCTTTCCCTTTGACCACTAGACTGACTTCTTAACCGCTCGCCCACATACATCTCACTACATGTTACTCGCTAGCCTCTGATTAGTTGTTGGTGTTGTTGTTGTTGTTATTGTTGTTGTTGTTCGAAGCTACTCATGCCAAGTTCAGCTAACTCTTGACAATGTTTCCTTGGTAGCCGGTTACAGGGAAACTTCTTATATCACGAGACCTACTTGAGAAGGTGTACTGAGGGGCTCCTGGCTGTAGTGCAATGCAGAATTCCCCAGCATGTTCAACACTGTGGTGATTGCAGTGTCGAACTCCACCTCGTTGGTCAGACTGCTACCACACAACCTGTTTCCATGAGCATGAAGGAGGATGTGAGGTGGGAGCCTTCAGTATGTTTCACCTTAACCTGATTATTCGTCATCTCCTACCCCATTTGTAAAAGGCACCTCAGCACTCGACACTACATACCTTGCTAACTGTGGACCCCACAGGATTCTCACTGTATCGATCCCCACCTCGTTGGCCATATGGCTATAACACTGCCTTTTTACAGAACCAGGATGAGGACGTGAGGTGGGAGATCTTGGATATTGCTTCAGTATGTTACACTTTACCCTGGCTTTAATCTCGGTTCTTATTAGAAAAAAAGGTAATATATCTTTTTTTTTAAGCTCTTAATATGGTTGTTGTCCGTTTGTGCGAACTTCTTGGCAAGTCCATTGTCCGTTTGTGTGGACTTCTTGGCATGGCGGTTGTCCGTTTGTGTGGACATATTTCTCCTATGTAAAAACAAACTGCCCTTGACTTAGAGAGTTGATATTTTTTACACAGCCTATATAAGAGCAATATGATAATCTATTACATTTTTGCGGATCCTCCAATACAAAAAAACAAAACAAAACAATAATGAAAGCGTTGATACACCAATTTATCAAAGAAACAACAATATTAAAGAAATTACAGTCCTGCAAGTCCCCCAAAACAAAACAACAACAAAAAAAAACAAATATTTCTTAGTATAAATTAACGTTTGTATCGAAAAACGTCGTTTATTTAATGTCCTTGTTCTTCAACTCAGTACAAGACCGGTTCATGTAATACTTGTCCAGGAATAAATCGGCAATTCGGCATATTTTGTATATTTGAGGAGCAGCGGCTGATCAAGTGGTGTAGCTGTCGGTCTTCTTACGGAAAGGGCATGCCTTCAACGCATCTTTATGGCATATGCTAATTTTTTATTAAAGCTAAAATAGAAACCTAGTTTGTATAGTTCGTGTCACCTGCAAGAGCAGACGGCTATTATTCCTCAGCCCTATACATGCTCCTGGTGGGCCTGAGAAATAGGAAGATACATCGTGATGATACTTGTAATAATATCTGTGACGACAGGGTGGCGAAGTGGCAAGGGCATCGTTTCATTCACTTGACAAAAAGAACGCTGGTACAAGCATTTTATTTTTGTTTTTAATCATAGGTGAAACAAAAGCCATGTCTTCACACACTGCCGCACCGCGATGAATGCAGAAATAAACGACCTTTATTCATGCTAAACAATCCCCCGGCGATGTTAGTTAAGGAACACTTTTCACATCTAGAGTCTGATGTGACTAAATGCCCAAACTGAACCCATTGTTGCATAATAACAATAAATACACACATACTTTCGTCTCTCTCTCTCTCTCGCTCTCTCTCTCTCTCTCTCTCTCTCTCTCTCTCTATCAATATATCTATCTCTCTCATACACACAAGTGTATTTGTTGCTTTTTCATCATCAGATAGCTTTTCTGTGAATTAGCCCGCATTCTAATAGTCTTTCCTAACTCAAAGAAATTTTAGGGAACAATTTTCACATCTAGAGTCTGATGTGACTAAATGCCCAACCTGAACATATTGCTGCATAATAACAATAAACACACACACACACACACTTTCGTCTCTCTCTCTCTCTCTCTCTATCTATCTATCTATCTCTCTCTCTCTCTCTCTCTCTCTCTCTCTCATACGCACAAGTGTATTCGTTGCTTTTTCATCATCAGATAGCTTTTCTGTGAATTAGTCCGCATTCTAATAGTCTTTTCTAACTCAAAGAAATTTTAGGGAACAATTTTCACATCTAGAGTCTGATGTGACTAAATGCCAAACCTGAACCCATTGTTGCATAATAACAATAAACACACACATACTTTCGTCTCGCTCTCTCTCTCCTTCTCTTTCTATCTCTCTCATACGCACAAGTGTATATGTATTTCATTCACTCTTAACACATGATAACCCACCCCCCTCCCCTTTCTCAGCTGCCCGTCTCTTCGTCCTTTAAAGGGCCCATCACCATACTGCTCATCTTCTTCAACCTCTACAAACCCCCCATCTCTTCAACTCGACCACCAGCCCTAGCCCATCTCTTCCCTTCCCTCCACCCCCGTATACTCTCTTCTCCACCTCAATTTTCCCGTCACTTTCACTAACCTCCACCAGCTCATGCTAGTTCGAGAGTAATTTTGACCATCTTATGCTGACATTACATAATTTGATCACCCAATCAAATTCATCTCACACAAATTGGAAATACGGACGCACATATGAGAAATAATAATATACATATAATACCAAACTGGTACCCAGGAATGCCAGAACAGGGCGACTGTAATCTTTCCATTAGGCCATGATCGAGCAGCTGACAACAGCAAGCGACTCATAGCTTTCTGGTACCCATTGTGAACACCTTCTGATACTTCAGTTTCTTGCTAACCACCATTTGAACTGTCCCTAGCGACACAGCGAATTCCTCTGCTAGCTGACGTCAGCTCAGGCCACGGTCCACCCGAATTGCTGCATCCATTTTGGCGATCGCATCTTCTGACGCAACAATATGCGCCTGACCTGCTCTCGGAAGATCGTTCGTTAACTTACGTCCTTCTTTAAACATTGTTGTCCAGTTCTTCACTGTTGTCTTCAACACACTTGTGTCCCCAAACACTGCCTGCATTCAGCGATGAATGTCAACTGGTCGACATCCTTCAGCTGTTATAAACCGAATCACCGCTCGCTGATCAACTCTGGACGGATTCCGTATCACATCCGCCATATTTTCAACGGTCTCCTGAGAAAACTATGAGTCGGAGGATATTGAAATTTTGCAAACTTCACGGTTGGTCTGTGTTGTTTACACCTGGTGGGACGTCATCATGCGCATCGTTTGTATGTTCATTTAGTGCAGTTAGGTCCGGTTTCATTTGAACACGTACTAAAACGGCTATGCCTGTGGTAGAAAA
This sequence comes from Ariolimax columbianus, assembly GCA_036924085.1. Taxonomy (NCBI): domain Eukaryota; kingdom Metazoa; phylum Mollusca; class Gastropoda; order Stylommatophora; family Arionidae; genus Ariolimax; species Ariolimax columbianus. Next base: position 50,700,854 of record JAVGWX010000001.1, read on the forward strand.
GGAACGTACCTTCGCTAAATCTGAGCTGAATCTTGAACTTAACAATTCAACGCAAGAATCATGAGATTATATATGCACGTTCCACTGATACAGAAACTGAAGCCTGCTGTCATTAAGTCTGCGCAGCGAATCATTAACTGTCACCACTATCAGCTTATGAATTATACGATAACTGATAAACAGTATATACTTAAAAGCTCCCCGTTGCCAGTGCCTTTCACGGGATAGAAAAGTTACATTGTGTGAAAATATAAATACTTTTGAGGCAATGAGAGATAATATGGGAGGAGATGACATAAGAAATGTTATGAGAAATAGTGACATGAGAAATGTTATGAGAAATAATGGCATGAGATATGTTATGAGAAATAATGGCATGAGAAATGTTATGAGAAATAATGGCATGAGAAATGTTATGACAAAAAATGACATGAGAAATGTTATGAGAAATGATCTATGAGAAAATATTGTGAAAAGTACTTCATGTGAGGAATAAATTAAAAGCAAAAATAATAAATCAACTATTAGAATATATACTGGCCAACCATAAATGTGTGCACACAAAAAAAAAAAGAATTAAATATATGGTTATAGAGAATGAGAACAATCAAGATGCAGACCAATAGTCGATGTCACATAATTCTTGCAACTTTACTGGCTCAAAACAGTCAACAGCCACTCGTCACAGTTCCCAGCGATTTGTGTGACAAAAGTGGTCAGGAAAATAAACCCCCACATGAAAGTTAATAAGCTGATCTATGTTACTTTTGGTGTAAAAAGCTCAGTTTATAAACCTTCCACGGCAACCAGTAGTCTCGTGGTCACCCGTGATAGATTCGCATTTAGGTAAAGTTTTTTTCTTTTTCTGCGTTCAAGCCTATTGGTCATACTAGATTTGTAGTTACGTGGCTAAAAAGAAGTGAACAGTCCTCTGCGGGTGGAGGCCTATAACTTCTGCGTCAGCCCTGCTCCCTTTGACCAAGTCTGGCCTCGTAGGTCTCTATATACTAGGCAGTCCTGTAGGATGTGTTGGGGGGGGGGGGGGGGGGGGGGTCTGAATTCTGGTACAACAAGGACATTCACTTGCGCGTGACCCAATAGTCTGCAGTTGGTACTCTTAGCTGTGGACTTTTCATTTATATCGTTAAATCACGTCGTTCAAGCTACAAATAACTAGTTTCGATTTGGCTGCTAAGTGACAGCCCCGTGAGATTGTAGAGCACCAAAAAAAAACGCCAGAACATATACTGTAGGACTGTCCTATTTATACAGACCAAAGAGAGGCAGTCTGACCTACAGGAGCGACCATGCTCAAAAATATGGGGGGCACCTGCAAAAACCTGAAACGCACAGCCTCCTTCGTGAACCTCACCGGGCTAGAAGCACAGCATCAGTTGATCGTGAACCTCACGCGGCTAGATGCACAGCATCAGTTGATCATGAACCTCACCGGGCTAGAAGCACAGCATCAGTTGATCGAAGAAGACGCAATAAGCTACTAGGTGTCACATAAACTAACAATATATGTAAGTCAAGGTTGCTAACAAGACCAATGTCAGGTGCATGCTCTTAATGATATTGTATTCTCGACTGATTCTTGAGGTTATTTGTGTATTTCTTTCTGATTGTGCAATTGTTGAATTTGCTGCATGGCAAGCTACACTTACGACACGCAAATATTTCTTAAATAAAACATTAACATTCAACCAGCCAAGCTGTAACATTAAAGTGCTGAGTTATTTCTTTGGTCACGCCTGAAATAGTTTTCTCGAGGTTTGAAATTTCAGATCTGATCTCGAAACATTAAAATTACTGGCTTGTCTGGCCATACAAATGATTTATGTCTATTCTTATCCTGTTTACTGTTGTCTTCTTACGCATTTCACAATTGTGGGGTTGGTTTCTTATAACTAACCTATGCATAGCAACCTGATAAGCGACCTGAAACCTTAGGCTCATCTGTAAGCTTTATTTTGAAGACGCACAAACCGTATGTCACAATAGGACACTTTTGAGCTTTTTGGGGGTTTAAGAACTTGTCCACGAGTCGCATTGTTTGTTTCTTTTCGTATTGAGTTCTTTATTCGAAAGAATATTTTTGTGGTAGAACATGACAGTGGCTCTTCTTACTTTCTCCACAGTGCTGAAGAAGGTGGAGCTTGGTCCTCCTCGATGTAGTGTAATGCAATACTTCAGCATGTTCACACTACGGTGATTACGGTGTCGATTTCCACAACGTTGGACATGCTGCTGCACCACAGCCTGTTTCCAGTTGCATGGCGTGGATGGGAGGAAAGAGGTCTTGGTCTTGTAGGTTTCATTTGACCTTACGCTATCCCTCCTTCACCAGTGGTATTTATGAAGTTATTTGTGCTTTTTTTTTTTTGCTGCACGCAAGTCTATGGCTACCGTAGTAAATGTTCAGCGATTACTCATTCAGTTGCTGTTTATTACTTCACGTTAACAAACATATGTATCATATTGTCAGGGAAACATTAGATTACAAGCATGCTTCTGTTACGATCCTGCTCAAGCTTGGTCCACTGATCAGGAAAGAGATGGTCAATACCAACCCTAGAACCAACAGCCTAGACCCCTTCAGTGCCAGCATGATTGGGCGACTTATGTGGGCATGAACAACTCAATAGTCTACCGGTTACCTTGTCACAAGACTACATGACTTAATACAGGGACCCGTGCAAGATTAACTACTAACTTCTTGAGGAACGGGTCGATTATGACTTTGATATATGTTACGTGTGCTCAAAGATTCAATGACGCGTGAAGTCAAAAGGTTAGGAATCAAATTCAAATGCGTATGTGTCAAGACTTGGCGATTTATTAAATGAGCATCATATACAGTACAATGACAGAAGAACAAAAATAAGAATATCGCGCTAAAGATTTTAAACTCACAGAAAATAAAAGTAACAATTTGACCATAGTATGAACGTGTGCCTGTCCTGTGTGCACTAAGTTGAGATGGTCGGTCACCTTGAGCGCTTAGGTGATCATGGCAACTATATCAGTGGGGCGCTTGTTCTTCTTTTAGGTTAAACCAAGCCGAACAGGTCACCAATGGATAGAGGCCAGACTGAAAGTGTACAACCATTCCTCAAGTGTTGGTGGTTGGTTTAGGGCTAACAACGCAAACCTAGAGAAAATAGAACATATTTTTGGCTGTTTGCATCAGGGTCAGCGAACCATAGCTGACCAAAACCCAATCCTTCTTGCACGTGACGGTCCTAGAAACAGGCTGCACTAGTCATTAGTGTAGTCTGACCAAAAGATAGGGATCACAGCGGGAAGGCAAACCTGGTACTCAAAAAGGCAGTTGAGTTATACTTTACAATTTGACTAATGGAAGGCTAACATAAGCTGGGAAAATGCTAACAGATTTTAGCACATGGGAGAGCGAGTTCAGAGGTCGTGACAAAGCCAGTCTGAATTTGTCTCAGTTCGATCATCAAGACGGGATCAAGATGCTGCAGTGGTCAGCGACCCATAGCTGACTGCTAGCGTCAGGGCCAGCGAACCATAGCTGCCAAGACCCTTCTACACCTGCACGTGGTGATCCTGGATAACAGGCTGCAGCAGGGCAGACTGGCTAAGGAGAAAAGATCGAAGAGGGAATGCTAACCCGGTACTAAAAAAATACTTTCTGAAGTCGGATGTGTTGGACCGAAAGGTGCAAATATCGCAGCCAAGCTGTAAACTACGATGCAACGCATTCCGTTCTCTGGACTACATTCTGCTACTTAAGCCCTTTCAGGGTTTGGTAGCGGGAGATTGAGAACGAACGAAGAAGAAGAAGAAGGAGAAGAAGAAGAAGAAGAAGATCATCAAGACAGAGGAAAAGGGAAATGGTTAGTTTTACTTGAACAGATTTGTTACTATAGTTCTGAATAATTAACACGAGTAAAACGGGTGTTCAAAATGGTGGGAGTAGCCACTCTGGGAGGAGAATGGAAGAGTTAGTGTATCGCTAATATTGCAGCGTCGAATTGTCATCGAAAGATAGAGCAGATGTGGCCATCACCAGTGGAACTGCAAGACAAGCTCTATGGCAGTGTCGACAGCCTCAGGATGACCGCCGCATTTTTCGAAAAAATAATGGTTTCTGTCTGACTGCGTACGAAGACGAAGAAGAAGAAGAAGAAGAAGAAGAAGAAGAAGAAGAAGAAGAAGAAGAAGAATTGTCATCGAAAGAAGATAATAGGGTTTATTTATAATTCGCCCATTTCGTTATGTCTAATCATTGTGGAAAGATTGATAGGGAGTATTGAGCTACGTGTGATTTGGTAACAATCTGACACAGTTAGATTTAGAGGGAAACAAGATAGTCATAAAAGTTGGCAGTGGCTCTAGAAAAGAGCAACTTAACAGATTGACATGTGGTGCAGGCCGAGTTGAGAAAGGAGCTACATGTTGGTCAACGAGGAGGAGACATAAGTACCTTGTGATCAGAATTCATGTTGGATAGGGAGGAGCATAGCTGCCAATATAGATCGAGACACAAAGCAGAACAGGTAGAGGTGATCAGGAGGTTTTCCACGCGAGTTTCTTGTGCATCGCATAATTGCCTAAAAGGTAGGGACGGTGAACCTTCTAGAGACACGAGAGAAAAATTTGTTTTCACTTTTTGTGAGAAAGTTGTGTACGCTATCCTTGAGACTTATTAGTTGTTGATTTCACAGACATCCGTACTTGATGATCTGCTAAATATAACAGCAAACTAAGGTGCAAGAGAGACACATTAACGCGGCCACATAGACCGCTGTGTACGCTATCCTTGTGAGATTTGTCAGTTGTGGATTTTCAGGACATCGCCTCTTGACGATCCTCTGAAAATAACAACACACTAATGTGTAAGACTAAGGTGTCAGCCTCAAAGATCGGTTTTGTCTTGAATGTTGTCTGTTACAAAGTATCCAGAACGGTCGGACAGGGCTCCCGGACAAATTGTCTTGAATGTTGTCTGTTACAAAGTATCCAGAACGGTCGGACAGGGCTCCCGGACAAACTGTCTTGAATGTTGTCTGTTACAAAGTATCCAGAACGGTCGGACAGGGCTCCCGGACAAACTGTCTTGAATATTGTCTGTTACAAAGTATCCAGAACGGTCGGACAGGGCTCCCGGTCAAACTGTCTTGAATGTTGTCTGTTACAAAGTATCCAGAACGGTCAGACAGGGCTCCCGGACAAACTGTCTTGAATGTTGTCTGTTACAAAGTATCCAGAACGGTCGGACAGGGCTCCCGGACAAACTGTCTTGAATGTTGTCTGTTACAAAGTATCCAGAACGGTCGGACAGGGCTCCCGGACAAACTGTCTTGAATGTTGTCTGTTACAAAGTATCCAGAACGGTCGGACAGGGCTCCCGGACAAACTGTCTTAAATGTTGTCTGTTACAAAGTATCCAGAACGGTCGGACAGGGCTCCCGGACAAACTGTCTTGAACTTTGTCTGTACCAGACTAGTCAGAGGGCTCGGCCATAGCCCGCTGATCGAAGATAACGTGTATCACGGGCACCATTGAACACATCCCGAGAACCAATCAGCAAGGTGTGCCATAGAACACCAAGAAGCATGCTTCCAAACCACGGGTGAGAAATCTTTTTTTCTAAAGATGAGTCCAGAGTTTAGTAAAGCTGTAGACAGACACAGTCCATCCACTCCACACCACAAGAGGATCACGTGACTCAAGAAATTATGTAGCTTAATTCTAGTTGAAAGTGTTAGATAATAGAAAATGGGATCTGGGTTAATTCCAGAGGTTCCATCTACCGCATGCTGAAAGCCTTTGTATAGTAAGATTAGTAATACATAGATTAATTAATAATGTTGTAAATGATTAGATTATGCAATACATGAATTACATTGTGTTTTTATATTCAAATAAGTTTTAGTGGTTTCTATGTTATTGTGTGGAAAGAGTAACTCGTTGAAGAGAAATGTGGTGAAACTGTAACATGATGAATAATTGTGACCAGTGGTCTCGAGGTAAGGTGTCCGCCTCAGGTGCCGAAGATCGGGGGCTCGAATCACGGTGTAGACCGGGATTTATTTACGTGGATCGTCTGGTAAAAATTCCTCTGATCTCTGGGTAGTCAGATCGGACTCCAGTGCTCAGTGTCGAGCACATTAAAAAATATCTTTGGCAGAAATCGAAAAGAATAAGCCTAACAGCCGCTGCCCGAGCAAAATTCAAAAATTCAAGTTAAAAATCTACCCAAATTAGTTGTACCTTCCCAGGCCTAGTACGCCGCAGGAAGTTATAAATACCTAGAACGTATAGCCGAAGTCTTCGGCTACTTGGAAACTGGCATTAAACATGCCAGTTTGAATACCAGGATTCCAAGTATTCTAAGATAATAAGCTACCAGTCGAGCTGACACTATTGTTCGTTTAATATTCTTATAGCTGATTGTTTATATTCTTATAACCGTTTGGTTTGAATTCTTGTAGCTGATTCTTTGATTTAAATTATTATAGTTGACAATATTTTTAATATTTTTATAGTTGATTATTTTTTATATTCTTATAGCAGATTGTTTTATATTCTAATAGCTGATTGTTTTATATTCTAATAGCTGATTGTTTTAAATTCTTATAGCTGATTGTTTTACATTCAAATAGATGATCGGTTTATATTATTATAGCTGATTGTTTTATATTCCTATAGATGATTGTTTTATATTCTAATAAATGATTGTTTTATTTTGAAATAAACTATTCTTTTGTATTTTTACAGCTAATTGTTTTATATTTAATAAATTGCTTTCATATTATTATAGAAGATTTTTTAATGTTCTTATAGTTGAGTGCTTTATATTCTTACAGCTGTTTGGATGTCTTATAATCCATAAACTGATTACATGTTTTATATTCTTACAGCTGTTTGGATGACTTATAATCCATAAACTGATTACATGTTTTATATTCTTACAGCTGTTTGGATGACTTATAATCCATAAACTGATTACATGTTTTATATTCTTACAGCTGTTTGGATGACTTATAATCCATAAACTGATTACATGTTTTATATTCTTACAGCTGTTTGGATGTCTTATAATCCATAAACTGATTACATGTTTTATATTCTTACAGCTGTTTGGATGTCTTATAATCCATAAACTGATTACATGTTTTATATTCTTATTTTGATATTTGATACGGACGTTGCTGTTTGTTGATAGATCAGAAGCTTGTTTTCTCCCAATGATATTGTCACCTATGTTATTGCCTGCTGCGTTTAGTGAATTTTATATTCAATAATGAATGTACTTTTCCAGATCGGGCTCTCAGAATTCGATGAGCAATTAGCCAACAACCGAAAAATTATGTTACGCGCTATAATTATTGTTCTAGTTTTTTTTTTACATTACCTCTTTTTGTGCAGCAAGCCATGCTTAACAGTCTCTAAGCATATTTTGAGTTTAATTTGCATTTTATCTGTACTGAAGCTCCATACATTATCAGTGGGTCACATGCTTGTGTCCTTATTTCCTATATGTATAAAGAAAAACACGACGAAGAATGGCAATATTCAATTTACACGAATGGAAGGTAAGACGGTTAGGATAATGGTAAAGGTCTATTGTGCCCGATTTTAAAAAAAAATGCATTCGTTATTTATGAACGCTGTTTGAAAGGCGTTTTCAAGAATGATCAGGAATATGTAATTTTGTTTTGCTTTTTTTGTTAATTTTTTTTGCGTTCGCCTTATTTTCTCTAATCCCCAAGGCGGTGTTTGTTGCACTGTTTTTATTTTGCACCTGTCGGCCCAGTGCATCCGACTTCAGCATGCATTTTATGTAAGGGTCTGCTTCCTCCTGCATTTTCTAAGAGTTTGCTTCCCCGGGGTAACGGCCGGTACTGTGATGGGGATTGAACCCAGCAACTTCGGGTTGTGAGCCGTGCCACTTAACCACTATGCCACGCCGTCCCCTGTTATTTGTTTAAATTTGTTATGTTTAGTTTTTTAGGTGGCGAGAGGGTGGGAGGGGTAATGGATTTGATGGGAAGGGGTGGGGTTAGGGGCAAGGGTCTATTAACTGCTCACTAGTACTAAATTGGCGTGCCAGACACAAAGAGTTAAATAAAATAATATATATTAGGACACACTACATAGCAACAACAGCAAAAAACAGTAACAACAAGAAACCAAACAATATAATGGCCGTTGAAAGAGGCTAAGAAACAGCTCGGTTTCGTTCCGACGATAAAGAATGTTCTTTGTCACACGGAACTACCCATTGTCAAGATGGAGAAGCGTGAGATATTCTTAATGAACCAGCTAGTGTGGAGCTAAAGACATTCACGACATTCTTAATGAGCCAGCTAGTGTGGAGCTGGAGACATACACGATATTCTTAATGAGCCAGCTAGTGTGGAGCTGGAGACATACACGATATTCTTAATGAGCCAGCTAGTGTGGAGCTGGAGACATACACGACATTCTTAATGAACCATCTAGTGTATAGCTAGAGACATATACGACATTCTTAATGAACCAGCTAGTGTAGACCTGGAGACATACACGCCATTCTTAATGAACCAGCTAGTGTGGAGCTGGAGACATACACAACATTCTTATTGAACCAGCTAGTGTAGAGCTGGAGACATACACAACTTTCTTAATGAACCAGCTAGTATAGAGCTGGAGACATACACGATATTCTTATTGAACCAGCTAGTGTAGAGCTGGAGACATACACAACTTTCTTAATGAACAAGCTAGTATAGAGCTGCAGAGACACACGACATTCTTAATGAGCCAGCTAGTATAGAGCTGGAGACATACACGACATTCTTAATGAACCAGCTAGTATAGAGCTGGAGAGACACACGACATTCTTAATGAACCAGCTAGTGTAGAGCTGAAGACAGGCACGACATTCTTAATGAGCCAGCTAGTATAGAGCTGGAGACATACACGACATTCTTAATGAACCAGCTAGTGTAGAGCTGGACACAGACACGACATTCTTAATGAACCAGCTAGTATAGAAATAGAGACAGACACGACATTCTTATAGAACCAGCTAGCGTAGATCTGGAAAAAGACAGGACATTCTAAATGAACCATCTAGTATAGAGCTGGAAACTGACACGACATTCTTAATGAACCAGCCAGTATAGAGCTGGAGACAGACACGACATTCTTAATGAACAAGCTAGTGTATAGTGCGAGAGGTACACGACATTGAAAACTAGTCTTTTATGTACAATAATCAGTAAGCAGACCAGAACTTGAGTAGCACAGAAAAGTTTTAGAATTAAGAAACACGTATTATGTTAAATGTCGAATACGCTGACGGTGCAAGATAACATAGACGTCCAAGATGGTCATCATTAGCTTTTTTAATTTTTTCAGATGATAGTAATTGTGCTTTTAGCACAACGCCCGGGCAGAAATATAGAGACCATGTTTTGGCCATGCAGTATGGCCCCTCTCTCGGTCTGCCTTGTTTGCTCCAAGAGAATGGTGATACCAATACATTTGGAACAAGACAAGCTGCAGCGCAATGCTCTATCTGTTCTCCTGTCGGTGCTTCACTCCTAGACCAGCCGTCAATCAAGGCTAGGGGCCTGGTCTGCCATGCCACGACACTCAGCTGAGGTTGCCTTTCCTCGCGCTGGAATAAGGCATTGTATCCTCTTGCTTGTGCTACTTCGCACATCGTCGGTTATCAGGTGTGATAGACACTGACCAACTTTCAGAGTTATCAGAAAACAGGTTGCACAGCCATATCTGACAAAACCCGGCAATATATGCTAGTATCTTATCTGCAAGGCTTCAGATGGTTTGAAATCAGAGTTTTCCTTCTCCTAGATGAGCTGTCTTCCTAGCCCCATCTTCCTGAAACTACTGGTCTTAAGGCACCAGTTGCTCGCCTTTTACCATTTCTCCTGTTAGTCAAAACAGTTCTGCCAGGAGATGGACTTTATTGTCAGGGGCTATACGAGACGCACGCAATGGGAGCAGTTAGTTGGTGTTGAGAGTTCATCCTCAATCCCACTTCCGGCTATAACAACATCTAGAGCCAAGATGGTAACGAGTCGTAAAGTAAACAAGAAGTATTTTGTACTTGTCCCGATCTAATCAGGCTGAGTTTTTCACCGCTCTGAATGGATTTTATCTGACAGTGCAATGTAAGTTATTTCACCAAGTTCACATTGTAATCGCAGTGGAAACCCCACGTCGTTGGCCTGCCTGCTATAACACAGCTTGTCGGGTAAGACGTGAGGATAAGTTATGTTCAATATATTCCACCTGACCCTTGCGCAAGCAACTTAGCACTTGCATTAAACCATTCTTGGGATCAAGACGCTGAGCAGCGCATGAGCTGCAGTGGTCAGCGACCCATAGCTGCCTGCTAGTGTCAGGGCCAGCGAACCAGAGCTGCCAAGACCCTTCTACACCTCCACGTGGTGATCATGGATAACAGGCTGCAGCAGGGCAGACTGGCTTAGGAGAAAGGGATCGAAGAGGGAATGCTAACCCGGTACTCAAAAAATGCTAGCTAAAGTCGGATGTGTTGGACCGAAAGGTGCAAATGTCGCAGTCAAGCTGTGAACTACGACACAACGCATTACGTTCTCTGGACTACATTCTGCTACTTAAGCCCTTTCAGGGTTTGGTAGCGGGAGATTGAGAACGAACGCAGAAGAACGCAGAAGAACGTAGAAGAGGAAGAAACCATTCTGTCCTGGCTGATGAAGCGCGCCTCTGTTTCTCGTACCTGGAAAAGGTATTCGATAAGGCTTCTAGACTAAGCTCTTCAAATGCATGGAAAAGACGATTATTATAACACCCATATAGGCATGTAGAAACTACACTAAAACGGGAAATCAATAGTCATTGGAGTTCAAGACTAACAGTGGTGTAAAACAGGTCGACATTATATCGTTATACCTTTTCATACTACTCATGGATGCTGTCATCAAACGTTATAAGGAGATGACCAAAAAGTATTTGGTCTAGACCAGTCTTTATTTCGGAGATGAAGTTTGCCGATAACGTGGCCCTGATTACAAAATTAGAGGCACAGCTCCAAACCAACCTTCAAATCTGAAACGAGGAACTGTACAAGAGAGAGATGACAATTTGCAATTGTTTTAAAACCATGGTGGTCTCGAAAGAAAAGAAGAAACATCACATTATGCTGGATTGACAGTCTCTGGAACAGGTCAACCAGTTCAAATACCTTAGAGTTTGAACAGGCCAGGATGGGGGTATCAATAAAGACTTGACTGCCCCAGAAGCTGCAGCTGGAAACCTTTTTCGTGCCAAAAATGCAGGATTCCTCAGTAAAAGAGAAATAGATCAGAAAACTGAAATGGCTCTTCACCGGTCCGTCTATGTTCCAGTTTTGACCTACGGTTGTGAATCATTGGTAATGACAACAACCCAGAAAAGCCTTCTCTCAGCCTTTGAAATGAGATGTCTAAAAATGGTGGCCCAAGTAAAGGCTCAGTCAGCTGGGATGCCAATATGAGACATGGTCTATAAGAGAGCGTGGACTAGATTGGACCTAAGCCAAGAGAAAGACTGCAGCTAAAACAGTTTGTCGATCTTTCTGACAAACCTCTTCACCCCAGGGAAGACGAGCAGCGACTAAGCAAGTAATTTATCGAGCTGACATAATTAGTTGGATTTGTATTTCCGGTTTGATGTATTCTTATACAAATATTCGTTTACCTTAGCTGTTTTAATGTTAGATGTTTTGATTTCTTCAGTCCTTGATTATGGATATTTAGGTCGACACTATGGTACTCATATGTCACTACTTATCCGAGAGAATTTCTACAGGTATTACACAGGACATCAAATGTTGATGCAAGTCATGGCTCTGAAATAAAAGTAGCTATCCTTTAAAGGTAGCCGCGTAGCGCAGTAGTTAGGGCTCTGGCTTCGCATCTGAGTGGTCCTGGTTTTTTATTCTTCGTGTCCACCCAGCCTTAAATGGTTACCGGTTCATTAGTTTCCATGGTATAGTTTGTCCATTGTGGCGATGTCCTGATGAAAACGATGGATTTTGTAAGGACATATTGCAACACAGTTTGTGATACAGAAACGAACTGCCCTCAATCAGTTCCATGTAGTGTTCTGCCCTGCTGCTCTGGCATTATTGAAAACGTTAAATAAGGTTAGACGAAACGCTTCAGTTCGTGGATTTAAGGACCGAAAAAAGTTTTCTCTTGTGTTTTCGACCCACTGAGCCGAAGTAATTTGTCAGCAATGTACTTGAAAGTTCATCCATTACTGCATATTTATTTAACGAAGTTTTTCGTCACGTTGAGGTAAGGTGAGATAACAGAATCTCTGATGCCAGTATCTCTTAACTCGGCTGTTCCATTCACATACGAAACAGCAAAACTTCATACATATAAGATCGAGATACTAAGCAGTACATGTCAGAGACCCATAGTTGACTGCTAGCGTCAGGACCAGCGAACCAGAGCTGCCAAGACCCTTCTACACTTCCACGCGACGATCCTGGACACAGGCTGCAACAGAACAGACTGATAAAGGAGAAGGGATCGAAGAAGGAAGGCTAACCCGTACTCAAAAAAGCCTGCTGAAGAAGGATGTTTCGGACCGAAAGGTGAAAATATCGTAGTTAACTAGTAAACGACACAACGCATTCTGTTCTACTGACAACATCCTGCGACTTGCATGGTTAGGTAACGGGACTTTACGAACGAAGAAAAAGAAAAAGTGTTTTGATTGAGAAATCCTCCTCAGAGACAGTAATCTCGCTTAATAAAGTATGTGAATAGTTGCCTTTTTTGCGGGTCATGTTTGATTTCTAGAGCATTCGTTAAGGGCATCTATTTCGCAGCAGAACCTAAGATTATTTTGCTTACCGAATGATGAAACAAACTGCCCACGATTACTGCGAAACGAAATAACTCGAATTTTCTTTCAGAATATTCCATTGTTTAAGTCTTGATCCAAGTAACTCTGCTTTGACATTGGACAGCTCCAGATCGGCAACAAAATTGTTCAGTTTTTCTTGTGGGAGATTGTGGCGCAGATGACTAAACCGTGGCATCCGTATGATTAATCTAAGGACGCCGAAAGCTGCAAATAACTCGACATTGGTTCCCCTCGATCTTCATCGACTGAATCGATGGTAATTTAGCTTGGATGTTCAAGAACAGGAAGTTCTTCGGCGTGCGAAACGATCAGAGTCTCTGGTACGATATTATTCACTACTTTTTTCTCGATGAAACGAGTAGAAACTGGTGGAATCATGAAAAAGTAAGTCATTTGCGTGACATGACTCACTCCACGCCAATGAAAAATAGCAGCGCCACATGTTTACTTTTAAGTAGCTTACGAAGACTTCTTGAGCACGAATTGCAGCATATATGTATAGTGGGGCCAGCACAAACTGCAGCATATATGTGTGGTGGGCCAACACGAACTGCAGCATATATGTGTGGTGGGTCCAGCATAAACAGCAGCAAATATGTGTGGTGGGGCCAGCACAAATAGCAGCATATATGTGTGGTGGAGCCAGCATCTTGTCCTTGTCTCCAAATTTGTATCCGGTAAAAGGGTAATACGCAGTTTTCACTGTTTGAAATTATTATCCATTTCTGACTTGCAAAAGTGATTTTCTCGCAATTGTAACAAACGCTAGCTCCAATATTAGCACTGTTGCGAGACATCAGCACTGTTGACTTTACACTGCAGGGATTAATTTTGTTTTCCTAATAACGCAGGGGTAAATGGGAGTCGCTCAAACGACTTGTTGACCCTAGGAGACTCTGCTTACAATTAACGATTGCACCATTGTCGCCAGCGATCGTAATGCCGTGATGTAATGACTCAACTATATTGCATCAAAAAATTATGCATTGCTACCGGAGTTGTGTGTGACAGGTTAATGCAATACGACACAGTATGAAGAAAGAAAAACATAATTTTGAAATGGCTTCTGCAATGAGAAATGTGTGGTTCATACACAAACACCCATTGCGTTGCCATTTTCGCGTTTAGAAGAAATACATTAATAACGATTTGCTTGTTAAATCCAAAGGCAATTTGGATGTTGTTCAATGTTATTAAAACGCAGATAACTTTCTACTTTTGTCGGCAAAATCAGAAAGTATTTTGCCACCTGCTTACTGTTATGTGCTCAAAAAACATAATCTAAATTGGTTTAATGAATGTCTATTGAACAACTGTCAGCTGATCAATTACAAAGGCGGTGACATGTTTGCGTATGATTCTAACAGGTGTATGTATTTAACATGTAAAAGAAAAATTATGCTACTTAAACTGTGTGTTTGTGTGTGTGTGTGTGTGCCGGTGTGGTGTGTGTGTGTGTGTGTGTGTCTGTGTTTATAAAATGTGGATTATTTTCTAACAGACTTAAACAAACGTGCCAGTTAAATCATTTCACAATAGATAAAGTGATTTCAGCTGAGATAATAAATGATTCAATCTCTAAATCAAATCAGATTGTTCTTAAGCATATAATGCGACGTCCATGCAGTACATTGATGTCAAGATCCCCATGCAAAAAAGCTGATGAGAGAGAAAGAGGGCATTGGAACTACTTGTTAGAATTTGTGATGGTGATAACATCCTCTGCAACATTTTTAAAAGGGCTGCTAGAGAGAGTTCTGTTTGAATATAACCAACTCTGCGAAGATACGCTGAAAGAAACCGTTCCAGTGGTGATTGTCTTCTCATATTTTGTGTTGGATACATTTACTGATCGTTGGAAACTAAGGTAGACTTTACTTCAAGTTTCACAGAAGCAGTTGCCAGAAAAGACCGTGTTTATTTTAGTCCTACATGACCTTCACATGATACTCATCCTCCATGTTACAAATACGTTCATTTGGGCTGGAAGAATTTCCTTCCAACAGTCCACAGAATATCCTCGAAGTGATTGACAAGAGCTGGGAAGTAATAGTAATATTATTATGGATATACTGTACAAGAACAGCTGTGTGTCTTTTTTTGGGTGTGACAAGACTCACATCTAAAATACATTTTAAAGTGTTGTCAAAGGCAAAAGAGCTTTCGTCCTGCTAGTGGCGTCAACTAAAATAGCTGGCAACATTCCGAATGGAGGCTAATGGTACCACTCACTGTAAAAACTGGGTGACCATTAGATAAAACATTAACCTCTATCATGATAATGACAGGGAACGATGCAGCCATCATTCGAAACTTCAAACTGCTATCTGGGATGAGTCAATCATGACACCTAGACAAACGTTTAATGCAGTGCAACGTTTACTGCAGCATATAATGAACAAGTTGCCCTTTGAAGGGGAAATGTTATTGTCTGGCTGTACCTTTAGGCAACGTATGACAGTCAGCCCACGTTCACGCGGACCGGTGGGAGAAGTTTACACTTCTCAAACTAAAAACAAACGCTAGGAGAATTGCTACCTGCTACATTTGCTGGCTGTTGGAACTGCATAGAAAACTGTACAATATTCCGTGTTAAAGTGAGGACACGATATAAGTACGGCTGTATTTTACAACAACTAGTGAAGGTCTTTGAGGTATTTTAGAAGAGAAAAAAAACATGCCAATATTTATATAAGTGAAGATTCTGTTCATTGTAAAGATGAGCACTAGAGAAAAAAAAACAGGCCAATATTTATATTAGTGAAGATTCTGTTCATTGTAAATTACATTACAGAATTGTTCAACATTATCAGCCTTAGGAATGACGATGTATTAAATAAGTTTCAGGGATCAAGTTGCTGAGCAGCGCATGAGCTGTCGCTGTCAGCGACCTATAGCTTACTGTTAGCTTCAGGGCCAGCGAACTAGAGCTGCCAAGACCCTTCTACGCCTCTTCGCGGTGATCCTGGAAAACAAGCTGCAACAGAGCAGACTGGCTAAGGAAAATGGATCGAAACCCGGAACTCAAAAAAGGATTACTGAAGTCGTATATGTTGGTCTGAAAGGTGCAAATATCGCAGTGAAGCTGTAAATTACGACACAACGTATTCCGTTCTCTTGACTACATTCTGCTACTTAGATCCGTGTCAGGGTTTGGTAGCAGGAGATTGAGAACGAACGAAGCCAAGCCAAACCAAGCCAAATAAGCTTTCACATAAGGAGCTAAATAAATCTTTTGAGAAACGCTAATACAGATCATAGTTTCCGCAATGCAACCCGCTTAGAGGTGGCAACAATGAATGCTGTGAAACAATCCTACAGTTTAAAATTTAATAACAGTAGAGTGAGGCAGCGTGGCCCAGAGGTGGAACGTCCGTTTCACAATCCCAACGCACCTTGTTCGAATCCCGTCGCATTTAGTTTGGCATACACTGTGTTTTTTTTAAGGTATAATCGCTCCTCCGCGAAGGGAAAATGATGGCAGTCTACCGTACTGCACACATGCCAAGAAACGTATAAGAGCCTAATAGGTTGGCAGTTGTAAGTAGGACTTTTCTGCAAGGAAAGAACTTTCTGCAAAGGAAGAGTTTCACCCTGGGGGCAACTCTGCTCTCTTCTCTTACCTCCCCCTGTTTCATTTGATTCTGTCCTACAGTCACACTCTTGCACAACTTTCACACGTGGCCTCAGGGTGAGGCCCTTCCATTGCACTTTGGTTGAGCTAGCTTCTGAGGGCGCACAAACCTAGCATAGGTACATGCAGACGCACACATTCATCCAAGCACTGGTTTATGCGTCCTGATATCGCCCAATGGACTACGGTCTGGGTGGAAAATGGCGCGCCTCCGCCAGTAGAAACTAGGGAGCAAACATCTAAGCAACAACAACAGTTGTAAGTAGCGAGGTTCTGCAAATGATATGATACTTACATACTCAGTGTTGTGTCTCATGCTTTTTCTGGACTCGATTATGTGACGATTTGCAAGTTGTGCATTGTGTCGGTCGAAGGTAAGATTACTTAGTAGTTCTGAAATAAAACTGCATTTTACCTAAGCATCTACCGAATATTCCCTCTGTATTTGCTTCCGATCCTCAATAAAGAATAGCAGCACTCCACCTTTGTCTATCTATCTATCTATCTATCTATCTATCTATCTATCTATCTATCTATCTATCTATCTATCTATCTATCTATCTATCTATCTATCTATCTATCTATCTATCTATCTATCTATCTATCTATCTATCTATCTATCTTTCTATCTATAGATATATCTATCTAATCTATATGTCTGTCTGTCTGTCTATCTATCTATCTATCTATCTATCTATCTATCTATCTATCTATCTATCTATCTATCTATCTATCTATCTATCTATCTATCTATCTATATATCTATCTATCTACCTATCTATCTATACGGTGCATACGGCAGAAGCAAATGATCTCCAGTTGGAACGGTGTGACGCCACTGTTTTTTAGATCTGGTATGGTGCTGAGTCCCATAGCTGAGCCCTCTCGGATGATTGTTCTTCTGTTTCCTTGGGTCTCTCTCTTTTCCGAACGTCCCTTTGTGTCCATTCGAGTGCTTGCAATGGAAGACGGTTGTTGTCCATTCTAAGGAAATGTCCGATGTGTGTCCATCGTTTTCTTTCGGATGATTGTCGACACGTATATTTATTTTGTCTCTGTTCCTATCGAGTCATTAGTTATGAACTTGTCCCAGCGTATATTCAATAATTTTCTTAAACATTTATTTTCAAAGATATTGAGTTTGTTTTCCAGCCCATTTGTTGTTTTCCAGCTTTCACGTACATATGTCAGAACTGATGTTACGATTGAGTTGAATAGTCACCTTTATGCACGTTGTAAAATGCAACTGAAAAGCGCTGTTGTTGCTAGAAACCTCATCACTTGAACAATTTGCTACAGAAACAGCAACTGCAAAAGATAACCAAACGGATTTGTGCAAGCTTTCTAAAGGAGGTCAACTAGTGGTGACTCTGTGCTATAGCTGGAGTGAAAATAGACCAGAAGAAGATTCACTTCCGAATCTGATAGGGGACCATACACTAAGCTATTTGCATTTCCTAGGAGACGAACGCGAGTAGTACCACGTTTGTCTAGCAATGCCCGGCAAGAAATTGTCAGACAACAGAAGTCTGCTTGCAATGATGTCAGACAGTTTCCTTAACGGGTTTCCTATCCAACGTCAGACTTCTCCTCGCCTCTTTTTCTACCGTCGTTCTAACAGTTTCACACTATCAAAACAATTTTCACAATTTTATACCATTTCAGATCAGTACTTTGGAAGAGACTATTGCGAGACTAGTGTCTTTTTCTTTAAAAACAAAATGCCTGTTCTCTGCTGTCATGAATGGAGAACTGGGTTATTTCAGTATAAAACAAAAATGTTACGAGCCTGCGGTAGAACAGTGACTTCAAACTCGCGTCCCAATGGTGGTTCAGTGATTAGCGTTTTAATTTATGAAATGGAATAATAAGTTGACATTTTCATGTAGCGAGCTCTACAGGGTAGTCCATCGGTGATCGGTTAATATAATATTGGTTTTGTATTTAATGCCCGTATCATATTATTTGAAAATTGGATATCCACAAAATAAATAATTACACTTATTATAGCAATAATTGAATTCCAGATTGCAAATTTGTTGAACAACATCATTGTAAATTAAGTAATACTTTGTGTTTAGTGCATGTTAATAGCGGAACCAGCTGTTCAGACAACTTGTAGAGAGAGAGAGAGAGTGAGAGAGAGAGAGAGGGAGTGAGAGAGAGAGAGAGAGAACAAATAACACTAATATTTTTTAATTAACTGAAAATGTAATATTAAGGCTATTGTTTTTACTCCCTCTCAAAAGCAAATGCTATTGTCATGTCAATTACTGAAAAAATGTATGTTATAGTCAAAGACTGGGGGGGGACCATATTCTGTTGAGATGTTAATGGTTGTATATTTTATGTTATGGTTATAGATTGAGGGCACCATTTGCTCTAGTCATGTCAATTATTGCTAATTTATGTTATGGTTATAGATTGAGGGCACCATTTGCTCTAGTCATGTCAATTATTGCTAATTTATGTTATGGTTATAGACTAAGGGCACTATTTGCTGCTGCCATGACAATAATTGCATATTTTTATGGTCTGCCAATGATGAGGAGATTGTGTATTTACAGCAAGAATGCAGTAGTAAGAACACAGAGCATTGGAAGATATATGATATGGTAAGAATTGTGGTAAGGAAAAGGAAGATTGACAAATGTCGAAGCAGTTAGATGTAAACAAAGAATGTTTGCTTCGGAAAACAATTGCAAAGCAAGTATTTTTCTGGACTGGAAACATGTATAAGATACAACTGAAAAGAAAGTGAAGTAATAGGCAGTCCGGATGTCTTCTTCTTCTTCTTCTTCTTCTTCGTACGCAGTCAGACAGTAACCATTATTTTTTCGAAAAAGCGGCGGTCATCCTGAGGCTGTCGCCACTGCCATAGAGCTTGCCTTGCAGTTCCACTGGTGATGGCCACATCTGCTCTCTCTGATCCTCGTATGTCGGGCAGTTCTGCAGCAGATGTTCAGCGGTCATTTTACCAGTACCGCACGGGCATTCGTCGGTACACCCTATCTTCAATTTGTTGAATAGGTGGTACCTCAGTCTATTGTGGCCAGTGTGAAGTCTGAAGACAACGACCTGCTCTCTTCGGTTCAACTGGTAATAGGCATCGTTTTTGGTGTAACCAGTATGTTCGGTTTCCCATTTGGTCATGTTTCTGGCTTTGATAAGCCGTTTTGACTCTTCGTACGTCATACTGGTATCTGTTTGTGGTAGTCTTGCACCTTCTTTTGCCAGTCTGTCTGCCTCCTCGTTGCCTTGGATGTTGCAGTGTGATGGGACCCACTGTACCACTAGCCTTTTTGGTGCGGACTGCTGGCACAGTTTGCAGAGTGCTGCTCTTAAGTCATTAAGCTCAGTGTTTTTCTGGCTTTTTAGCGCTGTGACTACGGCGAGAGCATCTGTAAGCAGGACTATATGGCTTTCATTTTCTTTATGTGTCACAGTCCGGATTTGAACCACGGACCACCAGGTGACGAGAGCGTTAAGTTACAGTATACGACAAGTCAGACATCTCAAAACAGGGTCAACTCTCTCTTCCTCCGCCCCTTCCTGCCCTCTTTCTCTCTCTCATTTGTAACAAAGTACTCTTGTCACCTGGATGGATGTAGTTCTTCTTCTTCTTCTTCTTCTTCTTCTTCTTCTTCTTCGTACGCTGTCAGACGCTAACTTGAATTTGTTAGAAGAAAGCAGCTGCCATCCTGAGGCTGTCGACACTGCCATAGAGCTTGTCTAGTGTTGGCATTGGTGATGGCCACATGTGCTTTCTCTGGTCCTCGTATGTCGGACTATTTTGCAGCAGATGTTCAGCAGTCATTTTCCCTGTACCAGAGGTGTATTCTTCAGTGCCACCTATCTTCAGTTTATTGAATAGATGGTACTTCAGTCTGTTGTGGCCTGTGCGGAGTCTGAAGACCACGACCTGCTCTTTTCTGTTCAACTGGTAGTGGGCATCATTTTTTGTGTAGCCAATATGTTCTGTTTCCCATTTGGCCAAGTATCTGTCCCTAAAAAAACCTGTTGGACTCTTCGTAGGTCACACTAGAATATGGTTGTGGTAGTCTTGCACCTTCTTTTGCCAGTCTGTCTGCCTCCTTGTTGCCTTGGATGTTACAGTGGGATGGAACCCACTGTACCACTACTCTTTTTGGTGCTGACTGCTGGCATAGTTGACAGAGTACTGCTCATAAATCATTGAGTTCAGTATTTTTCTGCCTTTTTAGTGCTGTAACCATGGCCAGGGCATCTGTAAACAGGACTATCTGGCTTTCATTGCTTTCGCCTGTCAGCATTGCTTTTACTGCAGCCTTCAGTGCCTCTGCCTCCGCTCTGAAATTGCTTGAGAATTTTGAATGGATGTAGTTCGAATTCGGATTTCAATTTAATTGCTGTTGTATGTTTTCTGGGTACAGTTGCAGTAGTAGTAATAGTGCTAGTTGTAGTTGCAGTAGTAGTAGTAGTATTAGTAGTATTAGTAATAATAGTAGTGCTAGTAGTAGTAGTATTAGTTGTTGTATTAGGAGTAATAGTAGTTGTAGTAGTAGCAGTAGTCGAAGTGCTAGTAGTAGTAGCAAAAATAATAGTAATTGTAGTAGTCGTAGTAGAAATGCTGGCATAGTAATAGTAGTAATATAAGTAGTGGTAGCAATTGTAGTAATTGTAGTAATAGTAGTATTAGTAGTATTAGTAGTAGTAGTAGCAGTAGTAGCAGTAGTAGCAGTATAACTAGTATGTAATTGTTAATGTAGTAATGGTGGGGATATATTTAATAGTAAAATAATTGTAGTAGCTATAGTAGCATTTGTAGTAGTAGTAGTAGTAGTAGTAGTAGTAGTAGTAGTAGTAGTAGTAGTAGTAGTAGTAGTAGTAGTAGTCACGAGAGGTAAGACTAGAGTTTCTGCATCGCGAGTTACCTCCAGTCGTCTCGACCAATAGCCTTGCCTCTGTTCAAGTTAACTCGAGATCATAGAGTAAGATTGATGGTTCCTCACTATATCCAAATACAGTGCACATCCCATTATAAAGACAAAACCGTCTAATGTTGTGGTCCTAATCGCTTCGCTTTGGCAATAACTTAGTAGTATTAGTAGTAGTGGTGGTGGTAGTAGTAAAATAATAAGTAGTACAAGTAGTAGTAATAGTAGTTGTTGTTGGTGTTGTTGTACTACTCGTATAAATAACAGTACCAGCAGTATTAGTAGTAGTAATAGTAAACTTGATAGTAGTAACGATAGTAATAGTAGTAGTAGTTATAGTAGCAGTATTAGTGGTAGTTGTAGTAGCAGTAATATTAGTAGTTGGAGTAGTAGTTGTAGAAGTAGTAATAGTAGTTGAAGTAGTAGGGGTAGTAGTAGTTATCAGTAGCGGTGGAAAGCTTTTTATTAAAGACATTGATGGGGGAGGGGGGGGGGTGATGATAATAGATATAATTTAGATCTAGGCGAAATGAGCGATGAGTTACCAGATCGAATGTGAAAGTATCTCCTGCAGATCCTGGATCATATGTCTTGGGTGAGCGATATACCCTTGACTCGGGCTGTCAGGATCTTCGGTATTGATAAATGTGGGAAGACCGACGCAGCAGTCTCTGGCCTGGGCACGCCACATGCCTCTCCCAGCGGTCTCTGTCAAACGCTGGTATCTGCTTTCTTGTGTGATTGGCGGCGAGTCAGACAAATTGTGAATCATGTGGGCCAGGAGTGATTTGGGAGAGGGATATGTTGGATCACGTTTCTGCAACATAGACCAGGAAGGAGCCTACGATTGTAAATGGAAGATGTATGAGGTCAACGATAGTGGTAGCATATTATATTCCAACACAACTAAACAGATTAAATATGCAACTTTATATACATACATATTCAAATCTACATACACATAAGGTTTAGAAGAAGCTACGAGGTGTGTTCAGAATGAAACCGGACCAAACTGCAACAAGTGAACATACGTACGATGCGCATGATGACGTCACTTCTGATGTAAAAAGCCCATACCAACCGTCAAATTTGCAAAATGTCCTTATCCTCCGACTCATAGTTTCCTCAGCAGACTGTTAAAAACATGGCGGGTGTGATATGGACTCCGTCCAGAGTTGATCAGCGAGCGGTGATTTAGTTTCTAGAAGCCGAAGGGTGTCGACCAGTTGACATTCATCGCAGAATGCAGGCAGTGTATGGTGACAAAAGTGTGTCGAAGACAACAGTGAGGAACTGGACAGAGATGATTAAAGAAGGACGTGAGTTAACGAAAGATTTTCCGAGACCAGATCAGGCCAATATTGTTGCATGAACTCAGGCCCTTCTTTAAACATGGTTGTCCAGGTTTAGTTTTGTTAAGATGAGGGTTGCAAATACAGTAGGGAATGAACTATCAGCAGCAAGCGACTCATAGCTTGTTTGTTTCTTAGATATTAGCCTCACTAGTTTCTACTGGCGCATCCTTTTCCACACCAGACCGTAGTCAACTGGGCCATATCAGTACGTATGAACCAGTGCTCAGATCCATGAATGTATCTGTATGTACCTAACCTAGTGTTTCAGTGATACAAAAATGTTTCCTATCATGTGTTGATCCCCTTGTTAATCCTTCTTGTCGTTGGTAGTTGGTCTCCAATAATGTTATTTTTTTAAATGTTATTGGTAAAGTATTGCTACTGGATATGCTTACTTTGAATTCCAGGGATTGTGTGATAAAAATTTGGGAATGGGTATTTTTATTGTAGGTACACCACACATTTTATTTTAATTTTTTTATAAAGTTGGTATGGACCTTTTTTCACAAAACATATATTTGAAAAATATAGTGAGATTGCAATGAAATGAAATGGATAACGGTGATTTATGAAATGGAATGATTATGAAGATTAAAAAAACACATATAAGCTTTACAACAATGAAAACAGAACAATGTTTAAGTAAAATGAATGATTATAGTAATTCCGGATGGCACGATGATCAACTGCGATGACTTCTGTTCGTCTAGTTTTTGTATTTCCGGTCACTGCTCACTCTGGTGTTTTCATACCAGTCATGTGTTAAAAATTGTTCCAGATGTTGGAGACTTTCTGACTTTTGAAGCACACTTGAAGACTTCTTCTTCTTCTTCTTCTTCTTCTTCTTCTTCTTCTTCTTCTTCTTCTTCTTCTTCTTCGTTTGTCCCACTGCTCTTACCTTACGGCGTCGCAGAGAGGGGGGTATGCGTAGATTTCTGTTTTGCGCTAGGAGGGAGGCTTGTGTGGTTGTCATATTGAACTTTTGGAGAGTTTCCTTGACCCCTTTGATCCAACGACGTCGTGGTCGCCCTTTTGCTCGAGGACCATCCACCTTCAAGAAATATGATTTCGCTGCTGGTTGTTCATAATGCATTCTAATCAGATGCCCGAACTACTTTACCCTCTGCGCTTCAATATAGTGGTATACTGGTGTAGTCCCCACTATTTTTCTAAGTGCGTCGTTACTGATCAGTAACGACGCACTTGAAGACAACCCACTGCAATTGGGTCCTCGGAGATCAATTGTGGTTGGGATGGATAGTCATCATTTGTATTTGTAGGATGGTGGAAGGTGGATTCAGTGGACATCGGAGGAGGAGGGTGTGGGTGGATTCTTTGGACATCGGAGGAGGAGGGTAGAATGATGACTTAAATAGGTTTGGACAGAGATTGCTGCTGGTTCTTGTCATCTCATTGGTTGCTTGCATCGGGGTCAGGGAACCGAGCGGCGGTTCTAGAAATCGACTAGTGTAGTCTGGACAAGATAGTACGTTTCGTAGTGGGAATGCAAACACTGTACCAAAAGACCAGCTGAAAACAGAGTGATGAGCCGAAAGGCACATATATAGCAGCTTCGCTGTAAACTATGATACAACGTCACATTGTCCTTTTCTGGTCGAAATTCCAATAAGAATTTTTAGTTAAGAATTAACATGTAATATTATTTATTGTTTGCGTGGTGTCAAATGTGCATTGTGTTTGACTTGCTTTGTTCCTGTAAAGTTGTACGAGCGTATTTTTGTTTTGTTTGAAAATTGCTCACACGCATGTTGTTATTCGAGGTTCCATGTGCCGAGGTAACTCCTGATACTCAATGTGCTGAGGTAACTCCTGATACTCAATGTGCTGAGGTAACTCCTGATACTCAATGTGCTGAGGTAACTCCTGATACTCAATGTGCTGAGGTAACTCCTGATACTCAATATGCTGAGTTGAGGTAACTCTTGATGCTCCATGTGCTGAGTTGAGGTAACTCCTGATGTTTCATTTGCTGAGTTGAGGTAACTCCTGATGACGTTTCTTTGGGAGAGGGTCACACTAGCTCTTTTCACATACCAAGATGTACTTCATGAGGTAGACTGCAAATCTACTGGCTGTAGTACAACGCAAAGCTCCTCAGTAAACTCGCCACTCGGAGAGCACAGATTGCTGGCCAAACCGCTGTGAAGCAGCGTTAACCAGAAGCACGAACAAGAACGCGATGTGGCGTCTTGATCACAACGCTTTGGACATGACCCTGATTACTCTTTGCTTTTCTATAAATAATGAAGTAACAGGCGAAACCGAAAGGTTGTGTCTTTAGCAAAACAGATACAATTGCAGCCTGGCCAATCCCATAGATGTTTAGTGTCTTTCAGTAACTGGAAAATAGTATATAAATTGATTGTTCGTGGGGATCAAGATGCTGAGCAGCGCATGATCTGCAGTGGTCAGTGGCCCATAGCTGACTGCTAGCGTCAAGGCCAGCGAACCAGAGCTGCCAAGACCCTTCTACACCTCCACGCGGTGATCCTGGATAACAGGCTGCACCAGGGCAGACTGGCTAAGGAGAAGGGATCGAAGAGGGAATGCTAACCCGGTACTTTAAAAATGCTTGCTGGAGTCGGATGTGTTGGACCGAAAGGTGTAAATATCGCAGCCAAGCTGTAAACTACAACACAACGCATTCCGTTCTCTGGACTACATTCTGCTACTTACCCTTTCAGGGTTTGGTAGTGGGAGATTGAGAACGAAGAAGAAGAAGAAGAAGAAGAAGAAGGAGATTGTTCGTGTAGCCGACTTGGTGTACACATTCCTTGTCCGACCTCTCTGATATCCCTTCCTGCTCGTTATACATCACGCCGCAACATTGACAGATAACGGTTAGAATAACTAAACAGACTGGCAGTAAACAAACACAACGAAACCTGCAAAGAAATATAACAGCAATTCTATATACTGTTCGCTCAGCCTAATCTCGAATTTGCTCTCACATCTAGCGCTAAATGGAATGCTCTTACCTTACGTGGGTTTGAGTGGTTAGGAGATTCCAAGTAGGATGGATGAAAAATATTGTAAATTTTGGGGTTTTGGTATTTGACGATCTTAAATTGTGGTTTCAATAGTTCTACAAGTTGTGTAGCAGTTTCCGGGCAAACATTATGCACATGTCGGAGAAGGAATGATTAAAAGATGTATTATGTAACTGTGCACGTCTGTATCTGAAAAATAAGGCCCTAATGATGTCATATTCTGGCTTATAATAATTATCAGCGACACATGATGTATGTTTCTGATTTAAGATAACTATAAGTGACACACCATATCTGTTTCT
This sequence comes from Ariolimax columbianus, assembly GCA_036924085.1. Taxonomy (NCBI): domain Eukaryota; kingdom Metazoa; phylum Mollusca; class Gastropoda; order Stylommatophora; family Arionidae; genus Ariolimax; species Ariolimax columbianus. The sequence goes on from JAVGWX010000001.1 coordinate 50,726,964, forward strand.
GATTTAAGACAACTGTCAGAGACACACCATATCTGTTTCTGATTTAAGACAACTGTCAGAGACACATCATATCTGTTTCTGGCTGATGGCAACTGTTAGTGCCACAAATCATATGTGTTTCTGGATGATGGCAACTGTCAGTGACACAAATGATGTCTGTTTCTGGCTGATGGCAACTGTCAGTGCCACAAATCATATCTGTTTCTGGATAATGGCAACTGTCAGTGCCACAAATGATGTCTAGATTTTATCATTTCTCTACGTGTTGGAAAGATATATATCTAAATATGGCGTCTGTTATTAGTATATATTTGGTATTTTGCATTATTGTTACTTTGTCAAACCTGGTCTATCCTTCCGTCGAGTTTTCCTATTATCGTATTTTAAATCTGGTATTTAAGTTCTAGAAACGTTATCTGTTTACCTTGTAGGGAAAATGAGTTTTTATAACTTACAGATTACAAATGGAAAAAGATGAATGAGAAAGAAAACCAGAAAAAGTTAATCAGACGAAAAAAGCAGAAACAAATATGTTATTGACTTGATCACTGTGATTCAGCCTGATTCCATGCTCATGAAGTTACCTTGGTACTTTGGGGATTAAAGTGTCGATCACCACCTCGTTGATAAGGCTGCTATTTTCAAGAGCGCGAAGTAAGCTCCCGTATTTTAGGGTTCGTAGTTTCCATCCGCACCTCGTTGACCAGGCAGCTATGACACATGTGTTCCTAGAATCAGTACGCAGACGAGAGAAGTGTTTTAGTTAGTTTGTTTCACCTTCACACTGATGTAACTTTTGGATCGCTTCTCTGTGCTCTGGCAGACTCGCTCGAACTCCTGTCCCAGTACTTCGAAAAGAAAGCATAGTCCAGTGGATACTAGCCCACTGCAACATCCCAGTCAACGAGGAGGCCGATACATGTAGGTTTAGGTGACATTCTTATAGATTTAGTTGACATCCTTATAGGTTTAGGTGACATTCTTATAGGTTAAGGTGACATTCTCATAGGTTTAGGTGGCGTTCTTATAGGTTTAGGTGACATTCTTATAGGTTTAGATGGCATCCTTATAGGTTTAGGTGACATTCGTATGGGTTTAGGTGACATCATTATAGGTTTAGGTGACATCCTTATAGGTTTAGGTGACATTCTTATAGGTTTAGGTGGCATCCTTATAGGTTTAGGTGACATCCTTATAGGTTTAGGTGATATTATTGTAGGTTAAGGTTATATTCTTGTAGGTTTAGGTGACATTCTTGTAGGTTTAGGTGACATTTTTGTAGGTTTAGGTGACATTCTTGTAGGCTTAGGTGACATTTATAGGTTTAGGTGACATTATTGTAGGTTTAGGTGACATCCTTATAGGTTTAGGTGACATCCTTATAGGTTAAGGTGACATTATTGTAGGTTAGAGTGACATTCTTGTAGGTTTAGGTGACACTATTGTAGGTTTAGGTGACATCCTTATAGGTTTAGGTGACATTCTTATAGGTTTAGGTGACATTATTGTAGGTTAAGGTGACATTATTGTAGGTTTATGTGACATTCTTGTAGGTTTAGGTGACATTCTTATAGGTTTAGGTGATATTCTTGTAGGTCTTATGTGATCATCTTGAAAGTTTTAGGAGACATTCTTGTAAGTTTAATGTGACCTTCTTAAAGAATAAAAAGTAACTACGTGTATTATAACACACACACACACACACATTTAAGAACGTGTACATACACACGCGCACACACATACGCGCGAACAAACACAAACGTGCATGCACACCTACGCACTCACACACGCACACTTACACGAACGTCAACACATAGCTATGCACACACTCACTCAAACACACACGCACATAACGCGCGCACACACACACGTATATACTCACACATACGTACTCACAAACAGGCACACTCAAACGAAATCATGTACATTAACTATCTCAGAACAATGAGCTTTATACATTCTCAGCTTAATGAGTTGGCTCTGAAACAATCATAAATAATTTCAGTATAAATATCTACATAAATCAAGATAAGATTTATAATCACCACAGCAGGCTACGTTCTTTCTGCATCCGCCCCTCCTAATATCCAACCGCATTCTGCCTGCGACAGATCATATAAACGTGAACACGCCACATAATGAATTAACTTATTGTGCTTCTGCGCTCGGAATCTGACGCCATAGAAGATAAGTTCTCCATCCCAGAACTCGTTAAACCAAATTTGTTTCTCAGTTAAGCTCGCCGTCGCCAGACAGCCGCGATTTGTTACCAGCGGCTCATAACCATAGACACGGTGTTCCTCTAGGCTTCCGATACTTGCCGCAAAAGGAGTCTTGAACGTGACAACGTCAAATATTGATATCAAGATAAATGACCAGAGGTGTTAATATCTCGCCGCGTTTGTAGCGGGAGATGGAGAAATAATTGGCCCACTCTCGATATTGCTGATTCCAAGCGGCTTATTCTACAGCAAACACCAATAGGACCTGACGGAATATTATTTCATTGTAACGTGGGATACTCAGGGGATGAATTTCTCGATGTTTGACCGCATCGGGTGCTTTTATGGCGTCACCTAACCACTGTATTAAATATCATGGTGATCAAACATTGCGGCGATCAGATTTGCAGCTGATGTTTATCACACTCTTATGACTTTGCATTCCCTGTTTTTTATAGACGATTTTATGCGCTAGGTTAAGCAGTCGACATCAAATCACTCCGGAAAGACTCATAGGTACTCAATCTTTGTCACCATATGTCACAATGTATGGCTACTGATGGTTCATGTAACTGATTTATTGTACCAGCGAGTCACAAAAACATGTTACTGCAGAAGTTACTACTACGCGAGCGTGTGGGGAGCTGTTGTTAGGCAGTGTTGGCTACATTTTTCTTAGAGGATAGTTAAACTGGGATAAACAACTAGATACAAACACGGTACATAAACTGGGATAAATAACCAGATACAAATACGGTAACGATGAACTGGGATAAATAACCTGATACAAACACGGTATATAAACTGGGATAAAAAACCAGATACAAACACGGTACATAAACTGGGATAAATAACCAGATACAAACACGGTACATAAACTGGGATAAATAACCAGATACGAACACGGTAACGATGAACGGGCATAAATAACCAGATACAAACACGGTACATAAACTGGGATAAATAACCAGATACAAACACGGTACATGAACTGGGATAAATAACCAGATACAAACACGGTATTTAATCTGGACAGAAATAACCAGCTACAAATACAGTATTTATGCTGCACATAAATATGTAGATACAAAGATAGTATTTAACTTTTACAATCTGGAATATGTTGGCCGCTGGAGACATACATTCTTGCAATAGAAAACTATCATTAGAAAGTACAGGTACATTAAACAATTTAGACAAACTTTGTATTGAAAAAGTTTTCAGTATAACTCGTATCCGACAATTGCTCAAGCCAATTTATCAGCTTTATGGCATTGTAAAAAAGTTTGAGCGATAGTATGTTGGCTCTGCCGGAGTGAACAAATTAAACATTTACTTCAAACTGTTATTTTTCACCGTCATATCAAATATCTTATTTTATGAAAAATAAACTGTTTAGGTATAAAATATCATTATTATTAAGGTGTATTTGAAATCAAGTAATTACGAACAATCAGCTGGGGTTCATTGGGGGAAACGGAAATGGGATTTTACAGAAGAATGTTAAAAACATCATTGATTAAAAAAAAAAGCTAGTAACGTGATTTGGGAGGAAGCACAGCCACAAAGACAGTTTATGGTAGAAATCAGAACACGGCACTCATACTTTTTCATGTATGTCATGAGAAGAGGTGAGGTGGAACACACGGTGACAACTCACAGAATCGCGAGCAAGAGGGACAGAGGGAGACTAAGAGAGAAAATATTGGACAAATTGAAAGGCATGGCATGGGAGACGATCAACGGCTGAACTGATAACCGACGTACGTGATAAGATGAAATGCCGTCCATGAGCACCAAAGCCAAGCGACAGATCACTAGGTGATGATGATGATGATGTCTGAAATCATTTATTTTCTGTGCATTATCTATTTATACTTTCATGCGGCAAATTCTTGGCATTTGAAAATGTTGTTAGCTATGAAATCGTTAAGTAGGCATAACAGTGTGCCATATGTTGTAGTTAGCTGAAAGCATACTACAGGAAATGTCATCTGTTAGTTAGTTATTTAGTTTAGTTAGTTTAGTTAGTTAGTCGTCGTATCATCTTCCATACACGGGGAACAAGTCCGTAAGCCCTCATCTCTCATCCTCAGTATCTCCGTCAGCACGTGATGACTGACAGTTCTGGTTCGGTGCTGGTTATTATATGTCCTCTGTTTTGTGCTTTATTATCCTTCCTCTTTTTCAAGATTCAGAACCAAATCTCTAACAACTGGTCCGACAATTCTTGTCAATCATGACACAAATCCTACCTCACGTGACCAAATGATAATTGGACATCATTATTGGGCTGCCTGGTCTGTCTAATTCACGTCAGCCCCGGGGTGTCTGTAAAAGGAGCCAATTAGAGGGCATTAGAGAGCCCCAATTCACAAACTGGGTGTCAGGAGAAAAGCTGATTCCCGTGGCACTGGTCAGAAGGAAGCTTCATTCTACGTCCGGTTACAATAAATATGTGATCCCTACTCGATATAAGCAACGTACGGACACGTTATTGATGGAAGCAGTCGCACACTGGTACGGCCAACAGCGCTTCTTTTGCGATGGCTTATTGGACATTCCGTCTTCTACTACAGCAAACCTACACACAAATAAAAGATAGCTAATCAACTTGGGCTGACTAAGCTAACAAACAAGCGACAAAATATACGCACAAAACCAGTGAGGACAAGTTGACGTTTCTGTACAATTTAAGAGGATTGCGAGTTACTGCTCAATCACTACAAACTGTAACGTTTATGGAAGACTATAGAAATGGGGTTGGGTGAGGGGGGGGGGGAGAGAAAGAGAGAGAGAGAGAAACAGAGAGAGAGAGAGGGATTGTAAGTGTGTGATATTTGTAAGAGAGCGAATGAGACAGGCAATAGTAGAAATATTAGTGGCAGTAATAATAGTAGTAGCAGTAATAGTAGTAGTAGTAGTAGTAGTAGTAGTAGTAGTAGTAGTAGTAGTAGTAGTTGCCCATTGTGAACGAAGATGGCGTCAGCATCAGAATTGAATGAACAGACGTGGCCTCGGATTGGTCTGTATGTGGATGGACATTCCTATCCTGAATCTGCACAATCTATCGCACGAGGAACACACGCGGACGGCGATAGTAGCCACGCATTCCTGCGTGTCAACCTTTCGTGGGGGGGGGGGGGTGGGGAGGGGGCGTTCTCGTCTCTCCATCACTGCATTGGAGGTTCTCTACTTAACGAGAGGAGCACCGTGTGTGATTGCAAAGCATCAATTTGAGCTGTCTAACGTAAATTACCCCCAAAAGGTCTTTCCAAGTTTCCATTACATCCTAGTTGGGTACCTTGTCCTATGATTGGATCAGGAGCAGCCGGAGCATACAACCCACGTGAAAGTAATTGCGCCGAATGGTATGTACAACATAGGTACATGAACGATGGCACAGCATACCTGGATCTCGGTTGCCACATTGATACCTCGTCGACTCAAAACTCTTTCGCGTAGGGGGCCAAATGCGGTGCTGACGCTGCAATTATGTTGTTGCTTTCAGAGTCTATACATACATCTCTGTTTAGAGTGTTCCACGGATATTTAAATCCATACACCAGCTGTACAAGTTGGATATGCACTGTTAAGTTATGCACTGTTAGTTCGCGGTAGAGTTCCCTTGGTTCAAGAAAGGAACAGAACATTAATCCTTTTTCTATTTATTGTGAGATCAAAACGTGAGCATGTACTTGAAAACGCGTCAATAGTGGACTGCATGTCCTTCTCTGAGCTAACAGTCATCAACATATAGGTGGTCATTATGGATCGCAGCGCCTCAAATTGAACCACCCCCGCCCGTACATCCTATGGTTTATGTGGAAGCCCCCGCTCGTACATTATGTGACTGATGTAGAAGACCCCGCCCGTACATCCTGTGGTTTATGTGGAAGCCCCCGCCCGTGCATCTTGTGGTTTATGTGGAAGCCCCCGCCCGTACATCACGTGGTTTATGTGGAAGCCCCCGCCCGTACATCATGTGGTTTATGTGGAAGCCCCCGCCCGTACATCCTGTAATTTATGTGGAAGCCCCCGCCCGTAAATCATGTGGCTGATGTGGAAGCCTGTAGCTGTTTTTTTTCCACAGCATTGCTGACAACACCTTAGTGAACAATGTGGGTGCGAAAACACATCCCTGCTTCACCTCATTTGTTACTGAAGTGCTTTGGCAGCTCTCTCTCCATTCGGACTGGCGCCATCATGTCGACATGAAACTGGCTCACTTCTATTTGGCCATAATTTACCACAGCCCGCTGCTATTTACAGTGTCAAAGGCCTTGGTCTAAGAAGGCTATGTACAGGTTGCCATGCTTTTTTCTTGGTACTTTCTCTGAATTTATTGTAATGGAAATATCATATCGGCTGCTCCATCACCCACCCGAAAGCAACACTGGCTCGCTGGAAGTAAAGCCGTATCCAGGTGGTCAATGATTAGGCGACTGAGTTAGACTCGAACCAGAACTTTACCAGCTATCGACAGTAGGGAGATACCGTAATGATTGTCGCAGGATTCGAGGTTGTCCTTTTGCTTGAACAGATGTACAATCGTGGAATCTTTCATCTCAAGAGAGACAGTGATAGAGACAGCAAGAAAGTGAGTGAAGAATTGTTATGAGAGCGTATATAAAAGAGAAAAAAAAAGCGAGAGAGAGAGAGAGAAAAAGAGAGAGTGTGCGTGAAAATGAGTGAGACATTGAAACAGGGATAAGAAGTGAGTGAGACAGTGTGACACAGATAATAAGGGAGTGAGACAGTGTGACAGAGATAATAAGTGAGTGAGACAGTGTGACAGGGATAATAAGTGAGTGAGACAGTGTGACAGAGATAATAAGTGAGTGAGACAGTGTGACAGAGATAATAAGTGAGTGAGACAGTGTGACAGGGATAATAAGTGAGTGAGACAGTGTGACAGAGATAATAAGTGAGTGAGACAGTGTGATAGGGATAATAAGTGAGTGAGACAGTGTGACAGAGATAATAAGTGAGTGAGACAGTGTGACAGAGATAATAAGTGAGGGAGACAGTGTGATAGGGATAATAAGTGAGTGAGACAGTGTGACAGAAATAATAAGTGAGTGAGACAGTGTGACAGAGATAATAAGTGAGTGAGACAGTGTGACAGAGATAATAAGTGAGTGAGACAGTGTGACAGAGATAATAAGTGAGTGAGACAGTGGGTTTGACAGGGATAATAAGTGAGTGAGACAGTGTGACGGAGATAATAAGTTAGTGAGACAGTGTGACAGAGATAATAAGTGAGTGAGACAGTGTGACAGAGATAATAAGTGAGTGAAACAGTGTGACAGAGATAATAAGTGAGTGAGACAGTGTGACAGAGATAATAAGTGAGTGAAACAGTGTGACAGGGATAATAAGTGAGTGAGACAGTGTGACAGAGATAATAAGTGAGTGAGACAGTGTGACAGGGATAATAAGTGAGTGAGACAGTGTGACAGAGATAATAAGTGAGTGAGACATTGAAACGGATAATAAGTGAGTGAGACAGTGTGACAGAGATAATAAGTGAGTGAGACATTGAAACGGATAATAAGTGAGTGAGACAGTGTGACAGAGATAATAAGTGAGTGAGACAGTGTGACAGAGATAATAAGTGAGTGAGACATTGAAACGGATAATAAGTGAGTGAGACAGTGTGACAGAGATAATAAGTGAGTGAGACATTGAAACGGATAATAAGTGAGTGAGACAGTGTGTCAGAGATAATAAGTGAGTGAGACAGTGTGACAGAGATAATAAGTGAGTGAGACAGTGTGACAGAGATAATAAGTGAGTGAGACAGTGTGACAGGGATAATAAGTGAGTGAGACAGTGTGACAGAGATAATAAGTGAGTGAGACAGTGTGACAGAGATAATAAGTGAGTGAGACAGTGTGACAGAGATAATAAGTGAGTGAGACAAAGTGACAGAGATAATAAGTGAGTGAGACAGTGTGACAGGGATAATAAGTGAGTGAGACAGTGTGACAGAGATAATAAGTGAGTCAGACAGTGTGACAGAGATAATAAGTGAGTGAGACATTGAAACGGATAATAAGTGAGTGAGACAGTGTGACAGAGATAATAAGTGAGTGAGACATTGAAACGGATAATAAGTGAGTGAGACAGTGTGACAGAGATAATAAGTGAGTGAGACAGTGTGACAGAGATAATAAGTGAGTGAGACATTGAAACGGATAATAAGTGAGTGAGACAGTGTGACAGAGATAATAAGTGAGTGAGACATTGAAACGGATAATAAGTGAGTGAGACAGTGTGACAGAGATAATAAGTGAGTGAGACAGTGTGACAGGGATAATAAGTGAGTGAGACAGTGTGACAGAGATAATAAGTGAGTGAGACATTGAAACGGATAATAAGTGAGTGAGACAGTGTGACAGAGATAATAAGTGAGTGAGACATTGAAACGGATAATAAGTGAGTGAGACAGTGTGACAGAGATAATAAGTGAGTGAGACAGTGTGACAGAGATAATAAGTGAGTGAGACAAAGTGACAAAGATAATAAGTGAGGGAGACAGTGTGACAGGGATAATAAGTGAGTGAGACAGTGTGACAGAGATAATAATGAGTGAGACAGTGTGACAGAGATAATAAGTGAGTGAGACATTGAAACGGATAATAAGTGAGTGAGACAGTGTGACAGAGATAATAAGTGAGTGAGACAGTGTGATAGGGATAATAAGTGAGTGAGACAGTGTGACAGAGATAATAAGTGAGTGAGACAGTGTGACAGAGATAATAAGTGAGTGAAACAGTGTGACAGAGATAATAAGTGAGTGAGACAGTGTGACAGAGATAATAAGTGAGCGAAACAGTGTGACAGGGATAATAAGTGAGTGAGACAGTGTGACAGAGATAATAAGTGAGTGAGACAGTGTGACAGGGATAATAAGTGAGTGAGACAGTGTGACAGAGATAATAAGTGAGTGAGACATTGAAACGGATAATAAGTGAGTGAGACAGTGTGACAGAGATAATAAGTGAGTGAGACATTGAAACGGATAATAAGTGAGTGAGACAGTGTGACAGAGATAATAAGTGAGTGAGACAGTGTGACAGAGATAATAAGTGAGTGAGACATTGAAACGGATAATAAGTGAGTGAGACAGTGTGACAGAGATAATAAGTGAGTGAGACATTGAAACGGATAATAAGTGAGTGAGACAGTGTGTCAGAGATAATAAGTGAGTGAGACAGTGTGACAGAGATAATAAGTGAGTGAGACAGTGTGACAGAGATAATAAGTGAGTGAGACAGTGTGACAGAGATAATAAGTGAGTGAGACAGTGTGACAGAGATAATAAGTGAGTGAGACATTGAAACGGATAATAAGTGAGTGAGACAGTGTGACAGAGATAATAAGTGAGTGAGACATTGAAACGGATAATAAGTGAGTGAGACAGTGTGTCAGAGATAATAAGTGAGTGAGACAGTGTGACAGAGATAATAAGTGAGTGAGACAGTGTGACAGAGATAATAAGTGAGTGAGACAGTGTGACAGAGATAATAAGGGAGTGAGACAGTGTGACAGAGATAATAAGTGAGTGAGACAAAGTGACAGAGATAATAAGTGAGTGAGACAGTGTGACAGGGATAATAAGTGAGTGAGACAGTGTGACAGAGATAATAAGTGAGTGAGACAGTGTGATAGGGATAATAAGTGAGTGAGACAGTGTGACAGAGATAATTAGTGAGTGAGACAGTGTGACAGAGATAATTAGTGAGTGAGACAGTGTGACAGAGATAATTAGTGAGTGAGACAGTGTGACAGAGATAATAAGTGAGTGAGACAGTGGGTTTGACAGAGATAAGAAGTGAGTGAGACAGTGTGACAGGGATAATAAGTGAGTGAGACAGTGTGACAGAGATAATAAGTGAGTGAGACAGTGTGATAGGGATAATAAGTGAGTGAGACAGTGTGACAGAGATAATAAGTTAGTGAGACAGTATGGCAGGGATAATAAGTTAGTGAGACAGTATGGCAGGGATAATAAGTTAGTGAGGCAGTGTGACAGAGATAATAAGTGAGTGAGACAGTGTGACAGGGATAATAAGTGAGTGAGACAGTGTGACAGAGATAATAAGTGAGTGAGACAGTGTGATAGGGATAATAAGTGAGTGAGACAGTGTGACAGAGATAATAAGTGAGTGAGACAGTGTGACAGAGATAATAAGTGAGGGAGACAGTGTGATAGGGATAATAAGTGAGTGAGACAGTGTGACAGAGATAATAAGTGAGTGAGACAGTGTGACAGAGATAATAAGTGAGTGAGACAGTGTGACAGAGATAATAAGTGAGTGAGACAGTGTGACAGAGATAATAAGTGAGTGAGACAGTGGGTTTGACAGGGATAATAAGTGAGTGAGACAGTGTGACGGAGATAATAAGTTAGTGAGACAGTGTGACAGAGATAATAAGTGAGTGAGACAGTGTGACAGAGATAATAAGTGAGTGAAACAGTGTGACAGAGATAATAAGTGAGTGAGACAGTGTGACAGAGATAATAAGTGAGTGAAACAGTGTGACAGGGATAATAAGTGAGTGAGACAGTGTGACAGAGATAATAAGTGAGTGAGACAGTGTGACAGGGATAATAAGTGAGTGAGACAGTGTGACAGAGATAATAAGTGAGTGAGACATTGAAACGGATAATAAGTGAGTGAGACAGTGTGACAGAGATAATAAGTGAGTGAGACAGTGTGTCAGAGATAATAAGTGAGTGAGACAGTGTGACAGAGATAATAAGTGAGTGAGACAGTGTGACAGAGATAATAAGTGAGTGAGACAGTGTGACAGGGATAATAAGTGAGTGAGACAGTGTGACAGAGATAATAAGTGAGTGAGACAGTGTGACAGAGATAATAAGTGAGTGAGACAGTGTGACAGAGATAATAAGTGAGTGAGACAAAGTGACAGAGATAATAAGTGAGTGAGACAGTGTGACAGGGATAATAAGTGAGTGAGACAGTGTGACAGAGATAATAAGTGAGTGAGACAGTGTGACAGAGATAATAAGTGAGTGAGACATTGAAACGGATAATAAGTGAGTGAGACAGTGTGACAGAGATAATAAGTGAGTGAGACATTGAAACGGATAATAAGTGAGTGAGACAGTGTGACAGAGATAATAAGTGAGTGAGACAGTGTGACAGAGATAATAAGTGAGTGAGACAGTGTGACAGAGATAATAAGTGAGTGAGACAGTGTGATAGGGATAATAAGTGAGTGAGACAGTGTGACAGAGATAATAAGTGAGTGAGACAGTGTGACAGAGATAATAAGTGAGGGAGACAGTGTGATAGGGATAATAAGTGAGTGAGACAGTGTGACAGAAATAATAAGTGAGTGAGACAGTGTGACAGAGATAATAAGTGAGTGAGACAGTGTGACAGAGATAATAAGTGAGTGAGACAGTGTGACAGAGATAATAAGTGAGTGAGACAGTGGGTTTGACAGGGATAATAAGTGAGTGAGACAGTGTGACGGAGATAATAAGTTAGTGAGACAGTGTGACAGAGATAATAAGTGAGTGAGACAGTGTGACAGAGATAATAAGTGAGTGAAACAGTGTGACAGAGATAATAAGTGAGTGAGACAGTGTGACAGAGATAATAAGTGAGTGAAACAGTGTGACAGGGATAATAAGTGAGTGAGACAGTGTCACAGAGATAATAAGTGAGTGAGACAGTGTGACAGGGATAATAAGTGAGTGAGACAGTGTGACAGAGATAATAAGTGAGTGAGACATTGAAACGGATAATAAGTGAGTGAGACAGTGTGACAGAGATAATAAGTGAGTGAGACATTGAAACGGATAATAAGTGAGTGAGACAGTGTGACAGAGATAATAAGTGAGTGAGACAGTGTGACAGAGATAATAAGTGAGTGAGACATTGAAACGGATAATAAGTGAGTGAGACAGTGTGACAGAGATAATAAGTGAGTGAGACATTGAAACGGATAATAAGTGAGTGAGACAGTGTGTCAGAGATAATAAGTGAGTGAGACAGTGTGACAGAGATAATAAGTGAGTGAGACAGTGTGACAGAGATAATAAGTGAGTGAGACAGTGTGACAGGGATAATAAGTGAGTGAGACAGTGTGACAGAGATAATAAGTGAGTGAGACAGTGTGACAGAGATAATAAGTGAGTGAGACAGTGTGACAGAGATAATAAGTGAGTGAGACAAAGTGACAGAGATAATAAGTGAGTGAGACAGTGTGACAGGGATAATAAGTGAGTGAGACAGTGTGACAGAGATAATAAGTGAGTCAGACAGTGTGACAGAGATAATAAGTGAGTGAGACATTGAAACGGATAATAAGTGAGTGAGACAGTGTGACAGAGATAATAAGTGAGTGAGACATTGAAACGGATAATAAGTGAGTGAGACAGTGTGACAGAGATAATAAGTGAGTGAGACAGTGTGACAGAGATAATAAGTGAGTGAGACATTGAAACGGATAATAAGTGAGTGAGACAGTGTGACAGAGATAATAAGTGAGTGAGACATTGAAACGGATAATAAGTGAGTGAGACAGTGTGACAGAGATAATAAGTGAGTGAGACAGTGTGACAGGGATAATAAGTGAGTGAGACAGTGTGACAGAGATAATAAGTGAGTGAGACATTGAAACGGATAATAAGTGAGTGAGACAGTGTGACAGAGATAATAAGTGAGTGAGACATTGAAACGGATAATAAGTGAGTGAGACAGTGTGACAGAGATAATAAGTGAGTGAGACAGTGTGACAGAGATAATAAGTGAGTGAGACAAAGTGACAGAGATAATAAGTGAGGGAGACAGTGTGACAGGGATAATAAGTGAGTGAGACAGTGTGACAGAGATAATAATGAGTGAGACAGTGTGACAGAGATAATAAGTGAGTGAGACATTGAAACGGATAATAAGTGAGTGAGACAGTGTGACAGAGATAATAAGTGAGTGAGACAGTGTGATAGGGATAATAAGTGAGTGAGACAGTGTGACAGAGATAATAAGTGAGTGAGACAGTGTGACAGAGATAATAAGTGAGTGAAACAGTGTGACAGAGATAATAAGTGAGTGAGACAGTGTGACAGAGATAATAAGTGAGTGAAACAGTGTGACAGGGATAATAAGTGAGTGAGACAGTGTGACAGAGATAATAAGTGAGTGAGACAGTGTGACAGGGATAATAAGTGAGTGAGACAGTGTGACAGAGATAATAAGTGAGTGAGACATTAAAACGGATAATAAGTGAGTGAGACAGTGTGACAGAGATAATAAGTGAGTGAGACATTGAAACGGATAATAAGTGAGTGAGACAGTGTGACAGAGATAATAAGTGAGTGAGACAGTGTGACAGAGATAATAAGTGAGTGAGACATTGAAACGGATAATAAGTGAGTGAGACAGTGTGACAGAGATAATAAGTGAGTGAGACATTGAAACGGATAATAAGTGAGTGAGACAGTGTGTCAGAGATAATAAGTGAGTGAGACAGTGTGACAGAGATAATAAGTGAGTGAGACAGTGTGACAGAGATAATAAGTGAGTGAGACAGTGTGACAGAGATAATAAGTGAGTGAGACAGTGTGACAGAGATAATAAGTGAGTGAGACATTGAAACGGATAATAAGTGAGTGAGACAGTGTGACAGAGATAATAAGTGAGTGAGACATTGAAACGGATAATAAGTGAGTGAGACAGTGTGTCAGAGATAATAAGTGAGTGAGACAGTGTGACAGAGATAATAAGTGAGTGAGACAGTGTGACAGAGATAATAAGTGAGTGAGACAGTGTGACAGAGATAATAAGGGAGTGAGACAGTGTGACAGAGATAATAAGTGAGTGAGACAAAGTGACAGAGATAATAAGTGAGTGAGACAGTGTGACAGGGATAATAAGTGAGTGAGACAGTGTGACAGAGATAATAAGTGAGTGAGACAGTGTGATAGGGATAATAAGTGAGTGAGACAGTGTGACAGAGATAATTAGTGAGTGAGACAGTGTGACAGAGATAATTAGTGAGTGAGACAGTGTGACAGAGATAATTAGTGAGTGAGACAGTGTGACAGAGATAATAAGTGAGTGAGACAGTGGGTTTGACAGAGATAAGAAGTGAGTGAGACAGTGTGACAGGGATAATAAGTGAGTGAGACAGTGTGACAGAGATAATAAGTGAGTGAGACAGTGTGATAGGGATAATAAGTGAGTGAGACAGTGTGACAGAGATAATAAGTGAGTGAGACAGTATGGCAGGGATAATAAGTTAGTGAGACAGTATGGCAGGGATAATAAGTTAGTGAGGCAGTGTGACAGAGATAATAAGTGAGTGAGACAGTGTGACAGGGATAATAAGTGAGTGAGACAGTGTGACAGAGATAATAAGTGAGTGAGACAGTGTGATAGGGATAATAAGTGAGTGAGACAGTGTGACAGAGATAATAAGTGAGTGAGACAGTGTGACAGAGATAATAAGTGAGGGAGACAGTGTGATAGGGATAATAAGTGAGTGAGACAGTGTGACAGAGATAATAAGTGAGTGAGACAGTGTGACAGAGATAATAAGTGAGTGAGACAGTGTGACAGAGATAATAAGTGAGTGAGACAGTGTGACAGAGATAATAAGTGAGTGAGACAGTGGGTTTGACAGGGATAATAAGTGAGTGAGACAGTGTGACGGAGATAATAAGTTAGTGAGACAGTGTGACAGAGATAATAAGTGAGTGAGACAGTGTGACAGAGATAATAAGTGAGTGAAACAGTGTGACAGAGATAATAAGTGAGTGAGACAGTGTGACAGAGATAATAAGTGAGTGAAACAGTGTGACAGGGATAATAAGTGAGTGAGACAGTGTGACAGAGATAATAAGTGAGTGAGACAGTGTGACAGGGATAATAAGTGAGTGAGACAGTGTGACAGAGATAATAAGTGAGTGAGACATTGAAACGGATAATAAGTGAGTGAGACAGTGTGACAGAGATAATAAGTGAGTGAGACATTGAAACGGATAATAAGTGAGTGAGACAGTGTGACAGAGATAATAAGTGAGTGAGACAGTGTGTCAGAGATAATAAGTGAGTGAGACAGTGTGACAGAGATAATAAGTGAGTGAGACAGTGTGACAGAGATAATAAGTGAGTGAGACAGTGTGACAGGGATAATAAGTGAGTGAGACAGTGTGACAGAGATAATAAGTGAGTGAGACAGTGTGACAGAGATAATAAGTGAGTGAGACAGTGTGACAGAGATAATAAGTGAGTGAGACAAAGTGACAGAGATAATAAGTGAGTGAGACAGTGTGACAGGGATAATAAGTGAGTGAGACAGTGTGACAGAGATAATAAGTGAGTGAGACAGTGTGACAGAGATAATAAGTGAGTGAGACATTGAAACGGATAATAAGTGAGTGAGACAGTGTGACAGAGATAATAAGTGAGTGAGACATTGAAACGGATAATAAGTGAGTGAGACAGTGTGACAGAGATAATAAGTGAGTGAGACAGTGTGACAGAGATAATAAGTGAGTGAGACATTGAAACGGATAATAAGTGAGTGAGACAGTGTGACAGAGATAATAAGTGAGTGAGACATTGAAACGGATAATAAGTGAGTGAGACAGTGTGACAGAGATAATAAGTGAGTGAGACAGTGTGACAGGGATAATAAGTGAGTGAGACAGTGTGACAGAGATAATAAGTGAGTGAGACATTGAAACGGATAATAAATGAGTGAGACAGTGTGACAGAGATAATAAGTGAGTGAGACATTGAAACGGATAATAAGTGAGTGAGACAGTGTGACAGAGATAATAAGTGAGTGAGACAGTGTGACAGAGATAATAAGTGAGTGAGACAAAGTGACAGAGATAATAAGTGAGGGAGACAGTGTGACAGGGATAATAAGTGAGTGAGACAGTGTGACAGAGATAATAATGAGTGAGACAGTGTGACAGAGATAATAAGTGAGTGAGACATTGAAACGGATAATAAGTGAGTGAGACAGTGTGACAGAGATAATAAGTGAGTGAGACAGTGTGATAGGGATAATAAGTGAGTGAGACAGTGTGACAGAGATAATAAGTGAGTGAGACAGTGTGACAGAGATAATAAGTGAGTGAAACAGTGTGACAGAGATAATAAGTGAGTGAGACAGTGTGACAGAGATAATAAGTGAGTGAAACAGTGTGACAGGGATAATAAGTGAGTGAGACAGTGTGACAGAGATAATAAGTGAGTGAGACAGTGTGACAGGGATAATAAGTGAGTGAGACAGTGTGACAGAGATAATAAGTGAGTGAGACATTGAAACGGATAATAAGTGAGTGAGACAGTGTGACAGAGATAATAAGTGAGTGAGACATTGAAACGGATAATAAGTGAGTGAGACAGTGTGACAGAGATAATAAGTGAGTGAGACAGTGTGACAGAGATAATAAGTGAGTGAGACATTGAAACGGATAATAAGTGAGTGAGACAGTGTGACAGAGATAATAAGTGAGTGAGACATTGAAACGGATAATAAGTGAGTGAGACAGTGTGTCAGAGATAATAAGTGAGTGAGACAGTGTGACAGAGATAATAAGTGAGTGAGACAGTGTGACAGAGATAATAAGTGAGTGAGACAGTGTGACAGAGATAATAAGTGAGTGAGACAGTGTGACAGAGATAATAAGTGAGTGAGACATTGAAACGGATAATAAGTGAGTGAGACAGTGTGACAGAGATAATAAGTGAGTGAGACATTGAAACGGATAATAAGTGAGTGAGACAGTGTGTCAGAGATAATAAGTGAGTGAGACAGTGTGACAGAGATAATAAGTGAGTGAGACAGTGTGACAGAGATAATAAGTGAGTGAGACAGTGTGACAGACATAATAAGGGAGTGAGACAGTGTGACAGAGATAATAAGTGAGTGAGACAAAGTGACAGAGATAATAAGTGAGTGAGACAGTGTGACAGGGATAATAAGTGAGTGAGACAGTGTGACAGAGATAATAAGTGAGTGAGACAGTGTGATAGGGATAATAAGTGAGTGAGACAGTGTGACAGAGATAATTAGTGAGTGAGACAGTGTGACAGAGATAATTAGTGAGTGAGACAGTGTGACAGAGATAATTAGTGAGTGAGACAGTGTGACAGAGATAATAAGTGAGTGAGACAGTGGGTTTGACAGAGATAAGAAGTGAGTGAGACAGTGTGACAGGGATAATAAGTGAGTGAGACAGTGTGACAGAGATAATAAGTGAGTGAGACAGTGTGATAGGGATAATAAGTGAGTGAGACAGTGTGACAGAGATAATAAGTTAGTGAGACAGTATGGCAGGGATAATAAGTTAGTGAGACAGTATGGCAGGGATAATAAGTTAGTGAGGCAGTGTGACAGAGATAATAAGTGAGTGAGACAGTGTGACAGAGATAATAAGTGAGTGAGACAGTGTTACAGAGATAATAAGTGAGTGAGACAGTGTGACAGAGATAATAAGTGAGTGAGACAGTGTGACAGAGATAATAAGTGGGTGAGACATTGAAACGGATAATAAGTGAGTGAGACAGTGTGACAGAGATAATAAGTGAGTGAGACAGTGTGACAGAGATAATAAGTGAGTGAGACAGTGTGACAGAGATAATAAGTGAGTGAGACAGTGTGACAGAGATAATAAGTGAGTGAGACAGTGTGACAGAGATAATAAGTGAGTGAGACAGTGTGACAGAGATAATAAGTGAGTGAGACCGTGTGACAGAGATAATAAGTGGGTGAGACAGTGTGACAGGGATAATAAGTTAGTGAGACTGTGTGACAGAGATAATAAGTGAGTGAGACAGTGTGAGAGCGAGAATAAGTGAGTGAGACAGTGTGACAGAGATAATAAGTTAGTGAGACAGTGTGACAGAGATAATAAGTGAGTGAGACTGTGTGACAGAGATAATAAGTGAGTGAGACTGTGTGACAGAGATAATAAGTGAGTGAGACAGTGTGACAGGGATAATAAGTTTGTGAGACTGTGTGACAGAGATAATAAGTGAGTGAGACAGTGTGAGAGAGATAATAAGTGAGTAAGACAGTGTGACAGGGATAATAAGTGAGTGAGACAGTGTGACAGGGATAATAAGTGAGTGAGACAGTGTGACAGAGATAATAAGTGAGTGACACAGTGTGACATAGATAATAAGTGAGTGAGACAGTATTAGAGAGATAATAAGTGAGTGAGACAGTGTGACAGGGATAATAAGTGAGTGAGACAGTGTGAGAGGTAAGAAGTGAGAGAGACAGTGTGACAGAGATAATAAGTGAGTGAGACAGTGTGACAGGGATAATAAGTGAGTGAGACAGTGTGACAGAGATAATAAGTGAGTGAGACAGTGTGACAGGGATAATAAGTGAGTGAGACAGTGTGACAGGTATAATAAGTGAGTGAGACAGTGTGAGAGGTAAGAAGTGAGAGAGAGTGTGTGTGACAAGGATAAGAAGTAAGAAAGATAATGAGAAAAAGAGAATGAGAAAGACAACAAGAGTAGTTAGACGAAATAGATAGTGTAAGAGAGACGGATTGATAAAGACAGAGATGAAGGATTATGTGAACAGTTCAACTCTTAACCACCCAAAAGTAAGCCACATAATTGTTCAACATCACAAAAGACAACTCGTTATGGAGATCAACGTTAGCCAAAAGCCATGAATGTAACACAGTAAGAATAACATCCTAGGTTCACACTGCCTACTACTGGCATCAATGTCGGCTTTGTCATTGATGTGACAGCCAACAAGCGTAGACAACCGGTTTTGTATCTTAATATTATCTACCCTTGACAGATTTTATAATGTTCCAGATCGGGGTGATATCTGTATTTATTATTTATTTCGTTTCTTTTGACAGTGACAGACAACAGCCCACGGGATAAAATAGAAGTTGGGGTCGGTCACTTACCAAGCATGAAAAGATGCAGATGGACAAGGATTGCTATGAACCGATTCGGTAATAAAATATGAAGATACCAGAGGAATAATAAAAGTCACACTAAGATCAAAATTGGAATTAATGTACTCTGGTCATTAAAATAAAAAATTTAAAAAAATAAAAAAAATAATGAATGTATATATATATGTATATATATGTATATATATATATATATATATATGTATATATATATATATATATATATATATATATATATATATATATATATATATATATATATATATATATATATATAAAATTACCCTCATCAAATACGTTTAAAACGAGGACAAGTGATAAACTTCAGAAGCATACATCGATGAAAGTACTCGTAGGAACACTTAGCAGTAGTCTGCTTACTTTGGCGAGGAAATATATGCGGATGTCCGGAACCTCGACTTGAATGTTACGTTTGTTAGAGTTATAAATGAAGAAGTTTTAAGACGATAGTAGAAAACGAAGAAATAGTAGTAGTAGCAGTAGTAGTAGTGGTAGTAGTAGTAGTAGTAGTAGTAGTAGTAGTAGTAGTAGTAGTAGTGATACTAGTAGTCCTAGTAATAGTAGTAGTAGCCGTAGTAGTAGTAATAGTAGTTGTAGCACTACCAGTAGTAGTAGTAGAAGTAGAAATAGTAGTAGTAGTTGTAATAGCAGTAATAGTACTAGTAGTAGTAGTAGTAGTAGTAGTAGTATTAGTAGTAGTAGTAGTAGTAGTAGTAGTAGTAGTAGTAGAAGTAGTAGTAGTAGTAGTAGTAGTAGTAGTAGTAGTAGTAGTAGAAGATGACGAAGAAGAAGAAGAACTATTGTCGAATATGTCGATGAAAATAAAACCTTCGTGTTTCGATTAGCGAATCAAATCTCACTACAGACGTTGGAAATACAGACATGCGCACATTAAATAAACAATTGGAAATTTGTATCTATCTGTACTTATCTTTTCTTCTTTACTGTTTTTTTTCGTGTTCTTCCTCTAGGCTTCTTTGACTTCAACTTTCTAATTCTTCGTCTTCTCTTATCCTTCCCTCCGATTCTCTCTACGTTCTCTCTGTACTTCTCTCTACTTCTTCTCTCTATTTCTTATCCCTTCCTCGTGATCGTCTACTCTCTTCTTCTTCGTCTTCTTCTCTCTACTTCTGTCTATTTCTTCGTCCTCCTCTCTTCTCATTCGTCTTTTTACTTTACTTATTCTCTATATTTCGTCATATTCTGTCTACTTTTTCTCTGTGCAATAACATTTTTCGAATTCTTTTCTACTTCGTCTCTCTACTTCTTCGTCAGATTCTCTCTACTCTGTCTCTCTATTAATTCGACTTCTCTCTAAATCCCCGTCATATTATCTCTACTCCATCATCTTCCTCTCCCTACTTTTTCCACTTCTTCTCTACATTTTCTCTCTACTTCTTCGTCTTCCTGTACATCTTTTCTGTGCTTTTTCGTCATCTTCTCTCTTTTTCATCGTCTTCTTCTTTCTACATCTTCTCTCTGCTTCTTCGTCATTTTCTCTCTACATCTTCTCTCTACTTCTCATCTCTTCTTCTTAGTCACTTTTCTCTACACCTGCTATCGACATCTTCTCTCTACTTCTTCGTCACCTTCTCTCTACGTCTTCGTTTCATTATAATATTTCATTACAATGTTTCAATACAATATTTCATTACAATGTTTCATTGCAACGTTTCATTACAATATTTCATTTCAATATTTCATTACAAGTTTTATTACAATGTTTCATTACAATATATAATTACAATGTTTCTTTGCAATATTTCATTACAATGTTTCAATACAATGTTTAATTACAGTATTGCATTACAATGTTTCATTGCAATATTTCATTACAATATCTCATTACAATGTTTCATTACAATGTTTCATTACAATGTTTCATTACAATATTTAATTACAATGTTTCATTACAAAATGTAACTTTAATATTTCATTACAATGTTCCATTACAATGTTTCAACTGAAATATCGTTTTAATCACGACGAATTAATGTTATACTAGAAATGTTTTGGCCTCTAAATGGACATAGGCATTTCAAATCATCGACTTATTTCAATGTTATCTGAATAATATCACTTTAAGATGTATTACTTTGTCTGCACGCGCGCACACACACTTACCCATGCACACAAAACACACTCATCCACATGTTCACACATACACATACGTATGCACACATACACACTGATACACATATTTACACTTCCACTCACAAAACACACTCACACACACACGCTTACACACACACACACGCTTACACACACACACACACACACACTCCTACACATACTCATGAACTAATAACCAAAGGCGTATACCAATAAACAACCATACATACATAGACATATACGTATTTATATGCCCGCACACTAGAGCAGTTTACATATATACATACACGTGTCCACACATACAACATACACTCGCATACACATATCACACGCGCACACACATATACACACGTGTACTCCCAAATATACACACAACATACATTCGTATATACAAATAATGATACATACAACCCACACGCACGTACACAATTGTACGTGTACACATTTCTGTGTGTCTAATCCCTGATGGGATCCTGTATAGTTAACCACGCTTGCCCACGATTGTAACTGTTCACATATAAAACGGCATATCAGCCGTGCTTGTACTCCGTTCCAAGTTGCTCAGGCACTATGTAGTGTCCTTGAACTTCACTAAATTAATATAATGCTGACAGTAATGAAGGTTGTGAAGTGCTGCCAACCTCACTTACGTAAACATTTTTGACCCGAAACCACACTACAGATTAATTATACGCTGATGAGGCGTAAATCTGGAAGTAGTGTTGGGACTATACTCATAGAGAGCGAAGAGATTATTATTATTATTATTATTATTATTATTATTACCTATTGACTGACTGAATTATGAAGAAGTTAACATCACCAAACACAAATGAAATTCAGTGGACAAAACAAGTTGATCATCTGGACATCCTATGTAGAACTTGGATCTTCAATAGCCTTAACCAGATAGAAAATAAAATAGGTATACTTGATGAGTGCTCATAGAAATTGGGATTGAGAACAAACAGCACCCAAAAAATTCAAATATTATGATAACAAATATCAATCAGAATGTGTTAGAAGACACATTCATTCTAGATGTGTATCTTTTATTTATCTTGGTAGCAGAATAAACAAAATAGGAAGTACAGTTAATGATATCGACATAAGAAAACGAAAGACTAGAAGCGCTTTCTTTGCAATGGAGAGCTTTTAGAAATCAAAAGAAATTAAGTGCAACCCAAAAATACAAATCTTCAATTACAATGTAAAGTGTAATGCACGGAGACAACAAAAACAGCATTAAAAAGGAAGAAACTTTCATTAATGTATATCGGAACAGAATATGGGTTTGAACTTGTATGATGAGATCACAAATGTGGAAAATGCAAAATGTCTAAAAGAAGCGATTTCATTGCACGTGGGCGTCTTAATATGTACAAATTGCATTTCGTTGCTGAAAGCGCCTGCAACATAGCACGCTCCCACCGCCACTCCGAAATTTTCCTTCTCTGAAACTCTGATGTTGGGAAGGACAGACATTAAAGAAACCATCTGATAGCATTGCAAGACAATCTCTGTTCTGGAATTCCTAGGGCAAGAGAGATAGTGGCATAAAAGATATAAACATAAAGCAAACAGAGATGACGTGGACAGAGCTTAAGGATGGACATGAGAAATCGACTTGTATTTATTGAAGACATGTACTCTACAGATAGCTGAATAGTTTTGATTGATTGATTGATTGCGTGATTGAATGATGGATTTACTGTATTCCAGCCACGATTTGCTCTGAGTCCCTACATATTGTGCCATTTGTTTTAAAGTGACGCCACATTACGATCACTAAGAAATAATACAATTTTTAAAAATATAAAAAGATAGGTATGGTCATATACCATTCAGAGATAAAATAACGAACAAAACCCGCGTTACGACCATTGGGCTTTCATCAGGGTCAACGATCAATGACAATAAAGAACTAACGAATCATAGAAGAAGGAAAGAAAACCTCGTTGGGGGATGTCAAGATCAGTTCAGTTCAGTTCATCCCGTAACCCATCAGGTCGTTGGGGCACACATTAAGACATGAAAATCCCACGCCAGCTCTCTCTGTCTGTCGCCGCCTGACGTTTCTCATCGCGACGAAGGCCTGACCACTCAGAGATGTTGTCCACCCCTCTCTGTCCCGGTTCGGATCCAAAGAGTATCGAGTTGGGAATTCCGTTGGACCTCGCGACGTCCCCGCACCAGGCCATCTATCGTCTTTTGATAGTTGTGAACAGATCTTCAAAAGGACCAATAGCGTCTTCAACTCTCTGACGGATGTCTACGTTCGTGACACGATCCTTATATGTAACATTTAGGAGTTTTCTATAGCACCGCATTTCCATTGCACGTATTCTGCCCTGGATATCTGCTGTAATGGTCCAGGTCTCGCAGGCATACATAAAAATTGACAGCACCAAAGAGCGCAGTAGTCTGACTTTTATGCCGAGGGCGAGGGGCTTGTCTCGCCAAATAGGTTGCAGCCTAGTCAAGATGCCAAAATGTAAAGAGAAAATAGTGTACTTTTATGAGAGAACACATCGTATGGGTTCTGCTCTGGGCGGATGCCAGATACCAAGTGACAAAGGTCAGATGAAGTGGACCGCTGAACATTTGCTGCAAAACTGCCCGACCAACGAAGATCAGAGAAAGCAGATGTAGCCATCATGGCAGTGTCGACAGCCTCAGGATGACCGCTGCTTTTTTCGAAAAAATACAGGTTGACGTCTGACAGCGTACGAAGAAGAAGAGGAAGAAGATGAAGTGGACAGGAGGGTATAAGAAGTGAGAAACGGCCGGAAAAGTCAGTGGCGGTCAAATACGTAAAAGACCAAATGGTGATATAGGTGGAGGGAAAAGAGGAAGGCAAATCGATAGGGGCCGTATGAGATGAGAATTTAAGAAAGGGAATGGAAGATATTAATGTCATGTTGTTGGAGGCATCCCATGCTGAAGATGAGTCGGTTCTCAAAAGCGTATCAATGACGACCGCTAGAGAAGCAAGAAGCTAGGCCTGTGACACTAACATCCGCCTTGGACCATTGAAGTGGCTGGCAATTGGGGAACCCATATCATTATGGTTATCATTGAGGTGTGATTGGAAACGCTCACCCAGTTCCAGACCAGTCTCACCAACGTATGTCATATTACCTTATTTACCATTTTACCTCCATCCTAGATCATTGGAAAATATCTGGCAAAGCGGTCAGGGACCCTTAGACCTGATGATCTTCATAAGTTCAGTAACCACTTCACCCGGTCTGAGTCCATCCACCGTACGGTACTCGAGCTTTAATTTATGAATGTCGGCTGTTATGGTTCTGCTCCAAGTTTATCTTGGGTATGCATCCCTTTCATCTTCTCTCTAGACTTCATATAGTTTGGTTGTGGTGATAGTGGCAGGTTTCCTCTAGGAACGTGTCCCAACCAATTCCCTCTCACATTACGTTCATTCGTGAATCATTTATGCTTTAATTGGTAGTGCCATTGTTTCTACAGGCTGCATACCGTGAAAATTATCGTTGAAGACAATAGTAATAATAGCTTTCCATCATTGTTTATGAGGACTGCCGATATCATCCTTGTCACAGATCTCCCTGTTGGGTGTGGGTGCGCATGTGGCTGAACAGGCCAACGCGGGTCGAAAACATCTGCTGTATAACGGGCACACGAGGTCTGTAGAAGGTGTTGGTGTTCCCGCTGTTAGTGATTTCCGGGTCTCGCGTCTGCTTTGGACTTTCATAACAGGTGGTCTTCGCTGGTAGCTACACCCGCTTTGACTGCGCTTCTCCAGTCAGATCTGTTTTGCGCACGAAATTCCCAGGTGTCGATATCTATCTGACACATTTTCAGTGAATCCGTCAGACCGTCTTTAAAACGTTTCTTTTGGCGCGCTCTCTCGCGACATCCCTCTCTCAGCTCGCCGTAGAGAAGCTTCTTTGGGAGCCGTCCTGACATACGGACGAGGATCCGGCCCATTCTAGTCGTGCTTTTTCTGGGAGTGCATGTATGCTGGGCATATTAGCCCTCGAGAGAACCTCGATGCCAGTGACACGATCTTACCATCGGATGTGGAATTTTCGCCTCACGCAACCTGTATGGGTGTGGTTTAACCTCCTTGCATATCCAGAGTATACAGTCCAAGACAATACCTTTATAACAACTGGAGATGATCGTGTAAAACTAAAGAGGCCCCACCGTTTGATCCCTGTATCTAGCCTAGGCAGATTTGTGATAGCAAGAAGTGACCACTGCCACACTTAGACGACATAAAGTGCGGTCTTACCCATTTTTGGTGGACTACTTCCAAACTCAGGGATTTACACACTTCACAATTAAGAGACTGTTGGGTGTTAAGTAGATATTTAGCTTGGAAGAAGATTCTAGAAATGATAACCCTTCATGTTTTTCTGGGTATGAGAGTACAAGAAGGTGGGCCCCCAGGTTCTTCACTACAGGAATGTGTTTGTCTTAGCTTTCTCTTCAACAATGTCGAATGTAACAAACAATCTGAAATCAGGCAAAATTTACTGATCAGACATGTTTGTCAGGGTCAGGCAAAACATATTGGCTAAGATCCTCACCTCGGCTTCCTAGAAGCCCTCACTGGAAACGGGTTGTTTTCATGGCAGCCTGGCTAACGAGGTGAGGGATCGACGTGATCCCCGTAGTAGTCAGTGACACGCAGATGAAGTCAAGCATAGCACAACCGCCTGGAGGACCCTGGTCTACCTTCATCAGCACTGGCAGGAAAGCTACTGCAACCCGCCACTTAACGTCCCTTTCAGGGTGCACAAAACAGTAACCTACTTATTGTGTACATTCGCAAACAACAACAACCAATCTATGATTATGTGAATAGCATGCATTATTTATTGAGTGTGTACATATTACATTCAAATTAGCAAGTTTCCCCTCGGCATGAATAAAACAAAATTAGGGAAAATCAGGCCTGGCTAGTTGAAAATGTTGTGTGAGTGTTCCTGCAATGTAATCTTTATTTATCTGAACAACTGGTCTTTATGTGCGGTTTTTTCCCCCATTCGCACAGAAATCTTGCTCTCTGAAAACTGGTTAAATTATGAGCCAGCATGCTTGTTATTCTCGCTTGGCAAATACAGAACCGGTCTGTTCGCATGACGTGAATATTGCTCGTAGAAGATAATGGACATCTGATATAGCCTGAGACCAAGAATAATATTTTACTTGTAAAGTGGAAAGAATATACGGTTTCTTGTGTTGCTATGACGTGAGACTACATTGTATTTTCATCCCAAATAGGCTTACGTGAGTGTAAATCTAAATATTGGGCTGAGCTGAAAGCTGTGTTCAGATATCAAAAATCACTGATCCATAGAAAGAGGAAGTTAGTATCTGGGAACGTTTCTTTCTAGCGTGGTTGACATTATGAAGCCTGCCGATTTAAAGATTACAGTGCAAAGATCGTTTGCCGGCATAATTATACATACGAGACTAAAGGAAAGAATGGTGCTGGAGTACACTATGCGGCTTATACCGAACAAGTCTTTGTGAAATCCAAGTTTTGAATTAATTATGAGGACTTGGAGAATCCTTGTTGACACGTCGCTCTTGGATATCGTCGAGTAAACTGCGGCGTGAACACGGCAACTGTCCCGAGGCAATTGATAGTCGGTGACGGTTCGAGAATGGAGCCTTACTCCGCGTGCATCCCTTGAGAAAGGAAAACGTTCTTCAATTACTTCCGAAAGAGGAGAGGAGAAATAATACACTTTGTATTCTCTTCTGACTGATGTTCCAGTAAACTAAAGCACGAACTTGGGAAAGAAAAAACTGCCAGCCAGTAGTCCGACTGACTAGTTTATTATACGTTGTGGCCTTTATAACTATCACATGCGCGGGCGCGGGCCTGGCGTCGTTTCTGGTCTGTTCAGTTTCCGTCAAGAAGAATTATTTTGAGAAGGAAACCCAAGCGATTCTATTCTTCTCCCTCGGCTCGGTTCGACTTATTTCGCCTGGGGATTCGTTGAAAAAGGCTCGGGTTATGAAAGAGACAGACAATGTGAGCGGGTGTCTGGTATAATTATGTTCTCTTTCCGTTTTCTGAAATCTAAGATTGTGTTCTGTCGTCTCTGCCTGCAGAGCACAAATGTATTCTGACGCAAGAGCCAAGATATGCCTTGACTACATATATCACTCGAGCCACTTTCACCAGAGCCGTCAAGTAGACACTCCAGTATTTCTTATCTGTAAGAGCCATCATACGCTCCCATCTTCTCACATACTACTTTGACTATTTGTAACCTGCTTTTCCTAATCATTCCGCAAAACATTTTTTTTTAAAATTGCAAAGCGTTTTTCGTCTTCTTTCTCTCCTTCATCTTCCTCTTCGTCTATCCTTTTTTATATTCTTTTTCTTTATCTCCATATTTTTATCTTCGTCGTCTTCTTCGTCCTATTTTCTTCTTTCTTATCTTTTTATTCTCTCTGTCTTTTTCATTTCTTCTTCTTTCTCTCCTTCTTTCGTCTTGTTCTTTCTCTACTTTTTATTTATCTACGTCTTCTTCTTTAGTATCTTCTACTTGCTTTTCTTCTCTTTGTCTTCTTCATTTCTTCTTCTTTGTCTACTTATGTATCTACTTCATCCTCTTCTTCTTCTTTTTCTCCTTCTTTCTTCTTCTTTCTATCCTCCTACTTTATATTTTCCACTTTCATCTTTCTCTCCTTTTTTTAATCTTATATTTCTTCTGTCTCTCCATCTTCTTTATCTTATTTCTCCTCTCCTTTCTTCGTTATCGTTTTCTTCTTCTTCAATTTTTCCTCTTTAATAGTCTTTTTCTTCTTCTTCCTCAACTTCATCATGGGCAACAACACCTTCTATCAAAATGATCATGTATACCCGTGACATCATATAACTAATGATGTTTTATCGTGTATCTTAATGTCTCTCTTCGCCGTGCTGTTGCACAATTCAACATTTTCTCCTCATACCGTCTCAATTTTTATTAATCCCCATTAAGGATCAAGATGCTGAGCAGCGCATGAGCTGCAGTGGTCAGCGACCCATAGCTGACTGCTAGCGTCAGGGCCAGCGAACCAGAGCTGCCAAGACCCTTCTACACCTCCACGTGGTGATCCTGGATAACAGGCTGCAGCAGGGCAGACTAGCTAAGGAGAAGGGATCGAAGAGGGAAAGCTAACCCGGTACTCAAAAAATGCTTGCTGAAGTCGGATGTGTTGGACCGAAAGGTGCAAATATCGCAGTCAAGCTGTAAACTACGACACATCGCATTCCGTTCTCTAGACTACATTCTACTACTTAAATCCTTTCAGGGTTTGGTAGTGGGAGATTGAGAATGAACGAAGCCAAGCCAATCCCCATTGATTATTACTCTTTGTCACATCATTATCATGTAGCATGTCCTTTATAGAACGTCGCTCCCGTCACAGTCTGTCTGAAAGAAACTCGGTCTCTTGCCAAAACACCAGCCTCCGCCACTGTCATACTCAGGCATTCCTGGATATCTTGGTGCCATCGTCTTCTTGGTCTACCTTTTCCTCTTTTGCCTGGCACCATACATTCCATCACCGTTCTCTCAAGACCATTGTGTCTCTTCATGTGGCCAAAGTATTTACATTTTCTAGTAAAAATTGAATTGATAAACCAGTTCTCCTCTATGCTCAACTCTTGCCGAATGTCTGCATTTGTTCTTTTCTCTGTCCAGGGTATTCTGGGGATCTTTCTGTAACATTTTGACTCGAAGGATTCGATTCTTTGTCTAGACGTTTTGGTAATCGTACATGCTTCACAACCATAAGCTGCCACAGGAAAAACACAAGCTCTCAAGACTTTTACTTTTATCTTTTTGCTGGTGCCGTGCCATAATTTCTTCAGGCTGTTCAGTCTCTGCATTGCCATAGCTAGTCTTCTTCTGATTTCTTTCGAGCAGTCACCATTTTTGTCAATTCTGGAGCCCAGATATTCAAAATGTGTGACCTGGTCTATTTCCTCACCACCCACTGTAAATTTATGCTGACATTGTGTTTTATCGGTGGTCATTATCTTTGTTTTGTTTATGTTTATGAACAGATTTTGATCTTTACTATGTCCATTAACGGCTGAAAGTAGCTGCTCTAGCCCTTCTGCACTTCTTGATAGTATCACTGTGTCATCTGCGTAACTCTGGAATCTCGTATCCCCCAATCGTAAATGGGTCGAAACATTCAATGTTCTCATCTTCTCGAACATTTCTCATTATACATTCCGCATATATGTTGTACAGATAAGGTGAGAGGATGCATCCCTGTCGGACTACCTTTTGTACTGCAAACCAATCTGATGTTTGGCCAGATACTCGGACAGCGGCTTGTTGATCTTGGTATACTGTTTCAATGAGATGGACTATATGCAAAGGAAACCCCATTTCATGATTCTCCACAGATTTTGATGTTTTACCGTGTCGAAGGCCTTAGTGTAATCAATGAAACATGAGTGCAGGTCTACATTAAACTCTCTACATTTTTCATAGATATTCCTTAAATTGAATATGTGGACCCGGGTCCCCCTGTCTTTCCTAAAACCTGCATGGACTACGTGAATTTCAGATTCAAACCTTTTCTCTATCCTTCTTAATAGGATTCGCAAGAGTATCTTGCTAGCGTGGCTAATCAGCGCGATAGTTCGGTAGTTCGTGCACAGCTTCAGGTTGCCTTTTTTGGGGAGGGGAATATAAATTGATTTCTTCCATGCTTCTGGTCACTCTGCACTGTGCCATATCTGTTTACACAGCATGTGATAGACTCGAGCACATGCCTCTCCTCCTGCTTTTATTAGCTCTGCTGGGATATCATCACATCCTGGGGACTTTCCCTTTTTCAGGCTTTTAATTGCAGAGCGTACTTCTTCCAATGTTGGTTCAGAATCTTTCTCATCCTTTGGTAGGATTGTAACTGAGCGCTTTGTGATATCTCCATACATGGTTCTGCAGTACTCTCTCCATCTATTCAGTATGTCTTTGGTTTCCGTTAATGTGTTATCCTCTTTGTCATTGATGACATGTGGAACCGAACGGAATTCCCCTGTCAGTGTTCTTATTGCTTTGAATGCATCTCTTTCTCTGCCTTGTTGCTGTAGGTTTTCTATATCCTTACACGTTTCTACTATGTATCTTCTTTTATCTTTTCTCTTCTAACTTTTCTTGCGCAGTTTTTATATGCTGTGTTGGTCCCCTTACTTCCCATTTGTTTTAATTGTTGCCTTTCTGCAATGAGTTTCTGTGTTTCCTCTGTTATATAGCTATTTGTCTTGTGCAATATCTTTGGAATCATTTCTTTTTGCTGTCAAGATCCAAATATCCCTTGCGTACGATGTCAACTCCTGAGGTGTCATCTCATCCTGTACAGCAAGCAACGCCTCAAATTTGTTTTCCACTTTAATGTTGTATTCAGTAGGTATTGCTGATACATCGAAGCGTATTGGCTGGCAACCTTTGTTGATACAACGTAGTATTGTTTGGAAAACTGCAAACAGTAATTCATGGTCCGTATCACAGTCTACTCCTGATCAGCGTTTTTGTTGCCAGCACATTTGATCTCCATCTTTGTTGCACTAGGATGTAATCTATTTGGTTTCTGCTGTTGCCATCAGGGGAGGTCCACGTGTACAGTCTTCGTGGATGTTGTTTGAAGAAGGTGTTGGCAATGGAGAGGTTGTTTTCTGTGCAGAATTCAACCAGTTTTTCTCCTCGCTCATTTCTGTGTCCCAAACCAAAAGGTCCTCGAACACTTCTCTCCTCTTCGGCTCTTTGTCACAACGAAATCTAATTTTAGAAATTCCGAGTTTCCAATTAAAATAGACACTATGTACAGAACAATGCTTTTCTAACAAGGTATTCCTTAAATATTTTGCCTTTTTTAGCGCTTATGAATACTTTATAGGTGAATTTGTTTGGCTACATTAGGGTCTGTTTTACAGGTGAACAATTGAGTAGATATCGATGTCTTAAGCCTACACAGAGAACAGATTCGTTTCATGTAACAACTACAGGTCTTAGGCCTTGTATAGAATTTGTCGTCACGTTGTTACGAGGAGATGCGTTTATTCTCTTGTAGCGTTTGACGTCATTTCCGTCATGGCCGGTCCTAAGCCCGGATGAGAAATGAGGAAGGTTGAGCGTGGGGCCAGCTACCCCACCTTGTCAAAAAACTATTGCTACAAAAACGACAACCAAAACAAATCAAAAGCCGTCTTTGAAGGGAAAAGTCCCCTCAGTAGGGCCTATGACGCGGCTCAGCCAAACCCGAAAGGAAATGGCCTGCCGACTGCCTTTCTTTAGTCAAGGAAGACTTCCAGACCTGGAATGTTAGAACCATGTGGGAGGAGGGGAAGATAGAGCAAATTGCAAAAGAGAGGAAGTGATATGGCATTAGTATACTTGGGCTGAGTGAGACCATGGACTCAGTCAGGAAAGGTACCATTGGCAACAGGGGAATGTGATATACTCAGGACATAAGGAAAAGAAAAACGCACCACACACAGAGGGAGGGCCCTAATGCTATCAGCGGAGGCCCAAAGTGCGCACATAGAGTGGAGAGCAGCCAGATCACGACTGTTGACGACTACATATAGAACAAAGAACAAGCCGGTTAAACTAAATATAATTTAGGGATATGCCCCAAAAAATGAAATAGAAGACACAGAAATAGGTTTTCTACAGCAGATTACAGCAACAAGTGGAGAACAAGAAGGAGTGACATTACCATACTAATGGGAGACTTCAACGTAAAATAGGACATGACAATGTGGGATATGAGGAGATCATGGGAAGGGAGGGACTAGGAGTCCTAAACGAAAACGGAGAGCGGTTAGAAGATTTTTGTGCAGGAAACAAATTGGTCATAAAAGGCGGTATGTTTGCACACAGAGCAATTCATAAGTCAACATAGGTATCCCAAGACCAGAAAAGGAAGAATTAGATTGACCACTTCTGTGTAAACTCCAAATTTAGACAGTCATTATTAAATGTTAGTCTATATAGAGGCGGGGTGGAAGGGGGGGGGGGGGATCAGATATTGCGTCAGACCACTTTTTAGTGATTGCGAAGGTACATCTGAAGTTAAGGATAAACAGAACGATGCAAGTCAGCAGGCCACGGTACTGCGTACAATAGCTGAAAGAAGATGATAAGAAAAACGAGTGCTGTTTAACACTCGGTAATTAATATCAAGCAATTGAGCAGCTAGATAAAGGGGCCAGCATTGAGGATAAATGGGAACGTACAAAGTACATGGAAATCTGCATTCCATGAAGTGCTAGGAATAAAGAAACGGCAGCTTAAAGAATGGATAACAACACAAACAATCACTAAAATACTAAAATCGAGAAGAGGTGAAATAAGAAAATGGCCTTACTAAATAGTAAAAAGAGAGCCCCAAAAAGCCCAGCACAGAAAGATTTAGGAGAGAACAACAACGAGGTTAAAAAGAGCGCCAAGGCGGACAAAAGACTACATTGATGGTCTGGCTGAGGATACAAGAAAGGGAAATATGAAAGGTCTATATTTGGTTATCAAGAAACTATCGGGATAGTATCAACAAAAAGGTAGACCAATCAAAAATAAACTTGGGGAAAAGATAACTAGCCTTGAAGAACAGTAGAAGGTTGGGTAGAACACTTTAAAGAGTTTTTGAACAGAGCAGCACCAGACAACCAACGAGACGTCCCACCAGCAGAGGGGAAGCTGCCGATCAACTGTGATAATCCGAGTAAAGAAGAGATTAGAAGGGTAATAGAGTTTCTAAGGAACGGAATAGAAGCAGGACCTATAAGGGATACCACCGGAAATCATTAAAGCAGATGTTGAAACATCTACTAACATGCTCCACAACTTGATAGGCGTCATCTGGGAGCAAGAAAGCTTACCAAAAGATTGGAGACAGGGCTACCTGGTGAAATTGCCTGATAGGTGATATTTACAGGAATGCAAAAACCATAGAGGAGTAACGTTATTATCAGTGACGGGAAAGGTGTTAAATAGCGTAATACTAGAAAGGTGAAAAAGGCAGTGGATAAAAAGATAAGGGATGAGCAGGCGGGCTTCAGACAGAATAGATTATGCATTGACCAGATAGCCAAATTGCGGATAATTGTGGAGAAATCATTGGAATGGAATTCGAGTTTGTACATCAATTTCGTTGATTATGAAAAGGTTTTCGACAGTTTGGAAAGAGATATACTCTGGAAACTACTGAAGCACTATGGAATTCCTCAAAAGCTCACAAACATAATTAGATAGACGTGTGAGAGGATGCAATGTAGAGTTATACACGAAGGACAACTCACAGAGCCATTCCAAATTAAATCAGGGGTACGACAGGGTTGCCTACTGTCGCCTTTCCTGTTCATCCTGGCAATGTACTGGATTATGAACGCAACAACAAATGAGAGAAATAGACTCCAGTGAACTTTGAATAAACAGCTGGAGGACCTGGATTTTGCGGATGATATGGCCCTTCTGTGCCACAGCCAAGGCCAAATGCAAAGGAAACTGGATAGACTGGATAGACCTCTAAACAAGTCGGTTTGAAGCTCCATGGCGAAAAGACAAAAAAAATGTGGGTCAATGCAGCAAACACAGAACCAATCAGACTGAGAAGAACGTTACTGGAAGAGGAAGAGATATTTACATACTTAGGAAGTATCATCAACAAGGAAGGCTGGACAGACGAGGAAATAAAAACAAGAATACGAAAAGCAAGAGTTGCGTTAGGAATGTTGAAACCCATATAGAACTCCAAGGAAATAATAAGGAAGACAAAAATAAGAATTTTTAATTCAAATGTGAAGCCAGTACTGCTGTATGGAGCGGAAACCTGGAGAATGACCAAAGGCAGAAGACTGCAGGGTTTTGTGAACATATGCATGAGAAAGATTCTTGGCATAAAATGGTTTGACAAAGTTGCAAACGACATACTGCGGGAGAGAGCGGAACAAGGTAAATTGGAACAGGAAATCTTAGAAAGATAGTTGAGATGAATGGTTCATGCATTAAGAAGGCCACAGGTCAATATCACCAGGCAATCCATGTCATGGAACCCCCAAAGAAGAAGAGGCATTGGCAGACCAAGGAATACATGGAGAGGAGTTCTGGAGGCAGAAGTAAAGAAAATAGGAGAAATCTAGAAGGAAGTGGAAAAGATTGCTCAGGACAGAGCTGCTTGGCGAGGGTTGGTTGATGGCCTATGCATCCCTGGGTGATAGAAGGGGAAAGAGAGAGCATTTGACGTCACGTAGTTATGAAGAGAAGGGTGTATTTTCTTGTAGTGTTTGACGTCACGTAGTTATGAGGAGAAGGGTTTATTATCTTGTAGCGTTTTACATCCCGTAATAACGAGAAGCGTTTTCGTTCTCTTACAGTGTTTGGTGAGAAAGGTTTATTCTATTGCAAGGTTTCGCACCATGTAGCTAAGAGAATGGTTGATTTTCTTGTAACATTTGGCGTCATGCTGCTATGAGAAAAGTTCATTTTCTCGTAACGTTTAGCGCTATGTGAGAAAGGTTCATTCTCATGTAGAGTCTATCGTCATGTGGAAAGAGTTTACTCCCTTCAAGCGTTTGTCGTCACATGAAAAGGGTTTATTCTCTTGAAACGTATGTCGTCATGTGAGAAGGGTTTATTCTCTTGTAGCGTTTGGCGTCATATGAGAAGGGTTTATTCTCATATAGAATATGTCGTCATGTGAGAAGGGTTTACTCTCTTGAAGCGTTTGTCGTCATGTGAGAAGGGTTTATTCTGATGAAGCGTTTGTCGTCATGTGAGAAGGGTTTATTCTCTTGTAGCGTTTTTCGTTATGTGAGAAGGGTGTATTCTCTTGTAGCGTTTGGATGCATGTGAGAAGAGTTTATTCTCTTGAAGCGTTTGTCGTCATGTGAGAAGGGTTTATTCACTTGTAGCTTTTGGCGTCATGTAGCTATGAAACGGATTTATTCTGTTGATAAATCTGATATATCTGCGCCTTTCGGACAGGCACGCCCGGCCTTAGCTGGCTTTTGGAGGGAGAGGGGTTGGGGGGGAAGGCTCGATTTGCCTTTCCACTATGATCCCTATTCTGTTCGCCAGACTACACTATTGTAGCCTGCTTCCAGGGTTTCATTCACTGCACTGCATCCTCAGCCTACCTCAAATAATACAATAACATGTCGACAGGTATGGGTAAGATACATATAGCAATGATTTGCTCGCTACAAGAACACAACACAGTTCAGTTTGGAGAATTTGTCCCCAAACAACATTTCTGGAGAAAACATAGAATTAGGTCACATTCATCCCGTCCTTAGCAACGTGTGTATCTGCTGCTTGGCGCGTGTGTGTGTGTGGGGGGAAAAGGAAAGGGGTGGGACTGGGGGGTTGTGGCTTGGCTTGGCTTCGTTCGTTCTCAATCTCCCGCTACTAAACCCTGAAAGGGCTTAAGTAG
This sequence comes from Ariolimax columbianus, assembly GCA_036924085.1. NCBI lineage: Eukaryota > Metazoa > Mollusca > Gastropoda > Stylommatophora > Arionidae > Ariolimax > Ariolimax columbianus. Next base: position 50,762,712 of record JAVGWX010000001.1, read on the forward strand.
CAGAATGTAGTCCAGAGAACGGAATGCGTTGTGTCGTAGTTTACAGCTTTACTGCGATATTTGCACCTTTCGGTCCAACACATCCGACTTTAGCAAGCATTTTTTGAGTACCGGGTTAGCATTCCCTCTTCAATCCCTTCTACTTAGCCAGTCTGCTCTGTTGCAGCCTGTTATAAAGGATCACCGCGTGGAGGTGTAGAAGGGTCTTGGCAGCTCTGATTCGCTGGCCCTGACCCTAGGAGTCAGCTATGGGTCGCTGACCACTGCAGCTCATGAGTTGCTCAGCATCTTGATCCCGGTTGGGGGGGGGGAGGGGGGGGGGGTTGTAAGATAGAAGGAAATCAGGCGAACGAAAACAGACTTTGAATGGAGCTTCTAGGATACCGAGATCACCTGTTCTCCTGTTCTTCTGTTCTCAATGTGACTGAAATGTGATATCCTTCGTGGCAGCGCTTGGTTTGTATATTTTGCTTCATGGCTTCATTACTGACTTTAATAAACAGTCATTTTGGAACCCTGAATTGAATATTTCCTGTTTGGTTTATGTGATCGCGTTAAAGCTATCTATTATACATTGCACGCTTTCTATTATTAGGCGATTTCACTTATTTTAATGCTTTTTCTGTGTTCTCATCCATCTCCCTCTTCTTTTTCATCTTTCCTTCCTCTTCTTCTTTTTCTTCTTCTTCTTTTACTATTTCGTCCATCCCCCTATCGGTACGTTTCAGTTAACCTAGCTGTAAATAGGTACCAGATATAATATGTGGCTAGGTATGTACCTTGAATATATTCTAATGCTAAATATCTTCTCTCTAGTTATGTTTGGTCCATCTTTCCTTCCTCTTCTTCAACTTCTTCTTTCCCTTCTTCTTCTTCTGCTGCCGCAGCTTCTTCGGCGTTCTTCCTGAGATGAACGTTTGTGACGTTGTGTCGTACGTTGCCATATCTGCCCATTTCTGCCCGATACATCCTTTTCAACACCACATTTTTGGGACCGGGTTTACCTTCCCTCTGCAATATTTAATCTGTAAGCCAGACCGTATGGCTGAGATTTGTTTCTAAGGCCTCCACTTGCAGGCGGAATAGGGTCTGGGTAAGTTATGAATCACTGATCCTGATGCAAGTAGCAGGTATAAGTCTCTGATTCTGTCAGTTCATTCACTCCTACAGATTTGGCACATGATCTGTGTTCTAAGCTCATAGCCGGTTTTAATTAATCCAGTGGCGGGTCTTAGTTGTTGTTTGCGAATGCCCACAGTGAGCTGGTTCACTCTTTTGTGCGCCCTGAAAAGGACGTGACGTGGCGGGATGCAATAGCTTTCCTCACATCCCGAGAGTGCTGATGAAGGTGGGCCTGTGTCCTCCAACTGGTTGTGCTACGTTAGGCTTCATCTGTGTGTCACTCACTACTACGGGGATCACATCGATCCCTCACCTTGTTAGCCAGGCTGCTTTGAAAACAGCCCATTTCCAGAAGGGCTACTAGGAAGCCAAGGTGAGGGTCTTGGCCAGTATGTTTGGAGGTGTGAGACCACTGACCTAGCCTGACTGAATCACCCCATTTCTACCAATGGTATATAGATATTCTTTGTCTCGTGTAGCTAATGATTTTTATAATGAATGGAGTAGCCGCCATTAGTCGTTTCTTATAACATGCCTGTCCGGGTACAGGGTTACTAGTCCTTGCTCATTTTCTTAAATCTAAAGTTTAAGAACGGCTGGTTTTTTTTTTTTTTTTTTTGTCTCTATGTTTGTAGAGTAGTAAATCAACACAGAGAATAGTAGACTTTTATTAATAATCGACTTCTAATAATTGAATTTAAATAACAGTTTTAATAATCGACTTTTAATAATTGACTTTTAATAATCGACTTTTTATAATTGACTTTTAATAATCGACTTTTAATAGGCGGGTCAAGTGCTGATGAACGTTTAGTTAGTCCAGTGGTAGAGCACTTGCTTTTGACAGCAAATGTACTGGGTTTAAATTTTGCTACCGACATGTTTTAGTCGACGCAGCTGGAAATGGGTACCATGATAACTGTTAGAGAAAAAACAGCTCAGAGTGTCGCACTGTCATTTCACAGTGTGTTTGCATTGGGGTGAAAGGACATCGCGGTGGTTCAGAAAGAAAAAAAAAGCGAACTGCACGAAAGAGTAGAATGCAAAATGACCGAATTCCTGACGATGCTCACGTGTCCCGGGTGCAGTAAAGTCTGCTGCGCTCTGATGAGACCGTACAATCGTATGTGATCACATCCGAATGCACGTGTCTGCCGCCATCTTCGCTTACGACGGGCACTTACTATTAATATTATTAGCGAAGGAAAAGCTGCAACAAAAGGAATTGATCACTACCCGCATCATAAACAAGCTATGAAATCGTACAATAAAGTTTCTAACACTTCACCCCAGACAGCAGAGTATATGATCAGTAGCGAAGCGTGATGATGATTTTAGGGTAAGATGAGTCATGAACATATAGGGGTACACTTAACGATGTCGAAGAAAGGTTGAAAAGTATTTCCTGTTTTTGCTGAATGAGGTAGTTCACACTTATGATGTCGACTCTCAGTCAGAGAAGGCCGGCCTAATTTGTGGCTAGTTGGCTGTGAGAAAAAATTGCCCCAAATTGACCGTTTCCTAGCTACCAATTGACGTGATTCCTACCCTGTGTTGGGCTGGACGCAATCAGCTTACCTTTCCAATAATAACTGATAAATTCACTTTGCCGCCTCCCGCGTTTGCTAACATGTCACTACGATTAAACAAAAAGGACTTCCCAATTTCAATTTCCAAAGTATTTCACATCTGTTTTATGCAAAAGAATGTCTTCTCTAGTTCTTCAAAACATTTTAGGATAGCTCAGCTTATCGTTTCTATTCTAATGCTTCGCTACTGTAGATGGATAGCGTTACTTCTACCAAAGGTATGGACATCATATCACAGTTTCCAATGGTACACTCTCCCACAAGAAAATCCGACGTCAGCAGTCATGTGACAAATGCACGTCTGGTACTAAACAGAGAGCGCACATCGTGAAAAAAAACTAGAGCTAGGATATTGAAAAAGAGTCCACTCTATCAGCAATGCTATACAAAATACCAATTTGGAGCGATGTTTACCAGACGATAGTTTTCGTGTTTACTCTACCGAAACGCTCGTCTGTCCTAGATGAGAACATGATCTCTGGACAAGTTGATCATTGAATGGTCGACCGCGGGAAGAAAGGAAATTGGAACTTGTCCACCCTGTTCTTGCCTCGGGTGATGACCCCGATTATTCCGCTTGCCCTCTACTCGGCGGGACGGATTTCGTTAACAATAGAACTACATTCACCACTCGCGATTGAACTAAAAGAATACTTCAGGTACTGGCTGTGTTAATGGAGAAAAGATAAAGTGGTGTTGAACCTGGACAGGTGACAGGTGAATTTCTAATTGGACTGGTGAAACTGCGTCACGCTTGATCAACCTAGACCAGCGGTCTCAAACTACTGGTCAACGGAGCCTTTCTCTAGACCGCTTCGTGAATGGCGTTTTATCCTCTGACTAGGAACAAAACATTTTGGACATTAGGCAGTATGTGCCATAAAAGAGGCTACTACTACTACTATGAGAAAAAAATTTATACTACTACAAAAATTACTGCTAATACTACTACTATTACTTCTACCACAACTGTTACTACTACTACTACTACTACTACTACTACTGCTATTACTAATACTACTACTACTACTACTACTACTACTACTTTCACTATCCTTTATTTTACTTTCCGTTGAACGTCTCTGGCGTTCAAATAACTACATTTTATCTCTGTAACATTTAGTTTAGTTACAAACTTTTAAATGGTTCCTCGTAGTTCTTCGTTAACAATGTTGGTCGTAACAAAGATTGTTATTGTATTTGTACTCTCTAAAAAACAAAAACCAACCGACATCGTTATCTGCCGTTGACATGGAGCTTGAAGATGATGATGATGTAGAATAATGGCTGCAGTACTTTTCATAAGTTCGATCTTTAAGTCGGTGTTTTGTTCGCAGCAGTGCATAATGAACGGATAGCAGATATATACATTCTCAAAGCCGTCATTGAGAAAACAGGACCTACTGATTAGTCACGCTGAGGTGCTCGACAAAGAAAGAGCTGATTGGTTACATCAGATTCGATGCGGTTGAGGATGAGCCCCAGGCGGTGAGCCTGAGAAGAAGCCTTGCACCGTACAACCAGGAGGACAGGTCAGAATCTTCACTACCATATACGAAGAGCTACTACCGGAGAAGGCTCGTCAAAAATGAAAAATAACGTCTTCTTCTCATTCTTCTTCTTCTTCTCCTTCGATGTTCGTCCTGAACAGGACATTTGCGTTGCTATGTCGTCGTTTACAGCCGGAATGCGATATCTGCGTCTTTCGGCCTGACACATCCGATTTCATCCGAATCAGATGCGAAGAATGGGCCGGTTCGTTGTCATGAAGGAAGTGAGGTCCCATCGTTTGTGTCGAAAGGTATCACGAAATCGACGGATGACCTCCAGGTAAGACTCTTTATGGTGCATGCTCATCATGCACAACCCCACGGGAGTCAAAGAAAACGGTGAGCACCTGTCTCGCTTTTGTCAGCCTCGGGGATGCTGAATGTGACGACTGTAACTTGGTTTTCAGGCCGTAATCATAAACCCACGACTCATCACCAAGGAACACAATGTTCGGGAAGTCTGTTTGCCGTTAGTGCAGTCCAGATTGTCCTGTGAGACTTCCAGATGGATTTACTTCTTCTTCATCGTTAGCAGCTTCGGTACAAATTTTGCGGACAGTGTCTGCAGGGCGAAATCCTCATTCAAAATGAAGTGTACCGAAGCGATGCTTACCCCCACCTCATCCGCTTGTTCTCGGACAGTGACACGATGGTTCTGTATGACTAAGGTCCGTATTTAGTCAATGACTTCATCATTTGGACTTGTTGAGGGCCTACCGAAACGTGATTCGCTTTCCATGGGTGTGCGGCTATCTTTGAAGATATTGTACCACTTCTTAATTTGTGTGATCCTCCTTGCATCGTCACCGAGAACCTGTTGAATCTTCTGAATGGTTTACATTTGGGTATCGTCAAGCTATTGGCAACATTTGATACAACATCGCTGCTCATATCTTTCCGTTATTTCGTGGTAAATGCAAACTCATAAAATGTTTACCTTAAAAGACAGGCTGCCAACGACTGAATCAATCTGCCGGTGCGTGAAGGGGTGGGGTGGGGGAGGGGTCAATTCAAGAATGTGCATGATGACTATCCCCTATATCTCCCTGCCGAAGGACAACACCCACACTTCATTTGTTTCCACGACAGAAAAACAATTACGATAGAATACTTTTTGAACACATCTTGTAATTGGTCCTGCATTTGGATTTTAGACAGGAAGATTTGCGCTGATCATCCAACTGACTCTCTCGATCCGAGCTACCCGAGACCAGTGGCAAGACTATTAATCGAAACGACTGGAGGTTACTCAAAATGCAGACACTCGCGCAATCGTTCTGAGAACAAACGTCCTTGACTGTCAAACAAGGCACACAGTGATTCAAACCCGGTTCATTGGGATTGTGAAACGGCCGTTTCACTCTTAGATATGAATAATCAGGACCCCCATCTTACGTCCTCGTTCGTGCTCAAAGAAACAAGCTGTGTCACCTCAGTCTGGTCAACGGCTTGGGGGATCAACACTGCAATCCCATAATCGCAAATTTTACTGAGGAACCTTGCATTGCACCACAGCTAGAAGAATCCTGTTTCACCTTCTCAAATACGCCCCAGTATACAAGGTGGGCCATAGTAACCCGCAAGCTTCGAGCAACGTAAAGAGGAAATCACTGACATCTCCAATGATCGCGTGTTAGATAATGACATTCACATCGATGTATCAGCAGTTGCAACAGTTTAGAATCAAGCGAAGCTACAGCAAAAAAAAAGGGGAAAGGGAGGGGGGGGGGGGAAGGAGGACGCCTGCCAAAAATAATGAGGATTGTTTAACCAGCTAGCTGCCATTGACATCCATACTTCTTCTTCTTCTTCGTCGTCGTTCTTAACCTCTCATTACCAAGCTCTGAACAGGGCTTTGCAAGTAGCAGGATGTAGTCCAGAGAACGTAATGCGTTGTGAGGAAGTTGACAGCTTGACTGCTACCAATTTTTGAGTGCCGGGTTGCCTTCCCTTTTCGATCCATTCTACTTAGCCAGTCTGCTCAGTTGCAGCCTGTTGTCCAGGATCACCGCGTGGAAGTGTAGAATGGTCTTGATAGCTATGATTCGCTGGCCCAAGGCGCTAGCAGTCAGCTATGGGTCGCTGACGGCTGCAGCTCATGCGATGCTGAGCATCTTGATTCCTAACGACCATACACAACAGAGCGTCTGGTTAGCGTGGTGATAGAGCACTCAGCTATCACAGTACAGCTGCTAGTTTTAACATCTATTGCAATTACGTTCCTCAAATACTGACCTGGCTTACTGTTAGGAAAGAAACAAACTGCGAGGGAAGGAACTGTTTAAATCCTTCAACAAAAACACGCTGGATGGGACGCAATAAGCTGAATGAGACTGAGCACATTGGAATACGTCTGGATTGCGGTGTTATCGGTCTTACTTAGCATAACATAACATAACATTACTTAAAGTAGTATAGTTATTAGCCCAATACTCGTAAACATTCTAAAATGTGTCGTCTGCCTAACGTCTGTTGCTGTACCATAAGTTTCTTGTTTCTGAGGTCTTCACGTCTGGCGATTTACTCTGGCAGCGGTTTTCTAGTGGCCGTTCCTTCACCTCGGATGTACTGAAGAAGGTGGACCTTAATGGACGGCTTCTTGCGAGAATAAGAACTACTAAGGCCACAGGGTTAATCCTCACCTTGATGACCAGGCTGTTGTACGCCACCTGTTTCTAGATGCACGCGTGACTTTGAGGTGGGAATCTTGAACAGCATGTAGCACCGCTCATGGAAGCTACTCAAACTGATAATTTAACTATTGGTGGCAGGTCACCGTGGCTCTTCTTACATCATTATGTGGGCTGAAGATGCATGTTAGTGAATGAACTGAAAGCAGTCAATGACTCAGAGCTGGCTTGCTTCATTTACGTTAGAAAACCAGCTCTGTCCAAGACCCTATCCCAAGTGGCGACGTGGGAACAGACTGTGTGTAGTCTAGCTAAGAGAATAGGGATCACAGTGGGATGACAAACTGGGAACCCAGAGAAGAGGGGTCACAGTGGGAAGACAAACCGGGCACCCAGAGAAGAGTGAGCACAGTGGGAAGACAAATCGGGAACCCAAAGAAGAGCGATCACAGTGGGAAGACAAACTGGGAACTCAGAGAATGGGGGGGGGGGGGTCACAGTGGGAAGACAAACTGGGAACCCAGAGAATAGGGGTCACAGTGGGAAGACAAACCGGGAACCCAGAGAATAGGGGTCACAGTCGGAAAACAAACCGGGAACCCAGAGAATAGGGGTCACATTGGGAAGACAAACCGGGAACCCAGAGAATAGGGGTCACAGTTGGAAGACAAACCGGGAACCCAGAGAATAGGGGTCACAGTTGGAAGACAATCCGGGAACCCAGAGAATAGGGGTCCCAGGGGGAAGACAAATCGGGAACCCAGAGAATAGTGGTCACAGTGGGAAGACAAACCAGCATCCCAAAGAATAGGGGTCACGGTGGGAAGACAAACCAGGATCCAAGAGAATAGGGGTCACGGTGGGAATACAAATCGGGAACCCAGAGAATGGGGGTCACAGTTGGAAGACAAA